>CM077343.1:87844936-88554495 GCA_039655645.1 Ammopiptanthus mongolicus
TAAGGTTACTCCAGTAACGTAAATATATCATCATTATGGTATTAGTGGAATACACAAATCTTAGTGGTGTATGGCGTGAAGCATGCTTAAATTAGATCAGGTTTGACAAACCATAATCATAGGTTCATGTATATCTGTATTAGCATAAACTAGAATGCATCAAATGTAATTGACGTGTATACATGAACCCATCATGATTAATTATACAGATATTTATAGGTTCTCACCGGTTACATTTTGAAAACTTTTGTATCTTTCCCCCCCTAATACAATTTTATCCTAATCCCCATATTAGAACCTTTAAAAAACTTAATGGAGAAGTTTGAGCGCCGAAACATAACGGACCCGCACAATCAGATTTCAACAGCACATCACACTGCCCTGCCTCTGCCGATTACAACCCAGTTTGGCGGAATCTCCGCCTAAGTAATCCCAAATTTCACTCTTTTCAAACCTTCAATTTCCCTCAATCAAACTCTATAAAATCATCATCATCACCACCCAAATCACACCTAGGGTTTCTTTTCTTCTTCTTCTCTCGTTACCCCCGAAATTCCCAATAAAATAAAAATTAATCAAAATGAAAGCTTCCCTCAAATTCCGTGAGGAACAGAAGCCAGTGTTGAGAGCCAAAGTCCCACTCAACATCCTCGGCATGCCCTTTCAATCCGGCGTCGTAGCGGGCGAATCCAAGGAACTCACACTCAGCCTCTCCACCTTCTTCAAATCAGGACCCTCCTTCAAAGTCGCTTACAGACCCAACGACTCTAACAATCCCTTTTCTCTCATCGTTAAAACCGGAACCGGATCCTTCGGTTCTCCCGTCTCAACCTCAATGCTCATGAGTTGTGAGTTCAACTTGCTCGCTCGAAACGGAAACGGAAACCCTAACCCTAGTTCTACTCCTACTCCTATCTTCATGCTTCACTTCAAACCAAGGTTTGGGGATTTCTCGTTTAAGAAGTCTCAGTCCTCCGTTTTCGATATGAACCCGTGTGGGTCCCTCAATTGTGCTGGTTCCGACGACGACGTTTCGATCGAGGTGGTTGATTCGCCGATGCTGGGTTCGTTCTCTCCCGAGAAGGTTCCTATTTTGGGAAACGATTCTCCCGCCGTCGGCGCCATCGCGAATTTGTTCTCCGGCATGGAGGTCGCGGCGAGGACGACACTCCCTGTGATGGGACGGGCGGCGGTGAATTTCCGGTGGGGTTTTAGGGTTCCGGCGGAGATCAAGAGTAGTGGCAAAACGACGAGTGGGTTGGCGTTTCAGAAGATTCCGTTTCTGGTGATGGATAAGATTGGGGTGGAACTTGTCGATGGTGGTGATTCGAAGAAGGCTATGGTAGTCGCCGGAGCGGGTTCTCCGGCGAATGCTGATGTGGCGGAGGCGTGTTTGAATGTGAAGAGGCAATTGGAGGTTCTGCAAGCGGAGAATGGGTTGCTGAGGAACGCCGTGGAGGATCTCCGGCGAGACATCGGTGGTAAGTACAGAGAGTTTGAGAGGAATGGTGGGAAAAGCTCTGATGGGAGAAAGAATGAGAAGAAATCGTCGTCAATGGAGGCAGATGCGAGTGAAGAATTGAAGAAGGCGTTGATGGGAGGCACTACGGGTGCTTGAATCGTTCGTGCATTTCATTTACCATGTTAGTCTAAATTATTAGAATATAGATATAGATTTTTTTGTTTCAGTTATTATGAATTTTGTTTTTGCTTAGTTTCAATTTTGAAATTGGGTGCTTCTTTGATGTCATAAATGATGATATATATATATATATATATATATATATATATATATATATATGTGTGTGTGTGTGTGAAATATAAATGAGCGATCACAAATATGGGGCAGAAGCAGGTTGAGTTTCTTTTCTGTCTTGATTTTGAGATTTTTGGTTTTTTGAACAATATAGAAGGAACCAAATAGAAATCAAATTGGTGTCATTTGTCAGTTTCACGTTTGAAATTTAAATATATGAGTCCAGATGAGACAGAGAGTTGTTGGATGTATATTTGGTGTATAAGAGCTAATCATTTACAATGCATGATGAGGATTTTGGTTTAGATTTTTGAAATTACAAGTAGTGGGTGGAATCAGGTCATGCGGTTTGTTGAGGCATGACTTAAATTTATTTTTTATTTGTATAGGCATTGTGCCTTAACTTATCTGAACAGGTCTAGTGTGTGTTTGTTTCAGACTTGCAAATGAAAGTTTGGCTACGGTAGTTTTTCCTGCTTTCACTTGGATGATTTTTTTTACAAAATTGCTATTCCAAATGAGATATTGCAAACATGAAATCAAACGTAGGTTTAGTGGATAACTAAAATTTAATCTTTTAAAAAGTTGATTTTAATTTTCCTCACACTTGTATATAAGGTTTATTAAAACTTGTTTTTATGTATTTCTTTTTCATAATATGAAGGAAGCATGAGAATAAGAAAAGAAGATCAAAATCATACAGAATGTGTTAAGTGAACAGTATATAATAAGTCCAGGGACTTATTGACTTAGGTTTCAGATGAAAGTGCCATGGATTTTAATAAAATAAGGGTTGGTAAGGGCGTTCATGGATTTTAGGGGATCCGAACACAAAGGGGAGAAAAGAAATGCAGAGGGAAGAAGAGCAACCACAAGTTTCTACGCAGGGACTTGCACGGGTAAGTGTAAAAATATTTTACATGATCAATTTATTATAAATTTACATATCATAAAAAAATGTTTGATTTTTATCATAATTATTCAAAATTCACATATATGATGATTTATATAAAAATTAAACTAAAAAATAGAGTTTAATTTTGATACACGATTAGTGTAAAAAAATCATTCTATGTGTGACTTTTAAGGTAAGTAATATAAGAGTCAAATATTTTTAATAACGTAGCAATTCAAAATTGATTGATAGTATAAAATATATTTATATTCATAACAATTAAATAAAAAAATAACTAGTATATGTATTAATGTATTATGTAGTGTAGTTAATTTTGATTTTAGTTTATAGAATAATTTATTATTACTTCAAATTATTTATCCACCTTTCATATTAACTGATTATAATTATAATTTTTTTATTTTAAAAAATGATTGTTAGAGTATATCAAATGAGAGTTGTTTAAGAAATAAGAACTTATTCTTAAACGGTATCATCGTTGAATCATTAGTGACATGATATCTATCTATAAAAATCGTTGCTTATAGAAGGAACCGTTATTAATAGAAGCACTCTAACTTTTTAGAGCTGCATAACCAGAGTGAAGAGTTGCTTAAAGTACTATAAAGTCAAAAGTGATTGCGTAAAATGGAGAAACGTGTAATAAAATGAGTTACACATAGTTCGTTTGTTTTAGATTTTGATAGAATTGATTTTGAAAGAATTGATGTTAAAAGAAAGGAATGTAAAAAATGGAGGTTAAAAAAATTGATTTGTGTTTGGTAATGATATTTTTAAAGTGAGTTTAGAAGAAATGATTTTGTTTGCATGATAAAGTGAAATCACTTTTGAGGTATAAATATAAAGAATTTTATGGGTGTCATACCTAGAATCAATTATACTCAATGGAAAAGTTAAGAATTCTTATTTCTATTAAAATCAATTCAACTTAACTCAAAATCGATTTTTTGGGACGCAATTTAAAAATAAATATCTTCAAAATCCTAAGATCACTTTCCGTGCACCTAGAATCACGTTTGAGTTCTCAAAATCTTAAGGAAACATGCACTAAATTGCAAGTTGCAACATGCTTTTATTAATCAATGAAAAATATTAATAAATAGTGAAAGTGCCACTAATTTATTTAGTTTAATTACTATGCAGTGTCATTATAAAGTCTTTTTTACAATGTCAACCAATCTGAAGTTATGGTGTATGTGACTTTTAAGGTAGTTTGGATAAAGTCAAACAATGTGCCAATTTTCGATTGGTTGGCTGTATAAAAAATTTTGCACCTACACCATCATCTATTTCTCCTCCTCCTCCTTCTTCTTCATCACCTTCCAAGATTTAAGAGAAGAGAATCTCTGAAATGGTCCAAATCACCATCATCTATTTCTTCTCATCCTCTTCCTCCATCACACCACCTTCTTTGAAATGGTCCAAATCACCATCATCTATTTCTCCGCATCCTCTTCCTCCATCATCACCACCTTCCAAGATTCTTCTTCTTCTTCTCATTTATCTTCTTCTTCTTCTTCTTCTTCTCATTTAACTTTGAAAATTCTTCTCATTTAATTTTGAAAATTTATCATCAAACCAAACATCTATGATATAAGTTTCAAGTTAACATCAAGCCCCATAAGCTTCATGGAAGAAAGTTTTGATGGATAAAACATAGTCAAATGAATCAACTTCTTATTAGATACAAAAATGAATCTCTTGAATTTAAGCTTGCTACGGAAAGAAGCAATTTAGTGTTCACATCTGTAAATCTATTGTTAAGCTCTTGAAATTGTTTATCAATCACCTGCTAAGATAATTCAACTTGAAGGTGATGTAAATTTGAAACTTTTCGAACTTTACGCCTTTATCTTCCTTGTGTAACTAGCGCAACCTTTACTCAACATTCAACAACAAAAGAAAGCTAAAAGCGAAGATCCATAGAGGCTAGAGCTACCTATTTGCAGAGGAAAAAAGCAAATAAACATAGAGAACAAGAAAGAAAGAACATACTTGATAGAGGAAGAAGAAAAGTTCATGAGTAGCAACAATGAGATAGTCGTACACGGTTTGCATAAGAGCATGATAGAGGAAATAAAAATCAGCGTTACAACGTTTTATTTTCGTCAAAACAGTATGAAAGATTTTTGAAAAAGTGTAATGAATTTATTCTCCCTTTTATCTTTTATGACTTTTTGTATTCATTTCTCTTTGCCTACTAGTATTCCTTTTCAATATATATTTGAAATTATTCTTAAACTCTATTTTAAAAAAAACTTAGTGGGTGAGGTACTGCTAACAAGATGAGTGATGATGATTTGATAAGTGGGGATAACATCTCATTTGTTACGATGGCAAAAGAAATTACCAGATATATTTTATTTAAAATAATTTGCCTTGGGAGGGCAATTGCCTCACACCCTTATATACATCCGCCCCCAGAGATACATACATATATCGACGTGCGAGTAAATCTCCAATTTGATATCTAAAATTATAAGATCGTATTAATTTGGTCTCTGATATTTTTGAAATTTCAAAAACATCTCTGAAATTATCAAAAGTTAATCAATCTAGTCCCTCTATCAGAGACTAAGTTGATACGAACCTTATAATTTCAAAGACCAAATTGGCACAAAATTGACACAGAGACCAAATTGATACAACCTTATAATTTTATAGATCAAATTAGAGATTTACTAATAGACTTGCATTCTCTCCACATCTTAGATTAAATGAATTATTTTTAAGAGAAATAATGGTAGAAATAATTGATTTTAAATTAACTTATATTAAAAAAATTGATTTCCATATGGAAATAATATTTTAATTATTAGTTTAATTTTGATATACTATCATTATAAAGGTTTTTACACTATCAATCAATTATAAATTGTTCCACATGTGATTTTTAAGGTAGTTATGATAAGAGTTAAACATTTTTAATGATGTGTCAATTTATAATTGATTGAAAATGTAAAAAAATCTTTACGTTGACAATGGATATCAATTAAATCCTTCAATATTTAGTTAAAAGAATTAATTTTGTGGGATAATATAAAATAAAGTTGGATAAAACTCATCTAAAATGAGCTTGGGTGTAAAGTTAGAAAATATGAATGTATCCACAATTAATTGATTAAAATATATTGATATCTACCAACATGGTATTGAAAGAGTTGGTAACGTCACTCTCCCCCAAGGAAAAGGACGCAAGTTCGATTCCTGAAGTCGCCCATTTGGGAGACAACCCAACCTCGTGTGTAAAAAATCGGACGTCCGTCACTGCCGAATCGGGGATTAGTCCCATAGTCGATCCAAAGGATCGAAGCTATGGGGACACCTCGATGAACCCACTAGAGAGTCAAAGGCCCTAATTACGATGGGTTCTGAATAAAAAAAAAATATTGATATCTCAACTCAAGTGAATATCTAATATCAAATGGTACACATCCAGATCCAAATATCCAATATCAAATTCAATCTCATACTAATTTTATTTTATTTATTTCACAAATCGGGTTGCGTCATGAGCCAATCAAAATTTTAAAATAATTGTATTGAAGGTTTTATGGTCTTTTAAAATTGTCACGTTCATTTGGTTCTGTCTAACAACGTGCAGATATATGATATATATATAAATATAAATATAGATCTAGATAGCGTTTTTGTTGAACATGAGTTAGTAGTTATATGGTTGTTCTAATACTTGGATTGTCAATGAAGGGGACCTAGGTAGTGAACGTAAACAATAATGTCTAATCACCTGGTTTCATATCTTCATTAACCTTTTTTATTTTTATTTTTATAAGAAAATACATTCCTTCTTTTAAATTGATAGAATATATCGATGATAATACAGATCCAAAATTGTTAAAAATCGAAAAGGATGAAACTACGAACAAACTCACAGCACCCAGGTTAAAAGTATAATACAGTAAAGTCAAATTGCCTACAAAAATGATACTATCAAAGTCATCGAAATACCCATGCTTCTGGATCTGTAACATTGAGACCCAAATCTTAATCAAATCTGTGATGGATCGAAGCAGATTTGTCAATCTGGAACAAACGAACACCGCACCAAGACAAAAAACCAAACAAATCCACACCAAAACTACGAAAAACAAGGAAAAAACACAAAAAGATCCAGATGTATGTGAAAAACCGACACAAAAGAACCAGATCTATATGAAAAATCCATTTATGGAAAGAAAAGAAGAGAAAAAATGAAATATATGGGTGATTTTAGGCCAAAATGATCCAAAACCATCCCTACCGCCGTTTATGAGAGTGTGAGGGAAACGAGAGAAAGGGAGGGAATGCTTATCTTCATTATCCTAAAGAAAAGAATAATGTACTTTCATAAGAAAATTAACCCAAATGAAAAATATAAGTCAACCTTACGTCTTTCTTATAATATGGAATTAAGGTCTCTGATATTCATTTTTAGTGTATGACAAAGTTGGTGGAATAAATCTTATATGGATATACTATTTATTAGACACAACTAATGAAATACTCATTAGTTATAAAGTAATAATAATTTATAATAAAAACAATAAAATCTATACTACAATTATTTTATGGTTATTTTAAAATTTGGTTAAAGTAGTAATTTGATCCCTATACGTGATACTGATTCTTTATTTAGTCCCTATACATAAAAAATTTGGAAATGAGTCCCTGCATGTGTAAATGTTAGCAAATTTGGTCCCTAAATATACAAACGTTAGCAAATTCATCCCTGATGTCAGCAAATTGATCCTTATACATGACACAAATTTTTGATTTGGGCCCTAAACCTGAAAAAAAAATTAAATTGGTCCTTATATGTGCAATCGATAATAATTTTGTCTATACCGTCTATCAAGGAGCTCAGACCTAACTAAAGATTCTTTTCGTATTGAATATTTTCTATATATTATATTAATCTATTTCTTCTATTAAGAGTAAAAATTGTATCATTTGGTCCGTAAATGATTTTATATTCTAAAATTATCCAAGTTGACTCTCAATAGAAGAAATAGATTGATATAATATATAAAAAATAATCAATATGAAAAGAATTTTTAGTTGGATTTGGGCTCTTTAGTAGATGATGAAGATAAAATTATTATTTTTGGGACTAAATCAAAATTTATGTCACGTATAAGGACTAATTTTTTGATGGCAGGGACAAATTTGCTAATGTTTGCAAATCTAGGGACCGAATTTGCTAACTTTTATACATATAGAGACTCATTTTCAAAATTTTTACGTACAGATATCAAATTAAGAATGTATGGACGAAATTATTACATCAACCTTAAAATTTTTTAATCGGTTACCCCTCCCTTCCATACATGAATTGCTCAGTATGAGCTCGTTATTACATGAATCAATGACATGTTGGTAGCACACAACCCAATTTGAGAATTAAATAAAATTGAATTAGTATGAGATTGAATTTGATATTGGATTGGATTTGGATGTGGACCAACTGATTTGTCATTGGTCCTTTTCCTTTTTAAATAGGCTTAATTATATTTTTAGTGTCCAGGTATTATTATTGTGTAATATTGATCTTTCAGATTTTAATTGCTCCAATTGGATCTTCTAAGTATCATGATTGTATAATTTTGGTCCCCTAAGTTTCAATTGCGTCAATTGGGTCCCCCACGTATCATGATTGTGCAATTTTGGTACCCCAATTATCACGATTATGCAATTTTTAACATTAGTAGCCTACATAGGACACATGGGATTGATTTGACATTTAGTGAAGTCAACTTGACAGTTTACGGGACATTCTTATTAGATATTATTAACATCTCACACAATTTAATGATCAAATCTAGATTATTAAGTGTCACATAAGAATGACACGTAAGCTGCCAAACTAGTCTCATTAAGTGCCAAATCAGTCGTACATGTGCTTCGTAGGCTATTGATGTTAAAAGTTGCACAATCGTGATACTTGGAGGACCAAAATTGCACAATCGTGATACTTGAGGAACCAAAATTAATCCAATTAAAACTTAAAGAACCAAAATTCCATAATTATGATAGTTGTGGATGAAAAGTACAATTAAACCTTCCATATGTACTGAGTCACACACACGATTGATTACCTTTACTGGCAGTGTGCAAACTCAGCTAGTTCAAGTTATCAATCATCCTTTAGTTTCTTCTTCAACAAACACGACTCCAAACCACGATGTTGCACCTTTCTATTCAACGAGGTAACTAACTATCTCTACCAATTGCTACTCCTTTGTTTCGTTGATCAATACTTTGAATTTGGATTCTGATGATCTTTTGTGTATGGGTGTTTCAGTGAAGAAGATCAACTTTCTGAGGCCTCAGATCTCTGCTTTGGGAGCTTCTTCTCATTTCTCATCAGCTGCTGAGCCATCTTCCATTAAGCGTAATCCCCCAGTAAGCTTAACCTTCCGTTTTGGTTCTTCGAATCTTTGCCAAATGGGTATCTCTTAATTGCCTCTGTAGTATGCAAAAATCGAAGCTTTATTGTTTTTTCAGAGAAACTGCAAAAAAATATGAGATCATGGGGAATTTTTGTATTTTGCAGTCGTTTCATTTCGCTTTAAGTTTGTTAATTGAACTAGTTAGGACTAGTTGGCCAAATTGAATGAGTAAGAGGGTATACTTTTGGCTTTACTTAATCTAGCAACAAGTTGAAGAATGATTTTCTAGCTTTAATCTGATTATTGATTTTCTAACCCATGAAATTTCTTACGTTTGTTTCTTTTAGATCATAAATAGTTCTAAGGTATTATATTATTTGCTTTTGGTCCTATATGTAATTTCATATGTTGTCATAAGAAATTTCTGGATCCTGAGAATAAGTCAGAATAGGATTTTACATAATTCAATATATGTTATTCTCATAGACTCATAAGCATAATTCAATATATGTTTTTCTTTAAATTGTGTTCTATCAGAGGGTTCCAAATCTTATTGGAGGCAGTTTTCTTAACTCAAAATCATCAACTTTGATCGATGTTATAAACCCAGTAAGTGTTTTTTGTTTGTTTTATTTGGAGTTTACAGTTGTATCTCTTATTTGAGGTTTTGAGAAATGCAGACTTCTAATATTTCTATAATCTGATCACAGGCAACCCAAGAAGTTGTTTCACAAGTTCCTTTGACTACAGATGAAGAGTTTAAAGCTGCGGTATCTGCAGCAAAGAAGGCATTCCCGTCATGGCGTAACACTCCAATTACGACACGCCAACGTGTTATGTTGAAGCTCCAGGAGCTTATACGCAGAGATATGGTAATCATTTTAGAACATTCTATGACTCCGTCGCATTCATTCACAATCATAGAGACCCTAGGCCTGCTCGGCATGCTTACTGTTAAAAAAGTTTTTATCATATCACTACTTTGTATTTGTTTTAGGGTAAACTTGCCCTGAATGTGACCACAGAACAGGGAAAGACATTAAAGGATGCACAAGGAGATGTATTTCGTGGTTTAGGTTGGTCTTTGTAATATATTGCTTGAGAAGATTTTGTAGCAAGATAATGATTGAGCTCATAATTTTCAGTGATGGAATTCTCTGAATATTTTTAGTTATTTCATTTAGAGGTGGTGGAACATGCTTGTGGGATGGCAACTCTACAAATGGGAGAGTATGTTGCCAATGTATCACAGGGAATTGATACTTACAGTATTAGAGAACCACTCGGTGTTTGTGCTGGTATTTGTCCTTTCAACTTTCCTGCAATGATTCCCTTGTGGGTAAGCTGTTTTCTACCTTTTGGGTGTGTTTCTGACTGTCTAATTAATCTTTCACCTTTTAGTTATTGGGTACACCTATATTTCTTACCTGCTCGGGCATCTCATTCACATCAGCATGCATAAGATAGAGAAAGTACATTATATAGAATGATGCAGCCAGAATAATCTTATCTTTGTCTGTGTCCATATTCTTGTTATTTCTCACAGGAGTGTAATGTAGGTAATATTGTACTGGACATGATAACAAATTCCAAATGTCTATGATCTGTCTGCAGATGTTCCCAATGGCGGTTACCTGTGGTAATACCTTTATTCTAAAGCCATCAGAGAAAGACCCTGGTAATGTTTTCTACTTATTGTGTTGCTTATCATACCCTTGAATTAACTCCTCAATCTGAAGCATAGTGTTAATTATAATGGAAAAAAAAAATGGGACTCTGTTATTTTTGTCGTTCAAAGCAAGCTTAAGGCATTTCAAATATATCAGCCTGAACTGTACTGTGAACACTGAACCAGGCGTTTGAAATCTTCTGAATAAATTAGTTGCCTCTAAAACAATCTATTCTTCGGCTAGTGAGAAAGACTTTGCACTGACTTGCCTTTTCATCTATTGCCATTAAGAGGCTCGGAGTATTGCAAATTTTGGAAATGACTTGCATGATGCGAAGTCACAAATTCAAGAAATAGTGTTGTTGACATTTAAATTCTTTTAAAACCATCATTTCTCATTACATTTAAATATGTTTTTTTGGTTGTGATCTTCACTAAGGAATTTTTTGTAAACCTATTTCTAGGAGCAATATAGTGAGATGGACTATATTTTTTCAATAGTCTTTTTTATTTTAAATAATAGATAACAACCCATCAACTGCTATCTCCTGCGTGTGTTTGCACGTATTGAATTTGGATCTATTTAACCCGAGGAAGAGAATGCTACTCTAGCAATAAAAAGGGAAGCAAGTCAACACCCAAGTAACATATTGGTGTCTTGTGATAGAGTGATATAGCATGTTTCTTCTTCACACCGATCATCCTATTTAAATTAATTTCTGAACAGATGTAGTTATTAGGGTCAAATTGTCAGATGTTACAGTTTGTCTGAAAGTTCATATTAATTTTTCTTTGTAGTGACTCATAAATATGGTCTTGTTTGTCCCTCTAGTCATTGATACTGAATATCCATTAGTTTCCCTATCCCTGTAATGGTATATTCAGCATACTCCTACGTGACACATAATTATTGGTAGAAATCACAAGTATGCTTTCATCTGTACACTTTCAGGATTCATCACCTTTGGTTACTTTTGACATGGTCGAGAGAAATGAATTTCATTGTAATTGGATGTTAGAGCTTAACATGAGTCCACCTAGTGGGATAAGGCATTGTTGTTATCTGAAATCTGTTGTTTTTCCAGGTGCTTCTGTATTGCTTGCAGAATTGGCATTGGAGGCTGGTTTGCCCGAGGGTGTCTTAAATATAGTTCATGGAACTCATGTATGTCATTAATATTTGTTTTTCACCTGTTTCTTATGATAATATTCATGGGCTCATTGCCATTTGGTGATTTCATCATAATTATATTCAAGTTTAAAATCCAAAAGTTGCACCACATCATGAATATTTGATACAATCATAAAATTATGATTTTATTCATGATAAAACATTTGTTCCAAGGGCAACAACTTGTGACATTATTACGTGTCAATCACTCACTGTGCTTTGCTTTTCTTACTGATTGATGTTCTTACTTCTTAATCATACAATTGGTGACAGGATATTGTGAATGCTATTTGTGATGACGACAACATCAAAGCAATATCTTTTGTTGGTTCAAATGTTGTAAGTCATCTAATGATTGCTTGTTTTATTCCAGTTCAGTGCTTTTATGTGTTTCCTCATCTGAGACCCTAAACTAAATGTTTTCAGCCAAAGGTAATCCAGTTACATGTCAGAAAAATGAATAATTTTTTGTTGTTTGACTGTGCTTATATAGAAGGATAGATAGAAGAAAGCATGTGATGCAAAATGCTAAAATTTTGCAAATAGTCCCCTATTATATTATTATATATCATATATGCTTATTTCATGTTCTTATTTTGTATTTAAAGGCTGGAATGCACATATATTCAAGAGCAGCAGCTAAAGGGAAACGTGTTCAGGTAGGTGCACTTAGTTTTTTCCTTCCCTTGGTAAATTTGCGGTTTATACCCATGCAATTATAGGAAGTTGGATACCTAATAAACTGTTATTTTCAGTCTAATATGGGGGCCAAAAATCATGCCATTGTCATGCCAGATGCAAATGCTGATGCTACTTTAAATGCTTTAGTTGCTGCTGGTTTTGGTGCTGCTGGACAAAGGTGCATGGCTCTCAGCACAGTTGTTTTTGTTGGAGGCTCACAACCATGGTATGATATTCTATTCTGTTTTGATTTGTGTTTTTTACTACTTCTGTAGTAGCATCTTACACTTGAAGCAATTTAAAGCTCCTCCTCCAGATGGTTGTTCCAAAATGTTCTGGATGTATTTGGTGTGCGCCAAACTGAATCATCACTCTTCCTTTACTAAGACATAATTTGACTTCTCTAAAGAGTGTTTTTGCAATTACTGTGTCATCACAAATTGTGAATATTGTTGCCATAATGCCAATATTAGCACGACTAATTATTTATTTCCATCCTTTTTTATAATTCTGAGGAGATTGTCCAGAGAAAAGACTGTTCTGAGTATTTGGACTTTCTTGTGATGAAGGTGTATGGGAAATTGACTTTAATTTTTCTTTAGGCTTTAATTTTACTTGAGATTTTTAAAATAATTGAATCCTTTACAATATTTGTCCAGGGAAAATAAACTTATTGAGCGTGCCAAAGCTCTTAAAGTAAATGCTGGAACTGAACCTGATACAGACCTTGGTCCAGTCATCAGCAAACAGGTTTGTTTGTGATTTCTATTTAATTTTTCCACACTGTGGAATTGAGCTAAAATTCACAGTAGTAAATATTTTGGAGGTTTTTCTTACATTTCTTCAATATTCTTACTGGCTGTACAGGCAAAGGAGCGGATACACAGATTAGTTCAATCTGGGGTTGAAAGTGGTGCCAGACTACTGCTTGATGGAAGAAATATAGTGGTATCTTTTCTCTTCAGCTGATTTTATCAAATACTTTGATTGATATATATATATATATCTGCCTTATAGAAGATAAAAATAAGAAGAAAAACATATAGGGGGATAATGAAACATTTTATTGCATATAATTTCATTCAGTAGGTAACTTAGCACATGTTAGTCATGTGCTGGTCAACCAATCAACTACCATTAGGAAAAATAGAACCTTTTCCACATATATTTCTATTTTATAAACTTTTATAAGTCCCAAGGTGATAGGAATCCAATGAATTTGCGAAGAAAATCAATAGGAAAGGGAATTATTCGTCCCTGAGTTTATTGATGAAAACAGAATTGATTACAATTGGTTATGCAAGGAGCACTCTCCTTCACACTGAGCCTAATCTCAGTCTCTCAACTAATGATCTCAAAAACTGCTTCAACTAACTGCAGGAGAGTTATTTGTAGGCGGGAACATTCCTAACCGCTTCCTAACTCATCCTGCTAACTCTAGTTCAAGCGACTAGCCTTCGTAGTTAACTACAGGCAGTTAACTAATTCTTACAAGTGTCTATCCTACCTATTCTACTCACCCTTCCACTTCCTCCTGTAGTAGACCCTCATGAGTCGCGGGGTAGCATTAGTGGCTTCCTCATCCACCAAATGTCTAACAATACCACCCTCCTCAACTACAACCTTGTCCCTAAGGTTGAATTCGGGGAATTGTCCCTGAATGGTGTCCTTATCTTCCCAAGTGGCTTCATCGGGACCCTGCCCCTCCCACTGGACTAACAGTTATGGGACTGAATCACCACCCTTTGCCATCATTCTTGTCCCCAATACCTGAGTGGGGTAGTAGGCAATGGATCCCCCTTGCAAGTCAACCGGTAGAACTTCCTCAACTGATTTGGTTCCCACTGCTCTTTTTAGTTGTGATGCATGGAAGACAGGGTGAATTTTAGCATTTTCCGGCAATTGCAGCTTGTAGGCCACTGCGCCCACCTGCTTTAGCACCAAATATGGCCCATAATAGCGAGCTGCTAGCTTAGTATGCAACCTAGTAGGCATCGATCCTTGCCTATGGGGCCTGATCTTCAAGTACACGAAGTCCCCACGTTGGATTTGTGAAGGTTTCCTATGAGAATTTGCTTGTCTTACCATTTGTTCTTGTGCTCTCTATAAATGATACTTCAGCTGCTTTAAGGCCTCATCCCTATCCCTCAAATCTTGCGCTACAGCCTCCACTAGTGTCTCGCCCGGGATAAATCTGGCTAGTGAGGGTGGGGGTCTTCCATACACCACTTCAAAAGGAGTGCAATGGGCTGCACTCTGAAAACTGGTGTTGTACCAATATTTTGCCCAAGGCAGAAAATCAGCCCAGGCTTTCGGCTGCTCTGAAGTGAAGCATCGGAGATAAGTCTCCAAAGTTCTATTGAGAACCTCGGTCTGGCCATCAGTCTCAGGATGGTAGGCTGTACTTATCTTCAGTTTAGTCCCCTGCAGCCTAAACAGTTCCTGCCAGAAATGTCTTAAGAAAGTAGGATCTCTATCACTCACAATAGACATAGGAACCCCATGCAGCCTTACTATTTCCCTTGCAAAGAGTTCGCAATAGACCTTGCTGAATACGGGTGCTTAACCATGATGAAATGCCCATATTTACTTAATCTATCCACTACCACTAGAATGGCATCAAAGCCCCTTGATTTAGGTAAGCCCACAATGAAATCCATGCTAATTTCCTCCCAAATTGCATTAGGAATGGGTAATGGCTGTAGTAAGCCAGGAGGTGAGGAGGCTTGGTATTTGCTTTTGGCAAATATGACAACTTGGATTGGGCTACTCTCCTGAAAGTGCGGTAAATCCCTGAGTGTCCTCCTGTGGAGGATGCATGAAACTCATGGAGCAATTGAGGGATCCATGATGAGGTGGCGGACAAAACTAATCTTCCCTTGTAATATAATCTATCATGTTCCAGTGTGTAATGGGAATGAGATTCAGGTTTTGCCTTCAAATCACCCACTATCTTGGCCAATGTTACATCTGCTCTAACCTCTGCATCAATGCTCTCCACATCCTGCCAAAAGGGACTACTTATGCTATGCAATTCGGCCTCTTCTTCTTTTCTAGACAAAGCATCCGCCACCCTATTAGATGCTCCCAATTTGTAGACAATCTCAAACTCATAACCCAGTAGTTTAGCTAGCCAATTCTGTTGGTTTTGTGTTGTAATCCTCTGCTCCAGTAAATGTCTCAGACTCTTCGGATCTGTGAAAACAGTGAATTTCTTTCCCAAAAGGTAGGGCCTCCAATGTTGAGTGGATAACACCAAAGCCATTAGTTCCTTCTCATACACCGATTTGGACAAAGAAGCCTTCAATAGAGCCTTGCTGAAGTAAGCAATGGGCTTCTTATTTTGTGACAACATTGCCCCTAAGCCCCTTCCAGAAGCGTCACACTCAATGGCAAAGGGTTCTAAAAAATTTGGCATTGCAAGCACTGGAGCTGTAGTCATAGCATGCTGCAGCTGTTTGAATGCCTTGGCTGCCTCCTCGTTCCATCCAAAGTTCCCTTTCTTCAATAGATCAGTCAAAGGCCCGGCTATCTTCCCATAATTGCAAACAAACCGTCTATAGTACCCTGTTAGACCAAGGAATCCCCGCAAAGCTTTGACCGACTTTGGTTTTGGCCATTGTAAGACTGCCTCCACCTTTTGAGGATCCATAGAGACTCCCTCTTTAGAGATTATATGGCCCAAATAACCCACTTTTTGCTAACCAAAGCTGCATTTTTTCTGGTTAGCATAAAACTGTTCCTTCTGCAAGGCTGCCAAAACTTGTTTCAAATGCTGCATATGTTCCTTCCAAGTTTTGCTATAAATGAGTATGTCGTCAAAGAAAACTAGAGCCCATTTCCTCAAAAAAGGTTTCAAAACTGAGTTCATGGCACATTGGAAAGTCGCAGGTGCATTTGTTAAGCCAAATGACATTACTAAAAACTCATAATGGCCTTGATGGGTTCTAAAAGCAGTTTTGGTACATCTGATTCTTGCATTCTGATTTGGTGATACCCAGCTCTGAGATCTATCTTGGAAAAATATGCTGCTGCATTCAATTCATCAAGCAACTCTTCTATCACCGGAATGGGAAACTTATCTGGGACCGTTGCTTTGTTCAAGGCTCTATAGTCAACACAGAATCTCCAACTCCCATCCTTCTTCTTCACCAGAATCACAGGGCTGGAATAGGGGCTGTTGCTAGGCCTGATTATCCCTGCACTCATCATTTCGGTCACCAATTTCTCAATTTCATTTTTCTGGAGGTGTGGATACCTGTATGGCCTTACATTTATTAGATTAATCCCCATTTTGATAGGGATCTTGTGATCCACCTCCCTCTTGGGTGGTAAACCTCCTGGGATATTAAAAACACCTGTGTAAACTCAGTCATTACTGCTGTCAATTGATTCTTCTGTTCAATACTCAGTTCATTTTCTCCCTGTGAATTATCTTCCTGTTTGGGTAGTTTCTAATACCCACAGAATTGCCGTAGTTTCAATTTCTGACTCCTTCATAGGGGACTTGGGCGAAATAAGAGCCTTTGCTAGACTAGGGTCCCCTTGGATTTCTATTATTTCTCCTTGTTTCTGAAAAGTCATACTTAAAGTTCTTTAGTTTACCCTAACATCACCTAAAGTAGCCAGCCATGCAACTCCTAAAATCACATCAACACCTCCTAAATCAAAAAGGAAAAACTCACCAAGAACATTGTAGTCTCCTAATTGCACCTCCAACCTTTTGCAGCTTCCTTGAGTTTTTTTCCTTTGTCCATCACCCAACCTTACCTTGTAGGTATCAGACACCTCAACTTGCAGCCCCAACCTTCGAACCAAAGCAGTTGAGATGAAGTTGTGACTAGCTCCACTGTCAATCAAGATCAACACCTTCTCTCCTTGAAGCTTACCCAACAATTTCATGGTCTGAGTTTGTGTTAATCCTCTAGCAGAACACACAGACAGGTCCATCCACCTGCAAGTCATCTCTGATGAATATTCCTCCTCATCTCCTGCTGGTGGAACATTTTCCATCATAGTGATTTCTCCTACTTCATTCACCTGCTCCTCCTCAGCCAATATTACCACTCGAAGGCTTTTCTCTGGACATCTATGGCCTGGCCCAAAAGCCAATCCACACTGATAACACCTTCCTTTTTCTCTCCTCTTTACAAACTCCTCATAAGGCAAGGTTCGAATGCCTTTGCTCCGATAACCAGAGTTACTGCTTTCCCCTGGTTTAGCCACGGACGCCACAGAAGATACCTTGCCACTTTCTTGAAGATTTTTGTTTTTTCCATTGGCAAATGGACTTGCATTGGACCCACTGAAAGCCCCAAGTCGAGAAGTAATTCCACCCCCTCCTTGATATCTAAACCCGGTACCTTGACTTTTAGACTAAGAGTTTCCAGAACCGCCAACTAGCTTGATTGCTTCTTCAATATCCATAGCCACTTCCATGGCTCGAGTGACATCGTGAGGGTCATGGGGTCTTACTTGGCCCCTGATGTCGTGTCGTAGCCCCGCCAGGAAATAACCTAGCATTTGCTCCTCTGAAGTGTTTGGCGCTTGCGCCACAAGGATCTCAAACTCTTGAACATACTCCTCAACCGTTCCAGTCTGTCTAATCGCGGCTAGTTTCTCAAACACTGATCCTCTCCCTGTACCTCCGAACCGCCGTACCAGCGCCGCCGTGAACTCTTCTCAAGATTGAGTTTTGGCCTTTTGGCACCAAAATTGAAACCAATGCCCTGCCATTCCCTCCATACTAATGAATGCTAAACGCAACTTCTCTGAAGTTTTCACTTGCTGTACCTCAAAGCATTTTTCAGCTCGTGCAATCCATCCAATTGGATCGCTACCTTCGAAGATCGGCAACTCCACCTTCTTCAACCATGATCGCGGTGGTTCTTTCTCCTCGTCCTCCGATCCTCCACCTTCGTCTTGCTTTTCACACGTCTTTTCGGTGTGAACCTCTTCTTCATCATGAGAATCGATGGGAATTCCCTGCTTCTCCATGAATTTCACGAGCATCTCTCTGATTCCATCCATTCCCGCCACGTTTTTCCGAATCTCTTCAATATGCGGAGGTTGATCGCTGGTTACCTTCTTCAACAGTTCAACTGAGGATTCCAACTCCGCAAATCGCGCTTTGAATCGCTCCATTTCTTTGAGGATCCGGCAGGTCGGACCAAACTTGATAGGAATCCAATGAATTTGCGAAGAAAATCAATAGGAAAGGGAATTATTCGTCCCTGAGTTTATTGATGAAAACAGAATTGATTACAATTGGTTATGCAAGGAGCACTCTCCTTCACACTGAGCCTAATCTCAGTCTCAACTAATGATCTCAAAAACTGCTTCAACTAACTGCAGGAGAGTTATTTATAGGCGGGAACATTCCTAACCGCTTCCTAACTCATCCTGCTAACTCTAGTTCAAGCGACTAGCCTTCGTAGTTAACTACAGGCAGTTAACTAATTCTTACAAGTGTCTATCCTACCTATTCTACTCACCCTTCCACTTCCTCCTGTAGTAGACCCTCATGAGTTGCGGGGTAGCATTAGTGGCTTCCTCGTCCACCAAATGTCAAACACAAGGTTTTCTGTCACGCTTGGTAGCAGATATGATGCCAAAGTGCCTCATCACACTAACAGAAGTGGTTTGGCTTTTCTTTGAGCTCCTGATTTCTGTTGCCTGTTTATTCTGGCTTCTTGTTTCTCCCTCCCTTCACTATACTTACATCAGGCTGAGATACAATAAAATGAAGCACCCTAAACGGGAAAGTAAAATGGCAAATGTAAGGAAATACATTTTGGTGCATAATTGTACCCCACAAGATAGAACAGTCCTTGCATAGGCCTTTGTTTTTCCATGTAGTTGCCAGGTTGTTTTTTTACTCATTAGTTTTTGCCATTTTTTAATCAAAATTTAAGAATGCTTATCCATTCTGATGTGCATGGCAAGTAGGTCCCAGGATATGAATCTGGCAATTTTATTGGCCCAATCATCTTGTCAAATGTCACTGCCCACATGGAGTGCTACAAGGTATTTTCATACTAATTGCTGAAAAGAATTCTTACAAGAATAGAGACTTGAAGTTTAGATGTTTATTACTAAAGTTGACTGTCTCTAACATGGTCCGTCCAGGAGGAAATTTTTGGCCCGGTTCTTCTTTTCATGGAGGTGCGTTTGTTCGTCTCATCCTTAGTATCATTATTTTATGGGAAAATAACAAAAATATAATTTTTGGTAAAATATTTCCTGATTAGAAAAAATTAACGTCTCAACTGATTAATGATGTTCGAAGAGTGGTTAATCGCAACCACTCATAGAATTGATTAACCACTTGAGTGGTTGATTTCCCCTCTTTTTTCATTTAGGAGATATTGGTTTTTACATTTTGGCTCCATACAAGGATATGCTAATACAGTGTTTTTCTGTTGTTTTTTAAACTTCAGGCTGATAGCTTGGAAGAGGCCATAAACATTATCAACAAAAACAAGTATTCATTAACAACTCATTGTTGTCATTGCCTTTGGTTAAACTGTTACATATTTCTTACTCTGACTTTTCCAACAGGTATGGAAATGGTGCTTCTATATTTACTACATCTGGTGTTGCTGCAAGGAAATTTCAGACTGAGATTGAGGCTGGGCAGGTAATGTCAACTTAGTGGGATGTTCTCCATTTTCTCTTGGAAGTACACTAATAGTGCTGATTAATTTCAAACAGTATCTGCATTTTTATACTTATGGATCATGACTTCTTGTCACTGCATTTGGACCAGGTTGGCATCAACGTTCCCATTCCAGTTCCTTTGCCCTTTTTCTCATTTACTGGAAACAAGGCATCATTTGCAGGCGATCTCAATTTCTATGGTAGAGTGGTTTCTCTCACGGCTGGATCTTCTGCACTTATTTTTTACTTAGAAGTTACATTAGGCTATATACCCTTGGATTTGAATCGTATATGCTTTCTTGAATTGCAGGGAAGGCAGGAGTTAACTTTTATACACAAATCAAAACAGTAACACAGCAATGGAAGGATTCTGCTGGCGATAGCAAGATTAACTTGGCAATGCCAACCTCACAAAAATCTTGATAGCCATAGCGTTAATAAATTTATTTTGTTTCTAAAACCTTTGTACTATTGACTAAAATCAATGTGAAGGTCTCTCTCCGTTTATGCATTTCCCCCTATATTTTCTACTTCTCATCTCATATCTCTCTCTCCTATGGCCTACTAATACGATATTCATCCACTTAAAATTTCATATTAGTTCATCCGATTTTTTTCTTTTAAAAGAAATCATGTTAGTTGCTTTGAGCTTGAAGGATTAAAGAAAAAGTCCAAGTTGAATCAGCTTTGAGCTATAGATAAACACTTGAATGCTGATAAAATTTGGTATAATTGGCATCACTCATTTTGTTTTGATGTTAATCTGAAATTCAAGTCAATGAGGTGATCGCAATTCATTGGCTTAATCTAGCCCGGGTTTGAAGCCCGACGAAAGCAGATTGGTAATTAATAGGGTTGCAATACCCATACTATTGCTAAAGCAATAAATAAATAAATGAGTTCTTCATCTTGACCATCAGGTGATGTGATGAAAATTGCAAAGAAATTGATAAGAAGTTGAACATCCAGTAGAAATTAACACAATGTTTAGTGTGGATGTGAATGGGGTGTTAAGTAATTCCCTGTCTCCAGCCGAAGTACAGAATGAACTATAAATTCCACAAACCCAAAAGACACATTGCAAAATATATTTATGAAACCTTTGAATCAAAGTAGAACTGCAATTACAATATATACTACGATATCAATAAAGCAGGCTCTCTAATCTCTACCCCAACTTCCTTTCAACTTTCAAGGGATGTTCCTATTGTCATTTAAACCATCAATCTACAGACTTGTCTACCCAACATTTGCAGATCGGGATCAGTCACACTTCCAAAGGGTGTGGAGACTGGACATACTGGGAAGGACAAAAGTATAAACCTCTAAATAAATATGTGCTTCAGATTAATTTTGAATTTGAGCCAAGTGCTTCCTACCATTTAAGTGAGAGGCCATGTCAACCTCACTAGTGCAACAGACATTACAGACTTTACATCTGAATTTGGAAGGATTCATCCTAACAGGTTTACTCAGGTTCTTTAGCAGTTCTTGCACCTTATAATCTCTGACAGCTTTCCCCTTCAACCAATTTAGCTGGTCAGTTTTATTTTTACTCCCCTGACTTTTAGTTGTTCCCTGTTTTACTGCATCATTGAGCATACTCTTCTGAGGCTCCCTGCTTGTTTGAGCATGCTCTTTTGCATGTGAAATTTGGATATTCTTCTGCTCTATATTTGCATGGTGATTGACAATGTTCTTCCGTTTCAATTCCTCTTTGGACAGATCATTTTTCAGCTTCCATGGAACAGGCTGATTCTTTGCTTTCAGAGCTTCACAATTAGCCTTGTGTTTCTTCCCATGCAGGTGGGAGTTCAAGTTCTGCTCGCAGGAAGTTTTCACCTGACATACAGCGCAAGTCCACTCTTTCTGCACTTCCTTATGCACAGAATCCTGAGGGAGCTCTCCACCAGTTGTGTCTTTCCCTACCATTCCTTTAGTTTCCACCATGGCTGATGAAGCGTTCTGACTTGGTGCAAGGTTAGTCAAGATAGGAATATCCTGAAATATTCAAGATTAGCATGGATGTAAAGTATTTGTTGTAAGTTGATGCAATATGACTAAAAGAATGCATATTTTAAAAAATATAACTAATGGTTACTTGTGCATATAAGAGAGTGCATAATTCAAACTCAAGACCTCCTGTTCAGAGAAGAGGTGTGAATATCATTAAGCTTCTTCCTCACAGTTAAAGGTAAAAAATAATATATGATCCTTTGATTTTATACCTATAACAAACTTCAGAAAGTGTTTAGCCATTTTCTTATAACTCAAATTTGTCACCATTTGTTTTCCACATAGTCTCTCCTTTACTGCCATCAAAAGAAAAAGAAGACGAAAGTGTTCTACAAGAGCCACTGTAAAGAACAAAACATTCATAGCCAGCATAAAATTAATGAAAAGAATGAAAAGTAGAAGAAAGAACAAAAGAGCACAAAACAAGTTCACGCGGTTTGAAGAAATCTGCTATGTTCGCAGCCACACAAGGTATTACTAGGCGATAAGTGTTGTACACCGTAAGAGATGGCTTGCTGTCATTTAAATACAAAGAGATTTAGGCAACACTATATTTTGAGTGGAAATGCATAAAGACCTCAAATAAAAATAAGAATAGTATTAATGAAATTTGTCTTCACCAACAACAACAGTTGCAACAAAAATGACTATCGTCTATCAAGATGATGAATCATTGACCATATCCACACAAGTGTATGAATTTATAAAAACCTTTTCACAAATGATCTCTTAACATGGCTTCAAGCCTAAAACTTTGCTTTGTCCTCTTCCTATTTTGAGTGAATAGGATAAGAAACCTTACTTTCTTTCCTGCAGGAATTTCTTTCTTCTCAATCACCATCAAATCTTTTATGTCTTTGTGCTCCGTTTGGTGTCCTTTCCCATTTGTCTGCATATGATGCTCTTTCTACATTCAACAAATACACTAAATGTGAAAAGGAGAGTTGGAAAGGTAGAACTGGCTGATACAAGAACTCATAACAAGAATCATATCAAATTATGAATGTAATGACATAAAAACTTTACCAGTTGCATTTCTTTATCAGTAGCTCTAAATGCATTTGTTGCTTCTGCATCAGGAATATGTGTTGTGTTCTTCAATAGGAGAAAAGGAGAAGCAGCTTAAATTTTCAATAACCAATGCCAGATACATGAGATTTGAAAAGGGCACAAAAGAAATAACAAACAACAACAACCAAGCATTTTCCCACTAGGTGAGGTCGGCTACATGGGTCAAACATGCCATAATGTCCTATCATAAATCATGTCGATAGACAAACTATTTACATCTATATCCTTCTTAATGGTTTCACCCAAAGGTTTTCTTCATTTCCCTCTAACTCTAGCTATTGGGCTACCCTCCATCTGATCTTTTCTTCTTAATGGGACTTCTACGGGTCTTCTCCACACATGTCCAAACCACCTTAAGGTGGGAATTTACTATTTTTTCTAAAATAGGTGCTATCTCAACTTTCTTTCTAATGCGTTCATTCCTAGGTTATGAATACAACTCAAATCACCCAATTATGGATTTGTCGGTATGCAAACATTTTCATATATATAGACAAACACAAACTTGCCTCCATTGATTAAATTAATTTTCTAGTGTTATATCATTACGAGACTTTAGTCTTTGTAGGGTTTGTACTACAATCCATCTATATACTAAATTGCCATGTAGCTGTTTACCTTGCTAGCAATGAGTTTCTCTAAGGCTTCAGTTCCATTCTCTTTTATATATATCTCTGCATCCAGTAAAATGTTTTCTTTCTTGACAAAGAATTTCTTCCAGTTCTTTAACCTGCTTATGACTGCTTGTGGTTTCATGGAGATGCTTGAGTGAACAAGGTAATTATAGACATAAGAACTTCGTCCAAAGTCAGGTATGATGAGCCAAAAGATGACCATCAGCTTAATGTAAGGCCAGAATTGGAACCTGATGTTAAAGATGAGGATGAAGAAGTTGATTGAATCCATGAATTGATTAAAAAATGAAAATGAAAAGACAAATCACTTGCTACAACTATCTTTATTAATAAAAGGGCGGCCTAGTGTACAAGGCTTCCACCTGGTGTTTCCAGGATTTGAAACCGTGACCTGCAGCTGTAGGTCACAAGGCAAAAACCTTGCCGTTGCGCCATGGCTGGCTCACCCTCTACAACTATCTTTATTAACAATCACAGTTAATGCATTTCCAGCTTTAAAGAGATTAGATGATAAAACGAGTAAAACAATAGTCAAGAAATGCTAAGTTGAAATGATTATGTCCGCATGCATTGATAGGATAAATTGCATGTATTATTACATTATATAATGGTTATGGACCTATGGTGCAAAATCAAAATAAGTTAGTTAACCAGTACCAAGTGATTCATTTTTCGTAGGAGGAAACCTTGTATACTACAGCATGCAGCTGCTATATGACCATGTTTACTGTAGATTACTGTAAAAATTAACATTCATCTTGATTAGGGTTCCATGCAATGAAGGCCAATTTGTGCTTTGACAAAATGCAGCCAAAACTGACACTTCAGTATTAACTAAGGGTGTATTTGGGTAAACAGCTTAATTAAGCGCTTATTCAATAAGCTCTTTTTCAAATAAGCTAAAAACAACTTATTTTCATAAGCTTCTCTGAAAAGCTTATGGAAATAAGCTAAAAAGAACTTATAGGAAAATCACATACTATTTTCATAAATTATTTGTTTAAGTTTGTTTCCATAAGTTATTCTCATAAACTTTTTATAAGCTCTTCCAAACGCACCCTAATTCTATCAGAGATCTCAATTATTATTATTTTGGGAGGGAGATTAAAGAGATCTCAGATTGCTTTCTATTTGCAGAATCAAGGTTCCAGGAGTAGAGTAAAGTCCAGTAAAATAGATATGGTTTCTGAAGCAACATTTCATTTCTTATGGAGTGAAAGACATAGGGATTCTTCAAAGGAATTTCATGCCCTAATAATCCTCTGTATTACATTTAGCAAAATTCTGTGACACATTGGAAGTGCATTGATTGGTCCTCCCACAATGATCACAGAGTTCAATCATGTTCTAAATACCAATCAAAGAATATGAACTTATTGAATTCTTGTTCAATAATAATAATAATAATAATAATAATAATAACAATAATAACAACTTTCCATATTAAGAGGTAAACAATTTACCATAGAAGAAGCCTCATGAAAGCAAACTCAAAGAGATATATTAATGAGAGAAGTATCCAATATGAGATCAAAGCCCTAGTTTCTGTATAGGAATCAGTCTCAATTGCTTGTACGGAAGCCCATCTGTCAAAAACACATAAAACCATAATCACGGACAACAAAAGTAGCATAACAATTAGTGAAACAATGATTGAAAAGGTTGCAACTTTCTTAGCGCACCAAACACCCAGTAAAGAGAAACAAAATCAAAAAAAATGGGCAAGAAGATACAAGCAGAAAGTGAGAAACTTACAGAGGATACGCCAGAGCAAGAAGAGGCCTAAAAATGAGAAAACATACACACACACACACACACACACACACAAAAAAAAAGGCAGTTAATAAAGTTGCATGGAGGCCAAAAGGGTCAATAAGAACCATTTTAGTTTATAGTAAGAGAGCATCTACAACATTGAACAAGTAATGGAAGCAAATGAAGGATAGGGATGAATACCATGCAAAATGATCGATGCAATTGAGAGACAGTTTGAGAAACCACAAAGAACCCATCTTGCATTCAATTGAACCTCTATCCTCTATCCTCTTTTCTTTTCTGTTGCTTGAGTTTGAGAAAGAGAAGAAGTGAACAGGTTTTATGAGAGAGACAAAAAACATGAAACACGGAAACAACTCTGTCTCTGTGAAGGAAGGAATAGATAGAGGAAGTCTTCGTGAGGAAGTCAAGCAGTCGCTTTAAAGTTGCTACGCGACAGACAAGTGGGAAAGTGAAGGGAAACGCCTGACCGAATAAATCTATAATCTATAATTTGATCAAAAAAAAATTGTAAAATCGTATCAATGATATTAATTAAGTTGTCAAAACGTTAATATTATGAGGGATTAAAATTGATTGAATTTGTTAATTAACATTTAACAATTTTGAAAACGTTTTTACAATTTGTTAAAGTTTCAATTTCTGGTACCAAATCTGAAATTTACTCTCCCTACAACAAACTCTTTTTTGGACGAGGCTAGTGCCCCTCCATAGGCATAATATTGTTGGGCCACAGTGTACTATATAACCATTGTCATCGATTTTGGTTTTGTAATTTCCTGATAATATTTCTGATGAAGTTTTTTTTTTACGGAAATTTCTGATGAAAATTTATAGCATAAGATTGTAACATATTGTATGAGAACAACAGATATTATCCCCACTCAAAATTACTTATTCACATTCTTGATTAATCAGACTTTTTTGAATTTTTATTCTATAGATTTGTCATTGAAGATAAAGAGTATTAACAGACAATGGAGAATCTAAATACTAAATTCACTAAACCCTCTAGTAGGATCAATTTGAGGGATGAAGATCTTCCGTCTCAATTTTCGGTTATTTTCTCTGTCCTCCATCAATAACAATTTGACACTTAAAAAAATAAAATTATAACTCATTAACATTGGCATTTATTCCCAACATTTGATTGGTGGGGGACTTCGAGATACCATATTTTGAGACCAATTTTTTTGTTCCAATTGGAGATGTTCTTAAAGTGACTTTATATATACCATATAAATAATAAGGAATAATAAAAGTGTATTTATTTTTTAATAATTAATATCATAATATATTTTAAATTAAATTAAAAGTAAGTATATTTTTACGTAATTACTTTATATGTAAGTTTACTCTAGAGAAAAATTTTCTAACCCGACATATTTTTGGTACAAGTTATATTTCAATATTCCTGAAAATGTAAGTATGTGAATAAAAATTTCACATGTTTGGTACGCGTTTTAAAAAAAACTATTCTCAGACATAAAAGATGGTCGAGAATAAAATTAGTGAATAAAAATTAAAAATTCTATTCTTATATATGAAGGTGGGAAAGAAGAAACATTCCTACAATAAAAAATTTCATGAACTAGACGCCACCTAAATTCTAATAACAAGGTTATGATTTAATGTTATTAATCTAATTTCGTATTTGTTTGTCTCAATCTCCTAAATATTCCTCTTACTTACAAAGTAAAGAAAATATTGAATGTTTTTTATGAGTTTAATTATTATGTGTGTAAAGTTATTTACACTATCAATCAATCACAAATCACGGTATGAGTGAACAATTTTTAAGGTAGTTAGGATAAGAGTTAAACGTAATAAAAATCATGGTAGAGCCCATAGAAGAAGGAAGAATAATTAAGAGAGAATGTAAAATGTAGAATTGATTGAATAGGAAAAGATGGTTACATTGAGTACATCAAGCCTTTATATAGGCTAATGATATAACAACTAATTATTAACCAACTAACTAATTTCTCTAACTAACTATATATCTAATAAAACGTTTTTACTTATATGACAATTTATAATTGGTTGACAGTGTAAAAAAAACTTTACACTCACAATGCATATTAAATAAACCATTTTTATATTTACAAGACATTCATTGTATTGGAACCAGATTTCCTGAATTCATAGATTTTCTACATTCACGCATTTATTTAGCTTATCTACGGTCAGGATATCATGTAATCATTTTTTTCATTAATATATTTGTTTACACAAAATTTAATTTATGGTTAGGATCTCATGCAGTCAAGAAAATGACCGCAGAGAATCCATTTCCCGTTGTGTTACTTTCTCATATAATACTTCATTTATTTAGCAACCGGATGATTATTACGAGAATTTGGATTTGGATTTTTTTTTTTCTCTTCCTCATGTTTTCTCTTATGTTACGAGGGAACGAGACAAAATCAAATTTGCTTTTTCATGTGAGGATCAATCATGTTTTATGAAAAAATTTGGACAATAATGTCCTTTCAATGAATTTAATAGAAACCTTTGTTTTAAAACTCATCTAAACGCAAAATAGATTCTACATCTAAAAATAGTTTCTACTTCTATGTTATAGAAGCCTTTTTTTTATACTCATCCAAAAAGGACCATTATCTATGTAATACATCATTAATATATCTAAACGAAAATCCGCTTTCATAACAATTAAGTGGGTGTTTGGAATCTCGGTAGCATTCCTTAAATCAGGTTTTGGAATTGGACGTTCATTTGACCCTTATGGTCGTGTTTCCAAACATAGCATAAGAATCATTGTTTTGAAAATCGGACTGGACCGATCGGTTCGACTGATTGGATTGAGAACCGTTTAGGGGTCCAATCCGTTGAACCCTGAAAACCGACTTGTCCCAGAATCGGTGGGAACCGATCAAACCGATCAAAAACCAGTGGCTAAAACCAGTTCGAACTGGTCATTTTTTTATTTTTCAAATTATAAAAATATATTTTTTAGTCAAATAAAGGTCCATTGATAAATTATAAAAATACATATACATGAATTTTTATTATTTATCCTTCTTTGTTGAGCTTTTAGCATATGAAACATATAATATGATTATTTTATGTGAATTTAAAATTTGATTTTTCTTAAATTTATTACTTATGATAATATATAATATTAAAAAAATATTTAATTATCAACGGTTCAACCATTGAACCATGAATCAGTGCATTCTCCAGTTCAATGACCGATCCGATTTTTAAAACATCGATAAGAAGCATATCTCCAGGTAATTGTCAATCATAATTATATTCAAAATATATATAATTGAGCATGAAAAAAATAGAACTCTAAACGAGATCTCACACTTCATAATTTAATTCACCATTTTCCGGGCTAAATTCGCGATTCTTTATACATGAGATATTGCATTATTGTGTGTTTGACTAAACAACTTAATTAAGTTCTTATTGAATAAGCTTTTTTTTTTCAAATAAGCTAAAAACAACTTATTTTTATAAGATTCATTGACAAACTTATAGAAATAAACAAAAAAAAGCTTATAAAAAGATCATAAACTATTTTCATAAATTATTTGCATGAATTTATTTTCATAAGTTATTAATGGCAATGACTGTAATGCTACTCAAATTATTTCAAGACTACTACCTTGTCCCATCCTTAATATCTAGATATTATTTCCACCAATGTATTGAAATCTTGTGATGCTTTCCCTTCTGGCCTAGCTGCGTCATGCACAGTCTTCTTCACCTTAAGGGCATTATCTCTAATCTTCTTCCCCTCTTCCTGCACCAGGATCAGATTTAAGCTTTTAAGCAATCCATTTTTGCTGAACACCCTACCTTCTATTATCACACCATTCTCCCAAACATCCTGTATCATTCTTCCAGTTATCCATTGATCACCAAAGAATGGCCTGCAAATCATAGGCTCCCCATTGGAAATACTCTCAGTCACAGAGCTAAACCCACAGTGAGTCACAAAAACTCCTAAAGAATCATGTGCTAAAACTTGACTTTGAGGAGCCCAAGACACTACTTTTCCACGCATGCTTGTCCTCTCAAGAAACCCATTTGGCAAAAGACCCTTTAGGTTGTCCTTGAGAGACCAAAGAAATGGAAATCCACTGTCTTCCAATGCCTCTGCCTCTGCCACAAGTGTCACCACAATTCCAAAACAAACATATACTGCTGATCTAGCATTGTGCCATCAGGTGATGCGATGAAAATTGCAATACCCATACTATGGATGAGTTCTTCCTCTTGACCATCAGGTGATGTGACGAAAATTGCGAAGAAATTGATAAAAAGTTGAACATCCAGTAGAAATTAACACAATGTTTAGGGTGGATGTGAATGGGGTGTTAAGTAATTCACTGTCTCCAGCCAAAGTACAGAATGAACTATAAATTCCACAAACCCAAAAGACACATTGCAAAATATATTTATGAATCCTTTGAATCAAAGTAGAACTGCAATTACAATATATACTAAGATATCAATAAAGCAGGCTCTCTAAAACTTCATTTCAACTTTCAAGGGATGTTCCTACTGTCATTTAAACCATCAATCTACAGACTTGTCTACCCAACATTTGCTGAACGGGATCAGTCTCACTTCCAAAGGGTGTGGAGACTGGACATACCGGGAAGGACAAAAGTATAAACCTCTAAATAAATATATGCTTCAGATTAATTTTGAATCTGAGCCAAGTGCTTCTTACCATTTAAGTGAGAGGCCATGTCAACCTCACTAGTACAACAGACGTTACAAACTTTACATCTGAATTTGGAAGGATTCATCTTAACAGGTTTACGCAGGTATAGTACATATTTGCAATTTTGGTCCTGAGGTATGCTCTCCTTCAACCAATTGTTTAACTATGCTCTCTCCATTCATGGCCTTGGCATTTAGCTGGTCAGTTTCATTTTTACGCCGCCGTCTTTTCGTTGCTCCCTGTTTTACTGCATCGTTAAGCATACTCTTCTCAGGCTCCCTGCTTGTTTGAGCATGCTCTTTTGCATGTGAAATTTGGATATTCTTCTGCTCTATATTTGCATGGTGATTGATAATGTTCTTCTGTTTCAATTCATCTTTGGACAGATCATTTTTCAGCTTCCATGGAACAGGCTGATTCTTTGCTTTCAGAGCTTCACAAGTAGCCTTGTGTTTCCTCCCATGCAGGTGGGAATTCAAGTTCCGCTCGCACGTAGCTTTCACCTGACATACAGCGCAAGTCCACTCTTTCTGCACTTCTTTATGCGCAGAACTTTGAGGGAGCTCTCCACCAGTTGTGTCTTTCCCTACCATTCCTTTAGTTTCCACCATGGCTGATGAAGCGTTCTGACTTGGTGCAAGGTTAGTCAAGATAGGAATATCCTGAAATATTCAAGATTAACATGGATGTAAAGTATTTGTTGTAAGTTGATGCAATATGACTAAAAGAATGCATATTTTAAAAAATATAACTAATGGTTACTTGTGCATATAAGAGAGGGCATAATTCAAACTCAAGACCTCTTCTTCAGAGAAGAGGTGTGAATATCATTAAGCTTCTTCCTTACAGTGACAGGTAAAAAATAATATATGATCCTTTGATTTTATACCGATAACAAACTTCAGAAAGTGTTTAGCCATTTTCTTATAACTCAAATTTGTCACCATTTGTTTTCCACATAGTCTCTCCTTTACTTGCCATCAAAAGAAAGAAGATGAAAGTGTTCTAAAAGAGCCACTGTAAAGAACAAAACATTCATAGCCACCATAAGTATTGTACACTGTAAGAGATGGCTTGCTTTCATTTAAATACAAAGAGATTTAGGCAGCACTATATTTTTAGAGGAAATGCATAAAGACCTCAAATAAAAATAAGAATAGTATTAGTGAAATTTGTCTTCACCAACAAGAACAGTTCCAACAAAAATGACTATCGTCTATCAAGATGATGGATCACGACCATATCCACACAAGTGTATGAATTTATAAAAACCTTTTCACAAATGATGTCTTAACATGGCTTCAAGTCTAAAACTTTGCTTTGTCCTCTTCCTATTTTGAGTGAATAGGATAAGACCTTACTTTCTTTCCTGCAGGAATTTCTTTTTTCTCAATCACCGCCAAATCTTTTATGTCTTTGTGCTCCGTTTGTCCTTTCCCATTTGTCTGCATATGATGCCCTTTCTACATTCAACAAATATACTAAATGTGAAAAGGAGAGTTGGAAAGGTAGAACTGGCTCATACAAGAACTCATAACAAGAATCATATCAAATTATGAATGTAATGACAAAAACTTTACCTGTTGCATTTCTTTATCAGTAGCTCTAAATGCATTCGTTGCTTCTGCATCAGGAATACGGGTTGTGTTCTTCAATAGGAGAAAAGGAGAACCAGCTTAAATTTTCAATAGCCAATGCCAGATACATGAGATTTGAAAAGGGCACAAAAGAAATAACAACAACAACCAAGCATTTTCCCACTAGGTGAGGTCGGCTACATGGGTCAAACATGCCATAATGTCCTATCATAAATCATGTCTATAGACAAAGTATTTACATCTATATCCAGCTTAACGGTTTCACCCAAAGGTTTTCTTCGTTTCCCTCTAACTCTAGCTATTGGGCTACCCTCCATCTGATCTTCTCTTATTAATGGGGCTTCTATGGGTCTTCTCCACATATGTCCAAACCACCTTAAGGCGAGAATTTACTATTTTTTTTATAATAGGTGCTATCTCAACTTTCTTTCTGATGCGTTCATTCCTAGGTTATGAATACAACTCAAATCACCCAATTATGGATATCTCGGTATGCAAACATTTTCATATATATAGACATTCACAAACTTGCCTCCATAAATTAACTTTCTAGTGTTATATCATTACGAGACTTTAGTCTTCGTAGGGTTTGTACTACAATCCATCTACATACTAAATTGCCATGTAGCTGTTTACCTTGCTAGCAATGAGTTTCTCTAAGGCTTCAGTTCCATTCTCTTCTATATATATCTCTGCATGCAGTAAAATGTTTTCTTTCTTGACAAATAATTTCTTCCAGTTCTTTAACCTGCTTATGATTGCTTGTGGTTTCATGGAGACGCTTGAGTGAACAAGGTAATTATAGAGATAAGAACTTCGTCCAAAGTCAGGTATGATGAGCCAAAAGATGATCATCAGCTTAATGTAAGGCCAGAATTGGAACCTGATGTTAAAGATGGGGATGAAGAAGTTGATTGAATCCATGAATTGATTAAAAAATGAAAATGAAGAGAGAAATCACTTGCTACAACTATCTTTATTAATAAAAGGGTGGCCTAGTGCACAAGGCTTTCACCTGTTGTTTCCAAGATTTGAAACCGTGACTTGCAGCTGCAGGTCACAAGGCAAAAACCTTACCGTTGCGCCATGATTGGCTCACCCTCTACAAATATCTTTATTAATAATCACAGTTATTGCATTTCCAACTTTAAAGAGCATAGATGATAAAACTAGTAAAACAATAGTCAAGAAACGCTAAGTTGAAATGATTATGTCCGCATGCATTGATAGGATAAATTGCATGTATTATTACATTATATAATGGTTATGGACCTATGGTGCAAAATCAAAATAAGTTAGTTAACCAGTACTAAGTGATGCATTTTTTTTTTAGGAGGAAACCTTGTACACTACAGCAGGCAGCTGCTATATGACCATATTTACTGTAGATTACTGTAAAAATTAACATTCATCTTGATTAGGGTTCCATGCAATGAAGGTCAATTTGTGCTTTGACAAAATGCAGCCAGAACTAACACTTCAGTTCTATCAGGGATCTCAATTATTATTATTTTGGGAGGGGGATTAGAGAGATCTCAGATTGCTTTCTACTTGCAGAATCAAGGTTCCAGCAGTAGAGTAAAGTCCATTAAAATAGATATGGTTTCTGAAGCAACATTTCATTTCTTATGGAGTGAAAGACATAGGGTTTCTTGAAAGGAACTTCATGCCCTAAGAATCCTCTGTATTACATTTAGCAAAATTCTGTGACACATTGGAAGTGCATTGATTGGTCCTCCCACAATGATCACAGAGTTCAATCATGTTCTAAATACCAATCAAAGAATATGAACTTATTGAATTCTTGTTCAATAATAATAATAATAATAATAATAATAACAATAATAACAACTTTCCATATTAAGAGGTAAACAATTTACCATAGAAGAAGCCTCATGAAAGCAAACTCAAAGAGATATATTAATGAGAGAAGTATCCAATATGAGATCAAAGCCCTAGTTTCTGTATAGGAATCAGTCTCAATTGCTTGTACGGAAGCATATCTGTCAAAAACACATAAAACCATAATCACGGACAACAAAAGTAGCATAACAATTAGTGAAACAATGATTGAAAAGGTTGCAACTTTCTTAGCGCACCAAACACCCAGTAAAGAGAAACAAAATCAACAAAAATGGGCAAGAAGATACAAGCAGAAAGTGAGAAACTTACAGAGGATACCCCAGAGCAAGAACAGGCCTAAAAATGAGAAAACATACGCACACACAAAAAAAAAAAAAAAAAAATACAGGCAGTTAATAAAGTTGCATGGAGGCCAAAAGAGTGAAGAAGAACCATTTTAGTTTATAGTAAGAGAGCATCTACAACATTGAACAAGTAATGGAAGCAAATGAAGTATAGGGATGAATACCATGCAAAATGATCGATGCAATTGAGAGACAGTTTGAGAAACCACAAAGAACCCATCTTGCATTCAATTGAACCTCTATCCTCTTTTCTTTTCTGTTGCTTGAGTTTGAGAAAGAGAAGTGATCAGGTTTTGTATGGAAAAAAAAAAACATGAAACACGGAAACAACTCTGTCTCTTTGAAGGAAGGGATAAAGAAAGTCTTCGTGAGGAAGTTAAGCAGTCGCTTTGAAGTTGCTACGCGACAGACAAGGGGGAAAAAGAAGGGACATCCCTGACAACAACCGCGTTTTTGGATAAGGCTTAGGTATCATTTGTTACTAGACATGTTTTACTAATAATTACTGGACCATGACCCGTGGGATGCAGGGGAAATATATATGTCAGCTGTATAAATTCATGTTTTGTGAAAAAGATAATACATGAAATTGGAAATGGATAAAGAATTTAATTGTTATATATTATTAGTATAAAATTTTTTATATTATCAATCAATTAGGTCTCATGGTATAAGTGGATTTTAAAGTAGTTAGGATAAGAGTCAAATATTGTATCAATTTCTAATTGGTTGACTGTGTAAAATTTTTTTATACTGACAATATATACTAATTAAATCGATGTATAAATAATAACATGAATTACATATTTTATTTCTATATGTTTTGAAAGATATAACTGCAAATAAAATTTTAGTCCCGTAGCATCCATTGAAAATTTTAAATTAATCTGTCATTCTCCTTTTTTAAAAGTCATTATGCCTATTAAACTATATCATTTTTTCCATTTTATATATGCTATACTTTGATCAATGTTTTAAATTTTAATAACATTCATCAGGATTATTTAATCAACATTTCATTCTCCTATTTTAAGAGCCATTATAATTATTAAATTATGTCATTTATTTCCTTTTTATATACACTATACTTTGACCAATGTTATAAATTTTAATAGTATATTAAACCAAAATTTTATTCTCCTATTTTAAGAGTCATTATACCTACTAAATTGTATCACTTTTTAGAGCTAACATGGTTATTAAAAACTAACAATTTATATTTGAAAGTTGAAAATAGTAACATAAAAGACTATATCTCATAATTTTTGAATTCAACATGTCTTCTAAAAATGTGGATAGTTGTATGGCCGCACACTCACAGGTCTAGGTGATGGTTCTAGGTGAATATTGTGATCAACTTCTCCAATAGGATGTAACCCTTTTGGATCTTTAAACACATCCTCACAAGAATAACAATTGCAGAATTTCTGAAGGCAGTTTCTCGATGAGTGGAACTGTTTGTTCTTCAACCAAGAGTTGGTAAAATAAGGTAGTAGTGTTAGTTGAATCTTTTCATCCTGCAGCAGCTTGCAATTGCCCTCTTCCTCAGATATTTGCTTTTATTTGTTTTATTTGTATCTTGCAATGGACTTTATGTGAAAACAACATAAGTGGGAGTATACCATAATTCGAGTCATTTACATATATTAGTACATGAACAAATTTGTCATTGCATTAAATCAGAATAGTGTCTTAAACAAAAAACAGTAGTTTCTATAAGATAAAAATAAGTTCAAATAGTTGCATAAACAAACGGCTGGTATTTTGACATGAAGAGCAACATTGATTTTTAGTTCCTTTCTCATTGAATAAAGTTTTGCAGGCTCCTTGTCAAAAAAAAAAAAAAAAAACAAAAGCTTTTGCAGGTTCCTGAATGGAAATCAAGTAACAGGTCCGTTGCCAGAAGAGCTTGCTATCTCCTAAAACTGAACAGAATACAAATTGATCTAGACAAAATTAAATAATTAACGCATCTATACCTAAGTCATTTGCAAACCTGAACAACAGTACACTTGTAAGGTTCTTTATGATATGAAACTACAGTTTAAAAATTACAACTCTTGGTACTTTAATTGAATTCTTTTATTTCTCAACCTTTGTAATTCTTACTAAAATAAAATAAGGGTTTGTCTTTTCCCCTAATGGAGCAGTAACATGAACAACAATTCACTTAGTGGGCAAATCCCACCACACCTTTCCCGCTTAGGAAGCCTTATTCACCTGTAAGTTGGTGATTGGATATTGGTGACATAATTGCATTCATTAACATATTTTTCTGCGTTTTGTTCAATCCTTCGTTGTCATCAACTTTTTCTGCCTTTACTTCAAGGTTCCAGCCTCCAATGTGTTTCCCTCAATTACACACTGCCAGAATGAACCCTCAATCAAATATACTGATATAGCAGTGAAAATATTCACACAACAAACTCAAAAATAAAACACAAAGCAAAAAAATGCTAAATCATTTCTTAGAAAATGATGATGGTAACTCAGCAAATAATACCTTGGAGTGGTGGTCCTAAGTTCTAGAAATCTCTATAACTTCAACATTAAATGAATCAACCCTCTTGCCATGACATGAACATCACTTATTTCGTCATTATATTTCAGAGCATTCTTCAAAACCAACATCACATCAACACAAATTTCCCGAACATTCTTATATCCAGTACTATCTTACCAGAATCTTCTAAACAACAAAAGAAATAATTATACATATGAATGGAGTAAATGGAAAACCTAACACTTTGCTCCCTGGTTCTCGAACACGTCCTTTTCACGTCCCTGAAAGAGAGAAGAAAGTAATCTTTAATCCCAAATCTAATATGCCAACCATGTTAGAAGCATGTTAGAGAATAAAGAGTGAAGAAGCCAAGTTATATATCTCATTGAAATGAAAGAAACATTATAAAATATACAATTCAATTAGCCATAAATCTTTCCTCCGATTCTAAAGTAAATATAATTTAATCTTCTGAAAAATTTGAATCAAGGTTGCTGCACCCAATGAAACATAATGAAAATAATGTGACATTTTTAAAATTATTAATGAAGACGTTTTAACTGCAAATGAAAACAAAATACAAACCTAGCACCCTCTAGATATTATGTTTTCTGTTTGACATTGTTGAAGGGGTATAGCTTTGCAAAAGGTCAATCAGAAATCTAAAGATACACACAGATCAGATCATCAGAAGCAGAGTAATGGAAGGGGATAGATTCAAACTGACCAAACTAAGTTCTTTAAGCTCTACTTCAACATTTGCATATAGAAATATCAGGGGCAAATACAAATATCATGAATCAAGTTACTCATTAATTACGGCATAAACCATCTTAAAATTTCCCATCGAAATTACAAAATTTATGGCTTTTCGGTTTCACATCAAGGCTCGGGAGAAGAAAGCAATTCATAACGCCTATATTGGAGCAATCAAAGATATCTCTTTCCGTGCCACTTGCTGCCTATCAGTGGCCACTACCGGACTGATACATCACCGTCATGGATTGTGGTTCCAACAATTTAGCAGCAGTAGTACTAATTAGTGGAGGAAAATTAAATATCTCTGACAGCTTCCTTGTGGTTTCATACACAGGAATAATTCCTTGTATCTTAAAAAACTCATTCCTAATGAGTATAATATTCTGCCTCTCAGCATCTCTATAGTCTTCATCAATCTATATTTTCGTGTTTCAAACATTCTACCTAATAACCTCTCAAGGAGACACAATCAGCTAGGTAAAATTATGCTATTATATCTCAAATCTCAAACAAATATGAATGCCAATTGCTGCTACCAGCAAATTAAAATGTGATGTACCTGTTCATACTTATTTATATACATATATGGAATAAACCTGTCAAATTCCAAGGGTAGAAGGATTTGAAAAATGTTAGTTAATTTACTTCCAGATCCGAGTAAATAATGCATTTGGCAAAGCACCATCTGCTAACAACACAAATGCCATGAAAGTGCCAAACAAAAGGCAACATGTTTATTCAATCAAGAGAAATTTTCAACTATAATACATCTAAAGTAATGTTTGTTGTGAAATAAGCAGAGCCCCACCTTGAGGAGAATATTGAGTCCATTTTGGTAATCTTTAAGTACCTTCATCACCCTTCTTAAATACAAAAAAATGAAGAAAATGAAGAAAAAAATGCAGCCAAAAAATGAAGAAAATGAATGAATCAACCAGCCACCTTGGGTAATCAGCATGGAGTTTATATTCCTACCAATGTACCATATTTTGTTAGCAAGCAAAGTCAATTGCTTTAGTTAAAAGTACCTTAAGTTTCAATGTCTTGTAACCAACAAAAGCATGCATAATTAGAGGCTAGATGTATGAACGTATAAGGTCAAAGATAATGAATCTTAACCGTGAAAAGAGAAGCTAACGCTAGTTATAACTTCACCAATTACACGGATACTAAGATTCACGCTATAAATTATAATTCAAGGATTAAAATGTAATCTACTATGATGGATTTCGTTTGGGAAACACCTGTATGGATACAGAACACAAATAAATTCAGATTTATGACATATGAAATTAGCATCTCTATCATTAGTTCATTGAACTTCATATCAATATATTTAAATATGAAGATATTGTATATATTGTATATTTTGAAGCTCTCATTCTCTAATTCTAATTTTGAACCTTGATGATTATGCCAATCCGTTAAGCACCCTGTGAATTAAGGCACCAATCCAGCTGACTCTTGTCTAGATCAATAACTGTGCGTGGCTATGTCTTATTTGTGAGGTAACTAAAAATCTTCATAGACAGGGATCTATTCAAAATTTCATTCATTTTTTACAAATAATATATTGAAAAAAAATACACATATTGCCTGCAAACCCAAGGTTCGAATCAACATACCAGCGGGGCTCAACTGACAATGGCCGTGTTTCGCCGTTGTGAGCGCCATAGACATATCGCCAGGAGCTTCCGATTCCAGCCTATCATTTCCTCTTGTGAAGCAGCAGCAATGGTTTCTCCCATAATGCGTGATTCATGCTCTTTTGGGTTAGGGAAGTGAAACTATAGCTTGAAAACAACCCAAAAGCAACACCATAAACAAACCATGAAAACCAAAACCCGATTGTTCTAACAGCAGAGAGTATGTGAGAACCAAGAGCATCCGCAAAATAGACAAACACTAACAGCACCGGATACCATGGTAGAGAGACCTACTTATTGGGACCTTTACTTGACACCCATTTCTCAACAAATACTATTCATTATTCAAAGCTATCATGAAAGGCAGATTTCAAAGAGTCACACTCGTACTGTGCTTACAGCAGAGAGCAAAAGCAATAACATCATGAGAAAGATAGGTGTCCACCCTTTCTTACCGTAACAATAACATCAGCCCATAACATTACCTAGGTCTGTTGGATTAGTTTCAAAATGGGCCATCAACATAAAACAGAAAAAGATAGGTGTGCCCAAAAATGGATTAGAAATAGAAAAGGAATAAAATTTAAGATTAGAGTTACAATTCTTATGCAATGCCATCGAATTACTTTTCAGAATTCAAAATTTCTTTCCTCAATTTTTGGGCTCGTGATTCTCAGACAACAATTTTAGTTATTCTCTTTGAAACATCTTGAAAGATAATACCAATCATCAATACTATTTGCAAGAGCAGCTAGATAAGCAAAAAAACAAAATGAAATGTTATAATCATAAGCAACTATGAAACTAATCCAACATTGCTAATAGGTAACAATCATAAGCAACTATGAAAATAAAGAGTTAATATAGGTTAATAAGGGGAAAAAATGTTACATCACCTAGATATTGATGTGAATAATAACTCCCAGGTTTAATCTTTTTCAGTTTTCCTCCAGACCATTATCACCAAACAGTATCCGCATTCCTTTCAGCAAAACCTATTTGAACCTTATGACAATATTATAATGTGAGACATCCCCAACAAAACAAAAAAATAATGCTTAAGTTTCAAGAAGCATTTACCTTCTGAAAGTCTTCTTTTTGATGATGAAACCTTACAAACACACAATTGGCAGCATATTGTTTCCTCAACCTTTCAAGAAGCATCTCCAGGGTCAGCCAAACAGAACATGATTTAGCTCATTTGCAAATGTGGCTCCTCCACTCATCAATATACAGTCTTGATCAAATTTGACCCTACCACCTCTCCCTTTTGACATAAAATTTGCCACAGCATGCATAAAATAAGAGAGCCATTTGTTATGAACATTTTTTTCTTTACAACATGCTCGATAGTCCTGTACGCTTGCAATCCACCTGCAAACCCTCCAACATCCTCCACATCACAAACATAAATAAAAAAGAGGAAGCAAAAAATGAATTATTTATTTAAACCTATAAAACAGAGCTTCAGTGTCTTCCACTTGTATACACTGGTATTTTGATCTTCCATAGGACCAAAAAGTTGGGCTCCAAAAATAGATGACCAAGCTAAAATTGATTAGATATATGGTTAATTTAATCAATCATTTTTTTCAGTTGAAATCTAAGATGTTCAAATTTAAAATAAAGTGGAAAAGAAATCAAAGGAATAAGTAGTTGGGTGTAGAAAAATTTCAATACCTTACTGTTTGCAATGTCTTTAGGCTTTAGCGACCTCCCTAGCATTCCACTCATTAGCTTCTGGGTTGATTCAGTCAAATTGCTCACGGTCCTAGATTTTTTGAACAAAAAGAACTCATTTTCAGTAATTGGTAAGGTAGAAAACACGATAGTGGTTCAGATATAAAATTTTGGTAAGTGTAGAAAGTTAAGTTACCATCTTACTTCTGCTTCTATTTTCAATGAGTTACTATCCCAGGCCGTTGCCGCTGCTGCCAGCTCCCCTATCCCAGTGTGTCTTCGCCGCTACTGCCAGCTTACCTATCCTTGCTAATGCGTGAAGACAGATGCTTGATCAATTAACAAATTGGAAAGGATCAAACTTTAGCATACCCATTTTGAAAGAAAAAGAATAAGAATATTGATGAAGGAACAAATTTTTAGCATACTCATCTGGAAAGAAATAAAACAGCAACAAAAATAGTGCAGGAGTGCTTATTCATAGTGGGTAGACCGTAAAACCCAAAAAGGATCAAACTTTTGCATACCCATTTGAAAAGCAAAAGAAAAAAGATTAGGAAAAAAATATGTTTACCTGATTGAGCAGCATAAGCTTGAAAATGAAAAGGGCAAAGGGCTTGAAAATGAAAGTTTCAAAAGAAACCTTCGAATGCTAAGACCTCAACATCGCGCCATCACTGTCCTTAAATCTTGCCGGAAGATCCTCCCCTTCACCGAAGACCTCAACATCGTGAAACGTTGCGTTGAAGCCGTCAGTAACAAACTGAAAGAGAAATTAAAAGATAGAGTATAGGAAGAGTCATGAGTTGAAGGGGTTTGAAATGAGGAAGAGTAACAAACAGATTGCGTTGGAAACAGACCATTGAAAACAACCTGAATTAAAAGAAATGCAAATACCAGCCAAATTTATCACTATATCATTATTTCACTTTTTATTTTTTAAATTATCACTATTTTAAATTATATATCAAACTATCACTATTTAAAATTATATTTAGAAATCGATTTCATTATTCACAACTTCTCAACATGACTTTCAAAAAATTCTGTGTTAACTCCCTTGGGAAGTCAGGTTTGCTAACCACGACTTCTCAAGGGATTTTTATTTTTTATTTTATTTTATTTATTTTCAAATATTATTGTATTAATTTAATTATTTATAATAGTTAGATAAATTAATTATATTAATAAATTATATTAATTTTAAATTATTAATTTTATTAATACAATAATAACAATAAATAATACACTAATACAAAATATTTAACATTGATTAAAAATAGAAACGATGTAACGATACAAGTGAAACTGCTGATCACTTGATGTTTCACTCGTCTAAGCAGACAAGTGAAACATCAGACAAGTGATCAGCAGATGTTTCACTCGTCTGCCTATTACTTGTCTGATGTTTCACTCGTATAAGCAGACAAGTGAAACAGCTGATCACTTGTCTGATGTTTCACTCATCTAAGCAAACAAGTGAAACAGACAAGTGATCAGTTGTTTCACCTGTCTGCTTATACGAGTGAAACATCAGACAAGTGATAAGCAAACGTTTCACTCGTCTGCCTATCACTTGTTTATTGTTTCACTCGTCTAAGCAGTCAAGTGATAGGCAGACGAGTGAAGCATCTGCTGATCACTTGTATACTGTTTCACTTGTAAGATTAGACAAGTGAAACATCAGACAAGTGATAGGCAGACAAGTGAAACATCTTCTGATCACTTGTCTGATCAGCAGATGTTTCACTCGTCTGCCTATCACTTGTCTGATGTTTCACTCGTACATCTGACAAGTGATCAGCTGTTTCACTTGTCTGCTTAGACGAGTGAAACATTAGACAAGTGATCAACAGATGTTTCACTCGTCTGCCTACCACTTGTCTGATGTTTCACTCGTTTAAGCAGACAAGTGATAGGCAGACGAGTGAAACATCAGACAAGTGATCAGCAGATATTTCACTCGTCTGCCTATCACTTGTCTGATGTTTCACTCGTCTAAGAAGACAAGTGATAAGCAGACGAGTGAAACATCTGCTGATCACTTGTCTGATGTTTCACTCGTCTAAGCATACAAATGATAGGCAGACGAGTGAAACATCTGCTGATCACTTGTCTACTGTTTCACTTGTATGCTTAGACGAGTAAAACATCAGACAAGTGATAGGCAGACGAGTGAAATAGCTGCTGATCACTTGTCTGATGTTTCACTCATCTAAGCAGACAAGTGATAGGCTGACGAGTGAAACATCTGCTGATCACTTGTCTATTGTTTCACTTGTATGCTTAGACGAGTGAAACATCAGACAAGTGATAGGCAGACGAGTGAAACATCTGGTGATCACTTGTCTGATGTTTAACTCGTCTAAGTAGACGAGTGAAACATCTAACAAGTGATCAGCAGATGTTTCACTTGTCTACTTAGACGAGTGAAACATCAGACAAGTGATCAGCAGCTATTTCACTCGTCTGCCTATCACTTGTCTGATGTTTCACTCGTCTAAGCAGACAAGTGATAAGCAGACGAGTGAAACATCTGCTGATCACTTGTCTGAGCAGACGAGTGAAACATCAGAAAGGTGATCAGTTGTTTCACTTGTATCGTTACACCGTTTCTATTTTTAATCAATGTTAAATATTTTCTATTAGTGTATTATTTATTGTTATTATTGTATTAATAAAATTAATAATTTAAAATTAATATAATTTATTAATATAATAAATTTAGCTAATTATCATAAATAATTAAATTAATACAATAGCATTTCAAAATAAATAAATAAATAAAAAGAAAAACCTCTTGAGAAGTCGTGGTTATCAAACCAGACCTCCCAAGGCAAAAGCAACAAAAATTTGTAAAATGAGGTTGAGAAGTCGTGGATGGCAAAAACGACTTCTAAATATAATTCTCAAATAGTGGTAGTTTGGTATATAATTTGGAAACGGTGGTAGTTTGAAAAATAAAAAGTGAAACAGTGATATAGTGATAAATTTGTCGCAAATACCAATACCAGTTAATAGGTAATTTAAAAATTAAAAAAATGTAAATACCAATATCAGTTTGCCTAGGGAAGGTGAAATGGTAGGTGCTGCTTAATGACACATAATTACATTGAGTAAATATCCAATTTGGTCCCTGAAATTGTAGGGTCATATCAACTTAGTCCCTCACATTATCAATATTCCAAAATGATCCCTGAAATTGCAGAAAGTTAATCAGATTCGTCCCTCCGTTGATATTTGCATGGATTATAATGACATTAAGTTAGTAATGTCAGGGATGCATTTGAAACTAAGTGAATAATGTTAGGGATGCATTTGCTACATTTTGAAATTCCAAGGATCATTTTGGAATATTGATAATGTGGGGAACTAAGTTGATACGACCCTACAATTTCAGGGACCAAATTGGGTATTTACTCTAATTACATTTACTGATATAACTTATTAAGTAAAATGACAATTTTAACTTCCATTTAGGCGCCAAAAATTGCACCCGTGTCTATTACTTTTATATATATAAAGATAAAGATACGAAAGTGAGGTTGGAATAAAACTTTCTTATGTTTGATACGAGAGATAAAATATTATTCACTGGTATAAAAGATGTTCGAAAATAAATTTTGTGAATTAAAATGAAAATTTTTAGGTTTAAGTAATAAGAGAAATGTTTTTTGCCCATAAAAAATTTGATAACAAAAATCGACAGCATTTTATATGGTTAATACAGTTCTAAAACGTGGTTAATAAAATATTGAGTTTGGTTAATGGATATATAAAGTATTGCAGCTTATTAACCATCTACTGAATTTCATTAACCACGATTTTGAACGTTATTAACCACGATTTTCAGGTGTTCAATATATGTATGTGAAGTTCAAAATTTTGAACACCTGAAAATGGTGGTTAATAACATTCAAACTCATGGTTAATGAAGTTCAATAGATGGTTAAAGAGTTGCGACACCTTATATATCCATTAACCAAACTCAACACTCCATTAACCACATTTTTTAACTGTATTAACCATGTAAAATGTCGATTTTTGTTGTCAATTTTTGATGTTCAAATAACAGCACTGAGTAATAATTTGGTTCCTATAGGTGACACCGATTCTTCATTTAGTCCCTATATGTAAAAAATTATTAAAAAGATCCTCATATGTGTAATCGTTACCCATTTGGTCCCTTCTGTTACCTTTTCGTTTATAATAATCTATTAATTCCTACATATATGGACTAAATGAAGAATCCATGTTACATGTAGGGATTGAATTATTACTTTAATCTAAATTATTGAGTCCCTATACATGACAAAGATTTTATATTTAGTCCCTATATGTAGTAATTAATGGATCATTAGAGACGATAAAATAATAGAAGGGACGAAATAGGTAACAATTGCACGTATGAGAATTTTTTTAATAACTTTTTATATATATTGACTAAATGAATAATTAGTATCACTTATAAGGACTAAATAATGACTTTAACCAAAATTTTATTCTCATATATAAGGATGAAAATTAGATATTGTTTGAAATGAGATTTTCGAAAATATATTTTATCTGTCAGATAAACGTTATCTTACACTGGTGCGGCTCCAGGGATACCATATTGAATATCTCCAAAAAATAATGTTTTTAATGCCACCTGTCCTCCTTTATACTTTGTTGTTTGGACTACAAACGTCTCTAATAAATGTTAATTGAGTATACGTTGGATCATTTGAACATGTGCATCGTGATCAGCAACCATCAATGGACGCAAGCAGAGATTGTACTTGATTCGAGATGGTGCACTTGTGAGGTTTAGGTACCTTGGTGGTGGACAATTTCACTTTTTCATTCCGGCTCCGACGCGATTGGAGGATGGGGAAAATGAAATATATATAGCTTTTGCTGCCTTGAAAAACCCAGCTACTTCGCCATAAGGAATGCTTTGAACATAGACAATGACGGCGTTATGGTGTTTTGGATGTGCACACGGTATCTGTCAACTCAATACAAAGGGCTATATTGCAAAAACGTTTTTTATAAAGGTGGGGGTAAGACTTTAAAATTATACCACGTACCCCATTTTTACCTGCAAGGCCCGATAATTTAAGGTCCCTCACCTATGAGGACTTCTTTGCTCCCTCATGTTAGACGTAGCCTTTTATGTAAGAACCAATCATGTTTTATGGAAATTTTTGGGCAAAAATGTCACTCCAATGAATTTAATATAAACTTTTTTTTAAAACTCATCTAAATGCAAAATAGATTCTGAGTATGTTTGGTAAAATTAGCTATTAGCTATTAGCGGATAAGCTAGCTAATAGCGGATAGCTTATAGCGGATAGCGGATAGCGGATAGCGGATGAGCTAGTTTATTTTCTGTGAAAGTGTTTGGTAAAACTAACGGATGAACTAGCTGAAAAATATAAAATGACATAAAAGGACATCTTCATTAATGATTTTACATAAAAGAGAGAAGAGAATAAAGGTAGAATTAAATGAAGATAACAAGGATAAAAATGGAAAGAAAAATGAAACGCTATAAGCTATAAGCTCAAACTCTACTTCAAGTAGTATCTGGAAAAAACGCTACAAGCTCGTGAAAAAACGCTATAACCTCGTGACAGATGCGTTTACCAAACGGGACTACTTTCTCATCCGCTATAAACTATCCGCTATAAGCTCGTTGAAGTGCCTTACCAAACAGGCTCCCTACTTCTAACAATAATTTCTACTTTTAGATCATAGAAGCCTTTTTTTTAAGACTCAGCCATTATCTATGTAATACATAACTAATATATCTAAACGGAAATCCTCTTTCATAAATAATTAAGAATCATTGAGTACAAAACATAAAAAAAGAAAAAAAAAATAGAATCCTAAATGAGAGACACACTTGATAGCTTAGTTCGCCATTTTCCAGGCTAAATTCACGGTTCATTATACATGAGATATTGCATTATTATTCACTAAACCACTCTAACAACTTATTAATGACAATGACTGTAATGCTACTCAAATTATTTCAAGGCTATAGGTAGCACTACTACCTTGTCCCATCCTTAAGATCTACATATTATTTCCACCAATGTCTTGAAATCTTGTGATGCTTTCCCTTCTGGCCTAGCTGCATCATGCACAGTCTTCTTCACCTTAAGGGAATTATCTCTAATCTTCTTCCCCTCTTCCTGCACCAGGATCAGATTTAAGCTTTTAAGCAATCCATTTTTGCTGAACACCCTACCTTCTATTATCACACCATTCTCCCAAACATCCTCTATCATTCTTCCAGTTATCCATTGATCTCCAAAGAATGGCCTGCAAATCATAGGCACCCCATTGGAAATACTCTCAGTCACAGAGCTAAACCCACAGTGAGTCACAAAAACTCCTAAAGAATCATGTGCTAAAACTTGACTTTGAGGAGCCCAAGACACTACTTTTCCACGCATGCTTGTCCTCACAAGAAACCCATTTGGCAAAAGACCCTTTAGGTTGTCCTTGAGAGACCAAAGAAATGGAAATCCACTGTCTTCCAATGCCTCTGCCACTGCCACAAGCTCATGTGGAGGTGGTGTCACCACAGTTCCAAAACAAACATATACTAGTGATCTAGCATTGTGCCTGTCCAACCATGACAAGCATCCACTTGTATCCGTGTCAGATTGTTGCAAAGGAAGGAAAGGAAGAGGAACAACATAAAGCACAGACTCCAACTTGGATCTCATGTCCTGAACAAACAAGGGTGGGTCTAATTCCTCAAAGAAATTCATAACTACTGCTTTAGCTTGAGGTAGCACTCTACCCAGTGAAGCTAGTGTCTTTGAAAATAGTGTCTCATCCTCACCACCTTCGACTACATCCTGTGGCAAATCTTCAACATAAATATTAGACAAACCAGGAAGGAGATCCAAGGTTGTGTTTGCTTCACTATTTGCATACTGCTCTCTAATCAAGCCAGTGTAAACATGGAAAGAGAGGGAGCATGACATGGCATGCCAAAATGGAATCCAAGGAACATTTAAGGCTTGAGCCACAATGAGAGAAGGTGTTACAAAAGCATCAGCAATAATGCAAGTAACTCTTTGTTTTGTCTCTGCCACTGCCAAGTCTATACCCTTTTGCAAGTTCTCAGGACCGGTGTTTAGAAAAAGATTCACTTTTTCCACTGGGTTGCTACCCATTACATGACCCTCTGGGACACCATCACTTACACTATAGGCCTTGATGTTTTTTGGGATGTGGGGGTTTGGGAAAAGGATTGAATTAGCTTTTTCAGTGGCAATGAATGAGAATGAACAGTGTGGTGCAGCATAAGCTAATTTTGCAACAAGGGTTAAGAGAGGCATAAGGTGGCTCTGAAAGGGGAAAGCAAAGACTGCCACATGTTTGCTTTCTTGTGAGTTTGGCATAATTGGCAAGCTAAGACTTAAGAGTAGAGAAAGAAAAATGGAAGCAGTGGAAAGGCATAGGTGAGTTGGTTCGGGTGTTGATAATGAGGGATCTTATACACTTGAACTTGCAATGAATTACTCTACAATTAGGACCCGAAAAAATCTAATAAAATTAAGGAACATGGAGCAGATAATGGCAAATTGTGACAAGTGGCAATGGCAACCACCATTCTCACATAGATTGCATGCACGCGTTGGGTACTCACCCCTCAAAGGGGAAAGCAAAGACTGGAACACGTTTGCTTTCTAGTGAGTTTGGCATTATTGGCAAGCAGAGAGCCTATGTTTCTTTTGATTGAAAAGCAATAGAAAGAAAAAGACAGGAAGAAAAGAAAAAGGAGGAAAAATAGCTTTTTCCTTGTTTGGTTGATCATAAAACTTCAATATTTTGTCTTCAATTTTTTTTTTAACTCTCTCATTCTTTTCGCATTTTTCTTCCTTATTTTTAGTGCCCAGCCCAACACCTATTGAGGCCTAAAGCAAACAATGTGATGAGACCTTTTTAAAAAATTAACCGAACAATTTTCTCATACAATTAATTATTAATTATTAATTATTTTGTACACAATCAGGAGTTGATCCCTAGACCTTGTAATTAATGGTAAGCTTTTATAACAAATGGGCTAACTTATGTTTTTGATATATCAAACATATAAAAAAGATAATATAAAAAGATACAAAGTGAATCTTTTTTTTAAAGAAAAAATTATTTTTTTTAAAGGCATGAAGCAAGGGCCTCACTTGCTTTACCTTTGGGGTGAACCAGCTTATCTTTATATTCTTTTGAAGTTAATTCTCAAAGAGAATAAATGATATCAAATTGTTAAGTACATAATATCAATATGCAATTCTTTTCATTTCCAGGTTTTATCATTCATCACATTTTTCCTATTTATTTTGCAACATCTTTTTTGAAAAGTTGAAGGAAAAAAAAAAAGAGATATTGAAAAGTTTAATTCAATCTCAACATTAGTGGTGACAAAATGGATTGGACCTGACGGTTCAACCTGTTTAACCCGTTTATTTTAATGAGTTGAATTGGGATTCTCAACCCATCAACCCGTTTGACTCATCCTGCTTAATCCGTCAGGAAAAAAAAAAAAAAAAGATTAGGGACACGGCCGTAGATGGTTGATGTTTAATTAAGAAAACATTTTGTAATTTTAGATTTGATCTTTTATTCTTTGGTTTTTTACACGAGTTACTGGTTTCAGTGAGTTGGGGAATTAAGGTTTTATTATCACATAACTCCTCTAACCTCTCAATTTCTCATCCTATGAGTGTTGCCATTTTTCGCCCATAGAAGTGGAGAACAAACCGCTGCAAATCACAACACAGATCCACCACCGCCCAAACTGCTGCAAGTCGCCGTTTTCTGTAGTCCACCATTGCCCAAATGGCCAAATCGCAGCCCGGAGTCTCATCGCCATTTTTGCAGAGCACACTGCCGCACAACACACCCGCCGCCGCTTGCGCTGCTCCTTCTCCGTCCTGAGTTGTGCAATGAAAACAACGCTTGCGTCGTCATCTGTGAGCTGATAATTGGGATTTGAGTATGATTACATTACACTCATTAGATTTAAGAAATATTGAAGCCAAATTGGCTCTTACCATTTCAATCATATATACATCCATGAATTAGAGAGTCCGGTGATGTAAATAAAAATGCCAGCCACAAGCCTAGTTGCAGAACCCTCATCGAAGTGAAGCTATTCGATGCAAGAAAGAGGAATTAGGGTTTATCGAACTTGGAGACACGACAAACGAGTAAATAGCCAATTTGATCCCTAAAGGTGTAAGATGGTATCAACTTAGTCCCTGAATTTAACTAAATAGCAAAAATGTCCCCGAAGTTATAAAACGTTAATCAACTTGGTCCATCCGTCAATCCCAGTTAGTTGACGCCGTTAACGGCGTTGATGACAACGGTGTCAACAGGGCACTTAACGTGCCACATTAAAGTCGTTAACGGCGTCAGTTAACTGAGGTTGACGGAGGGATCAAGTTGATTAACCTTTTACAACTTTAAGGACATTTTCGCTATTTATTTAAATTCATGAACTAAGTTGATACCGTCTTATACTTTCAGGGACCAAATTGACTATTTACTCCACGACAAACCAATATGTGTAGTCAAGTTTTTATTTTATTTTATTTATTTATGATTTATTTCAGACTTCAATGAATCAGATCTTACCTCTTTTTAAATTTTATTTTTATAAATTTTATTTTTTTGACGGACCAATCTGTCAACCCATCACTAATCGAGATAATTTGTGAGGTTCAACCCACATAACCAAAATTGGTCAACCTGTCCCGTCCTGCTTTTGGCGGATCAATGTCGAGATGGGATGGTTTGACCCGTTTTATCATCCCTATTGAATATGATGCTCTTGATAAATTTGTTACTATTCATTGAATGGGAATAACAATTAGTTGAATTTTACCTAAAGCTCCAAGGTTTCTAAACATGATCATGAGAATATCCTTACGTGAACCAAAAAAAAAAAAAAAAAATAGGTGTGTATGGCAGACGCATCACGTGTACATGTTGGATATTATGTTAATTTAGCACTTCTAATTCCAAACCTGAAAGGCAGATAGGTATGTTGACCACTTAATACGATGGCAAGAGAAAACGTGCCTTCATTTCACGTGGAGGTTTAATCTAACATGCTCCACCAAACTTGCCATGTCACTGGTTGGTGGATGTCGAGTCATCCTTAGGAATATACTTTGTTTACAAATAATAGATCTCAATCTTTAAAACTAATTTTTTTTATATAATATACTATACACTATATTAAAGAAAAATATGATATACTGAATGCTGGCCATCAAATCTAAAACTGCACAACGTGAAGAGTGGTCGGAGCTTCCGCCAGATGCTACCACCTGCGATAGAGCCATTACCGCCCAGAGTCACCACCATATATATATATATATAGCCTCCAACTCTGTCGCTGTTTCCTTTTTAGGTCTATTTTCTTTTATTGTACCTTGTTTATATTTCTATGGGCTGCTGTTGTTTTATTTGAATGCTAATTGAGGAGCTATTCTCAGTTTTCTTTTATCCCTTTAAATGATGAATCTTAGAAATCTCTGTGGGATTGGAACTGAAGTGTTTTTTTTTTCTTTTTATTGTTGGGCTACTGACCTACTGTTTTATTTTAATGGGTTAAGCTTTTATGGGAATAGTTCTGGGAAGTCTTGGGCCAAGCCTATTTTCTTATTGTTGTCTTGAATATGTATTCAACTTTGCTTTTGGTTTAGTTTAGAGAGAGAGAGAGAGTGAGTGAGTGATGAAAAAATGAAGAAAATAAAGTAAATAAAAGACAGGGTGGATTCTAGGATGAAGCAGTGGGACAAGTGGTACACCCATGTACCACTAAAATGACTTGGGATAGCCGGTCTTTCACGATGCTTACAAGTAATAAAGTTATTTTAATAGCTAATATGGGTTTACATTTTAAAAAATAAATAATATTAGGGACTTGGATGCAAACATGATAGTTGCCTTACTTGTGGCTTCATTAACCGTGATTATCATGTTCGAACAGAGGTAGGAGTTGAACATCACTCTGCCGCTCGAAGTCATCATCTCTAGGACGCCTTCCGTCTCGTTTTGAAGAAGACCGAAGCTTGGTTTTGACTCGCAGTTGGGTTTCAGGTCAGTATAAACTCTAATCTAGTTGTGTTAGGTTTTGAGTCGGATCGTGACCCGTGATTTCTTTCACCCCGATGTAGGTCAACCCATTTCGATTGTTGCAGAGTCGTGGTAGCACAAGGGTGATTTATTACGCGATTTGTTTTGGGTTGTCTACTGGTGTAGCCCCTGATTTGTTTTGGGTGTCGATATGAAATGGTAATTTGTTGAGAAAATGAGGATCGTCACAATTTTGTTACGTTTGGTTTTAGAGGACTTTATTTGGATGTGGTAGACATGGATATCGAAAACGAAGCTAAAACATCGGAATGTTGCAGATCTAATATGACATGGGAGGTAATTTGGACCAGTTATTTTGTTTTAAGTTAGTGTTTGGGTTATGAACCAGATTTTCATCGATTAAGTTAGATTCTATTCTGTATTAGTATTTCAACAACGTAATAGTTAACAACATTTTATTTTAAACGATTGTAGAATTTGCCAGCTATTTTTTTGTCACACCTGCCTCAACAATGCCATGAACACAATAACCCTTTGAGTCAAAAATGATGGTGTACACAGAGACTTCTAGTGTCGTCTTTACATTAGCAGTAACAACCACAAGATCACAAATGGATGGAAGGACTTCTATGCTTCGATGGGCTTTAAGAGTGGTGACAGTTTGAAGCTGAAAGTGGTGGACAGCGATTAGAACATTGTGGTCTGTGGAGGTTGAGTAGGGGTAGAACACCTTTTAACTGGTGTGAGATAAATCTAAAGCTGACAAAATATTACAGCTGATTGTAGGCGCCACACTGAAGGGGACAAGCTGCACTGCTCCTTCACCTTAATCCATTCCAGCTACAAGTGGATAATACATATGCTGTAAACACAAAAAGGCACCGCCATATAGCTTTCTTTGATTTTAAGCTTTTTCTACTTTGTAATAGCTTATTATAAATGTTTCCTATATAAAGCCATCACTTGTATGTTTCTTTGAATCAATCAATAAGCAATAATTACGTGAATGAAAATAGCGTTAAGAAGTCTTCTAACTCCCTATGTGTGTCGTGAGTGTGAGTGAGAGAAATTTCCCTTGGTGAGTTTATTATGTGTGAGTGATATCAATTGGACCATACCACCATTTCCCTTTCTTCAAATATTTACTTTACTTTGCGTTGTGTTTTTGTTGATGATCAATTTTGGAACAATGGGCTGTGAGCCTGTGAGGATCGTGACTATTTTTTTGTGTGTATGTTGTTGTCCAAGCAAAAAATTAAGGATTGGATAATTATTAATCTATGCTTAATCTTACTGGAATTAAGTGACTCTAAAAAGTTACAATACAAAATAATATGTCTTATGCATCCATTCAAGTGGGTAAGTACTACTGTAATATAAAATAACCAATGAGATATTTCAAATAAATACAAATTGATGATGCTTTTTAGCAAAAAAAACATTAAAATTGATGATGCTATTGTTATTATTCTTGGCTGTCAAATAAGACTTATATGTAAGAACCGAACATAGCCCTTCGATGGAACAAAACATAAGAACAAGGGGTGGCAACTTTGAGTTATCATGAAGCATAACTCCTGAACCAAATTGCAGGACCAGAAAAAGCCAAAACAAGCAATTAAGCTTCTATATGTGTCTAGACAAACATCTATACATGACCATAGCAAGGTGTCACAACTAAAAGGAATTCCTTTATATCTTTCCATCCTTTCACTACCAGCACACTTCACAAACAACTTGAACAAGCCAAATAACATTGCATAAAGCAAGCAGCATTGATCAACACTGCTACACCAGATTGTGAGGGGCAACAAATAAAGCATCTGCAAATTGCGCCAATAATGCCAAAAAAACAGAACCAACAACAGGACTTGCTTCAGCACCATCCAGTCATGACAAACATATTCAGTGAAGCCGATAATAAATTACTTAAGGCATACAACAGAGAACACCAACATTGATATTAAGAATTTGTGAAGAGCAGCAACCATTACACCAAAATGACATTTAATCTAAAACATAAGCCATGATATGCGTCTTCATCTTCTACCTCATTGATCTAGTTGTCATCCAATTGTTTTGCTATGCATGACCAAGAATTTACTTATAGCCTTGATCTGTATCGAAACAATCTTCCTCTTCCACATCCTCTAAGCAAATAAACCAGCATGGAGCATCACCTAAGCTTCAAAGGATTAACATATGCTGCAACTCTACCAACATGTATAAGCATACTTGTATCTTGAAAATTGCAGCTTATCGCACCACCACGAATAGAAAAACGAGATGATCATTTACATGTGCAATGAGACCCGCCTGTGATCAGTGCTTATCCAACCATTTCACAACCAAAGCCTAAGGCATTCTTGTTATGTAAGATTCAAAGAAACAAAACAAATTATATTTTTAGTGGACGACAACATACACAGATGTTGGAACAAAGGTGTTCTTAACACATGTTGGACAAATATATTTCAGCAACTCCACTAATACATCATAACCAACGCCTGAAATGCAAGAGAAATGAAGAATCCATTGAATGAGTACCATAACAGATTTATTGTTATTATTCTAGGAAAGCAATTTTTTTGTGTAGTAAAAATATAAATGCATGATAAAAAATAATTCAGATCAATAACTGAACAAGAAGTGAGCTTACCTTTCACCCAATTAGGAGTACTCACGATGAGAGGCAACATGCTCAGATAAATTTACAAAACCTACCTTTCAACACCAACACCATTGAACACCATACGATTGAAGGGAAGATTTTGGCCAACCTTAGAACACCAACCCGAAACACGAACAAGATTGCTACACCGTCACCGTTACCACCATACCGACAACCTTGCTCCACCGTCAGCGATTACGAAACCCTAACCTTTCAGCCATTGTGATGAACCTATATCAGGGGTTCGGGTTGGGGTTCTACAGCGAAGAAGGATATCGGTGCCATAACAATTCAAGGACTATACAGCAAACTCGTAAAAACAATCCCTCAAACGATAACCGGTCTTTTTTTTTTTTTTTAAATCTAATCTACACCATCCATTAAATTAATATTAAATCCAACGGCTACAATTACTGGTCCACCGATGTAGCACTTACTTAAGTGCCTCATGTTAGACGTTACCGTAAGTATAAATTAGTTTTTATTAAAGAAGGAAGTAAACATAGAGAAAATAAAATAAAACAGCCAATGCCTTGTTTTTTTAATATAATTCATGTTATTCCGTTGATAATAAAATTCTGCTTTATGTTTTGAATTATCATATGAAGTTATCTATGATGAAGTTTATTGCATGCTTATTGTTAGGATATTTAAAAATATGTCATAATGTTTTTTTTAATCAAATCACTCAATGCATTTAATTAATAATCAAGGAAGCAATATAAAGTGGAGCATGATAAAAAACTTGAGGACTAACTGTGAAAAGTGTCGCTTTAACTAAGTTATGGGTTACACTATCCGTTTGTCGATGGCTTCTATGATGCACCAAATATGAGTGGGGTGTATGATGCACCCCACTTTTTATCAACAGATAATCAATAACACTTAATTAAATTTTTGTCAATTCAAAAGTCATGAACACGTTATCAAAGGAGGAGAACCATGCACCGCAGACGTTCCCTCGTTTGTCTCCTAACAAAATTTACACCAAAGTTTGGAAATAAAGATAAATGAATATTACAAGCTTTAATGACCGCACCAAACTTAGAAAAATCCTCTTGTTGCATGCTCTGAACATGTTTCACAACAATTTGACAATCAAGTTCAAAGATGACATGTTGATAGCCAAGAGAACAAACTCATTGAATGGTTTTAAGGAGGTCTGTTGCCTCACCTTCAGAGGCTGGTAAACAGCACGGAACACACTCACTCCTAGCCAAAACAAAGTTTCCATCTTCATCTCTAATACACATACCAAAGGATGTTCTCTCATTTGCTGCAAAAAAACTCCCATCAATATTGCACTTCATAAAACCATGATATTGCACTTTATAATATTTTTATTATATCTTAAGATATTTCAAAATTTATTAGTTGTGACTTAAAATTTATTGTCTTTTACTATGGTATTTCTACATTGTTGGGAGATTAATTAACCTATTCAACATTTTTGTGACTAGGGAGTCATTCTAATAATTCCCTTTTTTAAAAAAATTGGACTTTAATCCTCTAATTAAATTTGGAAGTGTAACTCATTTACGTACTATTGCGCTCAACCCTTCTTAATTAGTGAATGAAGTGAGATTGAATACCATTCCACAATTTGATACTTTCGAAATATAATGAGTTTTTAGTACTTCATTATTTAGTTTTATGAAAACAATATGAAATAGAATCGAAATTTTATCTAAATATCTATCACAAACAAAACAAAAAAGTTCTGATTCAATTTATTTGTTTTTTTGGTAATACTCAATTTATTTGTTTATAAGTTAATAACGAAAAAAAATGTCTTAATTTTATTAAAAACAAACCTACGATCTTCTTCTCAGTAAAAAGTTGAAATGTGTCCATTGTCATTTGAAACATATGTCCAACACATGCATTAAATTTTAATTATCTTGCATATTTTAAAAATGTTCTAGCGATAGCATTTTCTATTGTTCATAAAATTTAGGCTAAATTGCAATTTTGGTCCCCTAAATTTTTCAGTTTGGCGAAAATGGTCCTCCAATTTTTTTTGACAAATTTAGTCCTCCGAAAGTTCAAATGTTGCGAATTTGATTTCCATATTTTTTAATTGCACTTTTGATTCCCAAAATTATGGATTTTTTACACTTTAAGTCTCTAAAAAACATGAATTTTGAAAAAATGGAGGATCAAAAATGCAAAAAATTCATGAGTTTTGGGGACCAAAAGTGCAATTAAAAATATATGGGGACCAAATTTGCAACACTAATTTGGATTTTAGGAGAACTAAATTCGTCAAAAAAAAAAGTTGGGGACTATTTTTGCCAAATGAAAAACTTGGGGAACTGAAAGTATAATTTAGCCTAAAATTTAAGTGAGCAAAATTTAGCAAGGTGTACTAAAGAAAAATCTCATTCAATAATTATGTCTTCAAAAAAAAAAAAACAATTTTATTCACAAGTTGACTAAGGATGGGTCCACGAATGCTCTAAGGTGGGCTTGGAGGTGGCCCATTGATCTTCTAGATGAGGGTGAATGATCCTTTTGTTGAGTGTTTACTCCTCGGAGGTCGGCTGAGGCCCTCCTGGGGGCCGACCCTTCGATGCACGATCAGGATATTTATGAAGACACTCTGATGCTTAAATTAATACAAGAGACACAAGTTTATAGACAAAGAGCATGTGTATGAGTTGTGTGTAGGGTTTAGGAATACCCCATGATAATTATAGTGGTTGGTTGCCTTCGTAAGGTGAAGGGTCTTAGCCACCTTCTGATAGGTTCAAATTGCGGCAGGTTGTGATGTGCTGGTAATAGGAGTGTGGCCTCTTCTGTGTCAGTCCGTACTCTCAGTGGCAGATGCTCTGTTAGCCGCTATAGCAAGCGTGGCAGGGCTGCCCAACGCATGCGGACTGAGCGGCAAGCATATCGTTTGACATGTTGCATCCTTATTGGTCTCACGCATGGTCTGGGTGAGGGCGCCCACCCACTGTCTAGGCCATGTCTGGTCCGTTATTGGCGGCTCTCTTGCTAGGCCTATTGTGTGATTGGGTCGTGACTCATGGTGGTTTCGTTACGATTCGGAACAAATTCCACATTGCAATATTGGTCATGCATAAAACGTGAAATGGAATGCAATTATCATTCAATTCATTGTGATTCAGAAATACAAGATTCTCTCATGTACATAATCAACAAGAAATAGAATCATATATAGTATATACGTAGAAGAGATTCTTTCTTTTAATTGTGACTAATTGTTTACCCAATTTTAAAATTGAAAAACAATGCAATTTGGGTAAAATCTTTTCTGAAATAACAATTTTAAGTCTTTAAGATTTAAATATCTGACATCATAAGCACGAAAAAAAAATCTGACATTATGGAAAATATTTATTTAAAATCACTAGAATGAAGTAACGCGAGGAGTTAGTCTCGGTCTTTTTTTTTTTTTTTTGAAGCAGAGTTAGTCTCGTTTAAAAGCAATAAACTGGATTCGAGATAATTAGTTATGGTTGTACTATGATTGCATGCCCGAAATAGGAAGCCCCTGGTCTCATTTTACAGAATGGACATGAAATAGAATCATCCATTCTACATACTAGAGATTCGTACTTCACTTTCTTTTTGCTTTTTTTTTGACAACAAAGGAAAACTTTACTTTCTGATAATAGAGATTCTTACTTTACTTTATAATCTGAGTATAAGAAATTTTCTAGCATCAAATTAACCACCCGCCGTATCATTTAATATTTATTAATTATTATTATAAGAAGGATTTTTCTATAATATGCAACTTGCATATGTTAAGAAATCAATATATAGAAAGGTTTTATGCACACTTTTAACTTTTCAATACATTAAATGCAACATTTTTCAAGAAAAGATTACTATTATTGATTCCTTAACATATATAAATTTGCACATGATAGAAAAACCATTATAAGAACAAAAACAGCTTTTGCTACCATAATTTACATACTTCCGCTAATTAATTATGGCATTATTGTTAATGTAATAAGTTTAGACAATGTTACCTTGAATTCCGCTTTTAATACTCTACATGAGTTACTCCCTCCGTTTTATATCTTTAGTCTTTTTAACAATTTGTTTTTGTTTCAAAATAATTGGGGTTTTATAAACCCAAGGTATAATTTTCCTATTTTTTTTATATATACCCTCAATTGGCTTTACGTCTTTCTAGGTTATGTTTCTTGGTTGAATACTTCATTTAATTCTTCACTGGATATTTTGATACATTTACATACAAATAAATGATTTCTTAATTTATGTGTAGAATACTAAAAAGACTAAGGAAATGAAATGGAAGGAGTAATAAACAACCGCCAATATTATAATAAATCGAAAGCAATACCCGAAAAGTTTGTAACTCGTGAAACAATTGGTTCCTTAGTTATACTTATACCACATCCCATTCACCATGGAATGGGATACCGTTTTTTTTTTTTTTTTTTAATTTATATCACTTTCAAGAACAGTTTCATTAGAGGCTTTACTCCCTAGGCCATAATTTAGGTCACATTCATATTACCACTTTCCTTAATTAATCGTCACAAATTGATTCTCCATGATGGGTAATGCAAACCAAAATTTGAAAGCAAAATATAATAAAGCCGTTTTGCGAAAGACATTATCATGGTTTATCACTTATGGTCGTTTACTCGTTTTGATGAAATTGGGCCGCGGACAACGTAGTAATAAACAGAACAAAACGTGACCCTTTTCCTAACCCCATAACCCTTATAAAACCCCTACGTCGCTATTCCCACAAACTCACAAACACTACACCTGTTACGAGCTGTAAACCACAAGAACATATTCCTTTTGTGTCTTCAACCTGTCTTCTACATTTTCTCTCTCTAAAATTTAGAGAGAGAAAGTGGCAAGAAGTAATCTGTGTTTGAATTGAAAGGCAATAGAGAAGGGATCACAACTATGGGTGGGAAGAGGTTTGCGGTGTTGCTGTGTGCAGAGGATTCAGAGTATGTGAAGAAGAAGTATGGAGGGTATTTTGGGGTGTTCGTAGGAATGCTAGCAGAGGAAGGAGAGACATGGGACGTGTACAAAGTGGCGAGTGAAGAGTTCCCTGAAGATGATGACTTGGCTCTCTATGATGGCTTTGTGATCACTGGCAGTTGCAGTGATGCATTTGGAAATGACAAATGGGTCCATGATCTCCTCACTTTGCTTAAGAAATTGTACTCCATGAACAAAAAAATCCTTGGCATTTGCTTCGGCCACCAGGTAAATAAATCAGTAGTTACATAAAATGGATTTGCTCCACTCACATATTCAAACATTCATCCATGCAAACATTAAAGTATCGTTGCATCAATCACTAAAAGTGTTCGATGAAGCTTAAGATTGATTCATCCGTATATTAAGGTATGAATGCATGCATCAAAAAAATGACTTTGTGCATAAGTACATATTGACAATTTTCAATTGCATTTTCTTTTCTTTTTTCTCTCTGTGCCTTCTTTTGGGTGGTTCATGGCGTAGTCCCCCATCACATTCAACCTCAAAACTTAGATATTTTTTTAATGTAAGAGAGAAATTAATTAGGAGAGGATCAATGAGTTAAAGGAATGTGTTTATCATCCTTGAAAGAAAGTAGATGGAAACTTTGATCCTCAAAGTCTCTAATTTTGGGGTCATTTCGTAGACAATGGAGCGGGGACCGGAATTTGTGGCACATGGCACTAAAAGATACACGTGGTCCACTAATAAAAAAACACAATTCCATAATTTATTCATGTTTGTATGATATATTTATACACACACCTCTACATCAAAAAGGACTACTTAAAACATTGGTCGTGGATTTATACTTCCTATGACACGATCCAACGGGTAGTTCTCACTCATGGAAAAGCATTACACGGATAAATACTTCGAGGCAGTGGTGGCACATCTAAAGATTCTATTAACTATCTTACCACGTACCATATTTTTTTATGTGATCAAAATCATGTTATCAACTTAGCATTTCCTTTGTGGTTGGTTTTCATCGTCCCTCATTTGAGGTGTAATTCATGATTTGCATTAGGAAGGTATATATGGCTTTAGCTGTTTCTTATACGCTTGCGTTGGCTGCCATTCGGAACTCCTTTAATTTCTTTCATGAATTGCTTTCAGTTCATTTCTTTATTCCCAAGTTTGTTAGACGGAATAAGTCTTCACAATTTGACTCTAAAAGTTATATGCTGCGAAAAAAAATCTTTGATAAATGATAAAATAAAATTCTTTTTTGAACTGAAGATAAAATAAAATTTGAACAACACTATTGGTGCCATTTTTATTGCATTGCACTTCCCGACTTGGCACTTTAAGATTTGGAAAGAAAGTTCTTCAATAAATTTATTTATTTATAAAATGACCGAGAAAAGGTGTAGTTTTTTTTTTTATAGAATAAATAATTAATTGAATGGAGTAAAAGAGGTACTCCCATCTTCCACAGAAAAAAAGTGTAGATTTTATTTAAAATATATTATGATTTTAAGCTACTAAAATTTTTTAGTTACCAAAACTGGATCAAACGTTTTTTTCTTTGGGATAAAAAATCGTGCTGACCAAAAAGAAAAAGAGGTAGGATTAAAGAAATAATAAAAGCTTGACGTTACTGTAGTTGTCGGCTTCTATTTAGTATTTACTCCATAGTCCATACTGTAATATTTCTAAAAGCCAACTCGAAAAAGTTATTGGTTTTATTTTTTTTATAAGAACTTTTTTACTTCCTTTGGCGAGATCAAAATCTCGGAAATGTGTCTCACTTGCTTGTGGACCCCTATATTGCGATTTTCATATGCATCATTTAAGATGATGATATGATATCACATAATCGATTACTTTCTTGTATATATAAACAAAAATTTTATATATATTTATGAAGTTTGCTTTATGGATGGGTTTGTGACCTATCAGATAATGTTAGCCAAAAGCTAATTTTCTTTTTGTAAATCTATTTTATTTTTGCTTTTTTCCTTATGAAGTCTTGGCCATTTGTTTTATGCACCAAAACTTCCTAACTAAAACAATTAAGGATCATGTTTGATCAGATACTTGGCCGTGCATTGGGAGGGAAGGTGAGTCGCTCTCCCACTGGTTGGGACATCGGCGTCAGAACCATAACCTTGTCATCATCTTTGCCATTGGCTTTGTCTTCTCTCGAGCTTCCATCAAAGCTTTCCATTATTGAATGCCACAGGGATGAGGTGTGTGTATATTTCTAAAAGAATATATAGTACTAATATAATTTAAAATTATAAATACGTGTACTAAAAATATACATTGCTGATATATGCTGTGATAGATAGACTTCACGATTATGCATTAACACTACTCTCTCGAAAAAGATTTATCATAGCCTCAGATTATTTTATATCATAACATAATAGTTAATTGATAAGTTCCATTGTACTATAAGTTGAAGGAGATAAAGAGGATATTAAGAGAAACTAATAGAAGCTACTAATAGAAACTATATATAACTTCTATAATGTAGATATATATGTCTAGGAAAATGCTTTGAACATAAAAATACATGAATACTAATTAATTAAATGCATGAATCAAATTTAAATTTCCAACAAAAATTAGGTGCGAGAGCTCCCTCCCAAGGCCGAGTTGATTGCTTGGTCGGATAAGACTGGAATTGAAATGTTCATGTATGAAGATCACATCATGGGAATCCAAGGTCATCCTGAATACTCCAAAGACATTCTTTTGCACCTTATAGACCGTCTTATTCAACGAGATTTCATCGTGGTATGTCCATCTTCCTCTCTTGCTTCATTAGTTTTTTCTTGGTTTATTTAGATAGATGAAGAAATACTTATATGCTCTCAAAGTATTTTATTCAATGTATTTATAATGAGAGCATGCATAAATTTAATTTTTACATCACATGCAATGTTCTCATTGGGGTTAAGTAGTGCAACACTTTGGAGTATGTTAAATTAATTTACTTAATTAGCATGGATGTTTTGAATCTCAGGAAGCTTTTGCTGTAGAAGCAAGGGAGAAGGCTGCACTGTGGGAGCCAGATATGGAGGCATGGAAGAGACTCTGCGTCAGCTTTCTCAAGGGTGATTGTGATAGAAATGGAATGGGAAACGACAAGTTTTGTAAAGAAGTGATATTTTGAAGTAGTCTTATGGAAAATGGTTTATAGAAGTAATTAAGATAGGGAAATTATGACAACTTCCACTCATATATATATAGGGGCATTGCACAGCTTTGCACTAAGTATCGCAGGCAAGTTAGCTGTGTTTTTAGGTTGCCAGCCATTAGTTATGATGGATGCAGTCTATGTACCTGAATTATCAGTGTTCAAATTACAGTTATGAAATAAAATTATCAGTTTTCTCCATCTGAATTGGAATTCTTTAAGAAATGTAGAAACGCGTGGTAATTATTATAAAATAAATATAAATATAAACTTGTCCACATTGCCACATTAATTCTTTGGCGGACCAAAACCGAAGAACCATTATTTAGAGTAAAACCCTTGTTGTAAGTGAGGACAGCGGTCGCTAGATCAGAAAAGCCGTAACTAAAACCTATCACCACTCTCGGAAAGCGAACAAATTTTTGGGATCCCTAGAATTTTTAGATTTAGGTTGTTTTATCTCTAAAAAGCTGTTTTTAAATTAATCTAACTTGTTTGACAGTTGACACTTTACTTAAATTTATAAAAAAAAAAAATTTTAAAACAATTGTTTTATGTCATAAAATTTGTTTTAATTTAAGATTGTTGTGATTTGATTATTTTTCATTCTCAAAACTTTCTTCCCTATTTATTCCTACAAAACTAACTTCCAAACAAATATTATTAAATTATACAAATAACTTCATACCATTTTTCGTAATTTACTATGTAAAATTTATTTTTTTGTACAACCCAAACAAAATATATTATCTTAAAATCACCATTCCGCAAACATACTCAAACAAAAACAGATTTTGATTATAATCGATTATCACAATAACTGATTATACATATAATCGATTATCAGCATAATCTAATTTTTTCAGTTTTTCCAAGCACACTCTTATTCTATAAAATTTAGGAGAAATTACATTAGTTTTGACTTAATAATATTCGGTACCTCTTTTATTTCAAAAGCTCTACTCACTTCTTTTGAGATTCAATTATCATTACGCTTACTCTTAACTGTAATAATGATTAATTAGTTAGTTAATCAGTTATTTGTTAGAGTTAGTTGTAAAATTAGTTACTTTCAGTTTGTTCTCAGTCAGGAACGGATCCAGAAACTTTACGTAGTGGGGGTAAGATCATATACTATAAATATTTTTTTTTATAAAGAATATATATAAATGCATTAGTCATTACTCTCTACTTCTACAAATTATAGTTGCTCTCTATGTGCCCTCATATTTTGAAATGGTGTGATTTTTTTTCATTTTCAATACTATCAAAAATATATATCTCTATGTATATGACCAAACAATCATTCAACAATTCATTTCTGATATGATTGCGCATTTGACTCAAACAAAATTCATTAGACAGAAATATTTTAAGTTGTACTAAAACATAAAAAGAGTGTTATGTAGGGTAGAGTTGTAATACAATGGGGCCAGGTAACCTTTATTTTTTACTGGGGACAAATGAAAAAATCATTTCAAACTTAAAAGGCAAAAAATTTCTTTGTGGGGGCAGCAGGCCCCATTGAACTACACCTGGGTCCATCCCTAATCTCAGTCATATATATATATACAAGATGCACCTTGTAACTTAACACAGATTCATTCATTCAGTTTTCATAGTAATGGAGATGAGCTCAAATTGCTCTTACACCGTCGTAAACAGTAACTAATCTCTGTCAGGGGACCTAGACGGCATTTAAGGGTTGCCCCTTCCCAACCGGGTTTTCTCCATACGCAAGAGTCAAGAATCGAACCCCTGACCATTTGCTAATTAAGAGGTCTGAGCTCGTTACCACTCGGACCAACCCCATGTTAGTTCGCAGCACCTTCTTTGTCTCTTTACACTTAGACTTATCTCTCTTAAAAAAAGCTATCTTAAAAAAAGCTAAGTGTAGTTTTTAAAACATGAGAAATGTTGTCATTAAATTAAACCTCAATAGAGATCAGTCAAATTTCCTCCAGAATTTAATATATATACCAATTTTCATTTGTTATAAAAATGAAGTGTCTAATATTTTCAAGCCCTCATTGAAAATAGTTAAATGTTTTAGTGTCCTTTTTACCATTATATTTCCAATTTTGTATTTTTGGAAACACAATTAATTGACTTCAATAGTATAATTTTGGAAATTAAATAAGAAAGTTTGAAGACGTGTCAGTGTAGAGTATGCAATAGTTTTTCCCCTTTAGTTTTATTAGATTTTGTTTTTTTGACTAAAAAAGATATTCATTCATTCAAATTGGTAAAATACATCGAAAACAAGACAAATTCAACATCGCTAAAAATCGAAAATAATGAATCTGCGAACAAACTCACAGCATCCAGGTTAATAGCATAAAATGACAAAATGCCTACAAATGTGAAGAAATCAAAGTAATCGGAATACCCATGCCTCCGAATATGTAACGTGGACGGCCAAGTCATGATTGAATCTGTAATGGATCGAAGCTGATCTGTCAATCTGAACCAAATGAACACCGCAACAAAACGGGAAATCAAATAACACCGCACCAAGACGACGAACAAAACAACGTCGCACTCAGACGACGAAATCACGGAAAAACACGAAAGAAAAGCCAGATCTATGTGAAAAAATCACTTATTTAGATAAAAGGAGAAGAAAAAAAGATGTAAAAGGTGATTCCAGACCAAAAATTGCCCCAAAACCACCCCTTCCGATGGATGAGGAAGAAGGAAGAAGGAGCAGAGGAAAGGTTGAAAGAGAGACAACTCTAGTTTTATTGGATTTAAAACATCAATTGATCGTTTTTAAAAAATAAAAAGTTAACTATTAAAATCAATAATCAAGTTAATTCTCACATTCAATAGTTTTTTTTTATAGAGAAATGATATTTATTTTCATCAACAGCTACAGGAATGTTGTGAATTGTGATACATGAAGTGGTCTTTTTTTTTTTTTTAACCTCTTGATAATTGACTGTTTAAGGAATATAATAAAAACAAGTTTTCATTAGAAAACTACACATAACACTTTCTAATATATTAAATACATCACTTTTCAATAAAATTTTCTTTTTTAAGGCACCGATTAACATTTTATTTTTTTTAATATATGTTTGTTATACTTCAGAGAAGTTTCAGAGTAATATAAGGGAAAATTTTGAGATCATCACAATCAACTATAGAGAATTTTATCAACTGATGATTGTTTATACAGTTTTGAATTGAATTTAATTGTTATGTACTGACAGTGTAAAATATTTTTATACAGACAATCAATCACCAATCATGATATGGATGACTTTTAAGATAGTTAGGATAAAAGTTAATTTTTTAACTGATATGGCAACTTATGATTGGATATTTATGGAAAAATGTTTTACACTGTCAGTATATAACAATTAAACTCTTTTGAATTTGGAGTAGTACTAATTAGATAAAACTTATTATTTAAAGAGATATCTAAAACCTCTCACCACTCTCCAAAAGTGAACAAATTTACCAACTTATCCTATAAAATTTAGGAGAAATTACATTGATTTTTCTGGTTTGACTTATAACCCTCGGTACCCTTTTAATTCAAAAGCTACATTCACCTAAATCACCTCCCTTAAAATTTAATTATCATTACACTTACATTGATCTTCTTTAAGAAAATGTAAGTATAGTTTTTAAAACATAAGGATTGTCAAGTGTAATTAAATTAAATCTCAGGATATTAGTCTAATTTCCCCCAACATTAACATATCAACTTTCATTCGTTAGAAAATTTAAGTGTTTAATATTTTCAAGTCCATGATTATTGAACAAATAGTTAAATTTTTTAGTGCACTTTTAATCATTATACTTCCAAATTGGAGGATGAGAATTTGACAGTTTGAATGCTTTGGATTTCTATTCTCAAACATTTCAATGCATTACTTAAAACGCTCTTAAATAATAGATTATAAAGTCTTTTTATCACTTCATTCCACTATTCCTAATCACCCTACGATCCATCCATATATAAACATGGATACTAAAACTATTTGATAATTAACTTGAATAAGCTCAACGTCTTTTCGGTGTACACAAGAAAGAAATAGTTTTCCATTCTAAAAGGGCTTTATTTAATTATTAACTTCAATTCAAAATTATGTGAACATCGGTCAAAGATTGAAAAAAAGAAATAGCTTTCAAGAAATTTGTTGCCTTTTGACATCAATAAAAATGTCAGATTCCATGTTCTCTCATACATTTTTTTGAGTATCCGAAACAAATACATTGGTTTATTTTTACTTTTATTTTTAGTTGATATATTTTTACTTATAGTTACAAAAATGTTATCTTAATTTTCGTTTTATTTTGTTTTCAGATTTTAATAAAAATTAATGAAAACTAAAAAGTTATTTTTATATTTCTTTACAAAAATTTAAAAACAGAAAATAAATTAAAAATAAAATAGTATTTTTTTATAATTATAAATAAAAAGATTTTTTTTGAAGCATATAAATAAAAGCATAAACGCCCCTAAGCTTGACTTCACATTTTCTAAGTTAAAAAAATATGAAAGAAAGTTTTCCACATGTATGGGTGAATTTGAGTACTCGATCACAAGTACTTACATGCGCTATAATAAAACCCACACTACGAGGGTTATACATGGAGCAGGAAAGTGTATATCTCACATGCCTATGCTTTATAATATAATAATAATCAATATCATATCAAACGATGATTTATATGACTAGACCTTTCTTTTTATACATATTCAGTATAAATATTTTTTATATTATCAATTAATTATAAATTATCATATAAATTAAAATAATTTATTTTTATTTTAACTATTTTTAAAATCATTTATGTTATAATTTTTAATTGATTGATAATATAAAAAAATTTACACTAACACTATATAGCAATTAAACTCTTATCTAAATCCAACAAATTTGTAGAACCTTTCACCAAGTTATTTTTATATTTAACTGAGAATCTAGATATAGATAATACAAATTAATCGCATCATTTGATGTACCTTATCTATACAGCTTGCTTTTTAAGAGCTTTCATATTTGGACAACCAAAAGTTATCCCACACATTATAAATATATAATACAACATTTTTTATTGTTTTATTCTCTCACTCCCTTTACTCTATTGTTTTCAAACTTCACTAAAAAAAATGTGTTCTTGCTAAAATATGTTATCAAAATATCATTTTTTTTTTAATGATAGGGACTATACAGCTTGCTTTAATTTTGGAATGATCATGATGCTCTATTTTGAAATATAGTATTATCTCCGGCCCACATGTTTGGGCTCAGTTGCATCAGAAATCAAAAGGCGCCAGCTACTTCTTACCGTGATTTAAATTTGAAACAATTATAATATCACATTGACAATCCCTTTTCATTTTGAATTTTGTTTTAATGAAGATTTTGATCTCTGAAAATATAGGGTGTTTTAGTTTTATTCCCTATCTTTTGTTTGCTTTGTTTTTGGTGTCGACAACTTTTAAATTTTTATTTTTGGTCTCTGCCGTCAACTTCAAACGTTAACTGCTGACATGATAGACTGAAGTCTACGTCAGTAGTGACACATGATAAAATAATTACTTTTTTATTCCATCTGTCTGCCATAATAGGGATCAAAAACAAAAATTTAAAATTTATAGACACCAAAAGCAAAACAAACAAAAGATAGGGACTAAAACCAAAAGGTCTTATCTTTTCAGGGACGAAAAACTTCATTTAGCTTTTAATAAATATAATTTTATGTAATTTATGAATTGATTTGATTTTCTGACAGATGAAGAAAATTGTAATAATCCTCCAATTGTAGATGAGGAGGATATATATCCCTTTGTTACTTAGAACACATGTTGAAGAGCTATAGAGGAAGAGATAATAACTGCAGTTGAAGCTAGCTGATGAAAGAAAAAAGTCTCAATTTTTTATAGTATGTTTGGGAACTTTAGTTGAGTTTTGCTTATTTTGTATTTTAAATTGTCAAACATAACACAAACCACTGCAACAAATAGATATACTAAATAAACGAAACCCAACTATAGTTCTCAATCACATCACATTATCAAAATTTGAGACTTTTTTTCTTTCACTGCTAGCTTCAACTGTAACTTCTGTCTATTCCTCTGTAGCTCTTCAACATGTGTTCCAGGTACCAATGTGACATCCTCCTCATCTACACTTCAAAATAAGCTCACTAAAAAAAATACAATTCTTCTTTATTGGTCATAAAATCAAATTAATTAATAAATTATCGGAAATCATATTTATTAAAAGGGCAAAATACTTTGATTGGTCCTCTATGTTTATTTAAATTTTCACATCAATCTCATAAGTTTTTTTTTTTCAAATTGGTCCTACACGTTATATTTCGTTTTCAAGTTAGTCATTCCCGTCAATTTCGATTTTATGATGTCAGATCAAAAACCATATATAACACTAATATCATAGCCATATCAGGTTAAAATTGACGGTGTCAGGTCGAAATTGACAGAAAAGACTAATGTAGAAACGGAATATAACGTGTAGGACCAATTTGAAAAAAATAAAACTTATGGGACCGATATGAAAATTTAAATAAACGTATAGGACCAATCAACCTATTTCTCCAATTAAAGGCTTAATGAAGTTTTTGGTCCCTGAAAATATAGGGTTTTTTGGTTTTAATCCCTATATTTTGTTTGTTTTGCATTTGGTGTCTATAACTTTTAAATTCTTGTTTTTGGTCCCTATGGAATAAAAAAATAATTATTTTGTCACGTGTCACTGCGGAAGTGGACTTCTGTCTGCCATATCAGTAGTCAATGTTTGGAGTTCACAACAGGGACCAAAAACAAAAATTTAAAAGTTACATGCACCGAAAGCAAAGCAAATAAAAGATCGGAACTAAAATAAAAAAAACCCTATATTTTCAGGGACCAAAAACTTCACTAAGCCTTGAATTTTGATCGATCTAATGTACGTTTTTTGGTCAAACATATATCATTTTGGTGAATTCTTTGGTACCCGAAAGGTAACTTTATCATGTTTAGGTGATCTAATCAAATTGTGAGAAACATTTGACATGACCCATTTAATTGAGACAACACATTTTAGTTAGGCAGGATAACTTTTACCCAAAATATTTTATTTTATTTTATTTGATAATCAACCCTCAGTCATTTTAATTTTATTTCGAATTTGCGTACTTTATTTTATTTCGTAATTAACCCCCAATCATTTTATTAAAAGAATCAGTATACAGATACCAAAAATTGTGTATCTCACTTATAGTTGTTTGACCAGTCAAAAATTCAAAGTCAAAAAATATTACATACATAACACTATGATTAGTTCAAATTGAAAGATTATTTTAAGGAACATCTTGCTCCTTATTAGTGCCCGTATAACATAGCATGCACCTATCTCCACATTCAACATGTATGTCCTTATCATACAATCATATTATTATAATTCACAATCTTTAATTTTGTTAGCTTTTGCTGGCACGAAGTTTCTTGGGAGAATAGTGACTATTTAATTTTGGTTTTAAATTCAGATCACATAGTCTCAACTTTTGCTAACATTTTCCTTCTCCATATTATGTTTTGGACCTCTTATTTATTATAACCGAAATCTTCCAGTCAAAAAAAAAAAAAAAACATAAAATCTTTGTTGGACGTTATTAAGTTTTTTCTTATTAAATTTTTTAGGTGAAAGCTTTTTCTTATTCTTTTACTATGATATTTTAGGCTACTGTGATGATACTAAATAATCTATTACTTCTATTTATTTATTTATTACTATTAATAAAACATTGTTCTCCAGGGTACACTTGTTACTTTCTCTTTAACTTTTCCCTGCTCAAACGAGTTTTTATTTTTATTTTTTTCTCGCTCAACACCCTTTACTTTTTCTCTTTTCTCTGTTGTCTACTAGGGGTGGACGGGTAGATCCGCGAACCCGGGCAACTCGACCCGGTTGAACCAGAAAATTCAGTTCGGTCCAAGTAGTCGGGTCGATTCGATTTCTGTGCATATAGACTTGTAACCCTCACTTTGAGTACTGGGTTGAGAGCTTGCTAACCCGTGTAACCCGACCTAACCCGAACATAGCAAATGACAGATTAGGTTTTCTCTTCACATCTTATTATCACTCACACACTTAGCACAGCAGAGTGACAGCGGCTTTCCAACCAGCACGACAACGGCATCTCTTCTTCCATTCTCTTTAGTGCATAGCGGCATAGATAACAGCGGAGGTATGCCTCATCTTTCTGATGAGCAACCATAGTGGTGGCGATGAGAACAACAGAAGAGGAGGAGGAGATGGATCTCGAATCTCTGGCGGCTTTTGAATCGAGCCTTGCTGACAAGATAGAGAGTGGAAGCGTTGTTGTGCTCTAGAAGCTTCCTGTTCTCCAGAACCTATGGTTTAGACTTTAGATTGGATCTCGAAGCCTTGCGGCTAATTGTATTTGCACCATCTACTAGGTTTATAATTTAGGGTTATTTTTCATGTGGGCTTGTTTGTTTATGGGCTTTATGTTTTTTTTTTTTTTTAAAAACACTAAATCCGAGGATCCGATCCAACTCGAATATGATTGGATTGGTTCGGTTCGGGTTCCATTTATTTTTTATGCCAACCCGACCCGAACAATATTGATCGGTTCGGTTCCAAAAAATCCCCCAATCCGACTTGATGCCACCCCCAGTTGTCTACATCAGCCGATCGCTACAATGCTCTCACACGCATAAAAGCTTAAGCAGGCACCTTTTTCCTTTTGGCTCCCAAATTTGATTTCAAAATTGGGAAAACCCCAAATTCGAGAGAGATCTACAATCACACATCTTCTTCTTCTTCTTCTTCTTATGTTCTCTTATTGATATACATTGTTTCTTCTTTGTGACTTCATTGCAAGCCTTCGTCCTTTTTTGTAGTGTTCCTTCTCCTCCACAACTTGGCTACAATGCTCCTTCACATCCTGCTAACCTGCCTCTGATACATTATTTCTTTCTTTCGCTCATACACCCCTTTCAATCAACTCCCACTACAAGAATAATGTGTATTATCGAAGGTCAGTTATCGACGGCCACGACTCCGTCGATAATGTGGGAAATTCTGAACGTCAGAATTTCAACCACATTACCGACAGTGTCTTCCGTGGATAATTTTGGCGTGTTTATATGCCAAATTTTGCACGGGGTGATTACCGACGGATGGGCCGTCGATAAAGTCCTTTTATCGTTACCGACGGCTTTATCCGTTGGTAAGGCAGTTCATGCTACCGACGATATTTCCGTCGGTAATACCAACATTAATGCGCAGACCTAATTTCAAGTTACTGACAGATTCATCCGTCAGTACATTCAACAGATACATGTTACTGACGAAGACATTCGTCGATAACTTTCAATTAGTATGTTTCAACGCTCTTCCTCACTACAAGAAATTTTTCATTCAGTGACAGGCAAAATCCGTCACTACATGTTTCAAATTCGTAGGTATATGTAATATTTATATTCACCTACGGTCGGTCCAACCGTCCATTATGAGTGACGAATAACAACGAGAAATAACTGTCACTATAGGTTTTACCTACGATCCACATACATTTACCTACATTGTATTTGACTGTCAATAGGCTTTACGTACGGTCCATCCACCTTTACCTACGGTTTGACTAACACTAACCTATACCTACAGTTTTAACGACTGTCACTAAAAGTATCTGTTGGTATCATGGTTCTAACTTAATTGTCATTTAAGCTAAAATGTTTACACTGACAATGCATAATTAGTATTTAACTTTAAGCTAAAAGTGATTTTGGAACATGCGTGAAAATCAATGCGACCCGTGCAATGCATGCAACCCATGCGATGCATGGATATCGTACTAATTAGTCATAAATTTAAATTCATTTAAACACAAGGGTGAGATCATATAGCTTAAACTACATGACAAGAGTAGTTGTAGCTTAATTAACTCTATCTTATAAACATTGACGGATTTAAATTTAGAAAGTAGAAACTCTGGATTAGAAGGCTCAATTATTCAATTCTTAAACAATTAAGTTTTTTAACATGAAATTAGGGACACCAAGAACAAATCAATTGGACCAAAAAGAAAGAAAGAAAAAGCAGAAAGGCACGTTGTAACTTGCGTAGAAATGAAGAAGAAAAGGTTAGGTATTGAAAGACAGGCTTTGTCTAGGGTGAGCCATGTAGAATGTCTCTCACGATGAGAGACTACCTTTTTTTGGACTTTTTGGTCATTTTATTAACCTTTTTACAGGCTGCAAAAGGTTGCCCGACCGGTAACTTTTACCCCTCTTCTCTTTCTTTTCTTTCTGTTCAGTGTTGTACATCATCATCTTCTCCATTATCCCTTCCTTCCTTCTTCCACACACCCCTCCATCTCGTCAGTTCTCAAAAACCAAACCTTCTCTCCATAGCCATTCAAGTTTTTTAGCAAACATCCTATGACCAGCTTTTCCATTAGTAATCAATTCAAATGAAAGACACAAGTAATCAATTGGTGCCCAGAATTTGAGAATAAATATTTAAACATGAATCCTTTATAGTAGAACAAATGTTCCTTACATTGATGAAGCAAACTAAACTAAGAATGAAGAGAAGAGGAGAAGTTTGTGTATTTGTAATAAACCCAAGTAAAGTTTGCTGGATCTTCCTTGTACCCGTTCACAACAAATCAACCTTATTCAATCCACTGGGCGAACCATTGAGACCTCGATAGGAGCCGTCGTCCACAACTGCATCTCGCCACGTAGCCACCGCACCGCACCGCAAATCAAATAAAACAGCTATGTCGTCCTGGAACTCTGCATTCAGCCATCCTCGTCTCAGATACACCACCACACGAACAGTCGCGTCGGAGTTGTCTCAGCACCGCAACCAGATTCAACCCTGAATCAGACATCTCGCACCGCCTCTGTATGCTGCATCGCGACCATCCCTAGCAAAAAAAACACCATATCTGTAGTGGGTAGTGCATCATATGGCAGAACGGAGTAGAGGTCTGACCGTGACGATTTGCGGTGGCCCAAGGCGGAGAAAGGGTGGCTATACACGGTGGGGCAAGGCTTAGACCGGTGGTTGGTACAAGTTGATTGAACGGAATTTCTGGCGAGTCACACTGACGGAAGATGACTCCGGCAGAGCGGGTGGAGGTTTGGCCGACCATGCCTTCGGATGAGGGCGCTGGGTATGTGGGACGAGGAGTCCCCTGTTGAGTAACCTATGCAACCAGTTGCCTTAGATCAATCTGGATCGTACAATATATTTTTATGCAATCTGACGACTGTGAGTTGTGGCTCACCATGCATGACTTGCTTCCCTTGCTCACGCTAGAAGCCGCCAGACAGGCTTTAACTTGAAAGAAAGACGTTGAGTCTTTCTATTAAAATGCTCTAAGAAGCACCAAGAAGAAATTGTAAGAAAAAGAGGAATATTATTTGTACATCCATTTTGAGATACCTGTAGTAGACATCCCATTTTGAGTTAAATTTTTTTTTTTTTAACTTCAGTTTCAATTATAGAATATATTCAAGTTGCACTCATTGAAAATGGGATGTCTATTATAGGTGTCCCAAAATAGGTGTACAAATAACATTCCTCTAAGAAAAAGGCCATGTCAACAAAATGAAAGTAGAGTCCACAAACAACCATTATTAAAGGCAAAACAAAACAACCGCTTCCAAATCACTACGCATTATAGGAAGAAAAAAACATAAGATGACCTCCTTTTGGGCTTTTTGCCCTTATTGGATCCATCATCCATGTGCATAGACTGGAATTTCGTAAGAATTCAATTTGGTGGGTGCTTTACACTAAACCAGCACTGAGTAATATGCACGTAATTTATGAAACATTGTGATAGCTCACTGTGTAGGCCAATAAGAGAAGCACTAGAAAATTATGAGAAGCAAAAGGACAAGTAAATGAAATGAAATGATGAAATGAAAGTCATGCTTAGATAATGCATCTTTAGAGTGCTATCAATAATTTAGAGCAAAAGCAGTGATCTTCCTTCAAGTATGGAATTGTCCATAAATTGCCAATGTATCAACGGAAGGAACCTACAGAACCTAAGTTAGCTGTAGCGGCAAAAATTGGAATTTAAAGGCATGCATTCAATCATTTTTGGCTTCACAAGAATTGCGAACCCTGAAAGTATTATATTCGAAATAAAGTACAGTTAATAGCAATTTCAGAAATAAACATATTAGAAAAATATGAGGAGGTGTTCTTGAAGGAAACATTATTTAATGATTTACCTTTAATAGTGTTTTCCTGATGAAACGCTATCTTTACCTCATTTTTTTTTTTGAAAAAATAAATGTATTCATACTTTAATAGTGCATTTATGGATAAGCACTATTTAAAGTTATATCTTCAAGGTCAGGTTAAAGAGTGTTCTAAGATCACTGGTTAAGGGAGCCCAGAAAACAAGTTTTTATTGAAAAACTAAGTATTCTTTTTATAAGCATATTAATTACTCTTTCAAATATTAAATACATCAATTCTCAATGAAATATTTCTTTTTTTGATTTATTTAATGATCCCCCGAACAAGCACTATTAAAGTTGTCCCTATAATAGTGTCTATTTGAGGAAACACTATCTTTCACCCTATTAAAGCAAAACGATCTATGTAACCAACTCTCTCCACATTAGTTGGGATAGTTCATCAACGTATAATAAAACTTTGTAAAAAAAAACATCCGATATTCAACCTTCAACGCATTGAAAATTGTCCATATTCAATTATGCCTTAATATCTACTGAACCAACACACAGATCAACTGAACCAAACTCTCCTATAAATAACCCCCTTTTGTGTTCTTATCTTTCACACTACAAATTTTATAAACTCATTGTCATCTCTGTATTCTTCATTTTTTGATTCTTTTTCTAACACTGCAATGAAAGGGGAAGTCTTTCGTCTTTTAGAATTAAACTCTTGATCACGAACAATTTGGATTTCAAGATATGTGACGTCTTGGTCATTCTCCACCTTTTGGTTTGATTCAGAGGTAAGGCCGAAAGGCGAAAGCCTTCCGGTAGCTCTAACAACAAGGTCATAGGAACATGATAGACAACAAAAAGATATGGGAATGTCGACTACTTTCTGTACTGTCTGCCAAAGATGAGACAATGAGACAAGTGCGCCCAAGAAATGAAAGGGAAGGCTCAAACACGACTGAGGATTGAACATATGAGTCTCTACATTTAGTCAATAATGACGTTAGGATATACTTAAGACAAAATTTCAAAGTAACAAATCCTTCTGTTGGTCCTTTGAGATTATCGAAAATCTTCGGCTATACAGAAACTGTTGTAATATCTTGAAGCAAATGAGATTCGAAGTGAGCAAAAGAACTTCAATGATGAAAGACATTTTGTTGCCTTCACATCAATTTGTTTTTCTAGCTATATGAAAGAATTATGTATTCACTATATTTCTATTGTAACTCTTGTTGTCAATGATGAAAGAACTTCTACTTCATTTCTATTTACTCTGATTGTAATTGTAAAATATATAATACTGTTATTTTTTTCTGTTGCAATGAAAAGAAATTTGGGGTTTTGGAAATATTAGTTTAAGAAAGAACAAACCAGCAAATAGGCCTCAAATTAATTAAAATATACACTTTTAGAAAAGATTATATTATATAGGGTTGTTTAATATATTAAATCTTTACAAATTCAAAGTTTTGGCTGAATAGAAGAATATTTAACTGTCACTTTTTGTTTCAAATATTGTTTAATGATCAGGCGGCAAAATAATGATCCTAAAAAATGTGGTGGGTCTACCTTTAATAACGTTTCCTCGAGGAAACGCTATTAAAGGTAGGAAACGTTATTAAAGGTGAAGAGGGCAACCTTTTATAGCATTTTCTCTAGGAAACGCTATTAAAGGTATTTATTTAACGTTTCATTGAGAATGCATTATTTTCCACTATATTAAAAAAAATTAAAAGCCTCTCTGCTGCCACCATTTTTGGACAAAGGGTTTATCAATGTTGCAATGAATATTGGTCCTGAGTATAAAATGATATGAATAAACATTGTTCTTGTGCATCATCACTTAAAAGTTACACAATTTTATGAAGTGAATTTACTATTTAATTTGATCATGAAGGGAACATCCTTAGTTGCCAAATAAACAATGCAATTCATGGCAATATCTATTAGGCAGAAGACGCAATTTAGTGATGGAGTTGGTTGTATGCTGAAAAACATGAATCCAACCTTTTCTCCAATGTCATCTTTCCTTTTATTGTTATGTTTCTTATTTAATTTGTTCTTGACATTTTCTTATAGCTAGGTGACATAAGTTATACATTGTGAAAGAGAAGACACTAAGCAGTGAAACATGATAATATAGGTAGAAAACAAAAAATGCATAGAAATAACATTTCATTGATATAGTTAATGATCATAAAATATAATTCCCAACAATTTCTAAGAACATCAATTAATTCATCAAACTTTTCTATAACAATTGTTTTGAATCGTTCCAACACGTTACTGATTGCTTCATGGTCAACAGAGATTGAAGAGGAGTTGAAGAGGAGTGCTTGAAGAGGAATGGTTGTCAGAACTTATTGCCCTTATTGCAGATATCACGATCTTTTCTTGGGATTGGGATAGACCTAGTTATAGGCACACTTTATTTATGACTGAATCTCCTCCAGAGCCGATTTAGTTGGAGACAGTGGTGATGAAGGTTCTGGATACGTAGATTCTGAAGAAAAACCTATCATGATAGGATTTTGATTTTCCATCCCTCCCCATGGTTCAATTTCTGAAGTTTTCCTGATGTGGCGGTGTTCAGAGGTGTGCGTACTGGAAACATTTTAGGCACATCATGCATATGGAAAACATGACGTCTGAAGATCGTTTGAAAGAGCATTCCATAAGGTATATCAGTATTCCTATGGAGAGAGTATTTTAGATATTCCATTACGAGAAATGGAAGGTTGATTTGGAAGCAACCGAGGAGGTGATAAACGATGATAATTTCTGCTTCTGAAATCTACTTTTTCAGAAGTTCTGCAGGAAGAATGAAAGAGCGGCAATACTCCAGGAAGAATCTATCCTTGTTGGTCATTAGTTTGGTCCCATTCTTCTTTTGACCAGCATTGTTCCCAAATATGGTCCATGTATCTTTTCTAAAGAAAGGCTCGGATCTTCCCTTATCCATTCCAGGCTTCTGAAACTCCAAATCCTTGTTTGGAGCTTTCGCTATGTCAGCAACAAGATCCTGAGTGATTATCACTACTTTATCAGTTACGTGGCCAATGACGGATCCGTCAACTTTGATCTCAACATTGGACCAGAATTCCCTAAGTTATATCATAGGGATGAGATGATCAAAGGTGAGGAAATAATGCCATCCTTTGAGCCGCAACCTCTGTAGTATCGTCAAATCCATCCTTCTTGAGCTCTTGAAGATCAATGCTCTTGATTTTAAAGATGGGATGAGAAGAAAGTTTTGCCTTTGTGTGAAGATTTTCAGGGAATGAAGTAAAGAATGGTTTATGGTTTACCAATGCTAGGGAATAAGAGCTCAAAGAGTGAAGTAAAGACTACACAAGAGAAAGCTCTTTTTATAAGAAGACATACGAAGACATCCAGTCATACATTTTCAGAGATAAACCGCAAATAGAAGTTACAACTTTAGTGAATAAGACAAATATGAGTACATGCAGTCATTCCCTGTCAGAGAGAGTGAAAGGTTTATAGGCACGTGCAGTCCTGCATGCCCGTGTCACTTGGTATTCTTATCCTCCTCCAAAAATTGTGTTATCAAGATATAATAATGTTTCCTCATAAAAACTCTATTAAGGGATATGGTACACCTTTAATGGTTATACATATAATAATACTTCCCCAATAAACACTATTAAAGTACATACATCTAACAACGCGTCTCTTAAGAAATGCTATTAAAATATATACATTTAACATCGCTTCTATGTGAAAGCACTATCTTTTCCTAATTTTATTAAATAAAACCTTTTATGATTATTACTCTCTAACTCTTTCAAACCCGCGTGCGTTCTCACTCACTCACTCCGAGCACCACCATGACCACAACCGAGCAACTTACGCTCTTCGTTGCAAGTCTTCCACATCAATTAGTAAGTCGCTCGACCACTGTCATTTGAAATACTTGTATCTCTTTCACGATTTAGGTTTACCATATGCTATTGTCTCTTCATCAATACCACCAAGCAACTTACTCTCTCCGTCTTCCACATTGACTGGTAAGTTTCTTCATCTTTGTCATTTGAAATACTTTACAAGGTTCAAGTTGCACTTTATACTTTCCAAAATAAAAAGTGTTCAGAAAGTCATTACCTCAGATATGATCTTATCTAGAAGTAACTTCTCACGTTAGAGCTTCTATGACAAACTCTTCTTCTATGCATGCTTATGGAAAAGCTTTCTATAAAGAACCAAATTCATTTAACTTCTTATCCAACTAGTTTTACCACCAAAAAGAAACTATGCAACTAACTATTTATTCACTGTTTTATGTCGCGTCACTTGGGTAAGAAACACCATAGTGGGTGTATATATATATTTGCTTACATTCCCAACTGGTAAGTCTCTCCACAGTGTGAAGTCTTTTAACCTAAGAGTTGATACAGAAAAGCTTTTTTTTTTTTTTGAATAGAGATCCAAGGTGATCTTCAACAAAAAAATAAAATAACTTTATGATTTTAAAAAGTGAAAAATATCAATTTAATTCTCAAGAATATAAAATATAGATTTAATTAATTTTTGACAGGGACTATGAATTACCCTTGAAAAGACTAATTTAACTCACTTTATATTCTTAATTTCTCCTAAACCATTATATCACTTTTTTTTTTTTTTTGCCAACGATCCATTTAGATTTTTTTTTTGTTACACGAAATCTAAGACGTTTAAAGTTCATACCTGTCTCGATTTTGAATCCCTTCAAACATTTTGAAAGTTGAACAAACAAAATTTATGTGGAACAAGGTTGAAGGGTGTTAGAACAGAGTCTAATTAGATTAAGCCCGATGTCCTTCAAAAAACGGACTTGCTCTCCCAACAAAAGGAATGTTCCATTCGTTGTGGGTGTATGGAATGTCTCATCCTAAAAATTTAAGACGCGCAAAAGTCAGTGCTCATAAATATGCTAGAGCTTCTCACATGGAAGCCTGAATGACATAATTGCTCTGTACTCCAACCTTTCTCCTTTCAATCTACCTTATCTTCCATGCATCAAAGCTTCAAAATAATGTACTTGAGACTGTTATCTCAATCAAACAGTGTTCAAGAATTTCAATAACTTGACATTAAATTCTTTTTTACTTACCTTCATTCATTTTTCCTTTTCTACGTCAGCTTCTTTGAGTCATCTCACTAAGAACAACCTCAAGACATCCATGAGCACAAGTACAATACATGGGCACCCATGTGTGAACATGATTGAAATACCTAATTCAAATACACAATTTCCAAATTCTATGGAAGCATACGAATTCATAATTTTTAAGTCTTACTCATGCACCAACGAAGGCAAGTTCCTTCCCAAACCCATCTATTAATGTTATTATCAAAGCATAACGAAGAAATTTTGTCCAACACAAACTGGAATTTGAAATAGGCACAAAATCCAGAAGGTTAAATACTTATTATAAGTTTGAAATTTTAGATATCCAAGTTTCAAGTGTTACTAAAACAAAGCTGTGTTTGCAATAAAGCTCAAACCATGCGTATCTGGTGTCCAAGAAATGTTAACCTACCTCAGGCTTCTAGATTTGTTATGCCATGGAAGATTATATTCCCAGATTCAAGCAACACAACAAAGGCACCAACAGATAAATAAGTATATCCCAAGGATAAATTTCAGACTAAACAGAAACCAGATATATAAGTACCATGAAGCAATAGAGCAATATGTTGATAGTGATGATATTTCAGTTTGTCAACATCATCCAATAAATGGTATTTATTAAAACCCAATCCTTGCCCACAAAAGTAATTCAAATATCATCAGATACACTGGACACTGATGCTAAATTCAAAACAAGCAAAGGCAGCACAGCACTTATGCACTCAATGAGGCTCCAGAGTTCTTTCTGCACTCCGCTAGCATATCCATGTAAAACTGGCACTTGCTAATCTCATTCCCATAGTTGTTAATGCACTGCAACCAAGTGAAAATGAACATTATCAACTGAAGTAATATTCTCCTAAAAATTGTTAACTAACAACATCCATGTAGACAGTAAAACTATTTAATCAAACACAACACGAGATGAAACATCGATACAGAAATCAATTAATACAAGAGTGCCTAGGCTTTGTATGATAGAAACAATATGGCGACTATCATAAAGGGTGTACTACTTTAAAGGAGGCTTAAAAATATTTTCCAATACAATTATGGCATCACTCAGGTAAAACCTCAAGGATATAAAAATATTGCAATGAATCCATCAAGGAACGGCAAGCAAAATATAGATGAGTGACTAAATATTGATTTGAAATTTTAATTAACTAATAAAATGTGATACTCATAGATTAATGGTCATCCAAGTAAATTTTAAGAAAAATGTTATCAATTGAAATAGATCTAAACAGAACAGTATCATATTGCTTGACACAACGCAGAGTTAAAGATGCAATGACCAAGGAAATTCTTTAAATAAGTAAGGGCACAATCTAATAAGAATACTAATATTGTCATACATTTGTAAAGAAACAATATAATATCAACATTTACTAGCAGTCTGTTAACCTTGATTAGTTACCAAACATTACAAGATAAATTTTCCCTCCCACATCTTTTTAAGCTAATCATTAACCCAAAACAAAGGTTATGATTGATATGGTACTAGATATGAGACATCTCTGTAACTATGTATTAGTGCAGCTTATGAAGCTACAGTGCAATGTTACCAACATTCAGCACATACAGAAACCACACTCTTAAGAAATTTAAATAAAGGGGGAAATTCAACAAGAAAACATAGAAATAGGTAAACAGCTTACATCCTGGAATGCCTTTGAATGAACATTGCATGCATCACCACCAAAAGTATTTGCAGTGGGTGCAGGGGCAGCAGCAACCTCGGCAACTTCATGTTGAATGGTACGAGGGCCCATTACAGCATCCACGGCCCTGTGTGCCACTGCACTTCCAGTGCCAAAAGCCATACCTACAAAATAGAAAGAAAAAAACAAAAATTCGGCACCACGTAAGAATATGAAAATTTATATTGATAGGGTCCATATGGCAAATGCTGACATTCACATTCCTTGACAAACCTTGAGCTATGGTTGAACCAATGCCACCAAGAAGAGATCCACCACCACTCTGATGAACAGGAGCAGGAGGAGGAGAATGGTTGACTGCATCAAGAAATCAACAAAATGTTCATCAGAAAAATAATGTGTCCCACAATTTCTTATTGAAAAATATCTTCTTATATAGCTTTGAAGTTTAAGCAAAGGTTAGCCTGTTATTGTATTGTATTCATAAATTCATAAATACCTGGCTGAGGAGCTGGACGAGCTGGTGCTGCACGTGGAGCTGGACGAGCAGATCTTCCTACAGATGTATGCAATAAGGATCACATAACTAGAAAACAACTTTACCATGAAGAATAAAGATGATCAACTCATCAGTTTATCCAAAAGCCCATATAATATAAAAAAATTTACCATATTATGATCCCATATCATGACAACAAACAATAAATAAGTAAAAAGGTAGGACAAAATCATGGATGGGAAATTTCTGAACAAAACAACATATTTATTTCCATCAAAATATTCCAATACTGAAAATAATCATACTTCCACCAATCATCCTTCATCTTAACCTCCCTAAACACTAGGTGGCATCTAGTACATGGAATCTTTTATTCACAAGTAAACTGTATTACGGGAATGAATCTCATTTTCATGAATATTTCTTTCTCACCCTCACACATGGGAATGTAATTCTCAGCTTTCATTCACAAATTTTATTCCCGGGCATTGATTTTGTTATCTCTGGTACCAAACATGAAAAACTTTTATTACTATCTCACTTTTCGCAGAATATTAAAATATGCCCAATACCAAAAGCTACCTATGGGTTTTACAGGTTGGGTTGAGTTATGTAAAAATTGTTAATTTAAGTCAAAAAGTATTATCATTTATTGGTAGGAGTATAAAAAAAATCATATATTTTAGAATGTTGTGTGAAATCAGGCTAGGTTGGGCTAACTCTGAAACGTGATCAAAACCTAACCCGTAAATAAACCTAATCTAATATCTCGAACCTGAACCTAGCCTAAAATAAAACCAAAGAGGAACCGTATCGACATCATTTCATCAATGTTAAACAATAAAATGAAAATTGTCCTATGGATACTTAGGTTAGGTTGAGTGGCACCAAACCTTGGTGGATCTGATAATTTCGGACTCAACCCACCCATAGATCAGGAAAAAACCAACATTTTTTGGTTAGGTCAAATCCAACAACCTTACAAAATACCTTCACAAACATGGCTAAAACATATTGATTACATTAGTATAACCATGAGCATACTTCACAACCCAACACAAACATCAACACAAATTATGAGAAATAGTATACAAATTTATAAAGGAAATGATTTGTGAAGTCAAAAATCATACCCAGAAAGCCCCTAACAATTTCCCATCATTTGGGAGAGAAGGAGCTAAAATCACCGTTAAAAACAATGATTCAAGGGTCAAAACATTCATGGATAGAACATAAAGTCATAAAGTTCCAAACTTTCTGGAATAATCAAACATGGGGATTTAAAACAGGATCTGGGCAGATTTATCAATACAAAAAAAAAGAGGAATAAAAAACCCTAGAAATCTTGGAAGGTATGAAAATATAACAGGAGATATTGATTTAAAAAAGGAGTTTAAGAATGAAAGTTACCACCGGAGCTACGACGAGGCATGGTTGAAGCGTAGGGAAAGAGGGCAAAGGCGGCGACGTGGGTGAGAGAGAGAAAAACAGAGGAAGCCAAAGGATTTAGGATATGCTGTTCTGTTGTAGGGAAATAGCAGTCAATTTAAACCCTTAAACCTTAGAAATGGTCGATGGGACGTGTCACTTTAGCATTGGTTCATTTACATCGAATTATCTAGAATCCAACACCTAATAATCACATACTATTACAGATGATACTAATTCTTCATCTAGTCGATATATATAAAAAAAATTATTAAAAATGTTCTTATATGTATAATTATTATCATTTAATCCCTCCCGTTATCTTATTATCTCTAATAATCTATTAATCTATTAATTATTATGTTTAGAAACTAAATGAAGAATTTGTGTCACGTATAGGAACTCAATAATTTAGGTTAAAGTCATAATTTTTTATATATAAGAACTAAATGAAGGGCCAGTGTCATCTATAGGGCTCAAATTATTACTTTAATCTACTATTTTTTGGATTTGGCTCTTCTAAAATGGGTGGAGCTCTAAAATAAGAAAGTAAGAAGTTATTTATCATTGAGAGTACGTTTGGAAGAGTTTATTAGAATAACTTATAAATATAAACTTATATAAATAACTTATAAAAATAGTTTATGATATTTCTGTGAGATGTTTTTAGCTTATTTCCATAAATTTGTCAGAGAAACTTATGAAAATAAACTATTTTAGCTTATTTGAAAAAAAAGCTTATGGAATAGACGTTAATTAAGTTGTGTACCCAAACGCTGCCTGGTTTGATTAAGTACATAGAGATCTTAACCCACTAAATGATCTAAGGGTGGATAACCCCTTATTTTCTTACTTTAGAGCTCCACTCATTTTAGATGAGTCAATTTTTTTTTACAAATATTACACTACTTTACCTTAATAATAACTGGGAGATTAATATCCATTTATAAATTTTTTTTTTAAGGATTTAGCAATAGATAATTGTTCCAAAAAATCTTTAAAATTTTAATTGATAAATAATTCTCTTAGAAGGGATGAATGAGGATATGATTTAATGTTATGTCCGGTTCAGCAGCGATAAACGTTCGATTTTTTACACACAGGATTTTATTGCCTCCCAACTGAACGACTCCATAAATCGAACTTTCGTTCACTTACATAGGGAAAGTCAAGTTACCAACTCTCCCAACATCAGGTTGGTACCTCCACCTCTTATTTCTACTAAATACAATATGTAATATCCATATTTAATATATTTTTTTGTTTTTTTTTGTTTTTTTGCATAAATATATCTTCCAATTATGTCTACGACATTTTTTCCAGGGTGCAATACTTAATTTGGTAGTGATATTTTTAAGGAAATATTCATCTAAAAAAGGAAAGAATTAAATAGAAATAGGGAAATGATTAGAGAATTCCGTAGTTATAACAATTAATTAGGATATTTAAATATATTTTTGAAGATTGTCTTATGTTCAAAAGTGTGAACTGAAGTGTAATATATAGAAGTTAATGGCATGCTTCATCGTATCTTCAGGATGTTGATTTCTCATTCTGTTTTACTCCTAAAGAAGGTATTACTAAAGAGGTGTGAGCTGTAGAGGAATTGCACTGATCCTATTATTATAGATGATCAATCATCTATGATGACCACTATCAAGAATCATCCAGTGAACCAACTCAGTTTGGCAATAATCAAGGCAGAGCTATGATTGCTGAGAGTGCTGATGATCAACCACCTATGTCAGCTATGTTAGCTGTTCCAAAAATCATTTATGATCCAAATCGGTACCCAGACTCAAGTGCATCCCATCATCTTACTCCTGAAAATGGTAATCTCATGACCAAGAATCCATATAATGGTGATACACGAATCAAAATGGCAAATGGTAATACCACAAACATAAAAAAATATTGGCAACTCATTCTTTTATCCTCCACACTCTACTACACCTTTTTTCTTGCATAAACTCCTCCATGTCCCTCATATCTATAAAAATTTAGTTAGTGTATCTCAATTTGCCCATGATAATGATGTCTTTTTTGAATTTCATGCTAACTCTTGTTGTGTTAAATCTCAGTAAACTAAGCAGGTTATCCTAGACGGTAAGCTTAAAAATGGGATCTATGCTTTTGATAACATTATCATACCTCAATCCTCTTTCACTCCAGCTGCACACTCTGATATTCACACTAGTAACTCTACTTGTAATTCCATTCCTGAATGTAACAAGACAACTATTACTAATAATTCTACTCTTTGACATGCAAGACTAGGACATGCTTCCCCTAAAGTTGTTGCTCATGTACTCAAACTGTGTAATATTTCCTTTAATATCAATATAAACTGCCTACTGTTTGTCAGGCATACTGCATGGGAAAGTCTCATAAATTACCTTTTTCTGATTCTACCACTGATTATAATAAACCCCTTCAATTAATATATTTTGATATATGGGGACCTTCTCCTATTCCATCAACAAATGGAAGTCGATACTATATTCACTTTCTTGATGTATACACTAAGCATACTTGGATCTATCTTCTACATAATAAATCACATGCACTACAAACCTTCATTAATTTTAAGACCATGATTGAAAACCAACTTGGTCTTAAAATCAAAGCCCTACAAACAGATTGTGGGACAGAATACACATGCTTCTCTAAATTCCTTATTCCTAATGGCATTCTTCATAGATTCAGCTGCCCTTACACTCATGAACAAAATGGTTCAGCAGAAAGGAAACATAGGCACGTCGCTGAAATGGGTCTCACAGTGCTTGCTAATGCTGCTATGCCACTCCAATATTGGGGTAAAGCTTTTCTAACTACTACATACATAATCAATAGGCTTCCTACACCTGTTCTAGATCAATTGACTCCTATTCCTCTGCTTTTCAATCAAAAACCATCATACCTGACTCTTAGAGTTTTTGGATGTGCTTGTTATCCTTACTTAAGACCATATAACAAATATAAAATGCAATTTCGGTCTGAGCAGTGTGTGTTTTTTGGTTATAGCCTTTGTCACAAAGTTTATCTATGTTTATCCTCTAGTGGCAAAATTTCTACAACTCGACATGTATAGTTTGATGAATATTTGTTCCCTTTTAAGCATAATCCAACATTCTTAGAACCAAATAAATCATCCAATATTACTTCTTCCATCTCTTATAGTCCTGCCATTCCAGTTATTTCTCCTATTTCTATGCTGCCATCTATTTCTTGTACTAAGAGATTTACTGCCTTGCGACATGATCCTAATCCTGATGCTACTGCAACTTCCACACCTTTGTCACCTGCCACCAATGAGCACCATAATGTTGGGGTTTCAAGAGGGATAATTTTTAAAAACAATTTATAAAAACCTCTTGAGCGGAAAAACCCATATACTAAAGGACCACGTATCGCACATGAATTACAAGGATATTATGTTTACCTCTTTAAGCGTAGCTTTAGTGCGAACACTGTGAGCGCGCCAACGACACTGGTTAGCCAAAAATGCTGATAATTACAATGCTCATAACTTTCGCGCCAGACCTCGTATCGCAAAAATGAACGGTGAAGATGTAGAACAACGTGTCACGAACCTGCTATCCAAAAATCAGCCCGATCCAACGGTTAATGAATCTCGGATCGGGAGATTACGATAACTGTCCAGCCAAAACTACCATAAGGAAAAGCTTCTCTATCACCAGTATTGCAAAGTAGCAATACCTCTACTCAGTCCACGCGAGCAAACCAACGTCAGAGATAGCGTAGTGCTAGCTATCAGGATTTGGAGAGGCGCAGCACACAAAGAGAGAAAAGAGGGCGCGCCTGTCAAGGGTGAATAACGGCCGTTATGAGTGCTCTGTGTTGTGTCTGGCTTAAGTGACGGGTACCGCTTACTAATAGTTGTCACTCACTCATCCTAATCCACTTTGGTTACTGTACACTACAGGCCCAATGTCTAATTATTAATTAAATCATATTTAATTAATCAATTAAACTTATCCTCATTTAATTATTAATTAAATCATATTTAATCAATCAATTAAACTAATTCTCTGAACATTTGCTCTATGCGTGTGACCCTATAGGTTCTCAATTAATTGGCAATAATATTAATTATATTAATCATATTAATGATCAATTAATATTATAAACAATGAGCAGCATCTAGCAATGCATCATTGCTACCCAATTAATTAGAATATTGGTGATACAATTAAAACCATATTGTAACCATATATAATGTGAAGTCAACGTCCTTTCGTCACAATGTCTTAATTGAACACAAGGCATAAATGTGTCATCCTTATTAAGTTCAATTATTTATTTCTTGATCTAGTAATTGACGTACAATCATATGGGCCCAATATCTCATATTGTCCAACCTTAGCATGGACATGTATTTCTACGTCGCATACCATCAAGAGGTCTATAGACATTACTCCTGTTATGTAGGAGGAATGAATCCTATCTACATCACTCACATTCCTCAACATGTTTCATTGCAGGCCCAATAACTATATTTATAGTTGTCCTGTTACAGATAACGTTTAATAGCATCAAAGCCGACAACTACATATGTTAGCAATGGTAGTGACTTCAAGTCGAATGACTACTTCACTATGGTCACCATGAGAATCGCTCATGACACTTACATAACTATTATGCAGCGTTCCCATAGCAGGTCACTCCAGTAAAAACATTCCACTAATATTTATACCTATGTGAAGACTTGATATCTTATATCTATGACCCGTGAGATGTGGTTATCGGTACATTCACATAATAGCCTCAATGTATTATTATTGTCCTTATTAATAATAACACTTGACTATGGATTTTTAAGAATAATGTTCTATAATTTAATGGCATCTCACGGTCAAGTCATACTCGACGTTCCATTAAACGAACTACCTATTCTAAGGACTTTATTATGCTATATATATATATATATATATATATATATATATATATATGATCATCAAATATAACATAATAAATAAATGCCTTATACATATATCAAATACATGATCAAAGTCATGATAAAAATGATTATCTATTCAAAGTTGATTGGCCACTAAGGCTTACCCCAACAATCTCTCACTAGCACTAGAGCCAATCGGGCATCAATATAACACCCATTGGTCTAGTGTGAGTGTCATGCTACCACTGAGCAAGAGACTTCAATAGTGAATTGTTTAGTGTTGTCATTCTGCACATCTTCACATCTCCTCTATTGATCATCTATCAAATGAGATGGAAGCACCTAAGTATATGCTCGGATCACTGGTGAGATCAAGTTTCCTTTGCTTAGGCGATTACTCCATTATCATCGCAACGAGATCAATGGAGTTCGCAAAGTTAGGTACTTCGATTAGTTCATAAATGAACTTTCTGATCCAAATAGCCTCTAAATCTGTATTTAAGGCAAATATATACTCGGCCCCTATAATAAAATCAGCAACTGTCTCAAGCTTAGAACCTTTTCTAGCTTACAGTGCCACCATTAAGGCAAAACACAAAACCAGACAGCGATCTATAGTTATCCTTATCGATTTGGAAGGTAGCATCAGTGTAACCCATTACAATGAGCTCTTCCTCACCATTTTAGATCAAGAATGCATCCTTAGTTCTAATCAAGTTCTTAAGGATATTCTTGACTTCGGTCCAACGACCTTCACAGAGATTGGATTGGTACCTTCTCATCATGCTTGAAGCATACGAGACATTTGTTCAAGTACATATCGTGGTATGCATAACAGATTCAATTGCCGAAGCATATAGAATCTTATTCATGCGTTCCCTCTACATTTGATGTAACAGGGATTGTCCCTTGGACAGGTATATGCCGCGTGACATAGGCAAGATACCCTTTTGGAATCATGCACATTTAAAGCGCCCAAACACTTTGTCAATTTATGTACCTTTGACTAATGCCTAACAATTTCAGCGATCTATCTCTATAGATCTTGATTCCTACTACATAGGAAGTTTCGCCCATGTCCTTCATTCAAAATTATTCCTTAACCATGTTTTCACATTTTGTGGTGTAGGAATATTGTTTCCATAAGTAGTATGTCATACACATACAATACGAGAAGAAATAATTATGCTCCCACAAACCTTCTTGTACACACAAGATCCATCATCGTTCTTGATGAATCCAAACTATCTTACAGTTTACATCAAAACGAAGATTCCAAGTTCTAAAAGTTTGCTTTAATCCATAAATGGATGTTTGCAACTTGCAAAACCTTTCCAGCATTCTCTGAATAGACAAAACTCTCAGGTTGTGTCATGTACACATCCTCGAGAAGATTCCTGTCAAGGAATGTTGTTTTGACATTCATTTGCCAGATCTCATAGACATACTATGAAGCAATAGCAAGTGGGATCTAAATCAATGCAACTTGACAAAAGGTCTCATCATAGTCATACTATGAATTTGCTTGAAACCTTTTGCAATCGGTCGCTCCTTAAAGGTATTCACCTTCCCATCCATGTTAGTCTTCTTATTGAAGACCCACTTGCACCTTATGGGTTTTACCCCTTTCAGGTGACTCAACCAAGGTCCATACCCGGTTGATGTACATAGATTCTACTTCGAATCCCATGGCTCCTAGCCACTTCTCTGAATCAGGGCCAACTATGGCCTTCTAGCAGGTAACAGGCTCATCTTGATCCATGAGCAGTACATTACCTTCTTGAGTTAGGAGAAGTCCAAATCTGTCAGGTTGTGTATGTGATCTATTTGACCTACGCGTTTCTTGTGTTACTTGAAATGGTGGTCGGACCACAACATCTTGTGGAACCAATTCTTCTTCCATTGTAGGCGGGTTAGTACTCTGTGGTGCTTGGATTTATCTCCTCCCATTGTCTCCCTTGGAGATGTGTTCCTTCTCCTGGGACACTCCAGTCCTAACGACAAATATTTTGTCCTCGGAGGTGTTGTAGAAATAGCGTTCGTTTGTTTCCTTAGGACACCCCACAAAGATATATTTGTCAGACTTGGGTCAAAGTTTATCTGAGACTAAACGCTTCAATAATTTTGCCACCCCAAATCTTAATGAAAGACATACTTGGTCGCATACCAGTCCATATCTCATATGGTGTCTTTCAGCTGTCTTAGATGGAACACAGTTAGGCGTGAAACCTGTTGTATGTAGGCGTGAAAGCTGTTGTATGTAAAGCATATCCCCTGAAAGTGTCAGAGAAGTCTGATTGACTCATCATAGATTGTACCATGTCCAATAAGGTACAATTTCTTCTCTCGAACACACCATTCCATGATGGTGTTCCAGGAGGAGTGAGTTGAGATATAATCTCACACTCTTTCAGATAGTCATCAAACAATTGGCTTAAGTACTTATCACCACGATCTGATCACATGTTCTTCATACTTTTCCAAAATTAGTTATCCATTTCGTTCTTGAATTCTTTAAACATTTCAAAGATTTCTGACTTATGTTTTACACAAATCCATCTTCACTGAAGTTATCAATAAACGAGACGAAGTACGAAAACTTGTCTTCTAGCAAACTTGTTCAGAGGCCCTCATACATCACAATGTATCATGCCAAAAGATTACCAGCCCTTCCACCTTACTAGTGAATGGAGCTTAGTCATATTTCCAAACAAGTAAGATTCACAGACCTCAAACAATTCATAATTGGATGAATCCAAGAGTCCAAATTAGTGGAGCTTGAAAATGTGTTTCTTACTTATATGGTCTAAAGATATCGCTAAAGACATAGAGGGTCCAAATCACTTGGTTTGACCTTATTCGCATTTATGTTATAAATGGGCATATCGAGATCAAGGACACAAACTCCATATCTCATATGAATACAAGCATAGAAGACATCAGTTAAATAAATGGAGCAACAATTGTCCATTTATTGTAACTTAAAATTCTTTCTTGTCTATACAAGATATAGAAATGATGTTTATATTATCAACTATAATAAAATAACAATTATTTACTTCCATTAATGCCCATAAGGCAAATTCAAACTCTTATAGTTAATATAGCAACTTTTGCTCCATTTCCACTCATAGAATAGAACTTTACCTAGTGGTAAATTCAAACTCCTATAGTCAATGTAACAACTTTTGCTTCATCTCCACTTATAGGGTAGAACTTTACCTAATGGTAAATTCAAACTCTTAGGGCTCGTTTGGTGGTCAGGATAGGATAAGGATGGATAGGATATGAGAGTTGGATAAGGATAGGATAGGATATGAGCATGATAAGCTCTTATCCTGTCCAATGTTTGATGTGCATCAGATAATGACAGGATATGATATAAAATATTCACAAATGATAAAATTATCCTTATATCAAAATTATATTTTTTTTCAAAAATAAATTTTAATATTATGTGGTTGTTTTATACATTTAAATTAAAAAATATTTAATAATATATATTTTTGGCTTTTTAATTATAAATTAGTCCATTTTTTTAAATTATAAAAAATTAACTTTTTTTTCACTTTTTATAAAAATTGTTCATTAAACCACATATTTTAATTAGTATTAAGGTTGACTAATTAGGTTTGAAACCGTAATTAAATAATAACAATATTAAAGGTAAGAGATAAAAGAAAGCATTTTCTTATCCTATCCTGTTGGTTCTAACCCAGCTCCACCCTCAGGATAGAATTATAACTAAGCAACAGGATAGCATAAGCTAACAGGATAAGCTTATCCTATCCTGCTGGTTCACCAAACTACAGATTAAAACAGGACAGGATAGCTTATCCTATCCTGCCTCCCTTATCCTGACCACCAAACGGGCCCTTATAGTCAATGTAGCAACTTTTGCTTCATCTCCACTCATAGAGGGTGGCTTCTATGGTGCACCAAACATGAGTGGGGTGTATGGTGCACCCCCACTTGTTATCAACAGATAACCAATTAATACTTAATTAAATTTTTGTCAATCCAAAAGTCATGAACACATTACCAAAGGGGGAGCACCATGCACCTCGTTTTTGAGGTGCACAGCAGATGGTCCCCTCATAGAGTAGACCTCTACCTTTTAGTCAATGTCCTACTCCTTTTGATCCTTCACATTAATGTGGGATCCATATGCGGTAACCAATACCCATAATGTTGGAGTAGATATGTTAACTTTTATAACAAATATGCCTAAACAGGAAGTTATACTTCCTTTCTTGCCTTTATACTCTTTTTAGTACCTCTTATGCCTTGCTAGCTCTTGTTAGAGCATCATAAGGTGCATGATCATATCACACGTCCCTATGATTGCAAGCATGAGATGTCGTACACCAATGGCATCGACTTGATGCTTCTATTAAGCATCCTTTTCGACCCTTATGGTAGTAGCAACAAATTGCTTGAGTATTAATTGCTTCAGAACATACACTTCTTTCTCGTAATTGAGGACAATCCTCAAAATATGTACCAATCCAGAAAATTAATTCTAGATAACTCATCCTTCTCAAGGATGTATCACAACAATAAAATAAAAGTTGTGTTTGTAGTCATGGTTATTTAATACAGAATATAAGTATCATGATTAAAACATATTTAATAGGTCTTTTATTAAATATGCTCCCACTATTGTACTCAAATCAATGACCCTCATCATTGACTCGGAAAATCCCGTTGAAAGATTTTCTATTAGGATTAAGATCCATATTTCACCTCGTTCTGAGTCAGCTGTGGCTGATCGCCCAGAACTCAACTATTTAGGTAGAAAACTCCTTTTCAATTACATCCAATGTAATTCTTGGACCAGTTGGGTGAATAACTCCTTATTCTAATCCATCATATGGATTAATGCTCAACCTCATGCCTCTAAGCCGTTTCAATCCTATTGAATACACTTAGTTAAGTTCAATCTAATGGTTGGCAGTAGGTTATTTCAACTTTCGCGCCTCACCGGAATATATTAAGGTGCTTAGCTGGCATGACCCACACTTAAATGATTCTGGCCTTGACGAGTGCCACGCATTATGAGGCATTTAATAACTTAATTTATTGCGGGAATTTAATAATTAAGTGATCTTACCGGCTTGTTTATCATATAAACGTCTCTCATAGCATACATGACGTACTAGCTTACATACATTCAAAACATATTAAACATACAATGACATACATGCTATCATACAATTTAAATTCATAAATTTAAATCATACATCTCATACATTTCATGCATCACATACATAAACATACAAGACATATAAAAGGTATTATGATTATGGCCTCCTAATGTGCAATAATTAAAACTAATTATTACAATCTTTGACCCTCGAGCAAACTTCCAAAGTTCCTCCCACTAGCGTCATGATTTGGTGTTGCCCCCATGTCAACTCGAATAATTTACAAAATTTAAAAGAAAATAAATAAAGTAAATGTCACGACACGCAGGCCGTATTTATAAAATAAATATAATAAATCACGACACGCAGGCCGTATTTACCAAATAAAATAAACACCAAAACTAGGGTCATAACCATATACCGCACATTTAATAAACAATTTATAAATATGCAAAATGAGACAAAATCATATTCTGTCCATCAGCACGGCCCGTGCCAAACGGCGCGCGGCCGTGCTGAAAATTCGCTGACGCTGTTCAAAAGTGGCACGATCATGCCAAACGGCGCACGGCCGTGCTACGCGTTCACTAACATTAACTCACACGTGCACGGCCGTGCTAAATGGAGCATGACCGTGCCAAAGGGCACAACAGGATTCTAGAAACAAATACTTGTTTATGTCAGGAGCACAACCAAACACACAAAACATGTTCAAAGAGGTTTATATCACATACAAATCATACAAACATGCTTTTAAACATTCAAATCATATTTAAAAGTAATAAACATATTATCATACAATGACAAACAATCCTAGGATACATGACAAACTACGACCAGACTCTTTGACACCACTGTTGGGGTTTCAAGAGGGATAATTTTTAAAAATAATTTATAAAATTCGCTTAAACGGAAAAACCCATTTACTAAAGGACCACATATCGCACATGAATCATAAGGATATTATGTTTACCTCTTGAAGCGTAGCTTTACCGCGAATACTATGAGCGCGCAAACGACACTGGTTAGCCAAAAACGCTGATACTTACGATGCTCATAACTTTTGCTCCAGACCTCTTATCGCAAAACTGAACGGAGGAGATGTAAAACAACGTGTCACGAACCTGCTATCCAAAAATCAGCCCGATCCAACGGTTAACGAATCTCGGATCGTGAGAATACGATAACTTTCCAGCCATAACCATCATAAGGTAGGGCTTCTTTATCGCCAGTATTGCAAAGTAGCAATACCTCTACTCAGTCCATGCGAGCAAACCAACGTCAGAGATAACATAGTGCTAGATATCAGAATTGGGAGAGGCGCAGCACACATAGAGAAAAAAGAGGGCGCCTGTCAAGGGTGAATAACGGCCGTTATGAGTGCTCTATGTTGTGTCTGGCTTAAGTGACGTGCACAACTTACTAATAGCTGTCACTCACGTAACCTAATCCACTTGGGCTACTATACGCTACAGGCCCAATGTCTAATTATTAATTAAATCATATTTATCTAATCAATTAAACTTATCCTCATTTAATTATTAATTAAATCATATTTAATTAATCAATTAAACTAATTCTCTGAACATTTGCTCTATGCGTGTGACCCTATAGGTTCTCAATTAATTGGCAATATATTAATTATTATTAATCATATTAATAATCAATTAATATTATAAACAATGAGCGACATCTAGCAATACATCATTGTTACCCAATTAATTAGAATATTGGTGATACAATTAAAACCATATTGTAACCATATATAATGTGAAGTCAACGTCCTTTCGTCACAATGTCTTAATTGAACACAAGGCATAAATGTGTCATCCTTGTTAAGTCTAATTATTTATTTCTTGATCTATTAATTGACGTACGATCATGGGGGCCCAATATCTCATATTGTCCCACCTTAGCATGGCCATGCATTTCTACGTCGCATACCATCAAGAGACCTATAGACATTACTCATGTTATGTAAGAGGGACGAATCCCATCTACATTATTCACATTCCTCAACATGTTTAATTGCAGGCCCAATAACTATCTTTATAGTTGTCCTGTTACAGACAACGTTTAATAGCATCAAAGCCTACAACTACATATGTTAGGAATCGTAGTGACTTCAGGTCGAAGGACTACTTCACTATTGTAACACCCGGGGCTGACGAGGGCGGGTAATGATCGCCGGTGCATGAGGCACGGACAAGGAGCGGCTCCTGGCAGGCTTCTAGGCGGAGAAATACATGAATGAAATAGTGTTTTTCTACTATCACGACCTAATCTTGACTAACGGACGAGACCATTAGTCTTAGAATTCGATCCTCTATCTTTTTCCTAAAATGTGTCCTGACGTCCAAAATATAAATAATATTTTATATTCGGACCGATAATCGATCGAGGAGACGATTCGAACTATCTTAGGGTTTTTCGAGACCCACAATCAGATGTTTTTCATGCCAGAATTGTAACAAGTTATTTGAGGACTCATACCAGTGTCGTGATGATTTCAAATATTGGGACGTGAATTGACCAAATTGCCCTTGCTTAATTTTTATTACTAATCAGCAGCCCATCACTTAAGAACTCCAAAGTTAAGCGTGCTTGACTATTCTGGGATGGGTGACCTTCTGAGAAGTTTTCCTAGGAAGCGTGTGAGTGAGGACAAAGCACGCTGAAGAGACTCGTGTTGGTTTGGAAGGACAGACGGCAATCCTTAAAGCAGTCCGGGCCGTTACAAATGGTATCAGAGCGGATCTCTCCCAGTACGGTGTGGTTCGGGGACGAACCAAGCTGAAGCTGGTGGGCATGTAACACCCGGGGCTGACGAGGGCGGGTAGTGATCGCCGGTGCATAAGGCACGGACAAGGAGCGGCTCCTGGCAGGCTTCTAGGTGGAGGGATACATGAATGAACCGATTCACACCGAAATGAGAGGGATCCTGAGGCTGTGCAGGTATGGGACCGTATAGTTGAAGGAAGGTTTATAAGAATTGATTTGTACTACCTATACTAACAAGATGCATCTTCTTTTCAGTAGCCCATCACTTAAGAACTCCAAAGTTAAGCGTGCTTGACTTGGAGTAATTCTGGGATGGGTGACCTTCTGGGAAGTTTTCCTAGGAAGCGTGTGAGTGAGGACAAAGCACGCTGAAGAGACTCGTGATGGTTTGTGGGGACAGACGGCAATCCTTAAAGCAGTCCGGGCCGTTACAACTGTGGTCACCATGAGAATCGCTCATGACACTTACATAACTATTATGCAGTGTTCTCATAGCGGGTCACTCCTGTATAAACATTCCACTAATATTTATACCTATGTGAAGACTTGATATCTTATATTTATGATCCGTGAGATGTGGTCATCAGTACACTCACATAATAGCCTCAATGTATTATTATTGTCCTTATTAATAATAACACTTGACTATGGATATTTAAGAATAGTGTTCTATAATTTAATGACATCTCATTGTCAAGTCATACTTGACGTTTCATTAAATGAACTACCTATTCTAAGGACTTTATTATGCTATATATATATGATCATCAAATATATGATCAAAGTCATGATACAAATGATTATCTATTCAACGTAGATTGGCCACTAGGGCTTACCCCAACACATAATTCACCTCAAACTCCACTAAGTGATCCTGCTCAACCTGCACAATCTACCAGTCATCCTATGATCACAAGAAGCAAAGTTGGCACTTTCAAACCAAAAGTCTATCAATTAGAAACCATTAAAGATCCTGATATAACTCCTACTATTGTTAAGGCTGCCTTGGCTCTCCCACAAAGGAAACAAGCTATGCATCAAGAATATGAAGCTCTTCTAAAGAACAACACTTGGACTCTAGGACCACTACTTCCTACCTGAGAAGCCATTGGATGTAAGTGGGTCTTTAGAGTAAAAAGAAACCCTGATGGCAGTATTCACAGTCATAGGGCAAGGCTAGTGGCAAAGGGTTTTCATCAACAAGAAGGTTTTGACTTATTTGAAACTTTCAGTCCAGTGGTTAAACCAACTGCTGTGAGGTTGGTTTGACTATGGCAATATCTAAGCATTGGTCTATCAGACAAATAGACATTAACAATGCCTTCTTGAATGGAGATCTTCAAGAAGATATCTACATGCAACAACCACCTGGTTTCCTTCAAGGTGATAAAACTCAGGTTTGTAAACTCGACAAAGCAATATATGGACTCAAGCAGGCCCCAAGAGCATGGTTCCAAAAGCTCCACTGCTCCCTCACTGCTCTTGGTTTTCAATATGCCAAATGTGACACATCTCTATTCATCAAAGTCACTAAACATGTTATTGTTCTTATGTTGGTCTATGTTGATGATATTATCATCACTAGCAACTCCAATACTGCTATCAATGTCCTGATCCAATCTCTGCATTCTCAATTTCCTCTAAAATATCTTGGAGGACTTAACTACTTTCTTGGAATTCAAGTCACCAAAACTGACTCTGGCAGTGTTTGTCTAACACAAACAAAATATATCAAGGAGTTACTTACAACAGCAAACATGGCTACTACTAAACCAATGAAAACACCAATGGTTGCTAGTCTCAAACTTTCCAACAACGGTGGTCTTGATGTTGAAAATCCTAGTCTATAGATCAATTGTTGGAGCACTTCAATATGCAACCATCACTCGGCCAGATGTAGCCTATGCTGTCAACAAAGTATGGCAATATATATATGCATGCTCCAAAGGAATCACATTGGCAGGCTGTGAAAAGGATTCTACGATATCTAGCAAGAACATCTACACATGGCCTTATCCTCTCTCCTTCATCTTCCCTTTACGGATGATGGGATGCACCTGAGTCTGGGTACCAATTTGGATCATAAATGGTTTCTGGAATAGCTAACATAGCTAACATAGATGATTGATCATCAGCACTCTCAGCAATCATAGCTCTGCCTTGATTATTGCCAAACTGAGTTGGTTCACTGGATGATTCTTGATAGTGGTCATCATAACTATGCCAGCAATTGAGTGCAGTATGGCCATACTTTTTACAAACTTGACATTACAGTCTGGTATTAGTACCCTGTCTACCATTACCTATTCCATATGTTCTTCCTCTTCCTCTAGCAGATCTACCACGAAAGGATCCTTGAGGAAATCTGCCTCCTCGACTGGAGGTACTTCTGTCATACTGAAAATTTTGACTTTGTGCAAGATTGGCTTGCAAGGACTGCATTGATAGAGCATCAGGTTTCTTTTGGCTTTCTAGTCTTTCTTCAAGAGCCATGAGTAAGGCTTCAAGTTCTGGGATAGTGTATTGATCTGTTCTGGATAGGGTAGATGCTACAAGATGATTATATTCATCATTGAGGCCATCAAGAATGACTTGAATACTATCTGCAGTGTCAATAGGGGAACCTACAGCTGCTAATGTATCAACAGTTTTCTTGATGGAAAGCAAATAATCATTAAGAGAACCTGTTTTCTTGATGTTCTTTAGTTGAGTCTTTAGCTGACTTACTTTTGCCCGAGTTTGTGATGCAAAATATACCTCCAACTTCTTCCATATCTGAAAAGCATGAACAAATCCTACCACTCTTGTATGCAAATCGGTGGACATTGATGATAAGAGCCAAGTATAGACGAATTGATCCTGTTGCTCCCAAGTCCCATATTCGGAAGATATAGTTTGTTCAGAAGAGACAGTGTTGGATTTGTCTTTATCAGTGGCAGAAGAGTCTTGGCTGGGTGAGTCTTTATTATTGACAGCATTTTTCAGAGGCATACCACCAGAGGTTTCTTCAACAAGAAATTTACCAAGCTTGTGAGCTTTGATTGTTCCAATTGCCTGCATCTTCCATGTGAGAAAGTTATCATCATCAAGCTTGATTGAGATAAGGACCATTGATGGAGAAGGCACGGAGAGAGGTGGTGGTGTGGCGTTGGCCATTTTCAGGATGAAGTAGCTTGTGATACCATAAAGAGGTATGAGCTTGATAGGAAAAGATTCAGAGAAGACAAAGTTTGATATTACTGAAATACATCTACATGGTATATTGATTATTAAGCGATGAATGGCTTCTATTTATACACATAAGGGATAACAGAATTCAGTTATTCTAAACTGAATTGTATCCACGGTAACTAACATAACTAATTCCCTTTACAATCACATGCACCGATTGGCTTGATTTACTACGTTACATACCCAGCTGCCTCGACTAGTTCATTTACTTAGTGGTGATGTTTATGGGGCTTTCATACCCCGCTTGATATAATTTGTTTTGTTTTTTTTTTTTTGTTGGGGCGTTTTTGCCCCTATATTATACCAAAAAAATGTAATATACAAAAGGCATTGCCTTGTTTAAAAACAGGAAAAAATCAAGTTAGAGACTGTTTTCAAATTTGTCTAAACATTTATGCATCTATAGGAAATTGCTGGAGAATGGTCGAGCACACCATCGCCTGAGTTTCTCTCCAATACTTGCTGGAAAATATGCTAGAAATTTGCATTGCCATCTCTCTCCTTAAGTAATTAAATCCTGAGGCTGCATTTTTTACAACCAGTGAGAAGCTCAAGCATTGATATACTTGAAAAAGTTCTCTAACAGTACCCTTAAATTATTAATGGCCAAATAATTAAATGGTATGGTATCATGTCTAAATTCATAAAAAAAACCATTCCTCAATATGGTCACATGAAAGGCCTTCATAAAATATAAGGTGATAACATACATGGATATAGTGAAAAACGATTCCAAACCGTGGAAGATCATACGCTCCTGTTAATCTTTCTGGAGCATTGAAAAATAATGCCAACCTTGTATATGTGAACAAAATGGAACTTAGGTAAAGAGAGCAGAGGCCAACATTCATGACTACTTTCAGAAAATAGTAGCTGGAATGCAGTCCAGCTCCGAGAACAAGCATGTTCAGGTAGCTCATACGTCAAAACCTCATGTGCGGTCATCCACTTCCATTGGAATCTGCATTAGTATGTAATGGTGATTGAAGTTCTCCAGAATGTAAAGACCTATTTTTAGACCTTGGGATCTTCGGAGAAGCTGCATAATAGCCTCCCGAACTGCTACCAGAATACAGAGACGAAGTTGGCAATCCATGAATTTCAGGCAAACTGTATCCCCTTTCAACTGTTTCAGCTTCAAGAGGTAGTTTTTCCAAGTCCTACCAAGAGAAAATACAGTCATCAGACACCAACCATATTTTGCTACCAATTTGAGTGTGCAGAAAAGCTCATGGATTTCACGATAAAATAAATAAATCTTGGACTGTATATACATCTGTAAGTTATGAAAAGAAACTGATTCTGTACCAGTGACAAGTCAAATGCATGCATGAATGTAAAAAGTGTTGTACCAAGTTGCAACCCTTGGGAACGACAGCCTAATTATTCACAGAAAATCAAGGTTTCAAACAGAATCTCATACAGAAACCAATTACCACTATTATGGGCGAGTTTACTATGTGAGAACCAAATATTGATAGTCAACAACCAGAATCCAGAACCTAAATTGCCACATAAAATATAAGTTCAAATAAAATAAAATAAAATATGATTTCGGTTAACCATGTGAGTGGCAAGGATCATAAATTCATAATCATCTCCACAGAAAATCAAAAACACTAACTTAGAATCAAACTTGTCATATATAATAATACTCAAAATCAATTTAGACACTGCTGATTAAAGTATTAATATCACCAACCCTAGAAGCCTGTTGAAAAGCTCGGAGCAGTTCTTGACAGCGCTTTCTTTTTGTGGCTACCTCATCAGGTTCTTGTAACATCTGTTCAAACAGATCCTCTCTGGTTTGAATGTAACATAAAAGCACACCATCAGACAAAATTTTATATGAACTCCATAATAAATCTGAATTAGCAAGCTATAACCACTACAGTTTACCTGTACAGCTTTTGAATGAATACATTGTGGAGCTCTCTCTTTGTGTTGTTTACCTAGTTATGGAACGCATGAAAATTCAGGTATGTTCAACTAATTCAAAACAAGTAGCATAGAGAATATGGTAAGATATTATGAATGTTAACAGAAGATATACCCTGGCCCAGAAAAAAATTAACCAAGTGATCAATTATAGTTCACAGATACTCAAAACAACCAGAGAAATTGCAACTACTGATATCACTTCTAGCCATGCAACGAGTGGGTGTTAAACTTATTTATCAGTATCCGGCTCCACTCTTTTCCATAGCGGATCAGAAGGAGCGGATATTGTCATCAAGTTATATTACAAAACAGATCAAGAAAATGGGAATATATAAGGTTGTTTGGTTTGTTTTCTATTTTTATTGTCAGTTGACATGCTCTAATTAATGATTACAAAACTGTCTTCTTGATTTTATTTTGTTTATTGTTTTTAAAGTTTTGTGAAGGAAACAGTGAAACAAGAAAAATGTTGTTCTTCCACAAAACTTTAAAAACAAAAAAATATAATGAAAACATACTAACTGAAAATGAAAACAGAAAACAAATCAAACTCCAAAATGCAATCCAAGCTGCTACAAATGACCCATTGGCGTTGCCAATCGGGCCAATTACCAAAGCATAGGCTAAAAGGACCAAAGAGGCATTGAATGGGCTTCGGAAATCACACAAACAAGAGCTTCATCAAAGGCCAAATTCCTAAAGGTGATCCAAGTCTTAGAGGCCAAGCTCTCCATCGTGAACAATTAGCCTTTGGGTCAGTTAAGAAATAATTAGTTTTGAGCCATTAGTTTAATATTTTGCCGGCCTTTTATGCTATTATTTGAAAAGGGCCTTGATTTTTAATTATTACGTTTTATTTTGTAAGACTATAAATAGCCTTTTTAAGGCTAAAAAAATATATTTTTTGCCTTATTGCTTCATAATAGAAACCTTTGGATTTTCCTATCAACATTCTTCATGAACTAATACTGAACCTTCAAAGAGTTATTTTTGTGGCGTTCAACTACATTTAGGTTCTTGGTTCTCTATAACCCGCAAGCTTCTCAAATATGTTTTGAGGGATCTTTGGACGAGTCTATCAATTAATTTGTGGGTTTTGATAGGGGTGGACATGGGTCGGTTTTGGTGCATTTAAAGATCCAACCCAATCAAATACATCTGGGTTGGGTTATGTCAATTTAGTCATAATTTTTAACGTAACACAAACCAACCCAACCCGACCTCATACGGATTGGTTTGGGTCAGGTATCAGGTTTATTAGCAAAATATTCTTTTTCAGAAAAAAGCAAAAAAATTGAAAGAAAAAAAAACAATAAAAAATAGGAAAAAAAAACACCACTTCATTATTTAATTTGGACTTCCAATAACAAAAACATGATTGGCAACTTGGAATACAAAGCATAGTTGGAGTATAATTTCCATTAAAATTAAAGCAACAAGTGAAATAAAAACAAAACAAAATGTCTTCAAAATATTCCTCCATCATTTTTGTAAAAAATTCATGTCTTCAAACTATTTCTGTACATGCAAAAAAAAGAAAAAAACTATTTCCGCACAGTTTCTGCAATCACTATGTCTTAAATATCTTCATAATATACATTAGTTACATGTTCCCTAAATTCAGCGGGTTAGGTTGGGTTGCTCGGGTTCACAATCTTTGGACCCAGCACCCAACCCATAGGTCATGGGTATACTTCTTTTAAAACCAACCCAACCCAATAACCCGAACCAAACCTAATTTTGTGGGTTGGGTTGGATTGGGTAGGTCGGGTTCGTGGGTCGACCCGTACCTATACCCACCCCTAGGTTTTGAGGTCAAATACCTCGGGGTTCGCATCACAGCGCCTACATTTTTGTATGCCACATAACATATCATTTGATTCAAAAGCAGATTGCTTATTTTATATTTATCATTGCAACCTCTAATTGGAAAAAAAAAAAAGTTTGTAAAGCTTAAAAGAAGGGTATTAAGTACCAAGAAGTGTATAATTGCTTTGGGGACAAGATCCTCGACATTTTTTCTGACAATGTCATAGTATGATCTCAAAAGCAACTTTGTTACTGAGATTTCAACAGCTTCGGTCTCTGAAATGCTCTCAGATGGCTTCAGGACAGGAGGGGGCTATAGAAACCAGAGCAAGTTATAAAAATATATATATCCATAGGACATATTGATCAAGCTAATGATGAATGTGTCAACAAACATATGTGCACACACACATACCTCTCTTAATTGAATCATAGAGAATGCCTGATCCACAAAGTGAATTGGTTCACTGTGTGGTTTACTAGCTGTATTCTCCTTCACGGACACACGGTTAACACCTCCACCAAAAATGGATGAGATCCCCCAACTTGATCCACCAGTGTTTCCTGGAGAAAAGAAATATCAAGCACTCAAAAATAAATAGCTTACAATAAGAATGATGTTTGTTCATGTATCCAAGATATTTGATTGAAGAAAACCAAAAGAAATGCACAAAATCAAATGCATAAAAAACACAAGTGCCAAGACAAGCACATACATTAAATAGAAAAAGAGATTACCGGAGGGTACTACTTTTTCAACATCTGGTGCAACACGAGCACCCTGTTTTTTTTTTTAATTTATATCATAAGAATTGAAGAGATCAGCACAAGATACTAATTTAGAGCCCTTTTCTAATACTAATTTAGAGCCCTTTTCTAAACTAAGGTAATTCATATGTATATAAGCAAAACTTCTGATCAACTTAACAGGATAAAATTACATACCTGATCAGCCACTACTCCATTTGCTTGTCTCGCAATAATAGCTCGAATCTTCCCACTTCTTTCAGAGGCTTGTCCCTTATCAGATTCCAAACCATCCTATTGGAAAAAGTTAACAAAAGAATTTAAAACAAATAGAGAGGAAAGCATAAATTAGTGTTCACAGCTAGCATGAAAAATATGTGGTATAACTGGATGAGAGCCCATAATATCTATACCTTCACCTTAGAAACTGCTAGAGAAGGTATAGAAGATTTGGTCTGTTGCAAAGCCACTTCTGACGCCTTACTTCCACCAATAAAATTTGGGTGGCAAGTGTTTATGTAGTCCATCTGCAAATTTGAGTAGTTTGAATGGATAAGGAATTGAAGTTTCTCAGACTGACCATCACAATCTACAACAATAAGCTGACTCATGGCATGTTAATGGTTCCTACTAGATTCCAGAAAATTATCAACGTTCTTAAATCTTTATGGATTTCCCCCTTATTTTCAAGAGAAAGAACACACTCATCAATATTTTAACATGGCACACCAAGCCATGCTCAACCAAGTAAGCAAGCAGTAGGTAAAACTCATTTCAGTTTTGATGAAATTTCTGAAACCCCAAATCTCATCAGTTAAAAATTGATGTGAGATACATCCTAAGAAATGAAGGCTTGACATGCCAAACAACAGCTATCACACCCAAACAACTTCATCAAAAAGAATTGACTCATTCTGTTTATCTGTTATGTGAGAAAATATTAACGATTAAGGAACAGATGAGTTGAGATCAACAGAAGTAGTAGGGATAAGGTCAAAGACTACAGTTAATATGAAGAGCGAAACTTCTGTAAGTTCCATACCAGGCATGGTTGTATAACCCAGACTCAGCCTGCAACAAGGCGTTACAGGGCTGCATAGAAAGAAAGAAAAATAGTAACAGATAGCCTAGGCAAATTAAAAGAATGCCTAGTCTCTCCCAATCCCAAGTCCAATTCCTTCCTCCCTATTCTTTCCCCTCTCATGCATATAAACCCTCTCAACAGAATTTTCCCACGCACACACACCTCACTGCTACTGCCAGCTCGGCAGTTAGTTACATTTTCTCTCTCCTAGGCCTAATCAGGTGCATTGTGCCTCTTGGGTTTCCTCAAATAGACTTTCGTGGGCAATCTTGGGTTCGCATCAACTCTTCCCCCTTCAAAACTCACCTTGTCCTCAAGGTGAATGTACAAGAAGCAACCAGCAAAAGGGTCTTCCTCCAGGATCCCACTGCTGGAAACACAAGGACCAACTAATGCAGGCAGCATAGTAATTTCTGCCAGGATCCCATTGCTTGGAGCGTGTCAGCTGGATGTTCAGAAAATCCACATCACCTACTTGGTAGATAACTTCTCTTCTATGTTTGTTGCCCTGTTGTCGCATTCTGTTTTGAGCCTTAGCTAGTTGTGCTTTTGAAGCCTTACTGCTGGTACTAAGATGTTGTAGACAGAAATTCCAAGTACCTTCTCTAGCATACATACTATAGAAATCAATACCGCCATCACTTGAATCATATGGCATGAAAAACATAGATAGGGAACTGCTCCTTGTCTTGTTAGCATAAAAGTAGTATAGTAATCCACCAAATCTAGCATAAACTTCATATGTCAATCCACTAGTATCAAAAGAAAGTTTACAGCCCTCAGGAGAGGAAAGAGTTGATCTACTGGTCTTGTTAGCATAAAAATTGTACAGTAAGCCACCAAAGCTTGCTGCACCACGACCAGCCCTCAGTTCCACATTGTTTGCATCAGTAATTGTTAGCTTTTTACCTTCCTCTAAGGCCCACATCTTTTCTTCATTAAGTTGGCCCACCATCTCATTTTGTAGCACTTGCTGAGACTCAGTATTATGTCTCATCTGAGACCTTGGTCTTCCTTGAACATAAACCTTATCAAAAGAACAATTTTGGGCCTGGCCCATTAGGTTAAACTCTTGACCCACTGTCAGCACTGCCCTATTCCCTTTCTTTCCCCCACATGCATGTGTTGTCTCAGCCGTTGGTAGAGGTGACGATTTGAGCAACTTGTGGGACGTCCCACCCTCCTTAACGAGCGCGTCCCGATCCGACAGCTCCGGCGACTTCGACAGTGGTGCGCTAAAAGTCGGCGGCGTCCCACCCTTCTTCTCGGGAACGTCCCGATTCGGCGGTTCCGGTGGTTCTGGTGGTGGTGCGCGCTCATCTCCGACCCTTGTCTCCACCCAACTACCTGGGCCTCCTCCCTCACAACGTCCATCACTGTCATCGCCTAAGTCTCCGCCTATCCTTCCATCCACCCCACCACCAACGCAACACCCATGAGCACCTCTACTGCATTCACCTAACATTCCTGAAAACCAATCACCACCCACACTTCTGCCTCTCACCTCCGTTGGCCTAAGCAGGTGAAGGTAGTGGAACAACTCATGTTCCCTCTCCTTCCATTCCCATTTGGATTCAAGGATCATCTCCTTCCTTGTTTCACACTTTGTTGGTTGAGGCGTTTGATCCGCGGCCATCAGAACTTCTCTTTCTTTACCTTCATCCTCCTTCTTTTCTTCCACGACCACATGGAGCTGCTGGTTGCGACATGCATGACCTGCCAAACACCTCTCACCAGCTAGCTCACCTCTACGCACGGCCTTCTCTACTAACAGCAAGGCCCGGTCCAACAGCTCGGATACAGACTGCGCTTCATTCGGAGTTCGCCGTCGACGTCGTTCCCATATCCCCTCATCAATTTCTGAACCTCTTCTATTAGCGCTGGCTGGATTCACCCTCCATTCTTTCACATAGCGACTTGGAGCATTATCCCGTCGAGATTGACGTCTGGAGTATTCTCCCTTCTTCCTTTTCCAGACTTGCTTGATCTCATCCAGTCGGGTTTGATTTTCTTTCCTCCCTTCCAGCAATCTTCTCTCCACACTCTCCATTCTAGACTCAATCAATGCTCTCGTATTCATCATTTCGGCTCCCTGGATCGAGAGCTTTGATACCATTGATAGGTACCCAGTAATTAAGAGCAGAAATATAGAGAAAAGTGTGTATTATTGATGAAACTCAGCCTGTAACAAGGTGTTACAGGGCTGCATAGAAAGAAAGAAAAATAGTAACAGATAGCCTAGGCAAATTAAAATAGTGCCTAGTCTCTCCCAATCCCAAGTCCAATTCTTGCCTCCCTATTCTTTCCCCTCTCATGCATATAAACCCCCTCAACAGAATTTTCCCACGCGCACACACCTCACTGCTACTGCCAGCTCGGCAGTTAGTTACATTTTCTCTCTCCTAGGCCTAATTAGGTGCATTGTGCCTCTTGGGTTTCCTCAAATAGACTTTCGTGGGCAATCTTGGGTTCGCATCATAAAACCAGTCAAAAGACTCAAAACAGCCCAAGTCTGCAAGTCATACAATACAACTATGGCTCCAAGCATTACCAGTCAATTTCAGTTATGACATAAATCACTATTCTGGAAGGATTTGTATAATGGAACCAAATTTAAGCCCCGAAACCTAAGTACCTAACTAAATTTTGAGCATCTACCATTAACATGATGATTGCAATAGATGATGGAGCAAGTATACATTAATACATCAAAGAAATTAAATTTCAGTTTACCTCCATTTCTATGATGTGCTGGATCATATTCTCGGAGGGATCAAGGCCTTCTCGTAAAAAATTTCCAATAACTTCATCCATGCTCTTTCTCAAGAATGGGAACCGCTGCAGTTCAGCCACCATACAGCTATGGCTGATCTGAAGATAAGAGATTTTAATTTGGCACATACACTTGTATGATGGTGAAGTGATACATCAAAAATGGCAAGACATAAATCACTACCTTTGTTAATTCATCATATATAAACCTGGCACATTGAAGACTAGGATCCAATAGACGAGATATTTGCCTTCGTATAAGGACTTCAAATGGGACCTGCTCATATGGAAATAATAGATAAGAACACTTCAGCAGGGTGAAAAAACATAATTGATAGTATAAGAATGTGGATTCAACTAAGAAAATTTAAAAATATACTCCCTCTGGTCCTTTGAATATTAGAGACAAAACCCTAATTCATCAAGACCAAGGAAAATTATTGAAATCAATTCATTTTAAATTTTATTCCACAAATGCCCCTATTTAATTACTTCTAATTCAACTAAATTATTTATTCCTAAATCCAAGCACCATGCTATCTGACTAATGAGTAAACGATGAGTCAGCTAAACCAAAGCACTTGCATGGGAAATTGTTGAGTCTCTTTAATATGAATTTTACAATAAATAAGGGTAGAAATGGAATTTAGCTTAAAAATTGATCAATGTTTCTTATATATTAGACAAAAAAATACTTTTTTGTCTCTTATATTCAGGATTTTTTTTGTCTCTTATATTCAGGACCGGAGGGAGTATAGAACTTGGGTTTCAACTCAACATTTTAAAATAGTATAATTTTTTTTAAAAAAATAAGATGGTGACAAGACCTACTTCTGGAACAAACAGTGCCGATTTAAGTCCAGTTGCATTCTGTATAGCAGTGCGAATATCATCATCAGTCAAGTCTTCACATGGATCCACCTCCTGCAAGATACATTAAGTTGCATTGTATAATAACACTCAAGAACTAGCACTGAATAAATGACTGGTTCCATAGAGTCCAAATGTTTATTTTGCCCGTTGCCTAAAAATCTACATATAAATGTTCTAATAAGAAATTAATTTAATCCTTTTTCCCCTGAAAATAATAGGACTTCCATGTCAATAATTTGCTCTGGACCATAAAAACAAGTTAAAATGAAGCATTTAGTTTAACACTGACAAAATCAAGACAAAAATGTTATTTCAAACAAAAAGATTTACTCATTGTCATTGTTAAAAAATCATACATCTGATTTATAATACTTGATAATTTTAAATCTAATAAGATTTGAATAATATATATGGCTTAGATTGGGCGGATGGGCATCCATCCATTAAATGGGATAAATGGATGGGATGGACACCCACACTAGTAAGGGGTGTAAACAAGTCGAGCCGAGCTGAACACTTGAAACTTGGGCTTGGCTTGTGAAAAAAATGGGTTGCTCAAACTTGGCTCATTTATTTAAACGAGCCTAACCATGATCTTGAGCTTGGCTTGTTAACTAACAAGCCGAGCCCGAATAGTTCACGAATAGCTCAATTCATTTACATCCTACTTACGAGTTACGAGGCAAAGGAAAATGAAAAAAATGAGTGGGAAACTAAAAACAATTGAAACACTAGTTTTTTACTTTATTATTTTATTATTTTATTATTTATTTATTTTAAAAACAAAATTATAACCATACGTTTTAACTCGCAAATAAAAAACATTTTCCTAAAAATTTGTCATTAAAAAACTATACAAAAGTGTTTTTATACAAAAAAAAGTAGGATATATATGATTTTAAATTTTTGATGATATATAATATATATATATATATATATATGTGTGTGTGTGTAAACGAGTTATTCATGAGCCGTTAATGTCGAGCCTATAAGGCTTGGACTTGGCTCATTTAAATAATCGAACTCAATCTCAAACTTGGATTTGTTTATTTAATTAAACAAACGAGTTCGATCGAGCATTTAACAAGCCGAGCCCGAATAGTTTATGAATAGCTCAGTTGGGTTGTTATTCGATCAATTACAAATGGGTTAATGGGCTATATACAACATGTCCATTTTCCATCCCTAACTTGAACATTGCATGTATTTTTTTAAACACTATCATATATAAACACAAAAGTATATACCTTTAAACTCCTTACGAAAATAGATTGGAAAATATAATGAATTCGAGCCCCACCAGATAGCTCAGATGTAGAGAGCTCCTGATTCTTTCCCTCTAACATGGAGCAGAATGCTGTTTTCAACAACGAAAAAAAAAGATAGCACCACCAAATTTGGAAGGTAACTATATGTGAAATACCAATTAACAAATATGAAAGAAACGGAATGAGTAGACAAATTTAAAGGTGAAACAGAAGAAATCAGATAGTAGGGATAGTTTAAGTACCGTCACAGTATTTTGAAAGAATATTCAGGAGAAGAGCACCCTGAGCAGCCTATTGGAGATGAAGAATTACAGATAAAATAAGGTAAATGATGAGCCAAAGTCGTTGCTCTTAATTACAACAAAGAGAATTCTTATACAGTATATTTAACAAGTCATAGGGACACATTAAATATTAACACATACCTTAGACTCTGTGATTTCACCATAGCTTCCATGTTCTTTCGCAAGAGCGACTAGTGAAGTATTTATACCTGCTCTCAGCCCTGGTAGCACAGTCTTGATATGATGTGCAAGAATCTGCGAAGAGATGTACAGGCAAATATACATATGACATGCTTAAGTCCAGAAACTGCAATCTTATAAGAATTCATAATTGATTGATCTTACAGGGAATTTCTAAGAATTTAACTCTTCGAATTGTGTAAGTAAGCGGAAGGTGTAACTAAGGCCAGCATTTGAGACAGTAAAATAAATAACAAAAGCTAATTTGTGTTTCCAAAATTGCAAAGACTCTACCTGGTTCAATTTCTTTGCCAATTGAGAAATACCGCACCTATCTGCTAGACCACTGTATATCTACGAATAGGATAAATAAAATCAATACATTGAAGCGACATGGATTGAATATAACTAAGCAATGGTACTTCCTTACTGGATGGTTGCAGAAAAACTTCTCTTCAGCAACAAGAGCGTCCTTTATACTCCGGTTCATTAGAATATCCTAATTTCATGAGACACCAGACAAACTAGATTTCAGCATCGCATGTTGACCGGCATGCTAATCAAGCAGTTTAGAAGTGCATATTTGTCTGTGATGACTCAGTGCCCTTACGTGTGTAAACAAAATAACCACCAAGTTTAAAAGATAGAACACATGCAAAGGTTAAATGCAGTCATATGCCGTCTTCACCTCCTGACTACGATTTACAACACCCACATAACCAAGTCGGAGGGGAACTACTTTTCCTAGCAAAAGATTCCGGGCATCAGTGCCTCTGTCCATGATATCCAACTGCAGTCCAAAGCATATGTGCCTAAACTTGTCAGAACATGGAAACAGCTTAACATATTTTGCAAATACATTTTGCATGCTAGAAGAGTATACTGAACCTTTGTGATTACACCTATTGTTCTATTACCTGCAACAGAAAAATAAACATTTAAAAACCAAACAAAGAGATTTGAAAAAATTATAGTTTCAGGCATAAGGAAGCAAAAGGCCACCATCAGGATCAGCAATTCCTGCCATCTGAAGAGCATCTGAATTGGCCAAATCTGAATTTGCTGGCGTGACAGCTAGAATGAGACAGGTGGGAGTTTTGATGTATGACATGATCATTGTTCTAATTTGGGCTTCAATATCAGAAGGCTGATCACCAACAGGAACCTTTGTTATGCCTGGGAGATCCACAAGCGTGATATCAAGAACATTAGGCGAAAAAATTTTCAGACGGATCTGCTTGTCGGAGACACCTTTGTTCCCTCCCACTTCCCTATCAGTCTCTGCCTACAGAAAAAATGATTAAGAAAGCTTACAAGTCACTAGGAGCTACAAAAGGAAAGACAATTAAACGAGGTACACTGTATAGCTTATCAATCCATCAACATGATTACATGCTATACAAGATGCAAATCATGGAAATTCCAAACATCACTACCAGATCCTGCTAGCAACCCTACGAACCATGTCCTAGCTCCCACGAACCAACTATGGTACTTTGTAGTGTAAAGAAAGTCAAATAATTATATAGTAAGAATTGACAAACTGCATCACTGCACCACATACCACGAACCAGACTAGGATCACAAATTCAACTAATTCTCAATCTTAAAACATGAAAAGCAGTTCAAATAAATAATGAACTTTTAGCTACCACAATCACAGAAATACTGATGATTCACTGCATACAAAATCCGCACTCTTTAAGTCCCTCTAGTTTGAAACCGTACAAATATAGCCTCGTTAATTTGTTCCATGTCACTCCAGAGGAACAAACTAATTTCATGATTAGTAACATGTAGACCTACACAAGATCCTTATTATTATTGTCATAAATTTCACTTTACTAAACTTCACGTTATCATTAAATTGAAACAGAAACTATGATGATGATGATGAGCATTATTTACCTGAATTTCCCTGCGAATTGCGGAGAAATCATGGAACCTGCGGCCAGGCAAGTGAAGGAACTCGCCAAATTCCTCGTCGGAGGTGGCGTCGGGGTTGCTCTTGGTCAGGACGAGCTGGAGCACGAGGGGACGCCTTGTGCAGATTTCGTTGCCGCGAGGGAGGAAGTCGCGGCCGACGAGGGATTCGAGGACGCTGGACTTGCCGCTACTCTGGCTTCCGACCACCGCCACCTGAGGGAGTTCGATGCCGGACTGGCTTCCCACGCTGGAGAAGATGTCTTGGAGCCTGTTCACCAGCGAGATGACGGAGGAACCCAGAGGAGCGGCGCCGGAGGAAGAAGTAGAAGCAGCAGCCGGCGGCGCCGATGACGGCGGAGCAGGTGAAACCGGGTCACCCGTCATGAGGAAATCTGTCATCGGTGGAAGGGAGGGTTAGGGTTTATGGAGAGGAAAATGCGATTGGAGTGGTGATACTAACTCAGTACTACTGCGTCTTGTGTTTGTGCTGTGTGGGGTTTTGAACGATGTTTGATGTGTGAGAAATGAGAAGGGAGTTCAGTACTTGCTTAGCTAGAAAGCAAGAACTTCCCCAGTATCGAATTTTTTTTATTTATTTATTTTTGTTAAGGTTTAATTGCAATTTCGATTCCTGTAATATCACCGATGCAAGATTTTAGTTCCTATAATTTTAATTGCTTAAATTAAGTCCTTGTATTTTTAAAAATGCGTGATTTTTGTCCCTGTAATTTTAATATCTCAAATCAAGTCTCTGTACTTTCATAATTGCGTGATTTTGATGTCTGTAATTTAAATTGTCCAAATCAAATCCATATACTTTTAAAATTTTCTAATATTTTATTAGATAATTTTTTTCTATTCTTAAAATATTAATAGATATAATATATTATTATAATATATAATTAATAATATATAAAATTTCATCATATAATTATTTTGACGATGAGATAAAAACAAATACTCAGATAATTATATAAATAATAATTGTCTACCAGTTCAAAATTTTATATATATATATATATATATATATATATATATATATATATATATATATATATATATATATATATATATATTTAAGGTTAAAGTAATATTTTGGTCCCTATATGTGACATCGATTCTTCATTTAGTCCCTATACGTAAAAAGTTATTAAAAAGGTCCTCATACGTGCAACTATGATTCATTTGGTCCCTCCCGTTATGTTGTCGTCTTTAATGATCCGTGAATTACTACGTATAGGGACTAAATAAAGAATTTGTGTCACGTATAGGGACTAAATGAAGAATTTGTGCCACGTATAGGGACCCAATAATTTAGGTTAAAGTAATAATCTGATCCCTATACATGGCACAAATTCTTCATTTAGTCCCTATACGTGACACAAATTCTTCATTTAGTCCCTATACGTAGTAGTTCACGGATCATTAAAGATGACAACATAACGGGAGGGACCAAATGGATAATATTTGCACGTATGAGGACCTTTTTAATAACTTTTTACGTATAGGAACTAAATGAAGAATCGGTGTCACGTATAGGGATCAAAATATTACTTTAACCTATATTTAAAATTAAGATTATAAATTTATTTATTACATATTTTTAGTTATTCAAGCAGTTGTTTTTCTCTTTTTATTAAAATAAATATACGATTAAATTTTATATATTATTAGTTATATATTATAATAATATATTAATTTTATTAATATTTTCAATATAATAAAAAAAATTACCTAATAAATTATTAGACAATTTTGAAAGTATAAATACCTAATTTGAGCAATTGTAACTACAGCGATCAAAATCACGTATTTGTGAAAGTATAGAGACTTGATTTGAGCTATTAAAACTATATGGACTAAAATCACACATTTGTAAAAGTACAAGGACTTGATTTGAGCAATTGAAACTATAGAGACCAAAATCACACATTGGTGAAACTACTGAGATCAAAAATACAATTAAGTCTTCTTTTTATGTATGTCATTCCTCATAATTTTATGGTTCTACCCCATGGCTTAGGGATGGTACTTGTATTAATTATTCTGATGCTAATATAAAATCGTCTGTAAGATCCTAAAATTTCAATATAATTATTTTAATAAAAAAATTAAGTTATTATGAGATTTAGTATAAAAAATTATTAGTATAAAAATTTATTGGAATTGCTTAACAAATGCAAAAGATATACAAAGTTTGAATTGTTTAGAAAACAAAAGTATAAAAGTAAAGCACTTAAGAGCATTCTCAATGCAAAAATCACTCCTTGATTCTTAACTCCTTTTAAGTAGGTCCAAAGATGTCACATAGGATTTAAAGAAGACCTATCATTTTTTGCTCCAATGCAAGAACCACTTATTGATTATTAACTATTTTTTAGTGGGTCCCACAATGGACCCCACATCTTTATATTTTTATTTAAATTTTTTATTTCAAATTATATATATATATATATATATATATATATATCCAACAAAATACTACTATTTAAAATTTAAATATCACTGAAGTATTTAAAATTAGAAGTGAACGATACTCTAGAGTCTAGAAGCTTCAGATCTCTTTTTCTCTTTCGTCCAGTTTCTCTAGTCCAAAGCTTCAGTCTTTGCTTCTCTCGTCCAACCACCACCTCCTCCAGAAAACCCTTACTTCCACTCTTCCTCCAGCATAATCTTCTCCTTTTTCTTCGCCCCATCGGCTCTCACTCTTCTTCCCCTTTCTGAAATTACTGCATGTAGAGGCGTGAGCTGTCGGCACGGACAATGGAGGCACTGCAGTAGCCACCAGATTCGGGTTGCCCTTCCCCTCTTGCATTTTTTGGATGCATTTATCTAAATTTTATCATTTTTGGATGCATGTTCGGTTGAGCCCCAATTTGCCTCCCTACTCTGTTGCTGTAAAGTGACAAGAAAATTGTATTTTAAACATAAGTACTCGTTCCTTGTATAGTGCACGGCTCTTAATAAGAGCTTCCAGGTGTTATAGCTCCAATGCTAAAAAAAAAAAAAATAAGGAACAGCTCTTAGGATTTAAGGAACGAGTTAAGATACGCCGTTCGAGATGCTCTTAAAAGAGTTGCAATTTACGTGGAGGGACATTTTTTTAGTAAATGGGTGGGCTCCACTAATATAGTAAATATAATAATAATAAAAAAACAAAACAATCAGTATCCACGTGAAAGTTGTAGGCCTAGTTTTAGCTATTAGAGATTTTAGTAAAGAGTAGGGCTATTAGCTCACCACGGGTTGAGACTAGAGTGAGTTGGATCGGATTGGCTAACTTTTTCGATGAGTCCAAAAACTACCAATCCGACTCAATCCATCACAGATTGGTGGATTAAACTGGTTGGTTCACTTAGAATTAAAAAATACAAAAAATAAAAAATAAAAACTTAAATAAAAAGGAACAGGGGCTGTTATAAAGGCAACATATCCAACTTTAGATGCACTAACAGCAACATATTCAAGCATCCAAATTCTACAAAGGTTGTTACTTTCAAATTTTTAACAGGGACTGTTACTTTCAAATTTTTAACTGATAAGAGGGGCTGTTATAATAAAACTAACATCCAAAATAAAAGAAACAATTAAGAGCTACATATCCAACTAATTAATACAAGGCTAATGATTATTTCCATAGTCTAACTAATACAAGTCTTAATTCCAAAAGCAAATACATAAGATCATTATTCAACCAGATGAATTTGTTGTCCTTGTCCTTCAACAACATTAGAGTCTTGAATTGTTATATCTATAACAAGTTCCTCTTTTTCAACATCTTCATTATCTTCATCTACAATTCAAAAAAAAAACATGTTAACAATGTAAGATTAAGTAATATAATAATAACTAGGGGTGTTCGCGGATTGGATTGGATCGGTTTTGAGTCAAAAAATCATCCGATCCAAAAATAAAAACACCTTGCGGTTTGGATTGGATCGGTTTGCTTACTTAAAAAAATCCGAACCAATCCAATCCAATCAAATGCGGTTTGGATTGGATTGGATAATTCGGTTTTTACCGATACATCGTTACATAGTTATATTAAGTCGAAAACCAACATTAAACCTATATATACTAGAATTAATGTAGTTCTAGTTCCTAAGTACATGCATAAAATCTTCTAGTAAATGAATAACTATTGATTCCTAGGTACATGAATAACTATGAACATTCCAATACATCTAGTATTTGACAATTCCAACAAAAATATTAAAGAGAATGAGAGTGTTCGTTCATAAAAGTATGAAAAACAATACTTACGTATGAGTAGTACTATAATTTAAAAAATAATAGTATATGTATATAGTAGGTCGGTTTGGATTGGATTGGATTGGTTTTCACTAGGGGATCCGAAATCCGATCCAATCCAATGAAAAAAAAGCGGTTTTTTCGGTTTTCGGTTTTTCGGTTTTCGGTTTATTCGGTTTTCGGTTTTTCGGTTCGATTTTTGCAGTTTGAATTGATTTGGATCGGTTGATGAACACCCCTAATAATAACTTCAAAAATTGTAAGACTAACCATATTGATTATAGCTATGTAACCAATTTCGGGTTAAAATCAAACAACATTATCAGGAAGAAGAGAAGAGAGATACTTGTTTAGCACACGAGAACTAATGCTAAAAACAGACTCATTAGCCACTATAGTTATTGGAATGCTTATCGCATCACACGCCATCCTAAAGAGATTTAGACAACGTTCTCTACGATCCTTCCAGCAGAACAATACATCTAACTTTTCATGAAACTTTGGGTCAAGAACACCCTGTTCCAAATAAAAATCTAATTCAGACCTTCCAGTGTCATTAACATGCTAGCTCACATAATCAACATATTCCTAAGACATTATAAGAAAAATACCGAGGGGATGTATTAAATAACAATGAAACAAATGCAGAAAATAAATTGACTTTAAAGAATATTTAACTTACATCAAATACATCCACCATTTGCTCGTCCACGGGATAGGAAACTTGTTGCATTGTAGCAGCACTTTGAGAATTTGATTCCCTCGATTCATTTGACCTTACCTTCAGTCCTTCACATATTCTTCATACAACTTATATATCTTGGCCTTTAAATAATTAATCTTCTCTTCACAAGTAGAAGAATCAAGCTTTGAATAGCAAAACCAAATGGCATTAAATTTCATCTTTGGATCAAGAACAGCCGCAATTGCAAGAATGACACTATAGTCACTCCAATACTTATCAAACTTGACCAACATACTTTCTGCCATATCTTTAATTACCATATCACCACTATTGGCATTTTTCGGCAACAAACATTCAATTTTCCATACTTGCATAAAATATCGGTTAGAAGTTGGATAAGATGTGCCCGAAAACAAGTTAGTTATAACATAAAATGGCCTCAAGAAGTCACACATCTTATCAGCCCTTTTCCATTCTTCATTTGATGGACAATGTTTGTAGTTTCTATCATGAATAGTAAAACTTCCAAAAGCACGCCGATATTTTAGTACATTTTCAAGTATGACAAAGGTAGAGTTCCACCTAATGGAGACATCCAATCTCAAACCTACTTTAGTATCAATATCCCTCACTTGAACTACACATTTTTTAAATGCTATCCTTCTTGCATCCGATGCCCTCACATATTTGATACTCTCTCTAATCATGTGCAAAGCAACACTAACCATCTTTAAACCCTCTTGAACAATAATATTCAAGACATGGGCACTACACCTCACATGAGCAAATTCACCCTCACAAAGCAAACTATTTTGCAAATTTAATTGTTCAATCAAAATATCTTGTAAATTATCATTGACACTAGCATTGTCTAAGGTGATAGAATAGATCTTTCGATCTATTCCCCAATCATGCAAGCATTCAAGAATCTTTTTTGCCATTTCATAGCCACTGTGTGGAGGCTTCAATTTACAAAAAGCAAGAATCTTGCTATTAAACTTTCAATTATTATCAACAAAATGTGCAGTCAAGCAAATATACCCTTCTTGAGTAAAAGCAGTCCAACAATCAGATGTCAAACAAATCCGGTGGTTACGATTTCTATGCATCGCATTTTTCAATTTCTCTTTTTGTTCAAGATGAAATTTCCAAATATCCGCAACAACAGTATTTCTACTAATATGCTTTACATCCATATTTAACATTGAATGCAATTCCCTAATCGACTTATATTCAACAAAATTAAATGACAGACCATGTTCACTACTAGCCATTGAAATCACCTCAAGAACACGTTTATGGTCAATTTCCCTAGCCCTCAACTTCCCCTCATGATCAATCATCATTCTAGCCAAATCATTATATTTTGGTATGAGTTTACACTTTTTCATATGACACAATAATGTTGATGTTCCTATTTTGATGCCACCAATAACATACTCTTGTCCACACCCATTACATTTAGCCTTTTCTTTGCCATCTTTTATACCAATTTTAGTAAAATGATTCCAAACTTCAGAGGTGGTTATCTTAGGCTTCTTACTTGCTCTATCATTATCACCACTATCAGTCTCTGTTGGCTTTGGTGGAACAAGTTCATTCACACAATTTAACTCATCAATGCAGTTTACATTTACACTTTCACCTATAGTTTCACATTCCATTCTGCAAACCAACATTATAGTGATGCAAGCAATCAAAATGAGCAACAGGACAACAACAACACAAAGATATATATGCATCGAAGGAAAAAGAAAACACAAAATGCAACCAAACACATCATAATAATTCACAAAAAAACACAAAAAATAAAAAACCCCAATTACAGTCTACAGATTATTTCACAAAAAATAAAAAACCACAAATGAAAAAGGAAATAATGCATATTAGAAAAATAAAGAAGGAAATCGAAGAGATCAGAAGAGGATGCCTGAATGAAAAATCGAAGAGATCAGAAAAATAATGCAGAACACTGCGCTGCATTCTTCTCAGGTTACGACGTTCTTCTCTCAACCGGCGATGGCGTTCCTTCTCACAGGCTTAGCGATGGTGTTATTCTCTCTTTCTCAGGCGCGGCTCTGCGTTTTTCTCTCTTTATTAAGAGCGACGCTACGTTCTTCTCAAGCGGGCGGTGTTGCTTCCCAGATCTCACTTTCTCAGGCGGCGGGATTAGGGATTTAGCATTTAGGTCAGTTTTGTTTTCAGTTTTCATGGGTTTGGGAAAAGCTGAAGTGAAGGGAAAGGAAAGTGGCACGGGTGTGGGAAAGAAGTGGGTTGGGCTTGGGCGCTTGGCAATAGTGAGTACTGAGTTGGGTGAAGAGAAAAAGAAAAGTTGAGAATCCATGAGCCAGGCTCACTACGGATTCAACTCGGTCAACCCGTAGGTTAAGTGAGCTGAGTCAAAATAATTCGGGGTCAAAGTGAACCTGTTTTTTTACAACCCAAACCACTGGTGAGCCGAGTTGACTCACGAGTTGTAACCCATATTGACAGCTCTAGTAAAAAGGGAGAAGTAAAGGCTTTTCTCAAAAGTTGACAAAGTGAGCAACACATAAAATTATAAGTAGAATGGGTTATTGAGAACAATTTTCTAACGCGCCGCGAGACAGCAAAATCAACTGGAGATGGCTGACTGCACTACGAAACTGCTCTCTGCACCGATCCAATAACATCAGCAAAGAGAAGGATTCTTTGTAAAGCTCTACGACTTGTGACGGGCAATATTTGGAGCTTTTGGAGGTCTATAAGAGGTGAGTAAAAATATCTTTTTCTCACCCTTTCATGGTATAAAGATTTGGGGTTTTGGGTTTTAAAACCAATATTGTATTTTGAGCGATTGATTTGGGAAAATTGAGTTTTTCTATGTTAGGGTTCAAGAATACTAAATTGATTTGGGAGTTTTCGATTAAAATGGAAGTTTATCAAATTGAGTATTTATCCTTGTGATTGATGATATGCGATGTATGATTGGTATGTGTATTGGTTGATTGACATGCTTTACTTGAGTTATGTGATGATATATATTTGATTTGGCATGTTCAATTGATCATTATGCATCTGGCATAATGTTTGAGAAATACCGCCTATGAAATGAGTATCGAAAGTAATATCGCCATTGAATTGGGATGTCGAAATTATGTAATACTGCCAGTTGATAGGGTATCGAAAGTAACATCGTCATTGAATTGGGATGTCGAAATTGTAATACCGCTTGTTGATGGGGTATCGAAAGCAACATCGCTATACATTGGGATGTCGAAAAATGAGTAATACCGTTAGTGCACGGTATCGAAAAATGAGTAATGTCACCGATGAAAAGATGACATCGAAATACCTCTCTTGAGTAGAGATAGGCAATGAGACGCCATTGTTGAGTGATATTTGACAGTCATATGACATATGTAGTTTATTGGAATTATTTGATATATGAGATTTTGACTTACTTGATTTATGATGTGTTGATGATGACTTATTATTGCCAATAATAATTTATATTATAATTATTACAATTATTATTTTTATTTTATAATGGTACTATTTTGAAAAGTAGTTGGTACCATGTATTGTTTTTCCGGTTGTCGCATCGGCTGAGAACACTGTTTTTGAGAAAATGTTTATAACTGTATTTTTATTCACTGGGATTATAAATCTCATTAGGAGTATTATTTTTAGAGTTTGAGGACGTCACAATTGAGCATACAGAAACTTGAAAATTATCTTCTTAGTTTTAGTATTTAGTTAGTACGTTATGGCTTATGCCAAGAGAACCTATGTCATCGTGATACATTTTATTTTATTTATGTGAGTTGTATTAAACGTCCAATTTTGAGGCTTTTAAACTAATTATGTTATTTTAGTATTTTATGGGTTTATTGATGTAAACGTTATTTTGATATTATTATTTATCTTATTACACTACGTATTTATTGAGTAATATTTTAAGAGAAATTTTTATTTTTTCATATTTTATCTAAATAATTATCTTGGATTACTAATGTAACGAAGGGCTTTACATTGCTTAGCCTATGTTTATTAATGATCTCATGCACTCTAGTTGCAAAGTGTGGAACAAGGACCTTATTAGTCAATTATTCTCACAAGAGGTAGATACAAAAATTCTCAAAACTCCTCTCATTGATTCTGTTGTGGCCGATAGGTTGATTTGGAGCCATAATTCCAATGGCTTGTACTTAGTGCGCTCTGCCTATAAGCTACCAGTTTCTAACATGGTTGATAATTCACACTTGAGAGCAGATGGAGATTGGATGTCTATTACGTGGCTTAAAATCCCTCCCCGTGTTAGGCTATTTTTATGGTGTGCATGTAGAAGTTGCTTGCCCACAAGAGTGCAGCTGCAAGGTAGAGGAGTTGCCCAGGTACATGTGTTGTCCGTGAAACTGAGAATGAAAATTTGTGGCACCTTATGTTCACTTGCAAGCTTACCATGGATTGTTGGGTGCAACAAAATATTTGGCAGCATATCCATCTTTTTTTACAGGTAGCTGATTCTTTCAATGAGCTTTGTTTTCATTTGCTGTTTGGATGAGCAAAGTAAAATCAAGTTTGCCATGACTCTTTGGAGCTTGTGGTGGGGAAGAAATGAAAGACTTCGGTCTGGCACACAACTCACCCATGCAACTATTGTGCATAGAGCAAATGGATTTTATAATGATTGGCACGTTGCTAGCGCCATAGTGCCGCAAGTCCAGGGGCATGTATCGCACGATCAGGCTGTTAGATGGACAACTCCAGCGCCTGGGTTCATGAAGTGCAATGTTGATGCTAGCTTTTTTGTTGATCTTGGTAAAACCTCTTCTGGAATGTGTGTTAGAGATGATGTTGGTAATTTTGTTGTGGCTAAAACAGATTGGGTTCCTTGTTGTCTTCCAATTTCAGAGGGTGAAGCAACAAGTCTTCTTAAAGCTATCTTTGAGCTTTATTGCCAAACTGTTGTTAACAGTTTAAAGGTTGGGAAGGAAGACATTTCAGAATTTGGTGCTCTTATAAAAGCTTCTTCCAATCTTTTAGATTTATTTTCAAATTTTAGTGTAAGTTTTATCGAAAGACAAGCGAATAGTGTAATCCATAACTTAGCAATGACGTCACTTTTCACTGCTAATCCCCAAATTTTTTATCATGTTCCACGTTGTATTGCAACTTTAATTATTAATGAAATGCAGCGAGTAATTTGCTTCAAAAAAAAAACATCCAATAATATAATGTTGATAAATGGTAGTAAAATTGCATAAAACAATATTCATGATTAAAAAAAACGTTATAGACAAATAAATATTAGATAATTTCAATTTTGTTTTATCTTTCTTTAGCTGTTAATAATAGGATTACTGTTTACACAATGCAAATCCATGTTATACCAAGGAGGAAATTTCATCTTGGAGTAGTACTGTCGACGCTAGATTAGTGTATGTTGTCAGGTCACATCTTTATAATAATTGGAAACATAATTTTTTCGAATCGATACAATACAATATGGTAAGTCAGCGATTTGCATCACGTAATTTGATGTAAATAATTTTGAATGGTAATTCAAACGGGATTAGCCTAATGGAAGCATATTAAGTCTGTAAGGTAGGACGAATTTGTATAATGATACTCTTCAGTGAGAGGTTTCTGGTTCGATCCTTACCTTGTGCAAAATAAATCCCTCGAAGAGGGGCTCACCCATATTACTCCAGGTCTCGGATTGGTATTGAATGGTCCATGTATTGCATGATGCGTGGTGGGTGAATCTATAATGCAACTTATCCAATTAAGGTGTATCATGTTTCAAGTAATTTGGAGGTCTTTGTTAAGAATTCAGGTATCCGAATTGTCATCTTAAAAATCGGCTTATAAGGAGGTGGTCTACCTAGCTATATAAGCAACGGACATGCTCGTTAACCACCCGATGTGGGACTCGCAACAAGCCCCCTCGAGCCTGGGCTCGTCACCACAAGCGAGGGCTAACGACACTATCCACACCATCGGACAGAATGTGGCTCTGATACCATGTGAAGAATTCAGGCATCCAATTGGTCCCCTCAAAAACCGGCTTATAAGGGGGTGGTCTACCTAGCTATATAAATAACGGCCAGGCTCGTTAACCACCCGATGTGGGACTCGCAACACGTCCCCTTGAGCCTGGGCTCGTCACCACAAGAGAGAGCTAGCGGCACTATCCACAACACCGGGCAGAACGTGGCTTTGATACCATGTGAAGAATTCAGGTATCCGAATTGTCCCCTTAAAAACCGGGTTATAAGGGGGTGGTGTACCTAGCTATATAAGCAACGATCAGGCTCGTTAACCACCCAATGTGGGACTCGCAACCGTCTTTAAGTAAAAAATTAATAAAAAATTTATTTACAACTCTAATCCACTAATCCAAAACTAATGACAATTGTAAAGAAGTCTGGACGGATCATTGCTCCTTCTTATTCCGTGAACTCCTTTACGTCTGGTTGTGGAGCACCTACAAATGAGAAAAAATGACATGAGAAGATCTATTGTAAACATACTTACGCATATTTTCTGCAAAATAAAGCTTTTGCGTTTAGTTTTCATATTGTAATCTCATTAAAGAATAAAATAGGACTGGTTGAAAATATAAATATTTAGATTACATTACATGAAAATTTCATATTACACATCCATATTTGATCTATGTTGTTGATTATATTGATATACGTGACAATTGATAGGTCCTCTCTTTATGACACATGCAACAAAGCTTTCTTTTTAGATATATGGACCAAATACAAATTGTACATAATGTAAAATGATCAATTTATTGATAGCAGAAACGAATTTATTAACATTTATATGTGTAGGGATCAACTTTCAATTTTTTTTATATAAGGACTAAATACAGAATCCACGTTATATATTGGAACCAAAACATTAGATAAATCTATTTTCAATTTTTAATTATAAGCATTGGATGTTTTTTAATATATTCATAAGATTCACCCAAAGTACCTTACGAAGTTACAAGCAATCCCACCGTTGAAAAAAATTAAAGTAAATTATATTTTATCACCTTAAACTTTATCAAAATAACAGCTAATCCCAAACATAATCATAAATTATACTTTATACCAATTTTTAATATTGACTAACCATTGATTTAACACCATTAAGTCACTAAATAATAAAAAAAATTGTCTAAAAATACTTATTTGATATTTATACATTAAAAATGATTTTTAAAGATTAATCTTAGGTTTTCTTATTTACGAACTAAAGTTGATTTTTTTAAATCTTACAAAAATTAGTATAATTCATTTAAATATTTATTTTTTCAGTTCACTATATATTTATGTAATTCAAACAAATATTATCAATTATCTTAAAAATGATTTTTTTCCATTATATTCATGCTCTTTAAGCATTTAGCTCAACAAATTCTAAATAAATATCATGCTTTCAATTATTTTATCCATAGAATATATGAATTATTATTGTAATTGTTATTGATAAATACGACAAAAATGTTAGCATATTTGAGTATGATACCGAATATAAATTTCTCAAATTATGATATAAAATTAAATGAGTATAATTTGATAAATGTTATGAATAATTTATGATTTATATATATATTTATCTTAATCTAAAAATAATTAATATATCTTATATTGATTATGTAAGAAAAATATATAATATTTATGTTTATTCAATTTATTTATTTTATTGAGCCTAAAATTTAGTTGATTTTTAACAAAAGTTCTTATTTTAAATTATTTTGTCTATTGTGACATAGAATATTATAATTAGATTAGAATAAATATTTTATATTTTAGTTTTTACACTAAAGTTATTTTTATAAGTTTATATATTAAGTATTTACAAGAACACGAATTTTAATTTCAACCTTTATCATCGTTTAAAGGATCGAGACAAATTTATCTTCATTTTTGCACTTAAATATGTCTATTTAAATGATATTTTTATTATCTTTATTAATAAAAATTATTATAATAATCCATGTATTCTATGGACAAAATAATTGAAAACGTGATACTTGTTTAGAAGTTGTTGACATAGACGGAGCCAGATTTGAATGATTAGGGGGGCAAATATATATATATATATATATATATATATATATATACACACATCAAATTTCATACAAAATATTCATAATTATTTGTTCAAAACGTTAAATGCATTAGTAATCTATCAAAACATGGAATGGATCTCCTGCTTGTCATGAAAATCATCTATAATTAAATCCATGCTAAACTTTTCAGCAATCTTTTTTCAATGTATATTAGCAAACAATAAGTCAAAAATTCATCTTCCATTCTATTGTGAAGTGTAATCTTGACTATATTCATATAGCTGAAAAAGATTGTTCTATAAGGAAGTGTAAGAATAAGAGTTATTCCTTTATACACAAGATGATATATGTTATTAATAATTAAATACTATTAATAAAGTTTGCAATTCAAAAAATAAGGGGGCTGCCCCCTAGAGCTACTAATGTAGCTTTGTCTTAAGTGATTAAAAAAAAGAAACAAAAATATAATAGAAACCATTTCTCACATAATAGATACATGTTTAATATTCATAATATGTTGGAGTGTATACTAAAAAACATATATTTGCACAAAGTAAATATATAATAGATTGACAACAAAAATACTTATATGAATTATATTCCTTAATTTTTATAAGATTTCTAAATTGTACATTTTATTTTTCAAATTATAAAATTAAATTTATTTTGTAAACAAGAAAGCTTAAAATCGATTTTAATTTTTTAATGTAAAAATATCAAATAACTAATTATAAATGATTTTTTATTTTTTAGTGACTTACAGTGTTAAGTCAATGATTAGTCAACACTAAAAATTAGAATAAGATGTAATTTGTCATCATATTTTGGATTTATTATTATTTTGATAAAATTTAAGGTGATGAAATATAACTTACTCAAGAAATTAATACATAATTGAGTTTAGACACTTAGGGCCCGTTTGGTGGTCAGGATAAGGGAGGCAGGATAGGATAAGCTATCCTGTCCTGTTTTAATCTGTAGTTTGGTGAACCAGCAGGATAGGATAAGCTTATCCTGTTAGCTTATCCTATCCTGTTGCTTAGTTATAATTCTATCCTGAGGGTGGAGCTGGGTTAGAACCAACAGGATAGGATAAGAAAATGTTTTTTTTTATCTCTTACCTTTAATATTGTTATTATTTAATTACGGTTTCAAACCTAATTAGTCAACCTTAATACTAATTAAAATATGTGGTTTAATGAACAATTTTTATAAAAAGTGAAAAAAAAAGTTAATTTTTTATAATTTAAAAAAATGGACTAATTTATAATTAAAAAGCCAAAAATATATATTATTAAATATTTTTTAATTTAAATGTATAAAACAACCACGTAATATTAAAATTTATTTTTGAAAAAAAAATGTAATTTTGATATAAGGATAATTTTATCATTTGTGGATATTTTATATCATATCCTGTCATTATCTGATGCACATCAAACATTGGACAGGATAAGAGCTTATCATGCTCATATCCTATCCTATCCTTATCCAGCTCTCATATCCTATTCATCCTTATCCTATCCTGACCACCAAACGAGCCCTTACTGAATAGACAATGTTGCACCTGACCGGAAAGTGCTGTGCTTAATGAACATAGCAAAAAGAGGTAAAAATTTGTATGAATTTTAGAAATATATATTAAATATTAAATTAAATGAAACTAAATGTTGTTTTACATGCCTATTAAGAACATGAGTCACACAATTAAGATAAAAAGCTCTAAAAATTAAGATAATGTCTGGTTGCAGCAAATGGAGGGGAGGAAAGTGGAGAAAATTTTAAAAATTATTCTTGGTCGGTTTAATTTTTTTGGAGGAGAAGGGAATGAATGTACACAAAATTTCTCCCCACTCCATTTTGGCGCCCCTCCAATATTGGGTGATTTGGAGGGAAGGAGAGAGGATTTAAAATATTTTGAATGCATTGTCTAAATAGTTCTTACTTTTGTATTTTATAATTCAAAATTACAAAGATGTAAAAGTAAATTGGTTTTAAAATCTCTATTTTCTTTCGAATCAAACATGAATTGTGTTATTTCCTTTCATCTCCATTAAAATCTCTCTCCTACCCCGAATCAAAGGGGACCTAAGCCTATATTTTGGAGTTTTGAAAGAGATGGATTGAAGTGGTTAGTAATAGAGTGATTAATAATGAAGTGAAGTAGAGAGGTAAATGTATACCATTATATTGTTTGGAAGTTTAATAAGGGAATTCCAAATCTCCCAAATTGGAAGGTATAGAAATTGGGGGTTTGAGAGGAATAAAGTGGTTTTGGTTACCATCCTAAACCATCTCACTTCATTACTTACTAAACTCTTAAACAATGAGTTGAGTCATTTTAACCATCCCACTCCATTATTAACCACCTCACTCCATCCGACAAAAATAGCGTAAGTTAATTCCTATTTCATAATAACAAAAAAAAAAACTTATAAATCAATTCAGCTCTTCATATTTAAAACATCTAATTTTCTAAGATGTGATGCTTTGAGTCGAAGGGACTCAGATCCTTGAATATGCATGCCGTCATTGGTTCCATTTCAAACTCATGTGAATAGAGAAAAACATTCTTGATAGGGTTCCTCTTAGCCATATGACTAGAATGCCATATTTTTTGAAGTAAAAAAGAAGGTATATTATTTTGAAACAAACACTCACATAAGGTAGCGTTTGGTTCCTGAAATATTTTATTACCAGAAAAATTACATTCCTGGGAATGAGAATGTTTCTTTCCCACCTCTACACTTGAGAATAACATTTTTCACTTTCATTCACTAATTGTATTCTTGGGCATCTTTTATGTCTGGAAATAATTTTTTAAAACTTGTTCCAAACATGAGAAACTTTTATTCTCATGCCTACATTTCCGAGAATATTAAAATAAAACTTATACCAAACGCTACCTGAGGGTGATCAAATTGGTGCTGTTCCAGCTGCTTTAACCACTCACAGCATCTGCAATGCTAATATTTTAAGGAACCCATTTTGGGTTCTTAAGTGAACTCCATTGTGCCATATCACACTTAAGCAATCCATCCATTTTTTTGTTCCAATGCTAAGATCCATTTCTTGGTTCTTAACTAACTTTGAGTGAGTCCCACAATGGACCCCACATCATCCATTTTCATGTATTTTAATTAATACATAAAAAATAAGAAATGTTTAAAATATACCAAATTTATTTAACTTTACCATTCTGGTTTGGTATACCAAATAATGTGCTTCGGTATATAATTAAAATAAATTTTTAATTCCGTTACTTTAAAATAAGTTGCAAAACTAATGTTCTTAACTGCATTGGCCCAAAAGACGGTTTATGATTTTTCACTGGCCCAATTTGTTTTTTCACTTTCTTTCACTAGAAGTCTCTAGAGAAATGGGTTCCTAATCTCTTCCCTCTCTCCCTCTGTCTCTTTTGCTCTTTCATCCCTAAAATTGCTCCCCTTGCTTTCTTCTTTCTCCTTCAGCCTCTCTGTCTCTCTCACCCCTCGGTCTCCCTTGGCTTCTCTTCTCGAACTCAAGGTTTTCGACCCATTATTCACACCAGGCGGAGGTGCGAGATCCAGATGGACCATGAGAGATCCAAGCAAGGTGCGGCGATGCATGATCCAGGTGGCAGCGTGGCTAGGCGGTGGTGCGACTGAACGAAGGATGTGGTTATTCATTTCTGATCTAGTTGTATGATTTTTCCCCCACTGTTTATGATTTTTTTCTGTTGTGTTTTGTATCTATGAAGTTGTTCTGGTTCATTATTGTTTTTTCCCTCTTCTTTCTCTGGATTTTGTATCAGTTGGTTGAGATTTTGTAAGAAAATATTATTTTAATGCCAAGGAAATATTTTGGTTGAGATTTTGTAAGAAAATATTATTTTAATGTCAAGGAAATATTATTCTAACCTTAAGGAACCATTCCTTATACAAGGAAAGGAAGGGTGGTTCCCTCTTCCCTCCTTGTAGATCAGCTCCCGTGGTGTCAAAAGTTAAGGAACGGTTCTTAACTTTAAGAACCACTCTAAGGACACTGCGTTGGAGATGGTCTTAGTACTCAACTTAGAAGGGAACACTTACCAAGGAAGAAGACCGTCACTGACCATGGCTTTGAGTCACCATTGTCATCTCTCTCGTTCTTGGTCATGGAGATACTCACTCAGTGCATGCGTAGTGTCCTTTTTCGCATATCACTTGTTCTTAATTTCCACACAGCTACTTGTATTCTTACATAACGTGGACATATCTCCCAGCCTTTTTCACTTCCCAGAGGCCTTTACCTTGGACTACCCTGAAGTGGAGATGGAGTTTAAGGTGTTTGTGTACCCTGATGGAGACCCTGCTGACACATACTACCTCACCCCCAGAAATCTCAAAGGCCAATACGCAAGCGAAGGGTATTCACTATTTCTTCAAAAACATCAAAGAGAGTCGATCGGTTTTTCACCGATGACCCTCATCAACCTCAACTCTTCTTCGCGCCTCTTTCCTGCCATAAAATGCGAGGCAAAGTATGTTATGTTCCATGCAACTGCCTGCCATGATCTGAAATGATATTTGCACACTACAAAACCTGGCATTATTTTTGAACTTTTTTTGTTGATAAGAATAAAGTATATTGATATAGAGTGATGGGATATTTTAACCCATATACAAAGAGTAAGAAAAAAAGAAGAAAAAACTTAGAGGTCCAATGTAAATAAAATACTGCATCCAAAGAGCCAGTATTGCTTTTACACTACCTTAACCCAAAAAACCAAGGGAAAAAAAAAGAGAGAATAAAAGGTCAGTCTAAAAGAAGCTTAAAACCCATAATCCCAACTACAGTAGGAGCATCAGGGTGGAGAATAAGGACTCTTCCAAACCAACATAACCAGCTGCATACAAACTCTATCTCTTAGCTAAACAAGAGTAGAAAGACCAAAATTTGGGTTGAAACTCCCAACTTAGTAGGCGCAGATAATGGCAGAGGAGAAAAAACAGGGTGACCACCCAAACCAAAGACCAAATCACCTTTACAACCACAAGCTATAATCTCCAACATCATATATCCAAATGTGAAGGCCAAATAATTGTGGTAGCACAACAAATTCCAACCCTGCAAGCAACACCTTTACCTCTAAATTGTTGCACCTTCAAAAACAGCTGCATTGTCTAAAGTCTGTTTCCAAGCACATATGTAGCCAAAAGTGTGACCAAACTGTGTAAATGCCCCTCAAGTACCAAGGCTGCCAACAAAACCTCACATGCACAACATTTTACTCTACTGAAAACAAAAGGTGTAATCCGAAATAGATCTCAGAGCCAGTCCACCCATAGTCTTGTTTTCTATAGATAGAACAATAGCTATTCTAATAGCAGCATGAGAAAGTAGTTTCAAATAGCAACACTCGAGAGCCTTTGTGCTTTGGCAACAGAAAACATCATAAAACTGTAAGAGCAAGGAGAAGCTTTAAGAGTGTAAGATGGTATTGTATCAATATCCTCACCAAACTCTCCACCTCACAAGTGTTTCACTCATACACAACCTATTTCACTCCCACTCTAAAAATCTCACCACCTCGCTAGTGTTTCACACAAACTCACCCTGTTTTTCTCCCGCACTAAAAACTCCCCTCACGAAAGTTTCTCTTGAGAAGTAGAACAAAAGTTCCACTCAAAACACCTCCAGAAAAGAAGATAGTGCAAAAACACATAGTCCCACCGGCTGCAAATGATTCGGCTTTAGTAACTACACCAAAAACAGCACAAAAACATGCAACTTGAGTATACCTGCAGCCAGGGCATATCAGTAGATACCACTTGCAGCACTCTACTGATAACAGCACAACAATTGTTGCAGCCTAAGTATGATTGCAACCAAGTCAAAACATTAAACACTACAGCCTGCAACAGTTTTAGGGAAAAAAAACCACTCCAGAGAAACCAAAAAATCTACTACACAGGCCATTACCAAAGTAAGCAGCACTCTACTGGCTTAAGCAAGCCACAAGACAAGAGCGTCAATCCAAAAGCAAAATATGGGGACTTATTTGTGTACCTTTGAACCAGGTCCAGGATCTAACTTTTATTAGATCCAAACAATTTAACAAGTCATAACTGCCATGTTGGAAGATGATTTTATTTCTCATTAACCAAAGAGAACATGTAGCAGCATGCTAAAAAACAAAGCGAGATCTTTTTGACCTCTTTCCTCTAAACAAAGTGTGAAGTATGTCTCAAAATCAATTTTTGAAGGCAGCTCTTGAAGTTTGTTACTGGCCATAACTTCCTCCAACAAAATAATTGTTTTCAGTTAGTGGAAGTCTTCTAGAAAGAGTGGTAGTTGATGAGAATAGAACTAGTGTTATGTAAATCTATAAATAGGAAATACTAATTGTATCTTAGAGATAGAATTCATTGTAATCACTAGTATAAGCAATTTCTGTAATCTTGTGAACAATTCAGAATAAGGAAGTGTGAGATCAAGAGAGGTTAGAATTCGTGAGAGGTAAAGCTTTGGGGTTCTATGTTTTGAGCTCAAAAGACAGCAGCCAAAGGAAGACTCTTGCTAGGAAAATTCTGATGTAACTCAATCTTATACAAGCAATAAAAGCGTTAATTTGCTCTCTCCCGTGGATGTAGGTCACATTGGCTGAACCACGTTAATTCTTGGTGTTATTTCTTCTTCCTTATTCATCTTTATGATCATTTACTATTCTTTATTTTAGTGCATTGTTGTTTGGTTCTTGTTCTGGTTTCGTGTTTCAATTTCAGAGAATTCGCAATAAAGTGGAGTGACTCATCTGTGGTCACCCGTCTGTTACGACCCGTCTGCTGCGACTTGTCTGTTGTTCCTTCGAATTCGCAACAATTGGCGTCGTCTGTGGGAAGTGGAACAAGAAGAAATCTTTTCAGCTATGGGAACAACCAGATATGACATTGAGAAGTTCTCTGGCACAAACAACTTTGGTCTTTGGAGGATTAAGATGGAAGCCATTCTAGTGCAACAAGGTCTTTTCGAAGCTTTGAAGGGTGAATCCAAAATACCTGATTCATTATCTCAAAAGGAAAAGACATACATGATGGAGAAGGCAAGAAGCACCATTATTTTGTGCCTAGGTGACAAAGCTTTAAGGGAAGTGGCAAGAGAAAAGACTGCAGCCTCAATGTGGACCAAGCTGGATCCTTTTACATGACAAAATCATTAGCCAATCGATTGCTCATGAAGCAGCAACTATATTCTTTTAAGATGTTAGAAGCACGATTGATCTCCGAGCAAATATCAGATTTCAACAAGATTCTAGCTAGATGATCTTGAGAATATAGAAGTAAAGCTTGATGATGAAGATAAGGCATTGATTCTCCTTAATGCACTGTCAAGATCCTTTGAACATTTCAAAGATGCAATATTGTTTGGAAGAGATCAAACAATCACTCTTGAAGAGGTTCAAACCTCAATCCGAACCAAAGAGCTTCAAAAGAATCAAGAACAGAAAGCTGAAAGCAATGGAGATGGTTTGAATGTAGATAGAGGCAAAATGAAAAGAGAGGTTTCAAGGGCAGGAAGTCCAGATCAAAATCCAAGAACCAGTCACAAAGAAAGTATAAATGCTTCCATTATCACAAGAAAGGCCACTTCAAGAGGGACTATCCAGAAAGAGGAGGAAAAGACTCAAGAACCCTTAAGAATATAGAGATGCTACAATTGCAATGGATGGTTATAAGAGTGCTGGTGTTTTGGTGGTTTCAAACACTGAAATTGAAAAAGATCGGGTGATGGATTCTGGATGCTCGTATCATATGTGTCCAAGAAAAGATTACTTTGAAGCATTGGAACTAAAAGAATGTGGAGTTGTGCTTTTGGGAAACAACAAGTCATGCAAAGTTCAAGGAATATGATCAATAAGGCTGAAAATGTTCAATGGGTAGGAAACCTTACTCCAAGGTGTAAGGTATGTACCTAAACTTAAAAGAAATCTCTTATCCATAAGCATGTTTGATTATTTAGGTTATGCAACTAAAATTGAACATGGTTTGTTAAAGATTTCAAATGGAAACTTAGTAATTGCAAAAGGAAGTAAAAGACAATGTCTCTATATTTAATTGCACAAGCTGTTGTAGCCAGCCAACCACACTGTGATAAAACTGCAATATGGCATATAAGACTAGGCCATGTTAGTGAAAAAGGTTTAATAGAACTTTCAAAACAGAATTTACTATGTGGTGATGGAATAGAAAAATTAGAATTTTGTGATCAATGTATTCTAGGAAAGGCACAAAGAATAAAATTTGGGGCATGTATGCCTATTTCCAAAGGCCCATTTGAATATGCTCACTTAGATCTTTGGGATCTAGCTAGAGTAATGACACATGGTGGAGGATCCTATTTTCTCACTATCATAGATGATTTCTCTAGGAAAGTATGGATTTACATTCTTAAAAACAAAAATGGTAATTTTCAAAAATTTAAAGAATGGCATGCTTTGATAGAAAATCAATTAGGATCTAAATTGAAGGTTTTGAGAACTGACAATGGCCTGGAGTTCGTTTCAGAGCAATTCAATGAGTTTTGCAGGAAATTAGGTATAAAGAGGCATAGAACAGTAGCTGCAACTCCTCAACAGAATGGACTTGCAGAGAGGATGAACAGAACAATACTAGAACGTGTGAGATGCATGCTCCTTAGTGCAGGTCTACCTAAAGTTTTTTAGGGAGAAGCTGGCACAGTTGCTGTATATCTCATAAATAGATATCCTTCATCAGCTACTGGTTTTAAGACTCCTATGGAATTGTGGAATGGTGAACATGCAGATTACTCAAATCTAAGAATCTTTGGCTGCCTTGCTTTTGCTCATATAAAACAAGATAAACATGCAGCAAGAGCAGTAAGTGTGCATTCATAGGCTATCCAAGTGGAATCGAAGGGTACAAATTGTGGAAATTGGAACCGGGTGAGTAGAAATGTATAATCAACAAGGATGTTACTTTTGATGAAACAAGAATGGGAATGATGACCAAAGAACAAGAGATCAGTAATGCAGAAGCTGGGAAAGAGAGAATTCAGTTTAAGGTGGAGCAACCAAGGAAACAAAACAGAGAAGAAATCCCTTAACCTGAAACTGGAGAAGATCAAACAAATTAGCTGCCTGATCACAATGACTATCACCTTGCTAGGGATAGGGTGAGAAGAAACATAGTACTTCCTCAAAGGTTAGGCTATGCAGACCTTATTTGTTATGCACTAAATATTGTAAATGAGATTAAAGGTCCTGAGCCTAGAAACTACAAAGGAGCAACTGAAAGCAAGAATGCTGAAAACTGGTTGGAGGAAATGAAAGAAGAAATGAAGTCTTTACAAAAGAACAAGACCTGGATTCTAGTCAATCTACCTCAAAACCATCGAGTAGTGGGTAGTAAATGGATATTCAAGCTCAAAGAAGGAATTCCAGGGGTGGAGAAGGCCAGATTTAAAGCAAGGCTTGTGGCAAAGGGATATACTCAAATTGAGAGAGTAGATTTCAATGAGATTTTCTCTCCAATGGTTAGGCATTTCTCTATCAGAATTTTATTATCAATTGTCACTCAATATGACCTGGAACTAGTGCTGCATGATGTAAAAACAGCCTTCCTTCATGGAGGTCTTGAGGAAACAATATACATGCAACAATCAGAGGGATTTGCTGAAGATGAAACCAAAGTATGTCTGCTTAAAAAGTCTCTATATGGTTTGAAGCAAAATCCAAGACAATGGTATAGAAGATTTGATGAATTTCTCATAAAGAGGGGTTTTCAAAGAAACAACTATGACAACTGTGTCTACATTTTGAAAAAGCAGGAAGAGTGTCTTCTATATCTACTATTATATTTAGATGAGTTCAAAGAAGGATGAGATTGAAAGGCTCAAATCATAGCTGAACTCTGAGTTTAAAATGAAGGAACTGGGTGCAGTCAAGAGGATATTGGGGATGGATATAACAAGAGATAGATTGAAGGGAGAATTATCCTTAACTCAACAAAGATACATGAAAAAGGTTGTTGAAAGGTTTAGAATGCATATGTCTAAACCTGTTTCCACACCTTTGGGGCATCATACAAATCTGTCTACAAGTCAATCTCCCACAATAGATGAAGAAAGGAAAAGAATGAATGCTATTCCATATGCAAGTGGAGTTGGAAGCATTATGTATGGGATGGTATGTAGCAGACCTGATCTGGCCTATGCAGTAAGTGTTGTGAGAAGATTCATGGCAGACCCCGGGCAAGCTCATTGGGAAGCTCTAAAGTGGGTGTTAAGGTACCTGAATGGATCACTTTCTGCAGGATTAAGGTTCAAGAAAAATTCACTTGAAGAACAAGCTATTACAGGGTATGTGGATGCTGATTATGCAGAAAATGTTGATACTATAAAGTCTTTATCAGGATATGTATTCATTTTATATGGTACAGCTGTTAGTTGGAAGTTTATGCTTCAATCAGTGGTAGCATTATCTATAACACAGGCAGAATACATAGCTCTAACTGAAGGGATTAAGGAGGCTCTATGGTTGAAAGGAATAGTTGAGGAATTTGGGATCAAGCAAAACTGTATTTCAGTACATTGTGACAGTCAAAATGCAATTCATCTTGCAAAGCATCAAGTATATCATGAAAGAACAAAACATATCGATGTGAGACTTCATTTTATATGAGATGTGATTGAAACTAAGCTTGTTATGGTGGAAACGATTGCATCTGATGACAATCCAGCCGATGCTTTCACAAAGACCCTTCCTCAGGCTAAGTTCAAGCATTGCTTGGGCTTAGTCAACTTTCACTAAAAGAACAAACAAGTGGGAGAGCAGATCTATATATGGTAGCTGAAGTTTTCTGATTTAAAGACAAGGTGGAGAATTGTGAAGTGTATCTCAAAATAATTTTTTGAAGGCAACTGTTGAAGTTTGTTACTGGCTACAACTTCCTCCAATAGAATAATTGTTTTCAGTTATTGGAAGTCCTCTAGAAAGAGTGATAATTGATTAGAATAGAACTAGTGTTATGTAAATCTATAAATAGGAAATACTGATTGTATCTTAGAGATAGAATTCATTGTAATCACTAGTATAAGCAATTTCTGTAATCTTTGAACAATTCAGAATAAGGAAGTGTGAGATCAAGAGAGGTTAGAATTAGTGAGAGGTAGAGCTTTGGGGTTCTCTGTTTTGAGCTCAAAAGATAGCAGCCAAAGGAAGACTCTTGTTGGGAAAATGATGATGTAACTCAATCTTGGACAAGCAATAAAAGCGTTAATCTGCTCTCTCCCGTGGATGCAGGCTACATTGGCTGAACCACGTTAATTCTTGGTGTTATTTCTTCTTCCTTATTCATCTTTATGATCATTTACTATTCTTTATTTTAGTACATTGTTGTTTGGTTCTTGTTCTGGTTTCGTGTTTCAATTTCAAAGAATTCGCAATAAAGTGGCGTGACTCGTCCGTGGTCACCTGTTTGTTGCGACTCGTCTGCTGTTCCTTCAAATCTGCAACACAAAGCTCCATGTTGCAAATAATTTTTTTTGACATCCTGAGATAATACCACTGAAATGCCTAGCCAATTATATATAGCAATCGAGACGCGATGAGAAAGCCAACACCTTTAATAGTACACAACACTTCTAAAACCTTTTAAACACATCCTCTAAAGAAGTTTGTAGCAGGCTCTTGGATATTTTTTTGTAGCAGCGAATATCCTGAACTTACAGAATAATGACTAGATACATCTAGTTTCCAAACCCCAAGTGTCATTCTCAAAAGGGCTCAGATAGAAGTGCATAACCATGTTGAACAACTCTCTGAAAAGGTCTTCTTCGCACACAAATAAATTCCTACAGGGTTAAGTATGTATTTGATCCCTATAAAATTGATAAAATTTTATTTTGGTCCATATAAAATTTTTATTCGTTTTTAATCCCTGCATTTAATAAAAGTAATGTGTTTTTAGTCCCTCACCAGGGATTAAAAACACACAATTTATATATTTTTTAAGGATTAAAAACGAATTAAATTTTTATAGGGACCAAAATCAAAATTTATCAATTTTATAGGGATGAAAAACATACTTAACCCAATTCCTACACCATCTCCATTTCCAGCACCAAATTCCCTCTTGCCATTCCTCCATGTCATCAATATAAGCCATTTTATCTTCCGAGTTGAGAAATAATCCGTTGAATCTTTGTTTGAAATTGCTCGGCCCAAGCCAGTTATCTATCCAAAAATTTACCTTTTTTATTTTTACACTTTTCTTTGTTTTGAAAAAAAAAAAAAAGGAAAATAGACACCATTTTTTTGTACTCTTCTTTACAACAATCTTACTTTAGAAGAAAAAAAAACCTCAGGTTTTGAACATCCTATTTGATACTGTCTATCTCTCCTTTATTTTTTATTTTCTTTGTATATATGCATTTTAAAAAATACATGAAGCAACAAAGAGACACCTTATGGTATCCCCTTTTTTACGTTCAAGAAGGTTTTTGGAATGAAAAGAGAGAAAAAAATATATATTGGGATGCATGCTTCTATTTTTTTTTTTTAAATTTCAAATTAAAGTAAGTGGTATGACAATACTTGTAAAAGTAGTGTGTGTTGGAACACTCTTATACGCACATAAAAGTTTTCACACCACCAAATATTTTATACTGGCCAATTTTTTTGGATTAAGAAGGTATATCACGAGGTCATATTCAAATATTATCCCATTAACCAAAGTTGATTCATAACATTTTTACATCGTTAACTAGTGTAAAATAACCCTTTTTTTGTTGTTAGAATATATAATATATATTTTTCTAATTTTATTATTAAAAAGGAAGCTGTATGGTGTAATGAAAATAGTGTAAAAGTATAATTATCATACCACAATTCTAACGTTGTTTCTTACGTGAATCTAATGCACATATGAATGATGCAGGGGTTGGCTTATGAAGAAATGGTTTCTCAAGTCGAGGAGTACGTAAATGGCCTAAGATTCAACTACCCTTATTGGAACAGAACCTTAGGTGCTGATCACTTTTTTGTGACTTGCCACGATATTGGTGTCAAGGCCACGGAAGGTGTTCCGTATCTAGTGAAAAACTCGATGCGAGGGGTTTGTTCATCTTATTTTGACTATAGTTTTATTCCACACAAGGATGTTACCCTCCCAAAAGTGGTGTTACCATTTATGCATCCTGCAGGAGGAACTGACATGAAGAAAAGGTAGTAATTGGATTAGCTGCATTGTTTTTTTCTTCTTAGAATAATTCCAACATGTGTTCTCTGCAGGACCAAACTTGCTTTCTGGGCTGGTCGTTCTGATTCTAAATTGAAAAATGAACTAGTAGCTCTGTGGAGCAATTATACTGAACTTGATATACATAACAAAAGAATTGATTTCAATGCGACAGGGGCTATTATAGATGAACTTTATAAATCCAAGTTTTGTTTGTGTCCACATGGCGTATCACAACCTCAATACATTATGGATGTGTTCCAGGTAAACCGCATCTCCATGAATTCTGTTAAAAACAAACCGCATCTCATTTTGTTTGTTTGTTATGCTATGATGATAATGCATTTGACTATTTCTTCCCCGGTGCATATTATGTAAAGTGTCTGCATAACTCCTCCTATGTTATCCGTTAGTGAACAAAATTCTCATGTCCCAAAAAATGGCGTTTCGTTGTGCACTATCAATCAAAGATCGGAGATGTACATAAGTATTAATAAGTTCTAATTTTATTTTATTAAGTGTTAAATTGTCATTTTTTGTTATAATAATGAAGAGGGCTAGGCCCCATACCAAGAAGGAAACAAACTAAAGGAAAACTACGCGGGGCACGCACTCCCCAGAAGCATCACTAGCTAAAAAAGCGGCAAACTCCACAGGTGGAGTACGCATAAAAACAGGATGGAAGGAGGGTAAAGAAACACCAAAATTGGCCATCCAATCCGCGCACTTGTTTCCTTCCCGAAACGTATGATCAAAACGCACCGTCTAGCTATGTTGGTGAAGGAGATAGATTCTACGGGCCAGAGTAATTGATAGAAGACAGAGAATGTGACAGGAAAGTGGAACAGAAGGTTTTCATCCTATGTTAGTTATGTTATTACCTTCTCAATTTTGGCTCCAAGCATTTCTAACACTCACAATGGAAAAAATTTACACAATAATGGGTGTTCTGTTACTTTTCTGTCTATTTTATGCACCTCACCTTCAACATTGTGCTATACTTCACATATAAGTGGTGTCATTACTCATTAGTAGCCAACCATGAAAAGTATATGTTGTTCCTTGCTTCTCTACCTTTGTCCACAGGTCAGTCCCTTCATCACAGAATTTTTTTATCTGCGTCTCTGCAGTTATCATGTCAGACTCTTATAACTTGCCTTTCAATGACATTCTGGATTGGAGGAAATTTTCAATGACACTGAAGGAAACTGATATTTATCGGCTAAAAGACATTCTTAAAGACAGAACTAATAAACATGTGATGATATTGCATCAGAACTTAGTGAAGGTCAGTTTCTCAACTACTTTAATTATGCTGACTTGGTGTGTAAGAAACTACGAGCATCATACTGATGTTACTTACCCTGATAATTAAAGAGATGTTAGAAATCTGGAATCCACTTTCTTTATTATTCCTCCTACAGCATACTACATGTTTTATGCTTAATTACTTTAATGAAGTGTATCATAAATTCATAATCTTAATCTATTAAATGATTCAATGGTAAATACACATTGTTTTATTTTAGAGACCAATTCATTGTAGGAGAACTTTTTTTTGTAATTTTAAGAGGATAATAACAAGTCACATTTGAAAGGATGAGGATTTGGTGTCAGAGTGGGTGGCTTCTACTATGCACCCCATAAAATGGGTTGCATCATGCTCCTCGTTTTCTGACTACATGATTATCATAAATTTAATTAAGTAACAACTGGTCACCGGTTGATCAGGTTTTGAGAAATGTGTGTATTTGCAAAAGAGGTCTCTTCCTCTTCCTCTTCCTCTCCACCTCCTTCCTTTTCCGACCTCACCCTCACCCTACTTCCATTTCTGGTTGAAAGCCCACCACCATAACCCAGCCGCCGCCGCAAGCAAAGAAACGCCCAAATTACAGATCTGAGAACCTCTGTTCTTGTCGCACATCGAGCCACCACCACCTCCGGCGACTGGTGCTTGGAAACTGGACTTCACAACTTTTTCGAAAACCCTAAGCCAAGATTTGTCGTCTTCAACGTCAGATGCGACGTCTCTTACTTCTGTCGCCTCATTCAGTCCCCACCCTGGCCCATCATGAAACTCGGCTATGCAAGCTCTGCAACAATGGCGGGTCCGAGTCCCAGAAGGTCCTCGTCCTCCCTCATGCCACCAACAACCGCATGCGCCGTTGCCTCACCTGGATCTTCGTCGGATCCGGCATCTTCGTCATCGCCGGCCAAGAAGCCCGCTTCCACTCCGGCTGCTCCATCGTCCTTTCCTACGCTGGCTTCTGCTTCTCCGCCTTCTTCTCCTTCCTCTGCTACACCGAGTTCACCGTCGACGTCCTCATTGCCGGCGGCTCCTCATACCTCCAAATCGAGCTCGGCAACTCCATCGTCTTCGTCGCCGCCGGCAACATCTTCCTCGAGGTCATTGTCGACGCCGCCAGTCTCGGCCGTTCCTGGTCGTCCTCAGCCATCATGATAAAAAACGACCCAGATTCAACATACGGGATCCAACCGGGAATGAAAGTAGAGTGGGTGAGGTGGGAAGATGAGGGAAGTGAAGAGGAAGAGACTTTTTTCGCAAATACCAATATTTCCTGAAAAACCTGATCAAACGGTTACCAATTTACACTTAATTAATTTTATAACAATCTAACGGTGAAAAATAGATCACAGAGAGGGGAGCATGATGCACCCCATTTTATGGGGTGCATAGTAGAAGCCACCGTCAGAGTGTGGTACACAAAAATGGAACAACAAATATTCATCCCATCTAAAAAAGGGTTCTTTCAAGTTTCAATGATTCTCTCTTGAAAGTGATGCAATTTTCTAGAGAAACATATATTAGGTTGTGTTGGAAGTCCCACATCGCCTGACTCAATTCCTGAGGTGAGGTTTATATATCTGTTGGGCCACCCCACTTAATACCAATTGGTTTTAGGTTGGAATCTAACAGGTTATATAAGAAATGTCAGGAAGGAATCTAGGAAAAAACGAAAACGGCCTCTCTTTGGCAGTGATAAATAGGCATTAGGCAATCAGTTATTGTCATTCACTCACCCGCAGAAGATTAGTCCCCGCTTTTGGTGGGGATACTCCTGATCGAGGACAAAAAAAAAATCACTTATATCTTCTATATTCAACTATCATTCTCTTTACGTAATTATTTATTTATTTTTTGGGTGGACATTCTATTTATTATCTGTATGGGTGATACTTGCACCAAAAAAGAATGTGATACCAATACCATGGTCGCAGGGCAGCATATCTTATATTATAGCCTGCTTCTTAATATCAACATATGATTTATTTTACTAAATATCGTTTACCACCTTCACATATGTAGTTTGCCTATGGAGTATGCTTTCAGTTTCAACTTTGGAAAAATTAAACATTTGATTGTTTCTCTTAAGATGATAACTAACTACCTGTATGTTAATTTTGGAATATTCTCCATTCCACAATGTTATTAGTAAACTAATAGAAACGACTTCCAGTTACTTCTTCAATTTTCTGTTTTTGTGGTTCAGGTCCAGAAGCATTTCGTGTGGAATACACCTCCGGTGGGACTAGATGCATTTCATATTGTCATGTATGATCTCTGGCTACGCCGCCATTACTAGGCATTGATCTCTTTCTGTAACTTCAGGCAGTGCCAATGTTCAATCTGTCTTCATTTTGGTGAATATCCCAAAAGCAAATTGTAACCTCATCTTAATAAAAAAAAACTCTAGTTTCGATTATTTTGTATTTATTTCTTTCAAAAATATTATTTGAATAATTAATTCATACAACTTCTCCCAACACTATTGTTTAAGCAAATTATGAATATACTTTGTGCGTGAAATTACGAAGGGAGCTTTGCTATGTATAAGAAAATAACAGAGAGCAGAGAGAGGGAGGAGAAAGTTGAGTTTGGAAAATTGTAGAAGAGAGAGAAGCAAGTACAAAGGAAGGTATGTGCTCAATCAAGGTTGATGATGGTGGTTCTCTTTTGTGATGGATGAGTTGTTATATATGTGTGATTCTTGCATAACTCTCTGCACCTCCTTACATTAACACACTTATCTCATAAGCACTTGTAGTATCTGTCCCATACCTTCATCAACAAGCAACACTCTTCCAAATCAAACACACAAAACCACTCGACCCTGAGATATTGATTAAAATCAGTTGAGATTGATCGGTAATTAGTTCTAACCAAAAAGTTATATAAGCATGAAACTTTATGATCCAAAAACAACTTAACCCATAAAAAAGAAAAGCAAGAAAAAAAAACTCATTTGACATGCATAAAACATTTGATAAAAAACAATACAAAGAATGAGAAAAGTATGTGAGCAATTCAAGCAATTATAGGCAAAAATATAAATCCAATAATAAAAAAATACACTATATAGTATTAATCTGTTTGAATTAGAAGAGTTTTAAAAATTAAATCTCAACTAATCCAATCCAATTAGTTTTTTAGTAATCAAACAAAATAGAACCAAAATTATTTGATTTTGATTTAGACTTTGGTTTTTCAATTCAATTTGGTATTCTGTGTAGATGGGATTTTAACACCTATAAGCGTAAACACTAGGCAGAAGTAAGGGAAAAAAAAACTGAACTATTCACATTATATAAATCAAATCTGGCCCAAATGGGATGTACAGAAACTCTCATGTAAGAAAATTGTAACCCTACAATCATAATTCACAGTGCTTCCAGAAACAGTTTGTATATAAATAAAACATGAACAATTTCTGGAAGTCCTATGTTAGTTGAACCAGCACTGCACATTCATTTCTACTGCGAATTAACCATGTGTGTCAACAGCAGGTCATTGTATGGGGCCCCCCAGCAATATATCCAGATCACAGCCAGTAAGTCCTCATGTTGGAATCATCAATATCAACCTGTAAGTCAGTACTCATTAACTGTAACAAGTAACTGATCGATAAAGGCTTTTATACCCAGCAAGATCATATGGTTTGTATATTTCATGAATTATGACACGTAGGTTAAAACGTATACCTGCTCATCAAAACCAGCAGGAATTTCAAATTCTGTTCCAGAAGCATCAGCAAGATCCTCAAGAGTACCCTGTAAGCCTCAAGTGTGTAACATACCAATTCTCAAGCAATGTCATAATATTGGGATCACCTCAAACCTTTTCATAACTTTTCCCCTCAGGATATCTCATCATTGATTCAAAAAAAGGGAAAGAAAAAAAAAGAATACCTGCTCATGCACACTGAGAGCATGATTCTCCACATGGATGGACAAGTTGTTAGTAACTGTTTCAGCAGTTTCGATAACATACTGCAAATCAGATAATTAGAGTTGATGACATAATATTCAAAATTAGAAAATTTCTTCAGGATACAGGTATATTAATTAAATAAATGCCCCAGGTTCCTTAATAAAAAAGTCAAAGTCATATAACTACAAAGAGCTCACCCAAGAAAGACAATAGATAAAACGATAATTCATCATGAAAGACACTTTATTCAAAAACTTTGCATTCTCAATAACATGACTTGGTCTCTCTATTTGTATGCTGGAACTATGTATGTATATCTCATGAATATGTGGTTTGCTCCCTCACTATGCACTTATTTGTGATTTGTGTGCCACGCACCCAAGAACTTCAAATCTCTAATCTTTCAATTATCTAGTCAAAGAAATTAAATTGCATAATCCCATATGAGCAAATAAGACAAATTTCCTCATAATTGTCTGAGCTAAATGCAGTTCCATTAAATCATAAAAAAGAAATCCACTAATACAACAAACATATAAATAAATAAAACCTGCTCATTTGTCCTCTCAGGTGACTGTCTGGAATCTACAGGGACAGGCTTAGTTTCCTCAGGACTTCCCTGATTAATGGGAAAAAGAAAATATTAGTAACCCACAACCTGATTTCAGTCATGCAAACAGAAGTACTTAAAACTACTTGAACAATAAACAGCATCAGCATGCACAAATTTGACAAACCAATCATTTGCCTCTTATGAACCCTCAAAGAAAACAATATAGTACATATAAAATAACTTGGAAGAGCTTTCATGCCCTTTTATGGGCTATTAAGGATTGGTAAAAAATAAAGGAGGCCATTGATGTCACAAGAAAATAAAAATAAAAAAACAGTTATATTTCTCATATCAACAAAACAAAGCCTTTATTATTTTGTTAAAGAGAAGTCCTATGAAAATATACCTCCTTGTCCTGGCTAGCACAAGAATTGTCTGGTTCTGTTGTTGAAGGCTTTATATCAGCTGAAGTATCCTTAAAGTAAAGAGAATAGTATTAGACTTTAAATTCCAAACATCTTCTGTTGAGAACATATCATGTCAAAGAAATTTCAAATTGGTAACCACTAGGAGCAAATTTGCATAATATATGATAAAAAGTTTACTTGCGCAACATTTGTTTTCTATTTTATATATTTCTGATTTTTACACAGCCATCAAGAAAATATAACGTGAAAAAATTAAGTATAATTCACCAGTAACAAAGAATTAAAGTATTTTTAAGTATGTTATAATTCTAATTCTGAATATAACAAAAACTTAGTGTTCTCTAATTTTTTGCATACTATTTTTATGTATAAATCAAGCCTGCTCTGAAATTTTGTGCTAGCTGTAGGCAACGGTGCAAGTTTGTATATCAATCCCAACTCAAACCAACCCCTTCACTTCCATAGCTATGCAGCATCAGTGCATGGATATATCCAGGTTGCATTTGGATTGTCTTGTGTCAGGCCATCAAATGACTAAGTCATTCGATAAGAGAGATAGACACAGTGCCTGATTTAGGGATCCCATAACCTTTTCTTTCATAGTACCTTTTGTCTCTCTCTCTCATCAAATGACATTAGCCATGTGAGAGCCTGAGAGGATCCAAAATCCATCCTGGTTAACACACAAACAAGTATGTTTATTGAGATCTGGGTCTATTCGCTGTTGAATTTGTTTATTCTCTTAAGGTGGGAAGACTCCATATTCTCTTCTTGGTTATCTTATAATATGAGAAAGTATGACAATGGAAGATGTCAATCACCATTCACCAACTTTCAAAAAAGCTTAAAGTATTAGGTGAAGGCACACGAATGGTTTTATATCTAAGAGAAGACAATAACTCGTTCAATCATAGTATGAAAAATGAAAAAGAAAATAAAGTACCAGTTCATTTTGTTCGAAAGCAATCCTTCCTGCTTTGCTGAGATCTCTCAGAGTTCCCTTCAAGTCAATGATAAAGCATGAAAATGAATATCAGTAATCAGATACTATAACTAAGATTATCCGAGGCACTTTAGGCAAGATTAGAACATGAAATTGCTCAGTTGGTAATAAACTATTCCTGCATGGCCATGAAAATTCAGACATGCAAAATAATCACCATTCACACAATTCCAGGACCATAATATAATCACAATAGACAAGATGTTGAATAGAAGAAACATAATCATTCTTCTGGTTGAAGCAGAATGACAGTGCGTGCATAAATGATATTCATCAAGTTGACACAAAAACCCTACTTACAAATCATAAACAACTGAAGATACATATCACTTATCATGTCACAGATGCCAAAAATTACATGGTAACATCTCTTTCCAGTTTCCTGTCATTACACTTTCAAGTATGGTACAATATATGACTGTAGTATTTATTATGAATTATGACCTTAAAGACCCATCAATTGAGTCATGCAGTTGGAATAGAAAGAAATGAATAACAAATCACTAAAGATGTCTTGGCAATATATGCAGACATTCAATGGCAAAACTATGTAGTCAATACCGGATAGCGGCGCGGAGCGACTAACCCCAAATATCTATAGTGGTATAGCGGGTAGCGGGATGGTCGATATTTTAAAATAATGAATATAATAAAAAATATTCTGAAATTATAAAACATACATACATATATATTATATATCATATAATTACAACAATTAGGTGTGTGTGTGTGTGTATAAACACACTATTATAACTTTTTTATTTTATTTTTTTACACTATTATAACTTAATTGTTATACTGTTTAAATAATTATAATTATACAACAGTAATAAATAAGTGTTTAAAATATTTTTTTTAAAAGTGAAAATAAATGTGATAAATGCCATTAGCAAAGGAAATAGAGCTAATAAATTGCATAATCATAACCAATCAATAAAAGTGTCGTAGGGTACTAGGCTGTAAACCATTACTGAAAATTAACAATCAAAGTCACTTCAATGTGGAAGATATAAAGACATAATTTATCAAACAAACAAAAAAGACAAAAATGGAAAAAGAAAACAGAAATGGAAACGAAAATCACATAAAAGGACGAAGGCACAAAACAGGGAGGTACAAGAAGGCTGGGGCTGCCAGAAAAGGCTGAGATGTGGCCAGAAATGGGGTTTGTCTGCTAAAAAATAGGGTGGACTGGCCGTAAATGGAGTGGATTGGTGGCTTCCCTGTTTGATGTCGCGACCGCAGCAGCCGCTGTGAAGAAAACGACGTAAATGGAGGAAGGCACAAAACAGGGTGGTACAAGGAAGCTGGGGCTGCTGGAAAAGGCTGAGATGTGGCCAGAAATGGGATAGGTGTACCAGAAAATGGGCTGGGCTGGCCAGAATGGAGTGGATTGGCTGGATGGCATCCCTGTTTGATGTAGCGGCTGCGATGGGCCGCGATAGTATAGAGGCGTAAGCGACTAGAAAATGCTTCACGACGCATTGCTTTGTAGCGGCTAAGGGCCATGACATGACGCGATAGCACCACGAGTCCACGATTGACTACAGAGTGGCAAAAAGGTAAAAAGCTTTTGTAAAATATTTTGTACTAGACTCTGACATGACAAGGGACAACAGCTCTTGTCTTCAAGCCATGGCTTCTAGTCTCTGTAGTCAACAGCGGCAATTTCACACTGCTATAGCGCTGTCGCGGAGCGGCACTGGGGCGCCACAGAATTGCATTTAGCGGTGCGTTTTGCTGTAGCGGGTGTCGCAGCCGCAAATCATGGCCAAAAAGCGGCCATCGCAGGGGCGACTGGGAGGGCTGAGTGAAAACTTACTTTTGCCCTCCAAATATAGTCGTTTCTGGCCCCCTTTCTTGGATACATAGGTAATTCCGAACATGAACCACTTAGTCGAACGTTTTTAGGGATCTCTTTTCCCTTTCTCTTCTACATTTTCTCTTCTCTGACTGTGCGATTCTCTTCTCTACTGTGCAACTGATTCTGAAATTTTGACTGAGGCTTTTCTGGCGTTTCTCTAGCGACTGACGACTGCCTTCCTCTGCTCTCTATTGTTCTGACTTTTTCTCCCTTCTTCAACTGAAACTGAAAGTTCCTTCTTCATTCTGCTTAGATTAGTTATTTTAAGCCTCTAAGGCTTAAACTTATTAGATTAATATTGGGTTTGAATATTAGTAACAATGAATTTTGATTATGAATTATGAATATGTCTTTAATTCTGTGCATTTTCCTATTTTTGAGCATTTATATGTGTATGGTATAAATTTCTTGTATTGTTTCTCTAAACTTCGACGTAGCGACCATCCCGCTACCTGCTATCCTGCTATAGCGTTTTGGGGGTCGGCCGCTCCGCTCTACTATCCGGGATTGACTACATAGCTTTTAGTTAGTATAAAATAAAGCTAAAAAGAAATCTTACAATATTGTGACATGATTATACCACATCTGATTCTGGAGGGCAACACTTGCTACAATCAATAACAAGAAACATAATTCCATGTTAAGCTACCTTGTTTGCCCACATAAGCCCACACGCATTGCACAGAGACCTTGGACCAGCCGGTCCTCGGCGCATAGCAGGAGTAGACTTCTCACCAATTCCACAATGCTGGCATCTTTGTTCACTTAACAATGGCAGCGGTCAAACAGAACAATAACCATATCAGCACCAACATGTTTTGCATCACTAAGCTTCAAACAAAAGAAGATATAACTTTGAAACTCACATAGATTCTGGGCAAGGAGTACCATTGCTTGAATCCCAGTTTTCAGCAGGTGGTTTGTAGTTTTCCTTCAGTGATGCAAACTGTCCATTCTTACGATGCATCCTATTAGATAACCAAATATTATCAATCTCAAGAACACCAGCCTCTCCGTCCAGAGGACAAACAGAACATGTTAATGTCAAAAGTAAAAGCTCCAATTCTTATTCTGAATGCCAGGATACTCAAATGCTGTGTGAGGCATGTATGACAAACACAGAGGCACAATATTAAGAGTGTCTTTGATTTGGCGTTGGCAGTGGAAAAATCACGTCTCAAGTGGCAAAACTGTAATTTTTTTAATACCAAATGTGAAAGTTTCATTTTCATGCGTTGGCGTCAGCGTCAATACTGACGCCAAACCAAACACACAAATTACTGATTACAAATGTGACATCAATTTAAAAAGCATAAATGCTTGCATATGAACAGAGAGAAAAAAGGGGGGGGGGAGAACACTTAATCTTGGAGCACAGAAGTGAGCCAAGTGCTCACTGAATCTCAAGTAAAGTCATGAGTTTTGTTTAACCTAAACAAGGCTTAACAAATATTTCTTTTCTATCTCAATCTAACATTTTTAAAATGTTTGTTACACCAATTCATAATATAAAATGGGAAACAAATGTGTCAAATAATGCAATGAAAAAAAAAAACACATGGCATACTATATCAACGTTGCGAACTACCCACACCCTACCTTTGCGCAACCTCTTTACGGCAAGTGTACCGAATTTTCTTATCAAAACATCTCTCTTTTCGTTTTTCACGAAACCTAACAAGTGATGCAATTCTCCGTGAATGCGTTGAACCTTGGAAAGGATCATTTATTCCCTGGCATATAATTATAAAAACACCTAATAATATGTTAAGAAACAAGTGATGAAATTTATCAAAAAGAAAATTAATTTCTGAAGAAATACCCTAATATCCTGACAGTTCTGCGGCAGCAAAAAGTCAGAGCTGGGGGCACTATTGGGCATCTCCTGCCCTCCCAAGAGTAATAATACAGCCTGCACCTGTATTTCAGAAAAAGAGGGGTCATCAAACCCCCAAAAATGTATAATCATTTCATACAAGTTGTGAAAATATGCATGAGTAGAGTAACTTTATTAAAAAGAAATAAATAACTAAACAAGGTGCATCTAATGGAATAGGTTGACAGGATACAAATAAATAATCCAACCTCCCCTTTCTGCGAAGGCCTCCCAGTATTTTTTCCCTCGTTCGATATCAAATAAAGGAAAACTCCATTAGGGTGAAGATCTGTCAATTCTTTTAATTATAGGAAGATCTGCCGTGCACAGGACTTCCTTTCTACGTCACTTACCAATGAGAAGAAATGTGGACTCCTTATCTTTCTTAGATCTTTTTTGTTTTGTTTTTTTTTTTTTAAAAAGTAAATTCTGCTTCACATGAAATAACTTAGGTTCTCCACAGTATATGCCTATGCAATATCGTTTTGCCCCCTCTAAATTTGATGAAATTTACTTGTATTGTTTAATTGTACCGTACCTAATGGAAAAACCATACTTGTGCAAGCAAATATCCTCACTGTTTAACTATCAATGCATGAACTGATAAACCAAAACCTAACACACCTTTCCCCCCTTCAAAAAATAAAGAAATGGGTTTAGCATGTTAAATTCAAATATGTTAATTTCTAACAAAAAACCTGCCAATTGATCAATAGGGGTAAAAACAAAATCCACACCCTGTTATGTTTCCAATATACTTGAGATGAGGTGATTTTCTTATCCAATTTTTTTTTTAAAAAAAAAAAAAAAAAAACATTAACACCCAACCAAAAAAAGAACAAACAAGTGAAAACTAAAAAGTACACCAACGATTTGTTGAAACATAGATTAGAGGATGCAATAAAGAAATAAATAAAAATGAAACCTTTTGTGGGGTAACAGCTGGGAAAACATAGACCTCGCCTTCAAAGGAAATGGTGAGTTCACTGGTACGAGAATAACCAATGACTCGAGCTTCTTCACCCACTTCATCAGAACCAGAACCAGAACCAGAACCTGAACCTGAACCTCCATTGGCAATGGCATAGTGGACCGCTTCCACCTGCATGGGAACCATCACCACCTTCTCACATGCATGCTCAGAATTCACCCGTTCCATTTCTCACATCTACTTACCCTTTCCTGTGAGAAAATTGAAAGAGTAACCCTAGAAATAGAGAAACGGAAGGAGAAGAAGAGTGTGAACAAGTGTATCCTCTTATTCTTCTTCTTCGTGTTTGTGGAAATAGAAGAATTCAATAGAATAGATTATAGAAACAAGGAACGAAGTTAATGATGACAACAGAATTGTAAAATGTTGGAGTGCTGTTTCCTAGAAACAATAGTCAAGCACTCTCTCTCTCTCTCTCTTAACACATTTCAGTTTCAGCTCCCATTCTCAAACTACACTCACAATTTCACAAACAACCTCAAATTTTCAATGTTGCTGTTAACCATATATTCTGTTTTTTAGTTCATTTTATGCTAACAGTAACTGTTATTTGGTAACAAATTTAAAATTAAATCTTCAAATAAAATTTTCTAATGGAATAAAAATTAATTTTGGATGTGACTAATTAATTTTGAGTTTAATTTTGATACACGATAAAGTTTTTTACAGTATCAAACAATCATAAATCATGAAGTTTTTTTTTATAATAATCATGAAGCTTTTTATCGTGAAGTTATGATAAAATTAAAATATTTTTAACAATACTACAATTTTTAATGGGTTAATACATTATTAGTGTAAATATCTTTTTAGTGTCAACTAATCGTTCATTATCTCATGTATATCTTTTAAGGTAATTGTTACAAAAAAACAAAGATTTTATCAATAGGGATTCACGCATCTGGTCAAGCCTTCCGTCCACGTTCGTTGTGGCTTGGGTTCGATTCTCAGGTTTCATCTATAATTAGGTAATATGTAAATCTTGCAAGGAAGCGTCCTAATCTAAACTTTTGTTAACCAAAAAATAAAAGATTTATAATAATATCACAATCCATAATTGATTTACAATCTAAAAAACTTTTGCATTTGCTTTCCAATTAATAAGCTATACTTAATAATTTTTTAACATATCCTTACAATTATATTTTGCAACTAATTAAATTTTATAACATAAAAGTTTAAAATTAGTTTTTTTTATGATTCTCTTATAAATTATAATTAGATTTTTTGTTTCATTTCTTTACAATAACTTTGCTTATTATAATACTATTCTTTCCGTAAAATCGTAACGATAAATTTGTTTACTATTTAATTAAATAAATCCAACCAAATCTATATGCATCTGAATTATTATATTTTAAATTTATAATTAATGTTTTGAAAATTACATTTATAGAGCCTTATATTAGTACATTCTCAGAAAATGTGTTTTTTGGCACAATTCACGTACAACTATAAAAATGGTTTTGACTAATTCAATAATTTTTAATAATAGTCGATAGATTTTTTTTTGACTCCAATAATAGTCGATAGATAAATTTTAAAAAGTTACAAAGACATAATTAGCATATAAAATCTTTTAATTATATGTAAAATTATGAAAGAAAGTATTCACGTATTTTTACATAAATTTCAAAGAGAATTTAATCGTATGAAAAAGTAAAAAAAAAAATCTATTTAGTTTTTGTGCTTGAAGCTACCAGAGTTTTTAACCAAAGATTTGCGCAAGTTCTACATCACTCAATATACAGTTATACATAGCAGAATTCACATCAGCTATCACTTTTTTTCAGGAGAACGTTGATCGTTTCGGGGGAATAAAATATGGTAAGTTTGATTTTGATAAAATACAATCAAATGGTAAGAATTGTGGATTTAGAATATTCCTATAATTTTCTGATAAATAGATATACTAGCTATTATTTATAGCGTGTTTGTAAAATATAGTTTACACAATTCACACCCTCCTTTGAGATATGCAAACTAAGCTTTATCCATAAATTATATGTTTAACAAAATCACAATTAGGTTGCATTTGAGAATGATTTTGGAATTTAAACTATAATTTAAATGAAAAAAAAAAATGTTTATTTTAATCATAGTTTGCAGACTATAATAAAAAAATGCTATTAAACTTAACTATATAAATTTGCAATATATATATATATATATATATATATATATATATATATATAGATATTATAGAAAGAAATTACAATCCATGTATAAAATGCTAGTAGGCTGAATAGAAGCTTCAGCTGGGGAAGGATATTTTGTTGTTGTGAGAGGAGAAGACATCGCAACCATGAATGTAGAAGAAGAGGTTCAGCGGCTCAGGGAAGAAATCAAGAGGCTTGGAAAGGTCCAAACAGATGGTTCTTACAAGGTATACAAAATGTTTCCTCTTTCTTTTCATCTTTCAATCTTCATTTTTGTTCCTTTGAATCTATATTTATGGAATTAAAATATCACATTTTTTTCACCCCCTCCCCCTTATACATGCATATAGATCTTTATTAAGTGGTTGACCCAGATCATGATATATTCATAAATATATGATGGTGTTGGCTAAATGTGATAATTTTCTTCTTTCTTGTGGATCTAGATCATGTGGTCGTTTATGGGATTTGGGGTCATTCACAAAATTGGATCTTGAACATTGTTCATAGTTGTTTACTAGTTTATTTTATCTTTGTATCAAACTCTGGATCTGGGCCTAGCTCTCAAGCCTTGGAATGAAAACAGAGGGTGAGATGATTGAGTTTTGGTTATGCCAATTGCATGAATTTGCCTTGATAACAAAACCCATGAAGAGAGAGATCGTTCCTTTCTTTAGGTGAGGGAGAGCTGTGAAGTTGCAGTTGTGCATAGATTTGGATTAATGGAATGAAAAGAAAGGAAGTATTCATCCAATCTTATTGTCTGGATGCATTAAGAAAGGAATGCAAAGGACCCGAATGTTACCTGCTAACAATAAAATGAAACTTAACCAATACTTGTTATACTGGTAAAATATCCTTAGAAGCATTTGCATTCACAAACCTATGCATAATTACCAATATCTATAGAAACACTTGCTTTCACAAAAGGTTTCCCTAAGGTAGAGAAATCAAATTGGGGCGTAGAGATAACATGTGGGAACCAGTCAATTCAAGATTGATCTAGTCAGCAAAATAGAAGACGGTTGCCCTTTTTCAATTTGATTACTTGTTTTGATGCATTGAAGTAAAAACACTACACAACCTATCAATATTCAGTGATCCAAAGCTTGTTCCATAGATCTTCATCCAAGCGCATCAATTAAAATTGGGCTATGATGTTGATTTTATTCAACGAGATATCAAGTAAAAACGACTGCATCATCATAATCAAATGTTGTCAGAGACCCTAAATCGTTTGCTTACAGAATACCATAGAAAGAAAATCTATGGATCAACTAGTGCATTGTGTTTTTAGTTGGACATTTCAATGAAGTCAGCAATCGACGGTGAATTTATTTGCTTGTCTATGAGCATCTATGTGCAATTTGTAGTTTTCACGTTTAATCTCCATGTGGACTTGTTCTGCTGATCTATTACCCTTATGCATATCACCAATTTCTCGAGATGAACAAAATATGGCTTGTATTGTGAAGGTCACATTTGGAACCCTATTTCACGATGATCAATGCGCAAATATATTTGAAGCACTTGTTGGGACACTAAGAGCAGCGAAAAAGCGTAAAGTACTGACATACGATGGTGAGCTACTGCTGCAAGGAGTCCATGATAACGTTGAAATCACTCTTAATCCTACCCCAGCAGCTGCAGCTGTCAACTGATACACTTTTGAAGGGCCTGAGACATAATGTACTCTTTGCTGCTTGAATCACCTTCTTTTTATGGCTGGTGTAATATTATTTTGCATGATTGTGTAATATGTGCTGGTTTGAGGACTTCAAATATGTTATCTCCTGAGATTACCATTTGGTTTGAGGTACTACGTATAAATCAAACTAGTGCTAAAACCACCATATGTGGGACAACCCCCAAAAAAAAAAAAACGTGTGGTATATTTTATGCAATAATATTCTTTCTTCTATACGGTGTTGCTTTCTCCTTTTTTTCTAAGTACAAGTAATTACCTTAAATTCAATCTTTGTCATAATGTAACCATTGACATTTATGCATCAACTTCAATGTATACACTACCGTCCAGCAAACATCCTGAGTTGAATTGATTTAGCAAGAGATTACTGGTACAAGGCCTGGATAACTTATATAATGTACATGCTTTCAGGTGGGGTCAAAAAGGATTAAAAAATCTAAAACAGGGAAAAAAACAAAAGTAATCTTCTTGAAAATTAATGGGACTTAGTAGGGGGTGGGGGTCATGATGATCCATTAAGAATAAATGCTTGGAGAAGGCTCTGCGCTGCTTGGGTTTCATCAGGTGTACCGGATATGACAATAGTCCTGTCCCTTGTTCCAGGACGAGGTTCATGGACAATAACCTTAGCACCTGAAATCTGATGAAAAAAACAGAATTATGATAAAAAAAAGAGGGATAACAAGTGTATTCCAAAATAACAAATTCCATTCTTCACATAACAATGCCGCAGATGCAAACAAAAAGTATAAAAGCAAAAGATAATATAATGCTTCCAAAATATCAAGTAATTTCAGCACCATTGGCAAGTTTTTCTATAGTAACTTCAGAACAAATAACCAATTATGAAATCAAATTAGTGATCACACATACAAGTTCACAAGGATTAACACGAGGAGCTAGTGAGCAACTAAAAGAAGTACAAAATATGTCTACAAATTTATCCGAGGTTGTTTACCTGTCTCAATCGAACCAGATTGCTACCATTTTCACCATATACAGAACCAATAACGTCATCGGCAACCACAATTTCCACAGTTGTATTAGTCACTATGGCAGTTTTACTCCCACTGCAGATAAAAAAGAGTTAGAATAAGAACTTGAGGCATCTTGTTTAATAAGATCAAGTAACTACTACCACTCTATCATTAACAATTTTTTTTTGCTGACAAAAAGTATAGGGTGAGAGGAGGCTATCTCCATTCCAAAGGCCACAGCAACCCACCAAGCTTGGCAAGGACTTATAATGGGATTACAAATCACCTACCAATGAGGGACTCCTAAATTCGATGCAATTGTCACGGGCGGAAGGTCAACCAAGTGAGCTAACCCATGTTTGCAGTAGAAACCACGTTATAGTAGACTGCAACTTGACTCAATGCCAGGATTTCAAATAATAGCAAATGAAAGATGATCCCAGAAAGTCAGTGTTGAATAAAATATAATAGACACTAATCCGGTGTAATGGTTAGCCACCAAACAGAAGAGGGAAATGGTAAGACAGAACTAATTGTCTATAAGAAAATGGGACATGAGCTCACTGGAACAAATCAGCAATGTTATGCAAGTAATCTAAGTTCAAGGTGGTGTATGCCACAAAAATCAACATTGGTTATACCAAACCATAAATAGCACTTCCTAGTTATCCCAAATTTTGAACTTGCAGATACAAAGAAGGCCCATAATTTGATCCTCATCCAATAGCTGTTTTCCATTAAAACAAGTTAATTTATTTTCCATATCACCAACCTGACAAGTTCTAAGCTGCCTTTTCGAGAATTCAATCCCCGGCCAATATCATTGATGCCTCGGGAATTTATCCCAGCCACTGTCTGCAATCAAATTTAATCATATAATAAGAGAAAACTTGGAAAGGAAAACCAGCCAGCTGCGAGAAAGAAGCGAAATACCTGATGAGGTGCCCATAACCCTGGTGAAGAAGGAGGATCTAAATTTCGAGAAAGTGCAAGATGTTCTATGCTTTGAGACATAGAATGTCCACTGAGACTATGAGAAATACCACTGATTGGTTGGCCTCCAAGAGGAACAGGATCCCTCAGTCTCCCATGGGGACTGGTATTAGCTAGTGCAGAGGGGAAGCTCTTTGTTCCAGCACTGTTTTGTGTGCTAACAAAAACAAGATCCCGCAGTCTACCAGTTGCATTATATAATGCATCTTGAACATTTGAAAACTCTCCTGATATCTGAGGAAAAAAGTGAAGAAAGATATAGCAATTAATAAATGCCAAAACATCATTAAAAGATTTATCCTGATGACTGAAGTAAACATATATAGTATATATATATATATATATATATATATATATATATATATATATATATATATATATATATAATTAGGAGCTTATGACCTAAATATAAATACTCTAAGAAATAAGATGGATCTCGTGTCAACTCTAAATCAGTGAATTGGGGTAAATGTAATGCCTGAATACAATAAGAAATGTAGGTTGAATGTTATAGCAGTTGTTATAACCGCTGCACATATATCACCAAAGAGATCATGCAAGTCATCTTTGGCTAGCCTGAAGATCAATTTTTACTAGATCATACAAACCCATGAAGGAAAATTGAGCAGCTCCTACTTTAATTTCAAGATCCAACATGCCAGTTGCAGTAACACATCAGGAAGACCATGAATATCATTTTGGCTAGTCTGAAGATGATAGTTAGGCTACAAGTCTCTGAGGTACAAAGAATAAAAAGCTTCTACTTTAAAATCAAACTCTTCATCTCCATAGAAGAGAGAAAAATATGGCTTACATTTCAAATATAGCTCTCAAGGGGAAATATATTGTTTGAGTGATAAACAAATAACATGTTTAGACATACAAGTACAAGAATACACTGCAAAGTAAACGAAAAATCTAATACTAAGACATAATCCAGCTTTTCAGAACAATAAACCTTGATACACACACTTCAAGGCATGCCATAAATGATTATTACTTTGAAACCAAAACAAGCATTTAAAAGGAAATAAAATACAATTTATAAAGCTTTGAAAAAGAAGGAAGTAACTAAAATCCTCAACCACGGGCTCTGAAAAAATAAAGACTTTGCTAGCAGATGATCATACTTAAAGTATGTTTGGTTGCGCGTCCAAATCACTCTGATGCACGGTGGAGAGAAGCTTCAAATTGTAGTTTTTGCGTTACAAACGCAATTCTGAGGCAACTGGACTTAAATCCAAACACATATTTAGTCTTGTTTCTTTCAGGTTAAGTGATAAACTATCAAAGTAACTGTATGCCATGCCTAAAACCTCACTCTTAATGTTGAACAGGATAGACAAATACATTGTAAGAAATGGATCTGAAACAGAAGCCTTATAAAATACCCCAAACAACCAATAGTTGCCACAGCAATTTAGATCAAGCAAAACTTGCCGTAGCAACTATCCTCCTGCAATATGCATAAATATACCTATCATAATAAGCCAGAGGTGGCTTCAAGCTTGAGGTGCAGGTGTACTGTCAATCAAAGGTTTTACTGGTCTAGAAAGCAAACACTGACTCAAACATATCTTATGAACAGTTGTTTTCTTTTCCAACCCCCTTACCCCAATCTGAGTTGAAAGGGCAAAAATCAAGAAGTCAGCAACGAAGAAGAATGGAACTACTCCCTCCATCTCATTTTACTTGTCTCATTTGGTTATACACACCTCTTAAGAAAATGATTAAGTTTACTAATTTTTATAATAAAATGTCATTCTTTGACTAAAATACCCCTATTCAAATTGTACAGTTGGATAGCTACAATTACTCACCAACTACTACACTCCTAAATAAAAAAAACTCATTAATATAAATTGGTTGAGATACAAGGGGTATTTATGGGAAAAAAGTAATTAATACTACTTCATTTTCTAAAGGGACACGTAATTTGAGACAATGCAATATTTCAAATGGGACAAGTAAAATGAGACGGAGGGTGTACATGGATTCACATGGGGATAATAAATATTTTTCTAGCATATACCATGGTGAGAGTAGAGGCATAAATCCTAAAATGATAACAAATGTCACATGGTAAAAAAAGTTCGGGGAATTCAGCATAAAAGGATAGAGGTGCAGCTGGCATCATTAAATTAGCACAATGAATAGTGAGAAAACGGTTTTTATTCTGAGGCTGCTTTTGGTAGGAAAAAGTGTGTGTTCGGTTTAAGAGGTAGAGAAAGGTTAAAATTTCCGGGGAGTAATATTTTCCCCAATTTATGGGGTAAATCTTACCCCACTTCAAACTAGGCTAACATTTCACCTTTCTCTCTCAAAGCTCAACTCCCTTGCTATTTTTGGGAAATATCAATCCCACATATGGCACAGAGGAGGATGAGACTGTTCCATGACCTAATGCCATGTCAGTTTCCTCATGCCTCTTCACCCCTCAGAGCAACCAGGGCATATTTCTCTCTGTTTCTCTTTCTAGAACCTTAGCCTATCCTCCTACTCTACCTTCTTAACAATCCCTTGGTTTCAATCCACTGCGGCACGTTACTTTTGCTGCTCCATTCTGCAGTGGAGACACGGTGTCGATTGGAGGTCTCCGCTCAGCATGAGCTCAAATCAGAGCTGTCGCCCCCCATGATTGAATGCTTCCAGTGCAAGATCAGAGTTGGACTGGACAGCGAAGTTGTGCACAACGGCAAGGGTTCCAATCGCAGTGGCCGGAGGGAGCAAGCCCCCCACTAGTTGAAGAGCCTAAGGCCCTTAGGTTTCTGATCAACTCGAAGTGTGGAAATTTTAAGATGGCTGAAATTTGAAGATGGGTGAAATACAACCAATAATATGAAAAAGGAAATTTTACCCCTTAAAATTTCTTGCGGAAATCGCTTCCCCTTAATATTTTTTCTCTCCCTTAGGCTGCTACAAAACTCTCCCGAAAGGAGAAAAGGCTTCTTTAAGTTGCAGCATACACAGAATAGCATGCGTTGAAAAAATTAAAAAGCATTCTTCAGCATATTTTGATTGTACAAAGCCAAATAAGTAATCATCTGCACACCTGTACTACTTGATCACTATCTGATGCACACTTTGTAACCTGGTCTTTATCAATTATTCGTATGCTAGTCCCTGTTGCCTTCCGCATTTCTGAGACTATTGCTCCTCCTTTCCCTAACAAACAACCCACATGGTTAGATAAGACTACAAGTCGTGCAATAACATTAGACCCCTTTTTGGATCCCAAGTCTAGCCCCTTCTGGACACCAGCCTCAATGGACCTGGAGAAAACAAGCACGACAGCCTTCTGTGCTGGGGAATACTTTGATTCAGGATTCTGCCAAAAATGAAGCCACCAGCAAAAGAAAAATCAATAAGAACAATACTAACAATGATGCACATACAAGCATACACCTGTAAGACGCAATCCAGAAGCAAAAGCAAGAAGATTATATTTAACAAACCTCTGAAGCAGTAATAGTAACTAATCGATCCTCACACTCTGCTATTGAAGGACCAACAGTTATAGTAGCCCCTGCCTCGTTCTGAAGAGATCTTATAATACTGCCACCCTTGCCAATTATACTACCAATCTTATCGTTGGAACAAAGAAGTCTAAAGGTAACTTCCTGCTGAACTGTTTTTGGCCCTGGGGCTGAGACTCTGTTAACTTCAGCTGACAATAAATGAACTCCAGAGGAATTGCCGTTAGAGCTACGGGATAAAGTAGATAATCCAGAGTTTCTCTGCAAAGGGTGATCTATATGCAGGTCAGTTAAAGTCTCATGTGGAACTGCAAAAGCTTCATGCTGAACCACGTCGTAAGGTCTGCTTCCCATCATCTTCTTTCTATCAGTTGGAGGACAATCTTGAAGCCGACGAGAGACGGCAACAAGGGCCTTCTTCACAGATGAAACATTGCCTTCTATCTGACACAACTCCAAAAGATAATTTCTCAGCATAAAAAGAAAAAAATTGAGACAGCACAAATAAATTGAAGTCCAATTACCATATTCGCATGTCCATTTACCATATTATAAGTATTTAATGGACTGGATTAATTGGATCAAGATTAATTTCATGATGGTTAATGGGTTGTATAGAAAATCCATTGGATATCCACAAGGGACTCTGATTCTAAAGGTGGTTCATGAAAACAATGCGCAAGTCCCAGGAACGGACTTGAGGGGCCCCCAGCTAACACATAGTACAAAACTTTCCTTTAAGTTTCAATAACAATCTTTTTACCTATACTTTTAGCCGATGAAAATTTTTGTCCACACCCAAAAAAAAAATATCCACGCCCTACCAAACAAAAGAAATGAATATATTCATGTTCTGCCGCCAGGAAGGTCCATAACAAATTCTTGCGTGCGAGTGGGCAACATAGCCAACCATTGTAATTGTGTCACGTGGCAAAACCACACGTGAATGACAAAAAGAATACAAATCAGAGTTTATTACTCAACGAGTCTACTTATTTTATTGCTTGCCTTTCCAGAACAATTTGATTAGACTTGGAATTTTGATAGGAAACCTCCACGTTTATCATTTCCAATTTTACCATATTAATCAATGCTAATTTTCTTTCTCTGTTCCCATTTGAACTCAAAATCAAATGAAATCCACCATCTCCATTATTGTCTTTCCCACAACACACTTTCTTTTATCATAATCCATCAACAAAACCACCAGGGATGAAAAATACAAAGAGGTGACACAAGCCTTCATTAACAAAGCTATCTTTCAATGATTATAACATTTCAATTCTGTTATTCGATATAACTAATAACAGGACGAGTTTGATATCCATTAAAACATATTAAGAGATAGGTTAGTTATCCACTCATTAAAATGAGTCATGGATATGTGTTGGCTTTTCATCAATAGTTTTTCAGCATAAAGGTTTTATCTTTCCAACTTCTCCATTAATTCTATCCACTTTGCCAACCCTAAACCCTAATGACTAGAATGCAGATTCTGATACTAACACAGTAACACTAGCATTACACTGCAATGCATTATGCAAGAACACATCTTGAAGACATTCTAACATTCTACAGTAATCAGAAATACTGAGCAGCAGCAACAACAATAATCTCACCTCAATGATTTCGTCGGAAGGCGCCGTGCACGCCGGCAACCTGTCGTTCAAAACCCTAATTTTACAACCGGTGTCCTTCCTGATCTTTTCCACCACCTTCCCTCCCTTTCCGATCACCGAACCGATGTACGCTGTATCCGCCACCATCCGGCACGACACCACCCTATCCCCTACCTCAACCCCGTCGGTCTCGGCGGCGACATCGAGAATCCTCTCAAACACCTTCACCAGGGCCTCCTGCGCCTCCGACACCTCAAAACCCTCGCCGTCATTGCCGCCGGTGGTGGAAGAGGGCGCAACGACGACGACGACCCGGTCGGGACAGTCGGTAGGGGCGTCATCGATTCGAATCCTTGCTCCGGTGGCTTGCTGGAGGGTTTTGATAACGGAGCCGGACTTGCCGATGACGCCGCCGATGCGGGAGGCGTGGCAGAGGAGGCGGAAGGCAACGTGGCCTGGGGGCGGAGGAGGAGGCTTGGACTTGAAACGCTTGGAGGGTCCGTTAGAGGAGTTCGGGTTCGGGGCGGACATGTTGGTGGTGAGAGAGGAACGTTTTGCTGGTGAAGAAAGAAAGGTTGTACCCATAAATAATTCTTCGCTTTGGTATTATTCTGTCTATAAATAATATATCTCATGACCGCTAGCAATAACACTAACACTTAACCCAGAACTCTGATTTAATTTTTTCCTTTTTTATTTATAAAATTATTTAATTTTTTCCTTTATTTTTTGTGGTAGGGTTTGTGGGTGGTTCTCAATCTCTCTCCGGGTCTTGGTTCTTTCTGGCATTGCATCCGCATGACAGGACATGACAAGGGTTGCAGAAATTAGGGAGAGTGAGAGTGAGAGTCCGAACAAGGATGTGGTTTCAGTTTCTGTTTCGGATGCGAAAATGTGCGGATGGAGCCAAGACGGATGCGCACTGCGCCTTAGCAGCGAAGCGAAGCTTGTTTTAGATGTACCTATTTTGATGGTTGTTATAAGAAATGAAAAACTATTCCCAGACATAAAAAATATCCACGAATAAAAATTATGAATGAAAGTAAAAATTGCATTCCCATGTGTGAGGGTGAGAAAAAAGTATTCCCAACGAAATAGGAAACCACCATCAGAGCACGTATCACGGGCTACCTTGCCGGTTCGTCACCATCAGAGCACGTATCATCCTGCACATATCATTGTCACCATCAGAGGACCACCACGGGCTACCTTGCCGAAAGGTAGGTGGTTGCAAAACCTCCATTTTCCTTCCAAGGCTTAACAGAAGCTAGGTTTCCCTTTTCCTACCCCCAAACTCTAAATTTTTATTCTCCTGCTATGTTTTGCATGCTCTAATTTTTCACCTTTTTCTGTTTATGGGACATAATTTATTTATAAAGGAATGTTGTGAATTAGGTGCACTTGATTTTGATTGTAAAGTGTTTGATGAAATACCTTCATGAACATTTCCACCCACTTCAAGTGTGTAATGTCTCAGTGTTCATGAAGACTGTTTTGGGTTATTAGATTCAGTCTGCCAGCATTTTATATATACAAAGTACTGCATTGACATTAGTTAGAACAAAAAGAAAAGGTTTCTTTGTCATTGGACTTAGTCACGGGCAGGGCTAGACTGAACAAATAATAGCTTGATGGGGAGACCATCTTAAGAAAATAATAATAAAAGAAGTAAACTCCTTGGAAAATGTAGGAGGGAGGGGCAGGCCACTCCCTAGTTAATTAGGAACTCTATTTATGCAGAATTTCTATTTATGGTTGTGTTCTAAATGTTCAACAGAGATGTTTTCTTGTACTAATTTTACTTGTGTAGTTTCTAATTTGATTTTTTCTGTGTCAGATATTTATTTGGCTTAACAAATCATGGATCAATTGCAAAATACAAGGAAGATGCGGATCATTGCGATTTTAGTTTTGTATTTAGAAATACTAAATGGTTTTATTATGATGTTGATGTTAGTTTGCACTTATATCATAGATGAGACATAATAAGAATAGGACTTAGGATGCATATAGTCGGCATCTAGTGAGGGAAGTTAATTTTGATAGGGTGATCTTTTTTTCTGATTTAGCATGTGTAGAAAATACAAGGATGGATAGGAGAAGCTTCCATTCCTTATGCCATATGTTGAGAGTGGTGGGCCAGTTAGAGCCGTCTAGAAATATGGGAGTGGAAGAGATGGTGGCAATTTTTTTACATATACTGTCTCATGATGTTAAAAATAGAATAATTAAAAGACAATTCATGAGGAGTGGTGAGATAATTAGTAGGAGATTTGGGTATGTTTTGCATGCCATTTTAAGATGCTACAAAGAACTTCTTAAAGAACCTGAGCCAATCCAAGAAAGCTGCACTGATAAGAGATGGAAATGGTTCAAGGTAATTATTATAATTTTTCATAAGGTTTTTATTAATTTTTTTGGAACTCTGGTGATTGTGAGTTTCTTTCGTTCTATTGTAGAATTGCTTAGGAGCATTAGATAGAACTTATATTAAGGCTAATGTATTAGAAGCTGATAAACCTAGATACAGAACAAGAAAGGGAGAACTAGCAACCAATGTACTGGGAGTTTGTTCTAAAGACATGCAATTTATTTATGTTTTGGCTGGATGGGAGGGTTCTGCTGCAGACTCTAGGGTCCTAAGAGATGCTATCTCTCGTAGGAATGGCCTGAAGGTTCCTCAAGATACTTTATGTACTTATATAATATTTATATAATTTATGAAGATTGTCTATGAATTGCATTAATCTAAATTTGTATATTTTATAATAGGTTATTATCACCTATGTGATGCTGGATATATGAATGCGGAAGGCTTTCTAACCCCTTATAGCGGACAAAGGTACCATTTAAATGAGTGGAGGAATGGTTCGCAGCCTACAACTGCAAAAGAGTATTTTAATATGAAACATTCTTCTGCAAGAAATGTGATCGAAAGATGTTTTGGATTGCTAAAAGGTCGTTGGGCAATTTTAAGGAATAAGTCATTTTATCCGATTAAGACTCAAGTAAGAATAATCACAGCATGCTGCTTGTTGCATAATCATATCCGAAGAGAGATGCTTGTGGATCCGTTGGAGAGGGAAATAATGGAGAGGGAAGTTGACGACAATGAGGATGTCATCCATGGGGAAAGGATTAGGCATGTTGAGGCAAGTAATGCTTGGAGTTTGTGGAGAGATAATCTTGCAACAGAAATGTTCAATGCTTGGAGAGGAGAATAACACTGAAATCAAATTTAATGTTGTGCTTTTGTTCAAATTCAATTGTTATAAACTTGCTGTCATATATTGTAATGAACTTGCTGTCATATATTGCTGCATAATAACTTATGGCAATGTAAATGACATTGGTCATTTTCATTAATTAAAAGTTGATGTTGGTGGTTTATGTGTTGGTGTATATTGGTAGTTTGTATTTGTTGGCAGCTATTAAAATTGCTCTGTGTTGATTAGAATTGAAGAGGCATATGACTATATGCTCAATTCAGTGCACCGCCTGGTATTGACTATCTGTTGTTGGCTGCTACGGTTCTATGGGTGCTGAAATGAATTGGATTTTGGTTTAGTTGCAAAAGTGTTCATGTTGATGATGCAAGGGGGCTGCTGTTTTAATTTGTACAGGAACCATTCTTCTATTATGTTTTTTTGTAATGGTTATCTTCTATTAAGTCATGATCTTTAACCCACTTTAACTAATCAAGGGTAGCTACATGCTTACTTTCTCACTTTATACTTTTGCTCACTTTAGAGGAGCTTTTTCCATTTTAAAAATATGGATTTGTAAATTATAAACATTAAAAAAAAAAGGACAATTTGTTTGAGTAAATAGATGATTTGCTCCTTTAGATCATCATTCTTTTATTTTGAAAGTTTTTCTTTTTTATAAGGGTATTTGCGGAAAAAGAAATTACATTCCAGGGAATATTTCATATGAACCAAACATGGGAATGAAATTTGTTGGGAATATAACATATTATTCCCGGGAAAGTGAAGTGTCAACCAAATACATTTTGCTAACTTTACCATGTATTTTATTCCCAGGAACGAGATTCCCAGAAATATAATTTACCTGGGAATAAAACATTCTACGAAACAAACGCCACCTAAAGAACAAATTCATAGACTTTGTTTTAGAAATTTATTATTTTAATACTTAAAATTATATGAGTTTAATTGTTATACACTGACAGTGCAAAACACATTCAATCATAAGTTGTCATATTAGTAAAAAAAAATTAACTCTTATTCTAACTACCTTAACATTCATTTATATAAGGGATGACAAACGGATGAATTGGATAAATTTTTATTCGGATTTTAATGGATGAATTAAAAACAATCCATGAATCCATTATGATCCATTAAAATTTCATCACAGATCCACCCCACAAGGAATGCAAATCGTGTTAGCAAAACACAAAAAAATATACTGTTATGTTTATAATAGCAGCAAATTGATTTAATTTTTAAAATAATGGTTTTTTTATCATTTATTTATTTTTTGATTTTTATCCAATGGATTATTTTTTTGTTTTATAAAATGGTTCAACGGATTTTAGAATAATGGTGGATGGATCACACTCATCCATAAAATAAAATATAAAATAATCTAATCCATTCAGCCCATTGTTACTTTTTTTTTTTGCAATGGATGGATTAGATGGATTTTCTTTTGAATGAATTGGATGAATGATGGACAATTGAATTTTTTTATCACCCCTAAATTTATATCATTTTTGGTGATTTTCCAAGGATAGCTATAATGTGCTGACATTCTTTGTAACGTTGTAAAGTTATATCAATTTTTAAAATTATGATTTATCTTGTAAATAAATTTTTAAATTAAAAAATTAATATGACTGATTTTTACAATTTTAGAAACTAAGATAATAATTTACTAATATTAAAGAGGAAATTCATACATTGAAATGAGATTTTTGTTTTTTAAATTTCATTTCATTTCCTTTCTATATTTATTTATAGATTTTAATAAGGCCATTATTAACGAAGTGAAAACGGGAAATTTTATATTAAAATATTTAATAATTTAATAATATTACAAATTGATAAAGTTCTACTTAAAATGTGTTTTTAGCAAAACTCTTTATCTATTTATGAATTATGATTGAAAATCTAGATTCGTTTTTGAGAAAAAAATGCACCCCTGATTTAGTCTTATAGAAATGAAAAATCTCAATTTGATTCTTAAGAAAATCAAATGTTCATCATATTAATTCTTCGAAAAAAAGTTTTGGGACACATTACTCCTGAGGACTATTTTAATCGGAATTTGAAATCTTTAGAATTTTAGTTGAGATTTTTATTTTCTCCGAATTAAATTGAAGGGTGATTTTTTTTAATGACGAATTTGGATATTTACACTTTGTTTATTGATTATTTGATTTTAGTATTATTTCAATAGCCAATTAGGTCAATGAAAATCAAGAGTTGAATTTCTTGGGGATTGGACATAAGTCAAAAGTAATTGGTGACCGAATTAGGATAAAAAATGATGTGTTTGTTCCTTTTCTTATCTTTGTTACTGTTTTATTTTATCGATATATCTTTCAAAGCTTTATTGTTAATTTCTTTACATTAATACTAGATGATGAACCCATGTGATGCATTGGTTTATAATGTATGAGGAATATAATATGCATTATTTGGAAAGATAAATAAATTTTTAAATTAAAATAATAACATAATAAAAACTGTTGATAATTTAATATTTTGTTATAATAGAAAAAGTTAGAAAAATTAACCATTCATGTGATAAACATTTCCAAATCTTGAACACCATCAAAGATAAATTAATGATTTTCAACATTCACAACCACTAATAACATTGTAAAAAGGAGCAACAATAACCCAACAAAAGTGTGCAATAATATGTTAAGTAGGAAACAATGCGTTTACTTAAATACAACTCGACTAATAGAATTTCATCATCTAGAACGAAGAAAGGGGAACACGGGGAGTTAATTGATCCCACTTTCTAAGAAGTACCCCATGAACCATTTCTTGATAAAATGCAAAGTCTTCAACCATCATCACCTAAGTTTAAAATAAATGTCCAAAGCTGCCGAGAATTATGACAAATGCTTGGTAAGAAAAAAAATAAGACAAACTATTCATGGACCCAAAAGAAAAGCAAAACTACGTTTAATACAAATTTACATATGTTCATATTTGATCATAAAAAAAAGTAGCCTTTTGCAAAACAACAATTTAGCTTGCTTTTATAAATTTTGTTGATAAACTGTAAACTTAATATATATGACAGCCCCAAATATTCAAGTTACAATAGAGATGGCAAAGTGGGTCAACTCGTCCCGTTCCGTCCCGTCCCGCCATTAACTCATCCAAAACGGGACTGGGCGGGCCAACCCATTTTAGTCGTTTGGGTTGAATCCCCTAACTCACCCCGTCTAATGATAGGGTGGCGGGTTGGCCCGTCAAACACATAAAAACATAAATTGGGTTGGCGGGTTGACCCACTATAAAAATAAAAAAATTTAAAAAAATCATATAACATTTCTTTTTTGTTATATGACAGCCCCAAATATTCAAGTTACAATAGAGATGGCAAAGTGGGTCAACTCGTCCCGTTCCGTCCCGTCCCGCCATTAACTCATCCAAAACGGGACTGGGCGGGCCAACCCATTTTAGTCGTTTGGGTTGAATCCCCTAACTCACCCCGTCTAATGATAGGGTGGCGGGTTGGCCCGTCAAACACATAAAAACATAAATTGGGTTGGCGGGTTGACCCACTATAAAAATAAAAAAATTTAAAAAAATCATATAACATTTCTTTTTTGGGCAATTTTCATAATCTTTCTTAAATTATTATTAAAAAATTGAAATAATCTTATCTTATAACATACAATTTGTGTTACAAAAGTAAAAACATTATTTTTGTAGTATGAAATAATTCCAAGTAACAATTAAAATAAGTTAAATAATACTAAAGAATTAATAAATTAATAAAAAAATTTATTTTTTAATTTGGCTGGTTGGCGCCAACCCGCCACCGACCCGCCACCGACCCATTTTCGAGTGGGTTAAGCGGGACCGATCAAAGTGAATCGGTGGGTTGAGGACTCCAACCCATCCAGCCAAATTTTGATGGATTGACCCGCGGGTCATAACCCATTTTGTCACCCTAAGTTACAATATATGATGTGCTAAGAATGATTAAAGTTAGTATTGTAAAGTACCTAAACTACAACAACTTTTTGAAGTGAAGGTATAACTAATCAACACTTCCAACAAAAACTCAAAGCATATAGAACCAATCTTTGTGGTCAGTATATTAGGAAAATTATCCCTACAATAAAATTTAATTGAGATGGAACATGTAATGTCTATAGGAGTTCTATCTACTTTAATCCTCAAAGTTATAGTCAGGAAGCCATGTGGTTTGACCCCCGAAAAAGAGTTGATAATAGATGAAGTTAAACCCCAGGCACCATGAAGAATAAAAACCTCATTTTAAGCTATCATCATCATCATTATTATTTTGCTAAAAAATTTAGCTTACATTACCACTCAATTTGAAAAAAAATATTTTAGGCTACTTAAACTATATATGCACCCAATATTACCACTCCGGTTTTTCTTTCAATTTCCTTTTTCTTTTACCAACAAAAACAAATTTCTTGTTCTAGCAATTGCTTGTGGAATTGGCATAACACAATCATTAGGAAGCATACAGATATAAACCTTTGGCAAATGCCAACTTCAAAACAAACAACAGTAAAGAAGAACATGAATATAGATTCCCATTGTTAACATGAATTTTTGCTTTCCCCATAATGTGAATCCTGGCCATTTTAATAATGGACCCTGAGGAAGCTTCAGCCAAATGTACCAGCTAATGTGGAAATCCACAGGTAAATGCTTTCTCTTTTTATTGTTTTTTTTTTTCTTTAAATAAACAAAAAAAGTAAATAATGTACTTTGTTCCAAAAAGATGAGGGGAAGGATCATATACTACTGTTGCCCTAGAGAAACCGAGGAACATAATGACATTTAACAGCTTGCTCACTCAAGTCTTGCATCTCAGCTTAAGTTTAATTGACTTGAAGCTAGTGAGTATGATTGATAAGGACACATCTCTTCATAAATGTCTAGGCGACCATCATTGGCTTAAAATGTTCCACAAACATTAATGTAACAAATTCAAACCACGATAAATTGTTCAAACAGATGATATAGCTTCTTTTAGTGTTGCTGCCTATAAATGGTCGTAGGTTTCACTTCAGAATTCAGTATACATGTTGCCAATATATTGTTAGATTAATTATTTTAATTAATCAAAATAATGGATTAGTATTAATTAATTATCTAAAATTATAATTAATATGTTCATTATGATTAATATCATTTTATCAATCAAATGAATTGTATTGGGATTATATTCTGAATAGCCTGTGATGAGTTTGGCTATTCAATTGATGCCAAATGAGAGGTCCATGTCCTCATACGATAAGTTACTTAATCGTTATCCCATTAGACGGTTAATGCTAAGCTTGATGAACCATTCGTGATTGAGGGGAGTCTACTCTCATTCCAGTGCTCAACTCTTAAGAAAAATGAATCCTTATTTGGTGTCAGGTACACGTTCTTGATCTATCTCTTATATGTAATGGTGAAAGTTCAATAATATGCGATAATCTTGTATCTATTATTGATCTGGGTTCATAGAATTGTTTCACAATTCCTTCAATTGGTATCAGGGCCAAATAGATACAGATTATGGCTATTATTATTCTTTAGAACAAGAGAGAACAATTTATTTTGAAACGTTTTTCGCAATTTTCATCATTGAATTCGAAATTTGGCCAAATGTTTTACAAATTGGCTTTTGTGTTTTATTTCTACATTTACCATGAACATCATACTAAATTTTCACTAGTTTTCATGGTCTGGATCAAGAAAGTTTTGCATTTAATCGCGAGAACCCTTTATTTCCCCAATTCTATTTCTTACAAATAGTTCAATGATTTGCAAAATTGATTGAGGGCTTTTCTTCCTTTGATCATTCTGATCAAAACCCTAAAGAATCATAAATTTTCATTGATTCATATGCACAAATTGTATCTTTGATTACCGCGGATACTGTTCATAAAACCCCAGTTTTTTTTTTTTCGAGCTTGATTTCTCATCCATGGACTGATGTAATTGAGAATTGTTTTGGGTCTTCTCCTCTAAGTTCCCCTTCGAATCAAAACCCAAAATATACTGTTGTTTTGTTGCGTACAACTGGAGATCAAACTGGTTCGTTTTACCTCGTTTGGGTCGATATTTTCGAACCTTACTGCTTCCAAATATTCCTACGTTTTACAAAATTGATTAGGGGCATCTCTAGATCAGATTTATGCCAACAAAACCCATGGAAAATATCTGGAAATGGTGTTCAATTTTTAGAGAACCAATCGGGTCTGCACCGTGGGTCATCGCGACCCGTTTCTTGTTCGCGGGCGAGGAAGATGAATCTTCCCTTCCTCCACGAAGCCCACTCGCGAGCTATGAGCGTGGGGGCGCGTGCGACCCCTTCCAAACCCCAAAAATTTTGTTTTTTAATTCCAAAAATACCTATTTAATATTTCTGTTATTGTGGTATTTTTTTTTGGGAAATTTTGGACACTCTTAAATATTTTATATTGTTAAATCTGAAAGTAATTTGTACTTTTAAATATTGGACTTTCGGAATTTGGGCCATATATTTTTTTTTTTTGAGATTATTCCTTATTTTTCCAGTGACATTTTGGTATATGATACTCTCTCTGTTATTATGTCATTATTATGGAATTAATTTTAGGCCTTTATGTAGATTGTTCATTTTATGTTCATGCATGATATGAAATTATCATATTCTTTGAAGCATAAAGATTTTTTATTTGTATAACTGTAATCACACCTATCGTGGGTACTTTTATGCAAATTTTATGTGAGTTAATTAATTAAGATTTATCTTAATTATATTTGTATTATATTAATAATAATTATACCCTATCGGTGTGTTGTTATTAATATAATTTGTTATTATACAATATACTATATATCAATTATTTTTTCGAATATCCTATCGGTATTAGATTTTTTGATGATATAAGGTTTGTGCATTGTATATTTTATGAATATTCCCTCTGTATCAATAACACTTTTGTGTACTGCACTCTCTCATTAAAAGTGTAATGATTATGCAATTAATATTAAAGTGTCAAATATGATTATTTTTTTGGCATAATTTAATATTATATATATTGCATTTTCACTACTTTGTTTTCAATTTTTCAATCCAAAATTTTCTAATTATTTTTTTTGTGTGACAAATATATACCTTAAACACTCTCTAATGATTAGTTTTAGCCACAAGATTAATTTTGGGTCATTACGGGTTAAGTTCATTCTTTTGTTATTAAATAAACTTGTGTAGTGAATTATTAAACTGTATATTATTTTATGCCATTTATATGTATATTAAATTGATTTAAATTAGCAAAAAAAAATAATTTAATTATTCTAATATACATTATCTTCTTTTTCACTACTATACTCTTTGAATCTAGATCCTTAAATTTTTTAATTTATTATTCTTAATTTTGGGACAGATATATACTAAGTTTTTTCTCTAATCATGTGTCTTGGTCACAAAATAAATTTTGGATCATAACATAACTAAACCTTATACTTTAGTGAATAATGAAATTGTGTATTATTTTATGCCAAATCCCATAATTATATTGCCTCATTATTATTAATATGCTCACTTGTAAAATATCATCAAGATAATTTTGTTGAGCAGTTCTCAAGATAATTGAAAATTATGTCATCATTATAATCTATATGAATCATAATGATTTATAATTGGAGTTTTTCTTTTGAGCTAACAATCTATAAGCTTTTATGATACTCTCATTATATAAGTCATCAAAGCTCATAAGCTCTATATACAAGGGTGAATGACACTCTCCGAGGTTAGTTGCCAAATCTTTATTTCTTGATTTATTATATAATTTCATATAAGGAAAATTTTGTTTATAAGATATTATTCTCCTTTTGTGATTATTTTCATTCTGAAGCTATGTAATTGTATATAAATGTGTCTGTTTCCCAGAATATTATGAAATTACAGAACTCTACCATCAACTCATTGATTGCTTGTTTTAATACTCCCTTTTTTTTTTGAAATTATAGTCTTATTTATAGTGGGAGTATAATGTAAAGGTGTGATAACATATCTTGTTATTTTTTTGAGAGTTCTATTCTAGGATATATAAAATTGTTTTATACTTTTTTATATACTTCACTCAGTCAAATAATAAAGAATCACTTTTGTTATTGTACAGTTTCATTTCACAGTGTTGAGATCATGAAATTAATGTCATGGTTTTTATGTGGATAAAGTCATGTTTATTTCATACTAATGTACATGTCTTGAATTTATTTGAACATGACTGTTTGTTGAAAATCCTTTTAAATGGAAATTTTGGTTAATACAATGTAAAACCTTTTTTACTTATTATGATTCGAAACCCTTAGACGGGATTATGATAAGTACGGAATTTTTGTGAAGGGCGTGGTTGACTTTGTATATGGAATCATTTAATCCTCTACTTATACGATAAATCTTTACTTGTTATACATTGTATTATTACATTTCTTATTTATTGTAATTCGGGACCCTGAGTCGGGATTGCAGCAGATAAGAAATTCACTTTAAATGGCATAGTTGGCTGTAAATGGGGATAATTTAATTCTCTATTTGGTGCATATTAAATGTTTTCCTTGTTGTCTTTGATATCATCCTTCTTGCCTAACTTTGTCAAAACTATAAATGTAACTTGTATATTATTATGTGAAACTTGACATGTGAGTTAATTGAGCATAATTCTTTTATAATTCAATATTATGTTAAACTTTTTTTTTGTCTATCGCAATGCAAATTTGTGTTAAATGAAACTTTTTTTTTTTTTCTCGAAGGCATTGCAATTATTATTGGATTAATCTTCTCATTATGTGATAGAGAAAAATAGTTGAATATTCTCTTAAACCTTTTTTGAATATTCTTTTATTATTAATTCAACTATTTTCTCTATCAAGTGGGAGAATCTTGGATATTATAATTAAGATCCCATAAGTGAGATTGTAGTGATACATTATTTTTACCTTAGTAATTGCCCAACTAACTAGCATGATTTCTTCTTCACATATTGTTTCTCGTTGCTTTATTGTATGAACCTATATATATTAAGGATATTATAGTCTTTTCGAGAATATTAAAATATACTGAACTCCTATCCTTGTTAAGAAAATATAATTAAATCCCAAATTAGTCTGCAATGTTTCTTGAGAATAATTTCTCTATTCTATATGATTGTTCTATATCATTATAAATAATATATTTGGGATATACTAAGCAATATTTTTTATTATTGTTATCTTCGGAGATACAATATAATATTGTCTAATATATTAATACTTGTGGGAGTTACAGACTATTTGTTGTTATATCCTCAATTATAGTGAAATATAGGTCTCATATACTTTTGCTGCGGTAACCTAATCTTGTGCTTAAGTACGTGGGATTATTATTTAATACTTAAGTTTTGAGTGAGTTGTTGAAAACTTGCAAGTGATCTCATATTTTATTTTAAAAAAATACTGGAGATTTTGATCTCACTCATGTGATGAAAGTTACCTTATTTATAAAATTCTTTTAGAATTTATTTTGCTAATGACTCGAGGAGATTTTATGTTATAAGGTGTCAAGCAGACACTTATAATCTCCTTAATTCTATATGCAGAATATGTGGTTAACTATGAAACCTAAATTTTGTAAAGATCTGCAATGGATAAATTATATGTTGGGTTTTTCATATTACTATCATGTAACCATTTCTCGTGATAATTCTGCGCTAATTTATTTCTCTCTAATTTATAAACACATTCTTAAAGAGAGAAAGATGATGAGTTTTAGACTCATTTTGGATATTATACTGTAGAGTTAAGATCCCACCATTAAATATTATACCATTAGAGTATTTTAATGCTAGTGGGCTCTAATGGAAATCCTAATTTTGTTTAGGTATGCTTGATTAGTGAGAGTGTGAACACAATATTATTGTGTCTCGAGACTTATTAGTCTTATATTGCCATATATTTGTGCGCGTATTTTGTGATCATATGATATATTCTAAAAGGACATTGTTATTTAGTCTTGTCCTATTGTAGTGAGATATATATACATACATATAAAATCTGTTAAATCTCAGTAGGCATCTTGAGTAGATGCCAATGCCAATTGTTGGGAATTGCACATTAGCCAATTTAGCATGCAATTATATTGTGCTTCTCTTTTACCCAAAATACACATTCTGATAGGTACATATATATAAGTACTTTGCAAGTATAATGTCAGTACTCCTACGGAGTATGATGTTCTGCATTATTGGAGTACTTGTAAATCTTATATTGGGACCAATAGTCTTAAATGCTTGCTCATTATTGACATTTTTGTGGCCACGTTAATCTATAGTATCATTCTATTTAAAGTAGGTGTCTATGTCTTCCATGTAGGAGATTCTTGAATTTCCTAATTGTTTCTGGATTAACATAGTCACTTATTTAGTAGAATTTGGATTAATTGGATGTCAAATATTATAGAGGTTTTGTTTCTATAGCCCATATGTAATTACTCTTACTACTGGGCTATTATGAGCACTTAGACACATGTGGATTATGTTTCTGGCATTTACGAATTTTAGACTTGAATTGAACATATTGTTAGAGAAAACATGTTTGGACAACCGCTAACCAAAGACTTAACTATTGGAGTTTATCGAAATAATGCAACTCATATTTTGGTTAAAGTCTTATGGTGTTTTGGGTTAGTGGGAGTCTGAAATTATTTTATATGAGATATGATGAGATGACATCTCTTTGATATATCATATCTCTTATAGCATTTTCAGATGCTTGGACCATACTTGGATTGCATATTACTCTTAACTTGATTATGCTTTTTCCAAATACATTATGCTTTATATGGAATGTAAGTCTTTAACATGTATGATTTGTTTCCCTATCGGATACCATTTCTGCAACGTTGAAGCATATGTTTCTTAGACTATTGATTGATACGTGCTTTAACCATAATTGCAATTCTAGTAATAAAATTCTTGTCATTCCGATAGTTGACTAATGCTATCCAAGTGGGAGAATGTTAGATTAATTATTTTAATTAATCAAATTATGGATTAACATTAATTAATTATTTGGAATTATAATTAATATGTTAATTATTAGACTATATTTCCGATAAACTATTATTAGCCAGCACAATATAAGGCAACAACAATCAGAATTGATTTGTATCCCTTGATGGTTGTTTCCCTGATAGCCTTGACAGTTGTAACATTATTAGGAGATATTGTAGCAGATATTGTGGCTGTAATTTATTATTGGGCACACGTATACGAGAAATTGTAGGTGCCTATTCTTGTATATAATCTTTGGCCTTGATGAATAAAAGACACAGAAAACATTCTTTTACATGGTATCAGAGCTTGCCATCTACCAATAAACAATCATACAAAGTAGACACGATGGCAGCAAATGACAATCCTAGGAAGAAACCCCCATCACCATACGATCTGAACTCCAGTGACAATCCTGGGAACGTGATTACACTGGTGCAGCTGCGGAGTGAGAATTATGATGAATGGGCAAGAGCTATGCGGACATCCTTGAGAGCAAGGAGAAAATGGAGTTTCATTGATGGAACTATAAAGAAACCTGCGAAAGAATCCTCTGAGATGGAGGATTGGTGGACCGTTCAATCCATGTTGGTATCATGGATCTTGAAAACGGTGGAACCCACCTTACGATCAACCTTGTCTTATTTGGAAACCGCCAAGGAGCTTTGGGACGACATCAAATAGAGGTTTTCGATTGTGAATGGCCCACGCATTCAGCAGCTGAAATCAAACTTGGCACAGTGCAAGCAAGGTGGATTGCTATGGTGGCTTATTACGGAAAGCTGAAGGCCTTGTGGGATGACTTGGCCAACTATGAACAAGTACCGACCTGTAGTTGTGGAGGCTGCTAGTGTGATATTGCAGTGAAACTTGAAAAACGCAAAGTGGAGGAACGAGGCCATCAATTTTTGATGGGACTGGATGATGTGCTCTATGGAACGGTTCGATCCAACTTGCTAGCTGCAGATCCTCTGCCACCTTTGAATAAGATGTTCTCTATTCTGGTACAAGAGGAAAGGGTGCAGACTATCACACGGGCTAAAGAAGAAAGACCAGAGGCCATGGGCTTGGCTGTTCGAACAGGCGCAAGGATGAAAGGGCGTGAGATCAAGAACAAATATTTGCTCTGTACAAACTGCAACAAAGCTGGTCATGATGCAACAAGTTGTTTCTTGCTGATTGGATACCCAGAATGGTGGGGTGAACGCACAAGAAGTGACGACAAGGCGGGAGGAAAAGGAAAGGGTAAGAACCTTACTGAAGCTAACGCTGGACGTGCACAAAATGGTCCAATACGTGCTCATGCTGTCCAGAGCTTGGAACCTAGTGTTGGTAGTGACGGAAAGGGCTCTGCCATGGCAAGATTAAGCAATGAGCAATGGCAAACTTTGTTGCAAATGTTTAATGTTTCTAAGGTCACTCCAAATGAAAACATAACTGGTAAGACTAAACTCAATCTATGGATCCTCGATAGCAAGGCATCCAACCATATGACAGGAAGCCTTCAACACCTCTGTGACGTATGCGAAGTGCCTGGGTGTGCTGTTGGACTTCCTAACAGAAAATCTGTCATGGCCACTAAGGAAGGGACAATAAGGCTTGCTAGGGGTTTAAAACTTGAGAACGTGCTTTATGTTCCTCAATTAAATTGCAACTTAATTTCTGTATCACAATTGATAGATGAATCCCATTGTACTGTCCAGTTTACTAATACCCTATGTGTTATACAGGACCACACTTCGAAGATGCTGATTGGTGCGGGTGAACGAAGGGATGGACTCTACTTCTTTCGGGAAATTCCGAGAGTGAAGGCTTACAGAACTGAAGGAATGAACCAACTAGAACTGTGGCACAAGCGCTTGGGACATCCATCTTCGAAGACTACTCAATTGATTTCTAAAGCTAGTGGTGGGAAAGATAGTAACTTGCTAAATAAAGCTTGTGAAACATTTCAAAGAGCTAAGCAAACTAGAGAAACATTCCATTGAATAATTATCATGCTTCTAATATATTTGATTTGATACATTGTGATTTATGGGGAGCCTATAGAACTCCGTCTTCTTGTGGTGCTTCGTATTTTCTTACTATTGTGGATGATTGCTCACGTGCAGTATGGATTTATTTGTTAATTGATAAGAAAGAAGTATCATGGACATTGGTAAATTTCTTTGCGATGGTGGAACGGCAATATAACAAAAGGGTTAAAACTGTTAGAAGCGATAATGGACTAGAATTCGTTTGCATGAAAAATTATTTTCTGGAACATGGAATTTTTTTTCAAACATCTTGCACAGGGACACCACAGCAAAATGAAAGGGTCGAAAGAAAACATTGCCACATCCTCAACATCGCACGAGCTTTGCGCTTCCAAGGGAGCTTTCCTATTAAATTCTGGGGCGAGTGCATCTTGACAGCAAGGTACTTGATTAATCACACTCCAAGCCCAGCTTTGAATGGCAAAACTCCGTATGAAGTGTTGCACGGCCAGCTACCCTCTTATACTCATTTACGTATTTTTGGGTCCTTGTGCTATGCTCGCAACCAAGGTACTAAAGGCGATAAGTTTGCAAGTCACAGTCGTCGGTGTGCTTTTGTGGGGTATCCTTATGGGCAGAAAGGTTGGCGAGTCTATGACCTTGATACCCACAAATTTTTTGTGTCACGAGACGTAGCCTTTTTTGAAACACAGTTTCCCTTTCAACACAATGAATATGCCTCAAATACAGAGAATCATAACGAACCTGCAATCCAAGTGGATGATTCCTATCTAGACACATTCGAATCAATAACAACAGCAAGTCATGACAATAAGGGGGTAACCATACTATCGAAGTTGATGTAGAAGACACTGTTGTCATACCAAACTCGCCAGAAATGCCTCATACTATCGTAGCTCATGTAGAAAACACTGTTGTCATGCCAAACTCACCAGAAATGCAGTTTCCAAACCCTTCTGACGATAATGTGCCACTGGGGCGAGGTTGTCGTGTCAAACATTCGTCTACCCGGTTGCAAGGATATGTCACGAACACTATTCAAAAGTTGAGTCCTCCCACTTGTTCACCAGCTTCATCACATTCTTCAGGTACACCCTATCCTATAACACATTATGTAAACTGTGATAAATTTTCTCTGCCACATAGACACTTTCTTGCAGCTATTACTGCAGAAAAAGAACCCCTTTACTTTTATGAAGCAGTGAAAGATGTTCGCTGGAGAGAAGCCATGCAAACCGAGATTCAAGCTCTCGAACGAAACAACACCTGGACCATGCAGCGCTTGCCACCTGGCAAGAAAGCTCTCGGATGCAAATGGGTCTATCGCATTAAGTATCACTCTGATGGGATGATTGAACGCTTTAAAGCCAGATTGGTTGTCCTTGGCAATCATTAGGTGGAAGGGATCAATTACACTGAAACATATGCACCAATTGCTAAAATGGTCACGGGGCGCACTGTCCTAGCTATGGCAGCAGCAAAAGCTTGGGAACTTCACCAAATGGATGTCCACAACGCGTTTCTGCATGGAGACCTTCACGAAGAAGTTTTCATAAAAATGCCTCCTGGCTTTAAAGCACCTCAATCCGATGTGGTGTGCAAGCTTCGCTAGTCACTCTACGGGTTAAAGCAAGCTCCACGTTGCTGGTTTGCCAAGCTCTCTACCGCCCTCAAAGCTTATGGCTTCCAACAATCATCCCTTGACTATTCTTTGTTCACTTTGCAACAACAAGGAGTTCAGCTTGTGGTCCTAGTATACGTTGATGACTTGATCATTGTTGGGAATACTCCTTCTGCCATCAAGCGCTTTAAGCTCTACTTGAGCATGTGTTTCCATATGACAGACCTTGGTGTATTGAAGTATTTTTTGGGTAATGAAGTTGCCAGAGGTCCTAGCGGGATTTTCCTTTGTCAACGTAAATATGTTCTTGATATTATATCTGAAGCTGGTCTCCTCGGTGCTAAACCTGCTGCTACTCCATTAGAGCAAAACCATCGCTTGTCACTTGCTCCGGATCAGCCCTTTTCTAATCCCGAGCAGTATAGGTGCTTGGTTGGGCGTCTGATTTACTTATGTTTCACTAGACCTGAATTATCATATAGTGTCCACACTCCATCTCAATTCATGCACCAACCCAAAACAAAACATTGGGAAGCAGCACTTCGAGTAGTTCGGTTTTTGAAGGGGAATCCAGGACAAGGAATATTTCTGGATAGTACTTGTGACTTACAACTTCATGGTTGGTGCGACTCCGATTGGGCCAGTTGCCCTTTAACCCGCCGTTCTGTCACTGGCTGGTTGGTCCTACTTGGTGGCTCTCCTATATCCTGGAAAACAAAGAAACAACACACTATCCCACATTCTTCTGCTGAAGCTGAATATAGGTCCATGGCAACTACTACGTGTGAGTTAAAATGGTTAAAAGGGATCCTATCTAATATAGGTATTTCTCATGACAAACCCATGACTCTTCATTGTGATAGTCAGGGAGCCTTACACACGCCAAAAATCCTGTGTTTCATGAACGTACCAAGCATATTGAAGTGGACTGCCACTTTGTCCGGGATAAGTTTCTCAAAGGCAATATTCGATCAACCTATGTTCCTACTACCACTCAACTTGCGGATATTTTCACAAAGACATTAGGAAAACCACAGTTTCAGTTCTTCCTTAGCAAGTTGGGCATTCGAAACCTTCATGCACCCACTTGAGGGGGGTATTAGACTATATTTCCGGTAAACTATTATTAGCCATGCACAATATATTGTATCCCTTGATGGTTGTTTCCCTGATAGCCTTGACAGTTGTAACATCATTAGGAGATATTGCAGCAGATATTGTGGCTGTAATTTATTATTGGGCACACGTATAGGTCAAATTGTAGGTGCCTATTCTTGTATATAATCTTTGGCCTTGATGAATAAAAGACACAGAAAACATTCTTTTACATTAATTATAGTTAATAGCATTTTATCAATATAATGAATTGTATTTGGCTTATGTTCTGAATAGCCCGTGATGGGTTGGGCTATTCAATTGATGCCCAATGAGAGGTTCATGCCCTCATAAGATAGGTTACTTAATCATTATCCCATTAGACGGTTAATGCTAAGTCTGATGAACCATTCGTGATTGAATAGAGTTTACTCTCATTCCGATGCTCAACTCCTAAGAAAGATGAATCCTTATTTGGTGTCAGGTACACGTTCTTGATCTATCTCTTATATATAATGGTGAAAGTTCAATAATATGCGATAATCTTATATCTATTAGTGATTTGGGTTCATAGAATTGTTTCACAATTCATTCATATATTCCTCAGTTTAAATATCCACAAAGTTAAGTTGATCACCATGTTTAGCAGTAGGTTCTATCTTTTTTGCCTGGTGGGCATTTTGTGCATCTATTTATGTGTTGGACTGGGACATTTCAAGGTGAAGAAGTGTGCAGATGAAAAAATCATATTCATAGATTGACCCTAAGGTCATGTTTGGATATGGTATTTCAAAATTTCATGGTATTTAAAATACAAGTCAATTGAAATGCTTCATTTGAATTACCTTCATTTTGAAAATATTTTGTTTGGATGGAATAGTTCAATTTTTTTGTATTTAAAATTCTTTGTTTGGATAAATGATTTTAATTTCATTCAATTATAAAATTTCATTTTTCAAAAATTTAAAAATTGAGGCGACAGCGGTGACTGGCCGTCCAGCGGTGGTCCGGCGACCGTTCGACAATTGACGGTGGCGGCCTGCCGGGTGTGGGCGTCCAGCCACCGGCGGCAGCGGTCCGCCGGTGGTAGGCAGTTGGCGATGGTGGTCCGGCGGCGATCCAGTGGTAAATAGTGGTCGAGAGAAGAGGAATTTAGAATTCTCATCTATTGAGGTGAAATTTGAAATTCCTTCCTTTTTAACTAAAACAAATACCTCATTAAATTCCAAGAATTTTAAATACTTCATAATAAAACATCTAACAACATATTTCAATTCAAAATATTTCAATTACCCTCATAAAATATTTCAACAACCTAAATACTTCATCCAAAAGTGCCAGCGGTTTTGAGTGGCTTGAATTTGAAATAATAAAGGAAGAGTTGTGCATCCCAGAGTCACAGATTAAAGAGGAGCCTTGAATGCTGCCTTCAAGAATCCAAAATGCTGTCTTGAAGCAAGCCTTGAAAAAACGCAAAATTAAAAGGTGCATTGGGACGGGATAAATGATGCCTTAAACCGTGTAGCTGAATGTTGTAAAACATTTTTATATAAAGATATCTACTCCAGAGTATCAATTAAGCACCCAAAAAAAAAAAAAAAGGATATCTATCAATTTAGAAATTAAAAGAATGTTAAATTAGAATAAATATGTGAAATTACCAAAATGGGTTGCTTTTTAGAGGGAAAAAAATGACTCAAGTATCTGTTACTTTTATATATATATAAAGATTCATGCCGTGTTTCTCTTACAATTTTGCCGTAGTTCTTTTATGGTTGTTGTATCGTTTAAAGAAACTTTATTCACTTTTTTGAATTGATTCTTTTTTTTTAAGTTTCTTGTTAACAGTTTTTGAAAACTCAACTTATTCCGTAAAAGTCACTTGTCAAAAATAGATGGTTCCTCACCCGTTTCTAAGAATTGATTTAGTTGGGTTGCTAAATCTTGAACTAGGTGGAGGACTTTTGCAAATATCCTATATTTGTAGAGAGATTTGTGAATTTTACCTTATTATATACATAAAAATTTGGTTTAATTAACCTTTTATTCCCGTATTTTATTTTTAGGATTCATTTTGATCCCTAAACTTTTACAAATTTCATTTTAGCCCCTTATATTACAAACATTATACAAAATGATCATTTCCGTCACACTCTTGCCTGATATCGTTGGTCTCTCTCCTATCTGATTATTAACGTCTGATGTGACACTACCATCACATCAATTCAATATTTTTAATAATTTAAATTATATGAAATTTTGGAATGATTCATCCAAAGTCCAAACACACGATTAGGTAAGAAAAATCTAACTTGAACAACATCAAAAGAGTTGAATAATAACGTTTTCATACAAAAGATAAAGAACATTGGCACAATTGGTTTGGCACCATGATTGTTGAATAAACAAAATTTCTGCTTATAGCATCAAACCTCATAACCAGGATTTACTTTTTGTTGTACATCTCCATAACTTTCTAACTCTTCCATGTCTTCCAAACTCCCTAGAAATAGAGGAAGTCTTTGGTGCAGTTTAACTGGTTGAAGTGAAAGAATCCTACTTTTACCATCAGACCCTCTTCCACCAGCTTGCTCTACAATGAAACTAAGAGGGTTTGCTTCATAAACAAGACGAAGATGATCCCTTGGATTCATTGCTACACCCCCATACATCAAAGTTCTGTGGAGATCAGCCACCAAAGAACATATATATCTGGCTGAATACTTCTTCGGGTATCTACCTTTCCCTTGTCTAATTGTGTCTATGTATCGCCTTAAACCTTCAGGCCAGTCAAAATATCGTGCATCATTTACAGAATAAATTTGCCCTGCCCAAATAAGAGACTTGTTAACAACATAAACTAAAGCAAGAATTAACCCTCAAGTTCATTCTTGACAATATAGGCATCTGAGAATATGAAAGATATATAAATTAACTTTTACATAGAAGAAAGATAACTATGACAATAAGCAAATGTAGAAAATTAACCCGGTGTAAGATGCTTCCAACCTTAAGTTGATATATAAAAGAAAGATAAGAGTTATAAAAGAATGTTGTTTTCACTATTTCCTATACAAATATTTGAAAACAGGAATCAAAATGAAAACAATGTGACATTTTTTGCAATTATTAATGAAAACAGACAATGAAAATAGAAAACATTTTCCAAACCAAACACCCTTAGATTTGCATTACATTGAAATTATTATGTATGGAATAAGAAAACAACTGCATATATTACCACGGGGAGGAATTTGAATGCTTGGATTTGTGAGAATAAAGTCTCCTGTTGAATGATCCAGAGTGAATGCTTGTGTTCCAGAACCAAAGGTGGCGCAGAGTATTGTTGCAGATGAATAAAGAACATAGCCAGCAGCAACCAGCCTACTTCCACTCTGGAGTGAATTCAGCATAGCCTTCTCCTCTGTGGGTAGATCATCTAGTTCCTCAAGGCGCTTATAAATACCAAAAATTGTACCTGTTGGAATGGATGCATCGATATTTCGAGAACCATCTAGAGGATCTGTTACAACCACATATGGACCATCATCGCTTATCCAAATCGGCACATCATTTTCTTCAGAAGCCATGACAGCAACTTTTCCAGATTTTTGGAGTGATGACAAGATAATTTCATTCTGCAATCATGCGTTATCAGGAGTAATGATCAATCAGATACTCTCTTCCTTTACTATTGATGTCACATTGTTAATAAAGGAAATTACATAGCTCTTTACTAGACATAATGGCAAGGAATAACTTAGATAGGGTGGTTACCAATCGACACTAGTATGGTAATTGGTAAATCAGTATTGCATTTAAAAATAAGATCAATTCTAATATGTGATCAACAATTCAACATTACTCTAACAATCCATATCATAACTTCCATAGAAATGCCTGCCACAATGACATCATAGGTTTTATCACCCGCAAGACTTATGTTCACTACTTTGAGTCAAGAAGATAACCATCTTTAACACACTCTGAAGGTTGTAACGCCAAGTAACATCATAGTTTTAAAGGATTTAAGTAGATTTCAGTATCAGCAATCAAGATAAAGGGAAAGGTTGTGTCCATATACCTGTTTCTTATATTGATATTTGGTTGCTATTCTCATGATGCTGCTCTACAATTTACTTAGATATAAGGAGATAAACTATATTAACTTTCCCAAAGAGTGGTTTCAACTATTAACGCACATGGCAATAGATCTGAAATGAAACTCACATATCCCCAAACTTGAAGAATGAATATTAAGGTACACTTGGTAAGAGAGATAGAAACAAGGATGATACAAAAAATTGTTTTGTTTGCACTTTGTACTCTTCAGATTACATTTTCATCTAATGTTCACCTCAACTTGGAATGGCTATTTTTTTCTCTCCCAAAAGATGAAATGCAAATAGTGGCCACTTCATTTTCATTCCATCTTTTTTCTTATCTAATTTCCATCCATACCATTTTCATCCCAATTAAGCACATACTTACACAAAGGAAAGCACAAGGCAGTAGTATCACACCATTAAAGGGTAAGAGGAAAAAGTGACACCCATTTTAATAATCTGAGAGAGAAAGAAAACATACTGAGACTATATCAAGAGGCTTTGGAGCATCCCTATCAGAGCCACCACCAGCCACAGCACCAAGACTAGTTTGTTTCCCAAGGCTGGTATTGAAAGGAGAAGCCACAAGAGCTGCAATTCTCTTGCAAGCATATTGTATGTGATGAAGCAACACCACCAAATCATCTTCCATATTAATTCCTCTCTTACCCACATACTCTATCAATGTAACAAACCCATCACCATCATCACCTGCAGATGAAGTAGAAGTAGAAGTAGAACCAGCCAAGGCCATCAGTGGCCTCACCCCAAACCCAGAAACTGAGGACATCCTTTGTCTGCAGAAAGCGGTCCTCCCTGGGAAAAGTTGAGTTTTTGATAGGAAAGTCTGAAACTTTGGCCGGAAACTGGGAAGTTGATAAAAGGGTGGTGATGTTGCAGCTGACTGCATATTATGAAAAGTTTATCTGCGTTTCATCAAGATGTTATCAGTTGAGACAATTTCAGTGGTTGATACCTCAACTCTCAAAACAGCTGCAAGGGCCTTTCTTTTTGTAGTGGCTTTTCTAGAGTGAATTCATACCAAAGTGTGTCCATTATATCTCAACCACTTTTGTTTTTTTGGAATATTACACTAAGGCATTTCCCCGTTCGGGCGTAATTGAAATACACATCTTTTATATTCTATATAAATTGACATATATCTATTTATATCATTGAGAAGAAGAAGAAGTCTAGTGGGGCTCAAAAATGGGTTGGTGGATGTAAGTGTGGTGACATAGGTAGCAACACCCTAATTTTTTCTAAAAAAAAAGGTCAGATCAGCCCGACTTGAGATTGATTGGTCTGTCGACCTAATCAGATCGAACCAAATAGATCCATTTTTCTCGAGCTGACATTTGAGAGATCCAGTTCAATCCTAATTATGGACGGCTCGGGTGAGCCGATTGAGTCAGATTCAAATTGTAGCGCTAATCATTCCCAATATTTTTGTACGGTAATACTCCTATATTTATATAGTGTAATTCATTTACTTCCCAATTTTTAAAATCATAAAGTTTTAATTTTGACATAGAAATTTGAGTTTAATTTTGATAGATTGTTGAAGTAAAATTTCATACTTTCAACTAATCATAAATCATTATATGTATGACTTTTAACTTTTTTGTTGTTGTTTGAGCCTCTTGGTATAATTTGAGTTGAACTTCAACTAATCTGAATCAAGTCGAGAAGATTCATTTAAGAGACAAAATTCTCCTATCATCTATTTTTTTCATTCACAGGACTCGAATTTAAAACTTCACTTAATAGGAATCAAATTCTTTACCACTTCAATCAACAAGGGTTAGGGTGTGACTTTTAAATTGTGTTTAAGAAAAGGTGCATGATCTTAGTAGTTTTTTCGTCAAAACAATTTTCGCACAGCATTATCCTTAGGAAAATATTAAATTAACATGTTGTAGAGTTAGATATTTTTGGCGGTGAGCGTGACTTGGTTGAGGAATCCACTTTATTATTATCAACAACAATGACTTTTCCGCTAAATTGAGTCACGGACTACACTATGGAAATCGGACTCGCTACATTATAGAACGTATGGTTTTGTCTTAATAAATTAAGATGCATATATCGGTGTGACAGTGGATACAAAATCTTTGGCATCTCAGGTTGACTACTTGCAAAAAGTGAAAACAAAGATGGTATTACAAACAATTGAACTCCTGAAGAATGAGATTCCTCTGGAACAGGAGTCAGTGATTTTAACTGATGACACTGTAAATGGTCTTGTTCTTGTGGACATCATCAACGGCTTCTGCACAGTTGGTGCTGGAAATCTGGTACCTGCTTAACTGCTTTAATTAGGTTCTATTTTCCTTTCACAAGTGTTGAGATGCATATATAGCTTTCTCTCTCTGTGTTTATTTATTTTTGTTTACTTTATGCTCTTCAGTTTTGATAAACTAGAATATTCTTTTGTGATCACTTCATGGCAGATTGGTAGTACTGTGGTTGCTTCTTTTGTTTTTTTTTTCCTTCACTCAAGAGTTGTGTCTTCATAGGTTTTCCTTTTTCACTCTTGAAGTGGATCAATCAAATCTTAAGAGATGGGTGATATTTTCAGGCTCCAAGAGAACCCAATAGACAGATTTCAGGAATGATCGATGAATCAGCAAGGCTAGCTAGACTGTTTTGTGAGATGAAATTGCCAGTTATGACTTTCCTGGATTCTCACCATCCTAACAAGACTGAGGACCCTTATCCCCCTCACTGTATTGTTGGGACTAATGAATCAAATCTTGTTCCAGGTGTAGCAATTATTGACATATTTTTCTCTTGTTTTCTCTCTTTACAATCACACATAATTTTCATGCATGATATATAGTAGAATGGGTACATAACTAGATAGGCGTAGTACTACTAATATGTAACATATAAACTGATTGCTAAGGTGTCCACTTATCATGTTCAACAGTACTTTTTACTTGCTAGGAATTATCCCTGCAAGTCCTTTTAAGACTTCATGAATATAGATTCAAGTTCTCTCCTACGAAAGTCTCAGATGGTTTTTCATGGACTTCAAAATAATTATAATAATAACCAGAGTGAAAATATCTTACAAAATATAGTTGAAAAAGAATGAACATGCTTGATCAGAGCAATATGTGTCTTGAAACCAGTAAGGGAAAGAGTGATCTTTCCTACTACCATATTGGGATGTGAATTTCGACTACTATTGGTTTAACTCTTTTCAAAACCCTCCTGCTCCCCATCTCCATCTCAATTCATGCTGTCTTATTTTTCTTGAACATTGCAGCTTTAAGGTGGCTAGAGAATGAAACCAATGTAACAATCAGGCGTAAGGATTGTTTTGATGGATATTTGGGCTCAATAGAAGAAGATGGTTCAAACGTTTTTGTGGATTGGGTGAAGAAGAATAAGATCAAAACAGTGAGTATTATTGTAATTGTTAATGTTGCCACTGTTATTTACAATAATACTCATTCCTGTGTTACTTGATAATAAAGTCTAAACTTCTAATCCCATTATATTATAACCATAATTAATTTAATGCTTGCCTTGGTGAAGCTGCTGGTTGTAGGTGTATGCACAGATATCTGTGTTCTGGATTTTGTATGCTCCACAATGTCAGCTAAAAACCGTGGTTTTCTCCAGCCTCTAGAAAATGTGGTGGTGTATTCACATGGCTGTGCTACCTTTGATATCCCTGTTGAGGTTGCCAGAAACACCAAAGGAGCTTTAGCTCATCCTCAGGTACATATACATATATATATGACAAACTATGTAAGCATCAGAAGTGCATTTTCAAAAGTAATCTCAGCATGTGTCAGACAGAACTAAGGCATAAGTTTAATGCATTCTAGTAATGTACTGTACCGTTTGCAGGAGTTTATGCATCACGTAGGTCTGTATATGGCAAAAGAACGTGGAGCCAGAATAGCAAACCAAGTGTTGTTTGGTGCAGCAGAGAAGGTATGAAGTATGAAGTATAAACCCATTGTGGTCCTTCTAAAAAGTGTGTTAAAAAGAGTCTATTGTTAGTATTTGCTCTGTGAGATGAAGGCGTTTTATCTATTTCACTAGAAGATGATCGAAGAAATGTGCTTGGAAACGTGTTACTTTAAGATGGTATAAGGTTGGTCTAATAAGTTGCAAATAGGCATGTGGAGGTGACTCCCAATAGGAGTACCTAACATCATATGTAAAATATAAGTAGTATCTTGATGAAGACCATGTTGTGAAGTCAATTTCTGTAATAATATGAAACAAGGAGAAGGCCATGCCAATGTTTAATTTTCTTCAATTCATTATCAATGGCTGCGGCTGCCATATAATAAAACTAGTGCTATGGTGAGTGGTCCCAAAAAGAAGAAAGATAATGAAATATAAAAATACCTATCTACAAAACAAACGAAGACTGTGAAGTGGTCAGATTCGAGCCATCCTATATGGACTTCTACCAAATTTGGAAAACAGGTGGAATTAATTTTTCAAAAATCTTTTTGGGAGCCTGGGAGGCAGGGGATGCTTGCAAAAACCTTGAAAGAAAGGGCATAAAGGTGAAGTTAACAGAATTTTAAATCCAACATAATATATGTAAAGAAATTGAGGAATATTAAATGTGTAAAAATTCAAAATTCTTCACTCTCCGGTGTCTCACATGTTTTGGATATCTTTTCATTGCCATACCACAGAATAATTTTAAATTCTTGGCTTAATTATATATTTGGTTCCTTATCTTTTTTCTAATTCTCAATTTGGTCCTTCATTTTATTTTCGTCTCAAAATGGCCCTCGTTTTTGTCAACGTTACAATGTTTTAGTCCTTTTTGTAAATCCAATCGCTAAAGGTGTAAGCGTTGCATTACGTGGCTAACGGAGTAGTGACATGGCTTGTCCACATTTCCATCCTTCCACTTTGGATTTGACCGTTGCAACTATTTCGGGCCATCTTCCCCAATTTAAGGTGCTAGGGTTTCGTGTGCACCTCATTTCTTCCCCAAATCGTCTTTCGATTCACAATGTCTCCAATTGATGGTTCCTTCTGTAGTTTCCGATGCTAAATCTTGCAGGAAACACGACGCAACCTCCAAATTTTGTGCTTCCAGTGGCGGTGGTGGTTCTAAACAATGGGCTCCGATTTGAATTTGTGAGGACAGGTGTGTGCTTCGAACCGCATGGACAGAGAGAAACCCTGGAAGGAAGGTCTTGTGGTAGGATCACTGCCTTGTTCCTCCTCAACAACAACATTTGCTTCCTAAAATTGGTCTTCACCATCGTCTTCTTCCTCTGAAACATCAAAATGGATGTCCATGGCACTATCATCACTGTCATGTCCATCCAGTGATGCATCCTCCTCCTTAGCAGCATGATGTGTCCCATCCTCCTCGGAAACATCCTGACCCTCATGCTCATGTACAAAGGCTTAGCAACATGTGTCTCATGCTCTTGTACATTTGGCTCAACATCATGTGTCTCATGCTCTTGTTGATCCACCACAACTTCATCCACATTAGCTTCATGGCCAAGCCCACCAACATTCTCACCAATTTCTCCAGGGCATTTGTATTTTACAGCCCCAGTTTTTTCTAATATAACCCCTGCCACTTTTCTTAAACTTTTTTCTACCCAGAATATCCCTTATTCTTAACGAGTTAAACCCCTACCAGAATTTGCGGCGTCGAGGGAGATCCCATTGAAAATGTGCGCTTTGTTTGTGTGTCTATGTACATAGATCATATATATGAATCAGTGGCAGCCATTAATGGCGATACTTGGAGCTTCTGGACCTAATTTTATGAAATTAATTTTAATTAAAATTTATAGAACTAATCCTCACTTAAAGCTCTAAATTAAATTCAGTCAATTTTTGGTTGATGTGAATTATTTCTTTTCGTCATTTTTCGTTGTTCATACCTTCTTTTTTTCCTCCTCATCGTGACATAACATTTAATTACCATTACTCAATTTTTTTGTGATGTTCGTTCCGTTATACCTGATCATCTGGCCTGCATATTCCATGTGTGTATTCTTCTGTAATTTTTTGGATTGCTCTTTCTTTGTTTGCTTGTGTGAGATGCATTTTATGTTCGTATTTCTTTTCTTTTCTTTTATATGTATATCTTTGATTCAAATTGTTATTATTGTTATTTTATCTTATATTTAATTATTATTTTTGGTGTTTATTTTGCAGGGAATATATTTTTGGTGGTGGAGAGATATATTTGGGAGCTAATGTGGACATTATATAGGATAACACATTAGCCTCATCCAATTTCAAGATGCCGGAGACTTTTGGATGAAGTGATGAATGGCAGTGCGTGGATAGAAATAAAACTGTAGAATATGACATCAGACATGGTCACATGGGATAGAATATGATATTGATATGTAGAACTAGAAGCTCAAGGAAAGAAAAATATAAAGGAAGCTAAAAAAAAAGGGAGATACAGTGGTGGGGAATTGTGAAAAGGGTTTAGGAAAAAAATATTGAACAAAGGAAAGATATTTTGGATAAAAAAAGTTTTAAAAAAAATGATTGTATTAGAAAAATCAGGGGTTGCAAAAAGCAACTCTTATTTCTCCACGACCAAGCCCAACAGCACTTCCATCCATTTCTCCTTGACCAACCCCAACAACACTCTCATCCATTTTTTTTTCAAGACCAGGCCCAATAGTCTTATGCTCCACTCCATCAACCTCAGCTGACTGGTTGGGCCATTGTCATTGGGCCATTGACACTTTCCTCAAGATGTTTTTCTTCTCCATCAGGTGACCCACTTACTATTGTAGGTTGGGACAGTGGGTGTAATACAAACGTGTGCACCCTCCCATGTTTTTGTGCTAACTTGGTCATTTTCATAGCACCATTGTCATCAAATAGCAACTGCAGACCTTCTCCTAACTCCTCAGCAGCATCATTGTATCACAAACTCACAACTTCTGAATACCCCACCTCTTTCGAGATTCCTAATATCTCTCAGTAGCTCCACCTATCCAGATCACAGTTCCAAGTAGAAACAAACCCTAGGTAATCCAGTGTATCCCGATTAACAAAGTGGCCCCCATGGTGAACTACAACCTCAAAAAACTCATCCATGATCCTATTAAACATTAAGCACAAAAACAAAATAAGAAACAAATGAAACAACATACCTTCAATAATAAATAGCAGATAAAGCCAAAGTGGAAACAACATAAAATCAGACAAAAAGACAAACATAAAAATAAACACAAAGCAGTACCACAATGCCAGATAAGACAAACCTAAGTAATAAACAATTGCCCACTGTCAGAGGGACCACCCACTGAAAACGACAACAACCCCAAATCCAAACCCGATAAACAACCAAAATTTCAGGAAAACTCGCTTGTGGTGGGCCAAACACAAAGGAGAACGATTCATAGAAGCATGCAAAACATGAGGCAACAAAACATGGTCAACAAAAAATCATTAAACCCATTTTTTCAAAAACCTGATGCGAAAACATGGAAAAGAACTACATACATGTTGATTTGTTGGTTCGAAAATAGCTTCAATAACCTTCTTCAAACCCAGAAACGCAACAAACCCTAAGCCCTTCAAGCATGAACCCTTGTTCTCTGCTTGCGACGTTTCTTCTTCACTGTTCTTGATTTCCCTCCAAAAGATGCATATTAATGCACTTATGCATAGACTCTTCATTTCTCAAAGGGGGTCAAAACAACGTCGTATTCCACGGGATGAAACTACGTCGTTTTGAGATGCATATGGCCACCTATTCAAGTTAACGTGTCGTTTGTCCACATCAGCTCCACGTCAGTTTCATCCGTTAGTGGAGTTAACAGGCTTGGCAGAAAGGACTAAAACAGGGTAACGTTGACAAAATCGAGGACCATTTTGAGACGAAAATAAAATAAAGGACCAAATTGAGAACTAAAAAAAAAAAAGTAAAGGATCAAATATGTAATTAAGCCTAAATTCTTCTATATTCAAAATGCTACTTCCCTCCTCTCAAATATGTCATTTAATTTTTTTTATATGGATTAAATAACTTTTTAAAAATATAATCTTATTCGATTAATTGACTCTCTTACTTTATTTCACTCTATTTAGTAGACATACCAAGAGGCGAGGATAAAATTAAGAAAGGTGACATAAAAAAAAAAAACGAACTACTTATTTTGGTCCCTGGAAAAAAAAAACATAGGCCATTTTTAGTCCAAAAAAACTAACCATTTAGTCCCTCATTTTTACAAATGTGGGACACGTTAGTGCCTCTTTGATGTTCTGTATGTCTTATTCTATTAGAGTTAACGTTTTTTGCCTATGTGGCATGTTAACTTGCTTACATGGCTCTGTCAGTATTTTCACGATGAAAATTTATTTAAAAAGTAAAAAACGCAAAAAAGAAAAAACAGCAACACGACATCGTTTTATGCAATGGGTGGGAGTGTAAAAAACACATGCTGAAACGACGTCACCCCATGTGGCTAGTATTTCTAGGTTTTGTAAGGTCAAATTGTCATGTAAACCCTTTAATCATCTCACATGATGTTTTGATGATAACAAACGTCTCAATGTTTTCATGCAAGCCCATATGAAAAACTTTGTGAACTGTTTTAATGATTTATTTGAGTGTGCAAATTTAGTTATAATGTGTGAAGAACTTAATTAAAAAGAAGCAAAACAAAGAATCAATCTAATACATCTCAGATGATGTTCAAAATGACTCAGACGATATTCAACAAAACTCAGAAAATACATCTCAGACGGAGCACATCAACTTCAAATCTATGAAAAGTGATAATTGACTCTATACAAGCCACTCTACCCAAAAAAGTCCCACAAATGTCGTATCAAGGCTACATCAGGACTTTTGGGACTTCGAATTTTTCAAGAAAGAGAAAAAGGCTCAATCTCTCTCTTTTCAAAGAAGAATGAAGAATCTTCATTGTTTATTGTTGAAGACAAATCAACTCTAAATAAACCAGAAGAGTGAAGCTTTGAAGAACCTTTGGGAAGAAATTCTCAAAAAAAAAAAAAAATGTTACACTCAAGGTTTTATTCTTTCATTCTTTATGTAACTGCGGTTGCTGAACTTCATTCATCTCTTCGATAAACCACTTCTTGTATTCTCAATTTCTTCATTTGCTTGTTGAGCATTCTTGCTGAGGATACTTCTCTCCGTTCATCAATTTCGTATTCCACTTGTAGAGTGTTGTTTGTGAGAGAAAAACCACTTTCTTTATACTTTTTGTAAATGTGTAGCTTAGCCTGAAAAGGTTGTATCTATAGAATACTTACTATAATTAGCCTGAAGAGGCTATGTCCAGAGAATACTTGTTGTAATTAGCTTGAAGAGGTTGTGGTCAAAGAATACTTAGTAGTAAGGAATATCTGTGTTTATTGGGGACTGGATGTAAGCCATGCATGTTTGAACTAAACCATGATAAAATATCTTGTGTTGATATTTCTTCCCTTACTCTTTATTTTCTGCATCATCTGAAGTTTATTGTTTTTAGCTAACAGTTTTGAAAACTGTGTTGTTATCAACTTTGTTTTTATTAAAAACAACTTAAAACTTGTTATTTCTTGTCTTAGACAAACCAACAAAAACTCCGAATACCTGGTTAAGTATTCTAAATCTTTAAAGTTTAAAGAATACAATCTTTCTACACATTGTCTCCAACTAACTGAACATTTTTCCTCTTTGCAACGAAAAGTTTTTAAACGCACAATTCAACCCCTCCCGGTGCTATTTTTCTCTCTTTCAGGTTTCTTCAATGATCGACCTCGTTGTGAGGTAGGAGTCATTGTCTCTTCTTCCATAGTGATCTATGCCATAGAATACTAATGTACGTGACAGTGAGGGATGCAAGTTCCTGCTCCATCCTCTTGTGCTTTTCTCGTGTCTTCGTGATCTCCGGATTTAATTAATAGGGTTCATTTGTTTTAAATTTTGAAACAATTATTTTTGAAAGAATTGATGTTAAACGAATTGATTTTAAAAAAATTGAAATTAAAAAAACATGATTTGTGTTTGGTAATTATTTTTAAAAGTGTTTAGACGAATTGATTTTGTTTGGATGATAAGTAAAATCACTTTTGAGGTGCACATATAAAGAATTTTGTGGGACCCACATTTAGAATCAATTCTACTCAACGGAAAAGCTAGAAATTCCCGCTTCTCTCAAATTCAATTCTACCAACTCTAAAATTGATTTCATTGGACACATTTCGAAACTAAACACCTCCGGTTACTGTAGCAACTAGATTTTGGGGTCAAAATGTTGGTCAAACAGACTTTTGGCATGTATCCAAAAAGACACGAGGTAGTCCGTCTTCAGCTATGTTTGGATTGTCGTCTGTTACACTTAAATAACCTGAAAGCCAATGTTTGTTGTGTCCGTGTCTGTGTCGACGCTCAATCAAAAACACACTTTATTCCCAACTATACACGTCGAATAATGGTTACAAATTAATGGTACACCAGCGTGCAAATTAAGTTAGACCGGACAACAAATCGAAAATGGTTTCAGTTCAGGTTCAATCGGATGGTCAAACCAAATAATGTGGTCAACAAAGTGACAACGAATTGATTCTTTTATATTCTTAATATAATAATTTAGTGGATGACGAAATAGACATCAGAGACGAACACGTCTAACTTTATGTTGTGTTGCTGTTGCAATGCCAAACTGTAGGTTTTCTAAAGTGTCAATTAGGTTTTTTAATTTATCCCACCTACTATTTTATTTTGTTTTTTTACTCTCTTCAATTTTTTAATTTTAAATTCCTTTCCCAAAAAACTAGTCAGATCCGATTTAAATCTATTCAACCTGATCCAACCCGTTTTTTGACTAACCGATCTGAACGTAGAAACGATTTTAACCTCTGACCTGGACCGAACAAAATGCCGATTTCCGATTCAACCGACTTGTTTGGTCCAATTTTCATAAATTGGTGTGCAGTACACCTAAAAAAGTCACTCTGGCAGTTACAGCGAAAAGAGTTTCAGGTGTGTACAATTCACCCTTACCAAAAGAAGCACATTCGAAGTCTCTCTACAATGCGATCTAGTTACTCTTACACTCTTACTGTACTTCAAGCGAAGGTTCTTAAATTCTAGCTAAAATAAACACTGTCTACACAATTCTTGCATTCAGAACGGGTGCATAAGCAGCATTTCCCAGTGTGCTGACGTTATCTTTCTTGTATTTGATAATACTCATAGGTCATAGCAGCTTAGCTGTAAACGAAATTAAAATTCATAGTATAGTTTTTAGTTAGGGAATTCTAGGCTCCACAAATCATATTGATTCATGGCAGGTCCAGCTAATTCACAGAAAAAGCCGGTAATAAGCTGCTTTCAGTAAAAATAAAATGGAAGAGGAAAAGCAATGAATATGGTAGGAATGAAAATCAAGTAAGAAGTAATTTTCCTATGTTCAGATAGCATTAAATTGAACTAAAATAAATAACATTTTTAAAAGATTAAACACCTAACTTAGAACACACTATGTTCCATATTCTCGTTTCTCAATATGGAATTTGAATATTTGATTTTAGTAAAATTAAGGTTAAATATTATCGTCTTTTCTTCTAATATCCTCCTCAGTTTCCAAACAAGTTTCACCCAAATTTAATTTCACCACATTTCCTCTTTTTTCATCCATTCCAAACCATGTTTAAGGATGTCTTGATAGATTCAATACAAATCACAAGTTAACTGCACATACACTTCCAGCCTCCAGGTTCATTCAGGGAAGGTCAGGCTGAGGAGAAAATTCTAAAACACTCACGGAGTATTACCCTAGGACATTACTATAACTGTTCAGAACTAATTTTAAAATATTTAACTTTCAATCCGAACACTTGTATGGCTTGAAGGTTCTATTGTCACAATTTAACTAGAGTAAGGTAATACTCAAGGAGTATAGAAGATCTCTCCAGGCTGAGGTACAACGGTTCTGTCATGTCCACAATCAAATCCGTATTCAAAATTTCGGAAGGACCCCTTCGGGACCTTCAATTCGCTGACTGTAACACCAATATAACGAGTACGCTAATACCAAAGACATGAATACTGTCCAAAGTGAGAAGATAAAATAATGCTATTTGGATAATGAAAAATTTCATTTATCCTAACAGAAAGAACAATGATATTAACCCAGCATACACAAAACTAAGCATGATTATGAATTTATGATATATGGGAATATAATTTGTAAGAAAAATTAGAAATATTATACAAAGTTGATGAAAGATACACTCTGCCTTCCATAATACGTGGAAGGAAAAGACTAGTACATGGTGCTTTAGTTCTGATATTATGAATCCCCCTTCAACCTACAGTTAGTAAAGCTACAGCAACCATGCTTAAGCTACCCTAGTCAGTCCAGTTAGAACAAAACAAGTAGCAAAATGTCCATATTCTATTCTGCTTGAAAGAAAGCTAGTGGTGAAAATCTTGTAAAGCTGTACATAAAAGAGAGAAAAACATGAAAATTGACATCAGAGAAAGTTGATGTTCACTGACAAAATCATGAAACAGCTATTATGTAGTTAAAATTAAACACTGGATACCTTAAATGGAAGACCCTGCAGTGATTAATGACATCATCCATTAAAGCACAAGATTTTAGCATTCAACAAAACATGGAACCTACAAAAAACAGCAAAAATCTTCAATTATACACTAAAGAAGCTTGGCAACATGAAATTTGACAAAATAACTAATTAAAATCACCCAGACACTCCACAGCAATTCCACAGAACAAAAAAAACAATTGAAAGAAGAAATTCTATTTTTATTAACAGATCTTACTTTTGACCAAAATAAAAGGTTTGTGTTAGATAAGTGTAAATAGTTACTGTCCTGATAATTATATAGGTTTAATTACTTTCCGTATAGAACGGTGCAGCTGTAAACATGTTACAGAAGTTGCATTATTCAGTAATAAAAGAAAAGCAAAGCCCCAAGAGTCTCACGCTTCCCATTTCAAAGTTCTCCTTTTCTTCTGATTTTTCATGGTAAACAGAGCATAGGGGCCAGCATCTTTTAGCCACTGTCAACGATGAAAAACAATCTCATACCCACCAAGTTTCAAAGCTTGGTTGTGACTGGTGCAAGGCAGTAATCCACACCAGCCATATGTAAATCTTTTAGTTTTTTTGGGTGGTTCCAATCTCAGCCAGTCTCAGAAACTTCTGACCAGCAAGACCCAAAAGCTCGTCATCCTCAGCTGTAGCATGTGCCTCCTTTCTCACTGCACGCTGGTGGTTTTTCATTGTGTGAAAGCAACGCGCCACACAGATTACCTCAGAACTTGCCCAGATATTGAACCTCTTCTCTGTCCTTTTATCAGAAAAGCAGAAACATTTTTCGGGATGTCTGAAGCAGAGCTTGAAGAAGTAACCCCCCCCCCCCCCCCAACGCTGATGATACCCCAAAGAATTGATTCTCCCATTTTTACAGACTATAGCATTCTATCAAATCTACGGATAAGTTGGATCCGACTATGTAGCGGAACTAAGCATATTCCAACAGCTAATAGACCAAGATGACAGAAAATTCATGCTCAATCATGTGGTTTGATAGAGCAAACTATCCACTTGTTCGGGGAAAATTCAGGGTGCCTTTTCAGACTTCATTGAGTAATTGCCTCCAGCAAGTTCTCCGGAGAAAGAATATGAACAGAGAAGCACTTTCTTCATGCTTCTCCAACTCTGGTCAGTCATTGAAGTATTCTGCAATTCAGGATCAGATCTTGGGAAGTGTAACTATTTCTACGCTCTCCTAGTCATGGTCCAATTTTCTTAGAGTAATTGGGCCTTCTAAATCTCAGCCACCCTCTGTAGTCTCCGCACCTCCAGATTTAATTCTTCAGCTCGTCTCAACAACTGGTAATCAAGGACGTAGTGGCAGTAATCAAGGAGGATGCATGGGAATCCCACTTGTTCAAGTTTGATAATGGTAACGGGGTTGGACATAAGGCCCATATGGCCATACCATTGACCATTGTTGGCTCTTGCATAGAAAACCAGCTTGCACTACTATGCTGTTCATACCATGTCTCCTTAATCTTATACTTCAGAATCCTCAAGTCATTAATCTATTACTCGTCCATCATAAGCTGATTAAGTGGTTTGAGGCTAGACAATCCTCTGGACTTGTCAGTGCAGTTGCTCACACTAGTGATTACATTGCTTGTATATTAAAGTCTCCATCTCTTGGACCTAGGGTGCATGATTTTGGCGCCTTTGATCATAGCTCCAGTAATAGATATATGTTATTTACTCTCTTGGTTGACATACTGATACGAACCTTTGGAGAACCACATCACAAAAGTTAGTCATTGTGGTCAGAAAGCCAAGGCCATATAAACCCCATGCCGGAATTCCATACTACTGATGTCGGACTCAAGGCCCATAGCTTGCAATTGGATCTTAGCACTACAACATGCTCCACAGCCCTGACATCTACGTAGGTTGGCTGTGCACTAGCCCTTTGACTAGTCCCAGACGAACACTACAATGATTGTGGTGACACTAGTGCCGCTTGTTTGCAACTGAGAGACATGGTTTAAAGCTCTGATACCAATTGATACGAACCTTGGGAGAACCACACCACAAAAGCTAGCTATTGTGGTTGAAGAGTCCAATGCCATATTAACCCCACACCGAAATCCCATATTATCGATGTGGGACGTCCTATACCTTGTAACTGGATGTTAACACATACCTTCCCACCGTTGCCTTAGCTAATGTTCGTCAAACTCGAGCTAAGGGAACTAGAAAGGGTGAACCTCTACTCGCACCTACTAATAACGTTATCTATGTCCCTAGATGCCCTTTCAATATACTTTTCATTAGTTGCTTAACTCATACCCTCAATTGTTCAATCACTTTTACTAAAGATTATGTTCTTGGCTTCTCACACAGTACGCGATAGATGTCTAGCACAAGATGCAAGTCTTGTGGCTTTTATGGACTCTCAAATACATCTAGATATTGTTGCTTATACCAATGTTGATTGGATAGGATCTCCCAATGATAGAAGGTCAACCTCTGGGTATTGTGCTTTTATTGAGGGAAACCTCGTCTCTTGGAAAACTAAGAAGCGGAATGTAATTGTCAGGTCAAGTGCTGAAGCAGAATATCAGGCTATGACTCTTACTATGTGCAACGCATATGATTAAAGCAATTTCTTCAAGAATTGAAGTTTTGTGAGATAGGACTTATGAAGTTGATTTGTGATAATCAAACAACATTGCACATTGCTTCCAATTCGGCCATTTATGAACAAACCAAACATATAGAGGTTGATTATCATTTTGTCTGTGAAAAGATTGTTTCAGGAGAGATTGTTACAGCTTTTGTACACTCCAACGATCAATTAGAAAACATCTTTATTAAGCCTCTTCGAGGTCCTCGAACTCATTACATTTGCAACAAGCTTAGAGCTTTTGATCTTTATGCTCCAACTTGAGGAGTGTTTCAAATAATAATCTTGGAACCATTAAAATTAATGTAACTATTAGAAATCACAAATAGTATTGAAACTCTTATCTTAAGAATTAGCTCAATTATTTGTGTAAATAGGAGAACATTCATTATGCAAGTGTATATAAATAAGCTTTCTACGCTTAAAGCTTGCTACAAATGAGTACTTAAAAAAAACTAAAAAAGTATAATGCGGCCTTTTAGGTATTTTAAGGGTGTTAAGCATTTTAAATAAATAATAATTGAAAATTTAACTATTTATTTTTTTGATGCTAAAACTATTTATTTATTTTTTTAAATAAATTTAACTATTTACTTAAATAATAATGCTAAAACTATTTAAGAAGGGTGTGAGGTAGGAGAGTACGAAATTAGAAAGGTAGAAAGAAGAGAGGAATTTACAATTAGAGAGGAATTTACAGATATTTACAGTTACAGCCAGAGGAAATGGAGAGTGGAAGAAACCAACTTCACGGAAGGGGAGTGGGGCGGGTGACTCCTATGACGGACTACAGCAAGTCCTATTTCAACTGTTACAATAGCGTTGGCATACACCAAGAGATGATCAAGATTAGTTTTTTTTTTTCTTGGATGGCTCCTGCAAGTGTTTCTTTTACTGCTTTGTTTCTCTTATTTGTTTTTCTTGCATTCTCTTGCATATGTCAGTGTGGATTTCTTTTTTGCATATGTCAGTGTGGGTGTAGCCTTTTGTTATACCCTCCTGCAAGTGTTTCTTTTGATGATATGTTTCTCTTATTTGTTTTTCTTTCTTGCATATGTCACTTTTTGTTATACCCTCATGCTCTGTTTCCTCTTGAACTGGGTGGTGGTGCTACTCTGTGATATCACTCATATCCGTTTGTTCGTAAAACACGTCAGAAATATTATATTTTTTTAATTTTAGAATCAAGAATCACCAGAAAATTATTATTTTTATTGAAGACATTAAATGGTTTACCAATGTCGACACAAAAACAGAAGCGATACTCTATTGCAGCTAAGCTAACCACTATTAAGTTAGTTAGGTGGTTATGTGATTAGTTACGTTAGTTATTCACTTTGGGGCAATGCACCCGTGAATTCAATTCATTTCTCTCTAAAATTCATCAATAGTTAATATACTCAGTGTTACTGCAAGATCTTCCCCCACCACCCATTTTACAACCCTCGTATTCTCTTCAAACCACAAAAATGCCACAAAGAAATAGCCGTTCCTTCCAACCCTGGAAATGGCATTAGTGTAGTTTCCCTCCATCGACAATTGCGACTGCTTCAAATATGCAATTCTTAAAAAAAAATTAAATTAAAAAACAAAAATAATTTTAGAAAGGTATTTTAAGCCAATGGATTCACTGGGAAGGATTATTGTATTGTTAAGTTCTAACCTGCCGCTGTTTATAGCCCTCTCAATTCCGCATACAAGAACTTACAATGTGCTAGGCAGGTTTGTAAGAAAGAAGGAAAACAAAGTTCCAACTTACAGAATGCAAGAAAGAAAAACAAGAGAAACAATCATTAAAAGAAACACTTGCAGGAGGGTATAACAAAAGGCTACACCCAAACAGACATATGCAAGAAAAAAGCCACACTAACATATGCAAGCGAATGCAAGAAAGAAAAACAAATAAGAGAAACAGAGCAGTAAAAGAAACACTTGCAGGAGCCATCCAAGAAAGAAAACTAACCTTGATCATCTCTTGGTGGATGCCAACGCTATTGTAACGGTTGAAATAGGACCTGTCATAGTCCGTCATAGGAGTCACCCGCCCTGCTCCCCTTCCGTGAGGTTGGTTACTTCCACTCTCCATTTCCTCTAGTTGTAACTTCAGTCACTGTAATTCTATCTGTAAACTCCTCTCTAAGTGTAAATTCCTCTCTTCTTTCTACCTTTCTAATGATAATTTCATACTCTCCTACCTCACACCCTTCTTAAATAGTTGTAGCATTATTTTGGCTTTTTATCCCATCTTTTAATCAAAAAAAAATTAGTTTAATTTTCAATTATTATTTATTTAAAATACTTAACACCCTTGAATTGTATAATAAACTTCCACTGTAAGCTTAAACATTTTCAGCAAATTCTAAGAGACAAGAATCGACAGGGCAAAACAGAGAAAAGAAACAATTAACTGGTTCTCATAAAACCAGGCAAAGTCACACGGGTTTCTTTGAAACTGGCCAAGTCAACGGTTTTAAGTTTTTAACTGATTTAATTACATGACCAATCAAATATATTACTCAAATCTAGTTCACTGGTCCAAGCCGAGTTATAGAACAGTGCCTTTTAGGAAACCATGTGCAAACACTAAAGGAAGGCCACGAAAATATTCCAAAACTAGAGATCATATGCTAGGCTAGGCTGGGCTTGGCCTAAATAAAGCAAGTCACTTTCGCAAAATATTGGCCTCAACCTAGTCTGTTACCCCTATCATTGGCTTATTTTTTACTCAACTTGATCTGTTGGTGAAAACATAAAAGCCTTGCATGGCTTGAAAGCCTATTAAAGGCCTACATTACATGGTCTTCAAAATAAGCCAATAGGCTTATGCTTTATAGGTTTCAATCTAACCCTTTAACAAAATTGTTGTATTCTGCATATACTAAATAAGAAGAGTAAGCAGAGATGAGAATGTTGCGTGGATGAGTAGACACACTAGACAAGATAGGAGTAGGAATGAATACATTAAAGAGAAAGTTGGGGTAGTATCTATTATAGAAAAGATGATAGGATTTTGCCTTAGATGGTTTGGGCATGTCAGAAGACTTGTAGAAGCCCTAGTAAGGAGAGTAGATTAGTTGGAGGGTAGCTCAATTGCTAGAGACAAAGGGAGACCGAGAAAAACTATAGGCAAAACCATTAAGAAGGATTTAGATGCCAATGGTTTGTCTATTTTACGATAGAACATTATGGCGTCGTTTGATCCACGTAACCAACCTTGCCTAATGAGAAAAGGCTTGGTTGTTATTGGTGCATATATTAAATAAATTATATAAATGAGAAAAAAATAAATAGCCAGGCCAGGCCAATTTTTTAGGCCAAACATAGTTCAAGTCGTAGGCTCATGATAGGCCACTTGGCATATTCCCACCCATACCCAAAATGAGGGTCAAATAATTCCTACCATAAATACAAGCATTTTGCTCCAACCAAAGATGCCACATCTACATTATATCCAGATTTGCAGATAACCACAAATTAGATCAGTTTTACTTTTTATTCAGAAACCAAGCTAACAATACAATTTCCAAGCTTACCCCAAAATAAAATATTGATGCAGAAGATAAACTTCCTATCAGAGACTGCTTTCATGACATCTTAAATTCTCAATCTTAAATGAGGAGAACTTACGCTAAAAATCAGCAGAAAGAATTTACAAGTCTCCGATATTAAGATCAACGAAACCCTATTGTTGAAGCCTAAGCCGATTGAAGAAGACCAAAAAGTGATACTCAGGGGCCCAATACACAAATCCAACAACAGGCCCTGCTTTTAGGTGCTGCAAAAATCAACAAAAGGCAAGTTGCAATGAGAACCATTTGCACAAAAGTAATAATGGATAATATGAAGCTGGAATAGCAAAGATAAAATAATTAGACATGACTGAAGAATACAAACCTTTCCATCTAGAATCACAAGTTCACCATCAACCCATCGAGGATTCTGAAACCCTGGCTCAGCCAGTCTCCCTTGACCTTTATAGCGAGCAATCTGAAATGTTGTTAACAGAACAATAGCCTCCTTTTCTTTATTGTAAAAATAATGCCAGTTCAATAAAAATTAAGGAGGGGGGAGAACAGAGAAAGCAAAGAGACTTAATTGGGACCCCACACACCGGGAAAAAAAAAAACATACCACTCCAAACTCTTCAGGAATTATCCCTTTATGTGGAAGTTGATACCTCTTCCCAACTTTTGCACGAAATGCCACCTAAGGAGATCAAGGAACATGACTACTGAGATTTATGATACATACCATATAATAAGAAAATTAGCTCCAAAAAGTGAATGCAAGATCGTTAATTGTTACAGAAAAAACAATAAATATTTTGGTTTATGTTAAACCCAGGTTCAATACTACACTGATATCTTTTTCCCAGAGAAAAGACCATTCACTTCTAACACAACATGTTAACTATTTTCCCTCAGCCTAGCACCAAGCTTGAAAATTTGGTTCTTATATAACAAAACACAGTACAATAATCTAAGTTTCTAAAGTTTGGGCCATTAACTACTACTATAAGACAACCCAAGTTAAAAAGGTTGAGCACCAGACTACATATAATAATGTATCAGCTATATTATAATAGTTGTAATTCCATAATGATGCTTTTATAGGAGTGATAAGGTGAGTTGGTGGCTTGGGGGAGGAACATAGGGTTTGGAGTGATAAGGAGGACATGAGTTCAACTCCCCCCACTAACATAACAAATACTGACAAAATTAACATTTGCCTATAAAAAAAAAAATAATGATGCTTTTATATTATATACCAGACATACATAATACATTCATGTAAAACACCCATAAATTTTGTATGGGATCCCACTGATAGTCAGATACATGTGCTAACTTGATGCATACAACAATTATTAGCTTGACAGCTATCAAAATTGCTAATCAGTCAAGCCATAGCCTGTTACCCCTAGTCACTCATAAAAAACATCATTTCGGTGCTAAACAATAGGTTATGGCTGTACAAACTGGAAACACTATTTCTGAGTTAACATATAAGAGTTGCATTTTCCCTTGTATATTTTGTCCATGAGCTGTTTTAAGCTCAATCCCACTCTTACAGCACTTTAAAGGCAGAACAATCCGTGCAAGACATTTGAAGGCAACGGAATGGCTCTCTAGACCTCAGATATAAAATGATAGCAAAGCTGTTTGAACTCATCTTCCTACACAAAGCATGCAGTGCAGGTACAAGTATTCTCGGTATTTTTAACTTAGAATTATATACACTTCCATCAATATATTTATCAATCAAAATATTAAATTATCAATATTTTTTATTTACTGAGAAAGAAATATTTCATAATATCAAGATTACATGGTACTTATTTTGACTTTAAATAATCATTTATTACCTTAAAATATATTCAATTAGTATAAGTTGTTATTAGTGTTAAATGTGTATGTTAAAAACGTTTTAAAATGAAAAGGAAATAATTGTATCCAGCAAGTACTTGCAATCAAGGTTAGATAAATCCGGTTATCTAGAGCACAAAAACTTCCATAGAGAAACTATTGCCATTGCAATTCCCAACTAACAGCATATTTCACAGCACCAACATTCTCCAATTCTTGTTAACAAGCAAAAATTGCATTTTCTACACAAGCAGAGTTGGCTTCTTCAAACCCTATCTGCCTCCCAGGAGCTCAAATTGCTTAAAAAGAAACCAATATCACAAAATTGTAAAGAATGGAGATAAAAAAATTAAATTTGTAATAGTTCAATGAAATAAAATTTACAATTTACCTGGCCAGCTGGTACATAAGGATCCCCAGTTAGTTTCAAAGCTTCTACATACTCATAAAACTCAAGATCTGAAGGCTCCTTAGCCCCACCATCCTCTTGCCACTGACCAAATCTACGTCTCAGTTGAATGACTTCAGAGGAGAAAAGCCCATGTGTGCCAACATATAGACCTGATGAAAATGAAAATACTTGTTACTTGGTATACACTACATTACAGATTAAGAACAAATGTCATACTGTCAGCAGCCAATATTCAGCTCCTCATAAGAATCAAATTGACAAGTTCTCTAGAAAATCACCATTTAAAGGATCCAAAGAAGCTGGTATTTCAATGCGATTGAAAGTTGTTGACCCAGATAATGGCTGATGGTTCTGAGCCTGGCTTAGAGTGAGATTTATTAATTCTCCCACCTCTCTCAGCACCTAAAAGATTGAAGCAAAGCATTATAGTCTAAGCAACTTATGGCTAGATTCAACAACAACAGAGTTTAGCAAAAATTATAATTGGCAGTTTCTATTCGACTACTTGGACCTACCTTTGAGGGAACCTTTCCCTTGCCAATGAACTTAGCAAGGTCAAACATAACATGACCAACTCTGCGTTGTCCTTGAAACTCGGTTGATTTATCCGATGAAGACGTCCCTTTGTCATGACTATCCTGCTGATTGACTTCTTTTTCAACAGTAAAGGAAAAAGAACCGCGCCCCTTCATCTCCAGCTTAGCAGGAACTCGAAGCAAATCTCTAGTAGACAAATTGCTGGAAAGTTTCTGAACAAGACCCCCAATGACAACTTTGACTGCAATTTCATTCTGTTCTTCACGTTCAAAAGTACCCGGACCAGCATTTATGTCAATCTTATCATCTCTCTCTTGGTCATTTTCAGACTTAATGTCTTCCAGTTCCAGACTTCCTGTATCATCCTTCTCTTCATCTTCATCTTCATCTTCATCGTCATCTTCATCTTCATCTTCATCTTCATCCTCATCCTCATCCTCATCCTCATCCTCCTCAATTATCTGCTCAATCACCTTAGATATTAGATCCTTGTCTACTTTCTCTGGAGTCGTCACCGTGAAAATCTTCACCGTTACACCAGGAATCATATCTTTCAAGACATTCTGAAATCCAGGCATTACCTCAGCTGGATCAGAGCCATCATTCTTATCATCACCACTTTCCACGTCTTCGGTACTACCAACAAATAATTGACTTCGGTCTTCCGTTGACTCAACTGAACTCAATCTCTCAGCAGCATCCAATGCTTTAGAGGAAGTTGTTGGGGAACCGTGAAAGGCCCCTCTTCGCTTTAAGTACACGGCCTGAAAAATAAACGAATACCCTATTACAACGTAATAGATTGAGACTGAGTTATGTATTATCGTTATTTTACTTTACCACCACTATTGGACTATACCCTTCAAATGTAGTAAATCAAGGAATGATGAGGTATTAGCAAAACTTGAAACAACAAACTGTGGTTTAAATTCCAACCAAACCAAGAAGTGTGGGTTGGTTTGGGTGGTTAACAAATATAAATTCAATTGGAGCCTTTTCTCTATTCTGGATGCAGCGACTCACATGTGCACGCGCGCGCGCACACTCACGTACGTGTATGCATGCCCATTTACACACAGAAATGGAGAATAGTAACTATAACTAGGAGACATCTGAAGCCACAGAACTTGAATCTCTGACCTCTATTTGAAGTTATAATTGTGCTTGCTTTCTATTCTATTCTACTAACTTCTTTCCATTGAAGAATCAACATGCATAGCATGTATCAAACTCATGATCCATCAACTTCTACATCAGTTCTCAGAAAGGAGTACACCCAAACTTCATATTATAAATTTCTGAAACAACCCTTTTTATGCACATCAAACATGGGCCACATGTACTAATTCACCAATATGACTCAACATAGTTTTGCTCACTGTATGATTCTAGAAGCAAAAGAGTTCAAATGCCAAAAGGTCTCCTCCTTTGTATTTAGGGGAACTTAGCATGAATACATAAGAATCAAATTGAGGGCCAAAACTGAAATCAGAAATTTCAAAAAACTACGTCAACATTCCCCACAATAAACTTAATTTATAACTTCTAAAACTGCATACATCCATTGAAACTTAAGAAAATGTGAAGCACCACATGAAAACTAGGAAGTAATATTTCCCATGTAAGTTTGATTCTGCATTTATTCCTACTAAAAATTTAAAAACAAAGCAAAAGGGCTCCATTACCATCAATAAAATACAACTCAGCACCAACAATCCAAATTGATTGTTATTCCAGATTGTTTATAATTTTTAGAACAGTAAATTGATGAGCAAAATATAAATCTCATGTTAATAATTCAGATACATTGGTGTATGAAATAAACAAAATTAGAAACTTAAATTGGGTGGCCAATAAGAAGCAATATGCTTCATTCTTGCATGCAATCCTCAGTTCCTCTGCCATCATGCATGTGATTTTTTTTTTTTTCCGAGACATCATGCACGTGATAAAACTTGGCTTTTTTTAACAGAATAGTTAGCTCAAATTTATTTAACAGTCAGCAGAGAAGATGATCCTTAGCATACTCATTTATATTCGGATAGCAAAATTTTGAATGGGGAAAAAGAATCAATCTTTAGTGTAGAGATGAAAACATGTAATTGAGCTCAAATTGTAGAGATGATTGCTTGCTGTATATGTTGCAATCATAGAAATGACGGTGGTCAGTCAAGAAAAGATACCTGCGACTTGAATTCACCTTTCTTATCCATTGTAAGGAAAAATTCAAATAGAGGAACACCAACAGCAGATGTTGCGAGCTGCCTAGAAAAAGGGTCAACACCAGAAGCCACACAAGATAGTATCAGGATGCCTAACATATCATTTACAGAAATGCCTTGAAACACATCAAAACGTGAAAGTTGTTTCCAAGACAACCAAATAAAAAATTAATTCGATAAGATAGATGATACAAGGAAAACAGATGGCACGTAAAATGCCTATAAGTTTTATATAGAGGACAAATGCATACAGCTTTGTATAATGACAATCTGAGTTAAAAAAAATTAGCAATTCGACTCTCCAAAATAATATTTTTCTCTATTATTTAAGAAACTTCAGTTATCTAGTTAATTACTTCATTCAATCATAGATAAGTTTCTCATCTAGACTAAGGTGTTCATCAATATGACCAGGCACTTAAAGGTGCAAAAGGAAACATAACAAATAAACAATAAACTGCTAGCTCATCAAATTGGTCAAAGGTTATAGCTACAGATCCTCATAGCAATTTAAAATAATACCAGCTTAATTTTTAGAAGACAGTCAAGCTTAGCAAAGAAAGACAAATTAGACTAAATTTGCAAATCACTACTAAACAGACACAATAGGAAAAGGAGGGATTTGAAGTCAAAGCAACTTAACCTTGCCACAATTATGTCATACAACAAAGTTAAATCTATGATAGGATAATCATATTAGTTTCAGGTTGGGTATAATTGGAAATAATTGACAGTCATAAAAAGTAATGAACTACTAATTGGTAATTGCCACATATTTAAGGTAAAGGAACTCTACCCCAAATATTTTTTAGACATATTCATTCCTCAATAGTACCGTGGCAACAGTGCTAAAGTGGTGGAGCATCTCCTTTACCGAAATAAGCTTTTCCTAACATGAAAGAGGCAAATTTGCTAACACGCTTTTTAACATCAAGATATAGAAAATACCTAGGACTATAACTCCTTGCCACATATCTTCCATGCTCTGGAGTTATGCGAATAATTAGACCATGTGGATCATTAACGTCTTTTGAAATACCAGCCCACCAACCCACCTGCAAAATCCCATACATATGTAACTTTAAAGAATTTTTTATTGAAAGTTCCCGACTGTAACAACATTATAAGTCAAAATCAGATGTTAAAACAGTGCAATTTATTGGCAGAGCATGCAACACTAAAATGTCACATCAAGGCATTAATCCATTTGACAAACAAAGATACAATCCACCAGTTCATATGTAAATGAATTAAAACTATAACTACTTCAGAACCAAAGTCATGAAAGAAACACACCCTAAAAGCTAAAAACACAATAATAAGTAAATCAAACATGCTCATAAATGGATTTTTATTTGATATCTCCTAATATTGACTGTCATTAGATTCTGCAGCTGATTGCAAACTCTAAGAATAAATTCAGTCTACAAGAATTCATAACGAAGAATAAAGTAGCAAAGATAGTCTTATCTTTATGGCCCAAACAAATTTTCCACCAAAGTAACAGCAATTTAAGCAGCTACAAGCCTACAAGTATTACTACGGTCACTCTTTGACATTGCATCTGACATTCTATTTCCACCACAATGCAAAGATATTCATGTAAGTTGTTAATAAACAAATTCTACACGAACTCACAAGTCCAGCACCAGCTTTATCTCTTAAAAAAGCTGCATCAGTGTACCGCTCTTCCTTTATGGCTCTCTGAAAGATTAGAAAATATATATCACGTAAAGATGTATAAGTGAAAAAAAGAAAACACAAAATTGGAGGCCAGTATAAAAAAGCCTTCGCTCGTCAGAAAAGCATCATGGAAGTCAAAATTCCTACATTGAGATGAGACATCACTCTTCCAACACTGTCATTGGTAGCTGCAGCTGCAATTGCCACCTTAAGCCTAGCAGCATCATGATAATCCTCCAAATACACAGCACGATTTAACTGAGACTGTTGAGTAAAGAATCAAGTCAGCAATGAAACACCACTAAACCAAAAGGTCAACCAATGCTTTGAACTATAAACAGGTTCAAAGAAATTCTAATTGAGCGTGGCACCGAGTTCCCTTAGACAAATAAAAGATGTGTAATAGCATTAATAACAGGTTTCTCCGTGCAACATTAAGGACTTGCCATTAAAATTTTAGGAAAATCTCCTTCAAAACTACGTCATTTTACATGACTTTTATTTAAAATCAAATTATTTCCCATTTTGACAACCTACAGTCTTTAGCAAAGCAAAGTAAATTGTTCACAAGCATGACTGTTAGTTGAAAGGAATTAATTAACCTGATTGGTTTTAAGGTAGGCCATTTACACAAACAGCCAACGGCCGTGTGCTACTTGGGAGCACCTATAATTTCAGGAAGACTTTCATCTTAAAGAATGTCACTCATTAATTAAATAAACAGAATCACAAACAAAATTAATGGAGAGGGGTTGCAAATAGCTTCATTGCATGGCAAAGTCTATGGTTCTCCAAAGTTTTGTGGAGGATCAAACCTCCACATGTTTTCAGCCATTGATTATTCAATTTTTTAATCAATTAATCAATAGTCCAGATTGTTGGAGGACCATAGACTTGCCCTCATTGCACTCATGCACTGCAAAGATTATCAAAGCTTTGGAAGAAAAAGACGAATACCAGTTTTAAGTGAAACAACATAATATACAATTGTTTAAAAAGATGGCATATTGTGGAGATTAGAGAGTATCCAGTATCCAATATCCTAGAACTGTAGTTTTTGAATTTTGTGCAGGTGTTGTTTCTAGCCCATCTTTCCTTATTCTAAAAAAACATCACCCTTCCTCAAAAAATATATTAAATCTTTCAAGAAAATATTAAAATGTTAATCAAAATTGCCTCTTGCTTTCAAACAAGTTGACATGGATTCACGATATCTATCATAAAATTTCATTTTCATCAAGAAAACAACAAAAATTGAAACCTGTTATACCTTGAGAACGGAGAGAAGACTCTCCTGATCATCGACCTCCTCGAAATGCACGCGCCACCGATCCCAATCCCATTCTTCATCATCGCCACCTTCCGTTTCGCCGTTTGGTGCGTCGGCGGCGGCGGCGTTGCGGTTGGTGAGAGAGTTGATGTAAGAATCGAAGCGCTTGATCGCGTTGCTGACGAAGTCGTGAAGCAGCGAGTCCCATCTGTTACAGTTAGCGCCGTTGCTGCTGCTGCTGCTGTTATTATCGTCATAGGAAGCGGCAGAGTTGAGGCAGCGACATAGGGATTGAGATTGGGAAGGGAATGGAAGAAGTGAGGGTCTTCTGAGACTGAAAGGGAAAGTTGTAGAGAGTTTTTGGTTTGGGAAGTTCAGCTTTGGAGCTGTGGGAGTTATGGAAGCCATGAGATTGATCTTAATATTATTGATATTGATATTATTATTATTATTATTATGTAAATGAATGTTTTTGAGAGTTGGTTTGTGTTTGAGGGAGGAGGAAAGTGCAAAGTGTGGCACTCACCTCAGCAGTGGGAAATTGGGAATATGCTGCTGTTATCAACAATAATAAGTTGTTGCGATGAGAGCGAGAGAGAAGAAACATGAGGCTGTCCAGTTTACAGAAAATTTTTGGGGATGCCTATTCAGGGCTGGAGATAAGGATGAAATTTCAGTAAAAAAAAACACATAAGGATTAAATTTCGGTTGTACCTTTTGTATGTAAGGGAAGCTAACAATACATTTTTTTTCCCTTACTTCCTCCAAAATACTCTCTATTATTGAATACGTGAGATTTACAGAATATATAATTCACTCATATCAATTAGCAGGTCTTAAATAAAATTCACCTAACAATAAAAAATATGTTAAAATGTATTACTGATATTTCTTTTTCAATATTTGTACCTTTTTTTTTTTTCTTTTCATGGTGGCTATTATGGGGTCCGGATTGTTTGTACAATCGATGGTAGTACACCTTTTGTTTACCAGGTGGCACTGAAATTAATATTTTTATCGGATAAATTCGGCAAACATGCACTATCTGATACTCATTGAAAGGTTTTTCTCCGCTGCTCAAGCAATCAGAAAAAATAATTTTGTATTAAAAAATTAAATATAATATTTAGGTTTAATTGTATTATCAGTCTCTTAATTTTTTTAATTATGCGATTTTAATCCCTTAAATATTTTAATTTCACTTTTCGTCCCTCAATTTTTTCAATTGTGGGATTTTGGTCCCTCAAGAAATTTAATTACACTTTTTATCCCTCAATTTTATGAAATTGTGTAAAAATAGTCATTCTAAGAATCAAAATAAAGGCTTTCATTACATAATTTCATAAAGTTGAGGGATGAAAAGTGAAATTAAATTTCTTGAGGGACCAAAACAGCACAATTGAAAAAGTTGAGGGACAAAAAGTGCAATTAAAAATTTTGAGAAACCAAAATCGCATAATTAAAAAAGTTAGGAGACGAAAAGTGCATTTAAGACTAATATTTATTATAGAGTGCAATTTTATGTATTTTCATTGTAAAATTTTTTATACTGTTTTAATCAATTACAAATCACAGTATGAGTGACTTTTAAGGTAGTTTGGATAAAAGTCAAATATTTTACTTGATGTGATAATTTATGATTGATTGACAACGTAAAAAATCTTTACATTGTCAATGGATACCAATTAAATCTTTTATTATAAAGTATGTTATTTTTTCTTTATCTTAACCAAGAGATGGAATAAGTCATGAGATATTGAATGGTAAACTATTAAAAAATTATATAATTTTATTGTAAATTTTAATTTTGTTAAACATTTTATCTAGTTAATTCAAACCTAGCAAGGTTAAATGGAATATTACATTAGAATTTGTAAACTTAGTATCAACAAGTCAATTAAGGTGAAGTGTATTTTTTAAGTACGTTTGAGGTAAAATGTCTTTTAGTAAAACCTGAACGGGATGAAGTACAATTTACTCAATATAATTTTATGTTGATAAATCATAATTCATTACAATTCATGTAAACGTGTAATAAATTAAATTATAACTCACTTGTATTTCATATATACAAGTTATTCATGAGCCGATATATGGTGGGTCCGAATGGTAACGAGCTCGGACCCTTTAAACAAGTGGTCGGGGGTTCGATTCCTTACGCTTGTATATGGAAAAAACTTGGTGGGAGGGAACAACCCTTAAATGTTCAGGTCTCTTGACGGAGATTAATTATTGTTTATAACGGTAGATATTTTGTACCAATAACATGGTTTTCCAAAAAAAAATACAGGTTGTTCATGCTCTCTTAACACCAAGTGTACAAAGCTTGACCATCACTCATTTAAATAATCAAGATTTAACTTCAAACTCGGGCTTGTTTGTTTAGTTCAAAAACGAGCTTGATCAAGTATTTAACGAGTCAAACTCAAATAATTCATGAATAAATCAACTCATTTACACCCTTAATTTCATGTTATAGTTCTATAGTTAATTCATGATACTTTAGGTTTTATATGAGAACCACTTATAAAAGTCAAAAGTTTCAAACAATGCAATGGAGTCCCTTTTCATAACAAAAAAAAAAAAAAAAAAACACTGCAATGGAGTCTTTTATTATTCTAGTAATCTTACCGATAAGTTGAAAATTTGATATCGTTGGATGTATGTTTTATTTACATTAAACAATGTAACTTATAAAAAAAAAAGTTTGAATATAAATTAATATAATATATATATATATATATATATATATATATATATATATATTAAACGTGGTGCACTACTTAGTATTATCAAGTGTTTTCTTGCCCTTAAAATTGCCCAATCCAAGAAAGGCATTTATTTAGAGAAATGATTTTTGGACAACAATATATTATCTCTTTGTTTTTTGATATATTTTTGAATTGCGTGTATACAAAGAAGATAAAAAGTAAGTGAGAGATAAAGATATCTGATGTCACATACGGTATCGTTGTTGTCTCTTTGTTTTTTGATGTATTTTTGAATTGCGTGTATACAAAGAAGATAAAAAGTAAGTGAGAAATAAAGATATCTGATGTCACATACGGTATCCAAAACTTGATGTTCAAATAACACAACTGTTTATTTATCACAAAGGGAATATACCTTGTTCTTGTTGGATGATTCCTGTTTTCTTGACTGTAACCCTACATCTCTGCTTATGGATCCTAATCTCCAATTAATTGCTTCTGGTGGTGAACCTCTTGCCAATGTATTCCGGTATAGATGACTTATTGGCAGGCAGTAAGTATTTGACCATATTCAGGCCTGACATAAATTTTGTTGTCAAAAAACTCAGCTAGTTCATGTCTTCCCTGGAAAACTCATCTTGATGCAATCCACCACCTGGTGAGATACTTAAGTCCTCTTTTAGCCAAGAAGCTTTTTTTCTATGCACAATCCTCTCTCACCTTGAAGGCCTATGCGATGCAGATGAGGCAATTGTCTTGACACCAGGAGGTCCACCACTAGTCATTGTGTTTTCTTAGGTGACTTCTTGGTGTTATGAAAATCAAGAAAGCGGCATGTGGTGTCTAGATCTTCTGTCGAGGCTGAGTATAGGACATTGGCATGTGTTACTAGTGAAGTAACTTCGCTTTCTTCCTCGTTGAAGGACTTCGAAATATCAGTGGGACCTACCCTTTTGTTGGTGATAATCAATCTACAATTCATCTAACCTCCAATCCTATCTTCCATGAAAGGTTCAAACACATTGATATAGATTGTCATTTTATATAGGAAAAGGTCAATGTTGATTTCATTTGTTCGTTACATGTCAAGTTAGCTCATCAACTAGTTGATATACTCACTAAACCAGTTGCAACACCTTTGTTCCACTCTCTTTTGTTCAAGCTGGGAGTCCACAAGATTTACTTCCCACCTTGTGGGGGACTTTTAGTGCACTTGTATTTAATTAGATTAGCAAATCAGTTAAGTTAGTTTGCTCGACAGTTAGGATTTCAGTTAGTTAGTTTGTTGATGTACAAAGCGGATAGTTTTTTTTTGTATTACAAGTTGGTTGCAATCCTAGCCTATATAAGTGATTGCACATTGAGAAGTATATTCAATGTATCAGTCACAAATTGTTCAGTTCCTAAGCCTTCCTAACACCAACAATGATGTGGCAACACGGTCACCAATTGTGAGCAGCAATGATTCGAAGTACAATGGCAAGTCACTGAGCTAACCTAAAACATGTCTCGAACCTAACTTAAAAACAAACTAGTTTTAATTCCTAAAATATTTCCCTGTCCTAGCTAATTTTTAGGCCAGGACGCGATTCTTGAGGTTTTATGTCTATCTCTAAGGAGGATGAAGACCTTATGTCTCAATTTTCTATCATATTCTCTGTCCCTCGTCAATAACAATTTTAAACTAAAGAAAATTGTTGAGAATAACTCAAAATCACAAGGCTCTGTTCAGAGGCAATTCGTGAGGCGAATTGATCGTCGCGACGCGAGACAGAGGAATCCAGTTTTCGTGGTCTGCAGCACAGAGGCAATTCGCTAGGCGAATGAGGTTTTGCCATGCGAATCGAGTGATCAGCTTTGGAGCTCTCTGGCTCGCCCAGCGAAAGGGCAGCCGCGAGGCGAATTGATCAGAGGTCGGAATCTGTTTTGGCAGTTACAATCAGTTGGGAGTTGGTTAGATAGTTTGAGGCTTCAAACTAACTTGGATCTTAAAGCTTCACAATGATTTGTGGTTTGAGCTTCACATGGATTAATATCTTCACATGGATTGATGACTCATCAAGGAGCTATTAGTGATTGATGTATTGGTATCTATATATACATATCATATAATAGGCTTAATGAGTTGAGAGGACTTGAAGGAAGTAGAGAGATGAGGCGAAAATGAGAAGAGATTGGGAAAGTGCATACGAGTAGAAATGACTATCTTTGGGTAGTTCTTGGAGGCATGAAGTGAATCACATGGGTGTACAAGAATAGGCAAGATAGGTGAAGATTTCTATTGCAAAACTTTATATCTCTTTGTTCATGATAGTGAAGATTGCACTACAACAAAAATGTTGTTTAACTACCGACTTTTCTAAACGATTTAGCTACCGAATTTGCTACCACATGGAGTTGGTAGCTAAAGTGCTGGTAGCTAACCGCTTTAGCTACCGTTTTTCAAGTCGGTCACCAATAGCTACGGGAAATATTGGTAGCTAAATGTAAATATTGTGGTTGCTGAAGTGGTCCCAGAATACCGTTCTGTTACCATTTTAGAGACCAAGATAGCGACGGACTAGAGTCGTCGCCAATAGCGACCACATTAAAATTCGGTAGCTAGATATATTTTTTGTTTAGCTACCGAATTCCTAAATATATATTTTTGTTTAGCTACCAAATAAGTTCGGTAGCTAAATATATATTTTTTTATATTTTTTGTTTTTTGCAGAAATACCAAGCTTTTACCAAAATTACCAACTTGCTTAATCATACAAAACAGAGATAAATTGCATAAAAATTATGCTCAACTCAAACAACAATATAAATCCATCACATATATATATATATATATATATATATATATATATATATATATATATATATATATAAAATCTAATACAATATCCAATATCCAAGTAGAAATAACACATGTAATACAAGGGTGGTAGTAACAAAATGTAACATGTAATATCAATGTGCTGAGCGGGGTGGGGGAATCCAGCTATCATCGTCCTCATCATCGGCATCTGGATCAGCATGTGAATCATTCTTTGGAAATGCCCTGGAGGAGCCTGGCCTATATCCCTAGATAAGACAATGTTCACAATCTTCATCTCAACAAAGAATAAGATACAAGCATACTCAATCAATATCAAGAATTGTTTTATACATAGAAGCATATTGGATAAATTAAATTTCAGTATTGATATTTGCATATCACTCTCGGTGTACATCAGTACATCACTAACACTTTTACATCATCAGATATGTGGGGACTAATCACTGTGCAAGGTTGGTGATGAAAAAGCTTGTAAAAGGAGAGCAGTGCAACCTTTTAATTTATCATTGAAGACTATGACCACAAAGTCACAAGTATTCATAAATTTACAATTGCCGCTAAAGTATCCCTATGATAAATTACAATATGGGTAGTAATGCCCTTGACTTACTCGGCAGCTCAGACTAAAAATATGTTAGGTTTAATAAGATACACTATTTGAAATTCACTTTTAAATAAATATGTTATGCATAACTACACTTTAAGGTTACAATGAATAATTAAGGCAATGTGATGCATTCATTTCAGAGAAAAATAAAGTGTGTGTAAAGTGTAAACCCTATTTGAAATACACTTTCAAATAAATGTTATGCATAACTGGGCTTGTACATCATCGAAATGCACTTCAAGGTTACAATGAAAGCATACTATGTTCTGAGAGACCAAAATTATCAGTATTTGTGGTCTTGACATTTCCTCGAACGGTTAGCATACTATGTTCTGAGATGGAAGCAAAAACTTAAAGCACTAGGAGATGGAAGCAAAAACTTAAAGCACTGAAGAAGGCCATACTCAACGCATTCAAGCTGCAGCACTGGCTAGAACTCATTACCTATGTTCGCTCACTACCCCGATAACCTTCAAGCTCATTCCTTTCTCCTTTGTTCCTCTTCTTTCCCTTCCATCCATAATTCCCTCACTCAACGCTTCACAATACCATTTTCACAATACCGACCCATTACCCTCTTTGCTTTTAACCTTCCTTTTTTCTAGAAATTTTCAATAAGGAATTTGTGTTTACTAAAAAATTAAACTATGGGCCATGTTCATCTACAAGCAACAGAGTAAAATTTGTAGTGAATACTATGCATGCATCAAAACAAATTTCCAAAAGATTTGCTTTGTTTCCATCTTATTTTTTCTTTTAAAATAACTAGCATAGAATCTAATTGTCATTATTCATCCATTATATAAAATTTGTAGTGATGCTTATCAACTTGAATTTTTCAACACACAACAAAGGATGCTGGTGTTTAAACTTTGAAGACATTAAACAAGAAGAATGACATTCTCCCACAACTGACCGACCCAACCCAACCCATGGGCATAAAAAATAGTGTAACAGTGTAAGATCTCATCACAAAGCAAAACATAACATGCTTCAAGAAAGAATAAAACAAGATTTAGTAGAAACCAAGCTTCCAAGGTGTATGCTTTGGATTCAAAGCCTAAGAAAACAAGATTCAGTAGAACCCAGCAAAAACGTATTGGTTGAACTGGGTATAGCGAAACAGAACAGTAAATCCTTAGAAAAAGAAGTTATAGCACGAAATAAACGAGAAAACGTAAGATTGAGAGGTGGGTATCAAATTAAACAAATGGATATAAACGAGAAAACGTAAGATTGAGAGACAAGGGCCTCAAATTTTACAAAAGAATTAAAAAATTAAACTTAAACAAAAAAACACTAAGAGAAGTGGGAATTAACTAAGAGATGGAAGCTTACCAGAGAGATGGCGGTGGAGAGAGAGAGAGAGGCCAACGAACGGAGCTTGAGAGTGAGAGGGCGGTGGCGAGAGAGAGGCCAATGATCGGAGCTTGAGCGTGAGAGGGCGATGGAGAGAGAGACGCCAACGACCGGAGCTGAGGGCGACAGAGAGTGAGAGGGGAAATGGGGGACCGAATATGTGTTTGCAGAGAATGAGTGTTAGGAGCCGGGTAGAGAATACTGCCACTAGGTGCAGAGAACCTCCTAACAAGAATAATAAGAGAGGGAAATAGACTATTACTTCATCGATACTAATTATGAGCTCATATAATGTTTATATAGGCTAGTGCATACCCATAGCAATTCTACTACACCCTAACACACTCAACACTACACCTAATAACAAACTAATAAAATGCATAATAGATCCTTCTAGAAATAGAAGAGTCATTGAACCTCTAGGATCATAACAATGAGAGGGGAAAATGGGGGAAGGATGCGATTTAGGGTTTTAGTGATTAGCTACCAACACATTATCGGTCGCTAACGTAACAATATCATCGTTGAAAAAGGCTTCAGTCGCAGATTCGGTAGCTAAAAGGTCAACAAGTTGGACCTTTAAAATTGTAGTTTTGGCGACTGTATTAGCTACCGAATATTTTGCGACCCCTAATTTCAGTAGCTAATCCTGTAGCTAAATGATAATATTTTTCAGTTTTTAAAAAACCAAAAATTAGTAGCTAAACGGTCGCCATTAGCGACAGATGACTTTCCGTAGCTAAATTCGGTTCCTAAAAACACATTTTCTAGTAGTGTTGGTTGTTCTCTCCTGTGGATGTAGGTCGCATTGATCGAACCATGTAAAACCCGGTGTTCATCTTCTTTACTGTTTTGTTTCTTATTTCTGATTGTTATTTGTTCTAGTTTCATTTGCATAATTCTTTCTTGCATTTGTTGTGCTTTGTGTTTCATGTGTATACAAACTTGAATGTTGTTTCGTGACCTTGATTTCACAACACGTGGCGCCGTCTGTGGGAACAACGAAGCAATGCGGTGATGAAATCAAAGCAAGAACGGAGAAGAGAAAAAGCAAATCAAGAACTGAGAAAAAGAAGGAAATCGATTGGGTCTAAAGGCAAGAAAGGGAAACTAGAAGAAGCAAAATAGAAGCCTTTGTAAAGAAGGAACGATGGTTGTGTTTTGTCCACAAATCAGGTGTTTTCAATTTCTATGTCTTCTAGTCTAGCTTCGATTTTCTTTTGCTTGGCTGTTGTGTACGCTTTCTTGATTGGAACAGGTCTTGGTGATGGTGTGTATGGCACAAACCAAGTTCTGCGGCAGGCAGTTGCTAGAGGTGTGTAACATCCTAAAATTAAAAATAATTGGAGATAATAACGTTAGAGAAATTAGATAATTTTTGGGAGGCTTAGACTGCATGTTTTGGGCCTTTGAATTAATTAGAAAGGATAAAAAATAATTAAAATCTGCAACAATAATAGAACTCTATCTAGACTTTATCTAAAACTTATTTAATAACAAACTCTAACTACACTCTATCTAAAACTTATTCAAAGACTCTATCTAAAACTTAATTCAAAAATCAGTCTCTATGTCAGGATGCATTAAAAATAGGTTTAAAAATAGGGAATCAGTGCAACACTATATATATACCTTCATATAACACCATAGTGCGGCTAGGAACCCTTTTTGCATCCTAAAACACCTTAGTAACGGTTGTAGAGCATCTTCATGCTTGGGAGATGGGGTTGCAACAAGCAATGAGTTTGGAAGGAGAACAATAACAACAACAACAACAACACTAACAACAAGAGGAAGATGAAGATGAAGAAGAAGGAGAAGGAGAAGGAGAAGGGGATTCAAGACTGAAGAAGGCGACATCTAAGATTCGCCATAGGGTACGCTTGGAGATTCTTGGAGGTCTTCAAGAGGTGAGTAGAAATACTCTTTCTCACCCTTTTCATGGTGCAAATTGATTTGGGGTTTGGGTTATGTTTTCAAAATGCGTTTTTGGAAAATAATCATGCGTTTGGTCAAATCCTGATTTTATAAATCTGGGGGTTTTCCTTCTAAGGTGTTCCTGCTGTTAATTAAATGGTTATTATTGAAATTGATGCTATGATATATATGATACATACGTGATTTGGTTGAATTGATATGTTATATATGCACTATTTGACGATATTTGTGATATTGGCATGATTCAATAACTGTTAATATGTTGGATGTTGTTTGCTGCAATACCGCCTATGATAGGGGTATCGAAAGTAACACTGCCAATGATTTGGGGTGTCGAAATATGAAATACCGCCATAATGGGGTATCGAAAGTAACATCGCCACATGTTGGGATGTCGAAATGAGTAATACCACCAATGTACAATGGTTGGTATCGAAATGAGTAATGTCACTGAAGAGAAGGTGACATCGAAATACCTTCATGAGTAAGGTAGGCAATGGGACGCCATTGTTATGTGCAGTTTGAAAGTCATATGACATATGAGAATATTTGAGATTGTTTGCTATATGAGATTTTGTCATATTTGATTTATGATGTATTAATGATGATTGTTACTGTTAATAATAATTTATATTATTATTATTATTTTACTATACATTATTTTGAAAATAGCGGGTACCATGGATAGTTTTTCCGGTTACCGCACCGGTTGAGAACAATGCTTTTGTGAAAACCCTTTAAATTGTATTTCTGTTCACTGGGATTTTATATCTCATTAGTAGTATTGTTTTTAGAGCCTGAGGATGTCCCTGTTGAGCAGCCAGACGTTTTGAAGACTATCTCTTTAGCATTAGAGCTTGGTTAGTATTGCATGGCATATGCCAGGAGGACCTTTATTATTTTTTAGTTATTTTCTTATGCGAGATGTTATAGACGCCCTGTTTTGAAGTTTTGAAACTGATTATGTTATTCGGTTTTTGAATTAATGTAAACAATTATTTTGGACTAATATTATATTAAGTATTTATTCAGTGTTTATTTAAGAAAAAAAATTATTTTTCTTGATTTTATTTAAATTATTAATTTGGGTTACTAATGTAACGAAGGGCGTTACAAGGTGCGCGGTGGTGGGACTGTGCAGGGGTGGTGACGTGGTGTTATGGCAGACGCGAGCTCAGTGCTGCAATCCTATGCGCGAGCAGCGGCACTTCGCAAGGCTTGCACGAGGTACAAGACATCGGTTGTGACGATGGAGCAGGTGGAGCCTGGATGGGAGACGCAGAGGGTTTCGCGGTGTCTCATTGTGATGCTTTTCTTGGTGCTTCCAGAGAAGAAACAGTAAAAGATTGTAGTCTCATTGGAGAAGGAGCAAGATCTGGGAGAAAAAGAAAAAGAAAAGAAGCCATTGTTGTTGTTTTCTGGTCTGGGAAGAAGGATGTGAAGAAGATGATGTTGTTTGTTTGAAGAAAGGATATTCGTTCAAGATAAATAGCTCTTGCGGTTGGATGTTTGCATTAGTGGTTGCTATGGCCTGGTAGCTTAGAACTTGCAGTGGATTTAGGAGGTCATGCGATCGATTCTATGCTTTGGAGTCATTTGTTTTTTGAGTTTAAAATCAAATGTGCATCCGATGGGGATCGAGCAAGGGACGTGAAGATTTGAGCGCTGAGGTGGTGAACACCAGGCTAGCGCGTTGGTTGTGCTATTGGATAGCATTTTCAAATTATTAATATCTTGGTAATTCTCATAAGGCAGAAAAGCAAAGGTTCAAAGATTGCTTGGACTTGGTTGGTTTCTTTGATGCATAGTACAGAAGTGGGAGAGCAGCACTGTGATGTAAGATCTCTTATTCTCAGGTTTGGAGTCAAGGTGGAGTGTGAGGTTTTGTGATTTAGAGTCAACGTGGAGAATTATTGAGAATGACTCAAAATCACAAGGCTCTGTTCAGAGGCAGTTCGCGAGGCGAATTGATCGTCGCGACGCGAGACAGAGGATTCCAGTTTTCGTGGTCTGCAACATAGAGGCAAGTCGCTAGGCGAATGAGGTTTCGCCGCTCGAATCGGGTGATCAGCTTTGGAGCTCTCTGGCTCGTCCGACGAAAAGGAAGCCGCGAGGCGAATTGATCAGAGGTCAGAATCTATTTTGGCAGTTACAATCAGTTGGGAGTTGGTTAGTTAGTTTGAGGCTTCAAACTAACTTGGATCTTAAAACTTCACAATGATTGGTGGTTTAAGCTTCCCATGGATTAGTATCTTCACATGGATTGGTGACTCATCAAGGAGCTATTAGTGATTGATGTATATGTATATATATATACATATCATGTAATAGGCTTAATGAGTTGAGAGGACTTGAAGGAAGTAGAGAGATGAGGCGAAAATGAAAAGAGATTGAGAAAGTGCATAAGAGTAGAAATAGCTATCTTGGGGTAGTTCTGGGTAGGGGTGTTCATCAACCGATCCAAATCAATTCAAACCGCAAAAACCGAATCGAAAAACCGAAAACCGAACAAACCGAAAAAATCGAAAACCCCAAAAACCGCTTTTTTTTCATTGGATTGGATCGGATTTCGGATCCTCCGGCAAAAATCGATCCGATCCAATCCAAACCGACCTACTATATACATATACTATTATTTTTTAAATTATAGTACTACTCATACTTAAGTATTGTTTTTCATACTTTTATGAACTAACACTCTCATTCTCTTTAATATTTTTGTTGGAATTGTCAAATACTAGATGTATTGGAATTTGGATAGTTATTCATGTACCAAGGAATCAATAGTTATTCATGTACTAGAAGATTTCATGTATGTACTTAGGAACTAGAACTACATTAATTCTAGTATATATAGGTTTAATGTTGGTTTTCGATTTAATATAACTATGTAATGATGTATCGGTAAAAACCGAATTAGCCAATCCAATCCAAACCGCATTTGATTGGATTGGATTGGATTGGATCGGTTGGATCGGATTTTTTTAAAGAAGCAAACCGATCCGATCCGATCCAATCTAAACCGCAAGTTGTTTCCATCTTTGGATCGGATGATTTTTTGGCACAAAACTGATCCAATCCAATCCGCGAACACCCCTAGTTCTGGGATGCATGATGTGAATCACATAGGTGTACATGAATAAGCAAGATAGGTGGAGATTTTTATTTTAAAGCTTTGTATCTCTTTGTTCATGATAGTGAAGATTGACTGCTCTTTCCCATGGATATAAGTCGCATTGACCGAACCATGTAAAACCTGGTGTTCATCTTCTTTATTGTCTTGTTTTTTATTTTCGATTGTTCTTTGTTCTAGTTTGATTTGCGTAATTCTTTCTTGTATTGTTGTGCTTTGTGTTTCATGTGCATACAAACTTGAATATTGCTTCGTGACCTTGATTTCATAACAAAAATAAAATCACAACTCATTAATATTTTCGTTCATTCCTAACATTTGATTGGTGGGGGACATCAAGACACCATTTTTTGTTCCTCTAAGGAATAAAAATGTGATGTTGATCTTAGCAAAGTGCAAATAAAATTGAAAAAAGCAAAAGATGTGACTTCATTTAACCTATATTAATTAACGAGTGACGAGAAATGGAATGACATAAACTACAAAAAAAAGGAAATGACATCTTGTGTCATTATTTCTCTTACGTGCTCGCGTAGAGAAAAGAGATAAACACAATGGAATTTTAACCCAATAAAGATTTGTGAAATTTCATTCCCATGTAAAAAGTGTATGAGTCACTCCCTTCCCAAATCTTTGAATTAAGTTCAAAGCTATTTATTGCCCTTGTTCTTAATGGCTTCTCCTCCAGCTTAGCAAGCAGACACTGCAGATTTTGTTAATACAAGACAAGGAGAACGATTGCATCAAGTTCCAACCAAGCACAGAGAAACCCTGTACCTAGCCAACCACAAGAGAGAAATCATTTCGAATTTTATTAGATACAGAAATGCTTCAGCAATAGAATCCTTGAACAGAACTGATTTTTTACTCCTATTTTTACATTCTTTCATAGAGCTGATTTTAATATCTCAATCTGTGATGTAGAAAATTCATTGAAACTTGTCTCTGTTGGCCATCCCACCAGACCACAGTCTGAACTAAAGGCAATAAACAGGCAATAAACACATATTAACACTTTCTAGTATAGAAATAGATTACAAGGACTTCTTGTTCAATAAGGGGTCATTGATGACTTGAGGCTCAAAGTCTGGTTTCACATAGCGGGCGAGTGTCTCTGCATACAAGTCGTATCGAGAAGTCATCCTGAAGCCCCACGTGTCTTTCACCTGCCTACATAAGTTAAGATCCATGTCTGTGATCAATAAGCCATCCCTGTAACGAGATAGAGATGGTGTGCAGGATGCATCTGGTGCTGAAATATAACTGGATCCATAAAAGTGCCCAAAATCTGCATGTGCTGGCTTTCCATCACCAGAAGTAAATGGATTGGGGAATGTCTCAGTCCCAACACGATTGATTGAAGCAACAAAATAACTGTTTGCTATTGCAGCATTACGAGCCTGAAGAACAATAACGCTTTTAAGCCATAGACTACAATGCAGATGTTCTACAAGTATAAAATCTGGCTATTGCTTCTAAATAGGCAGGTACAGGTTAGGCAGGAAGAATGCCATATGCCAATTCTCTTACTGATAAGTCACTTATGAACTAATTTTATGCTAAATATCTACCTGTAGGCATTAGCATAAAATCATAGTTATAACCCATCACTGAGGAGTGCCCGAATCAATCTAAGACCAGAAACAAGAATGAGTTGAAAAGAATTTAGTGTGTCTTCAATAAATGAAAAGCAACTGACCTCTATTGGCCACATTGGTTCGCTGAGTTCACCAACAGTGGCAGAAGGGTTGAAAACAATCTCCGCTCCATTCAAGCCAAAGGCTAACCAATTTAAAGGATGGTGCCTACCATAACATATATTAATGGCAATCTTTCCAAATGCTGTTTCAAATACAGGGTGGCCAGTATTTCCTTCCATATAATATGTGCTCTCATTGAAGTCCCCAACTCTTGGTATATGATTCTGCCAGATGTCATGTGTGATTGTGTTCATGAGATAGCTAAAAGATAGTATTCGCATTAAAATTAGAAGTAAAAAATTACCTTCCTGTGCTTTCCAATTATGTTGCCATGATTTCCAATTACAACGGCAGTGTTCCAAATAACCTCCCCATGGTTAATATCCCTCTCAAGAATTGGACTTATAATCACCATGTTATATTTCAGTGCAAAGCTTTGCAAAAATTCTGTTGATTCCCCATCAACAGGTTCTGCAAATTCACACCACCTCTTCTCTCGTGTACAGAAGGCAAATGGCATCATCCATGCTTCCTGCAATGGAATTATATAAAATCATTTAAGATTTTCATATCATGGTATGAAAGCAATTGGTAAATGCCCATACTCATGCAACCTACCTGCAAGCATAATATGTTGACTCCCGACGAACCTGCAGTATCAATAATTGGCTTTAGTTTCTTAAAGATAGCCTTCTTTTGGTCCGAGAAGTGAGCATTTGTTGGAAGGGCAATAGAGTTCTGAATCAAGCCAACCCTTACTACTCGAGGATCTCTTAATAGTTCTTTGTCAGCATGAAAGCAGAAAGCCTGAAAAAAAACTTAAAATCATACCGTGCATAACTGATAGAGTTTCTACCTTGAAGAAGGAAGCTGTGGTTAATTAATGGACTAAACTAAAACCATCTCATTTAACCAATAACAGCTAATAGATTCCAACAATGATTTAACAAACAACAGCCAGACAAGAAAAGAGCTGTTTCCATCTTCTTAGTCCATAGAGTGTGCTTGCTTGCTAGGAGCAAAAACAGAAGAAATGAAAAGTGACAGTGCATTTTGATATAATGTATGCCTAAATGCATCCTTATATTCATTCCTTCCAATTTCACTCCTGCCAAGCACACCCACAAGCCCTACGATGTGTACTTTGCATGAGTATAAATAAAAACAACTCATCTTACTTAAGCCAAGTGATTTCACTTCCTTTCGTACATTGTTGGAAACACTTAGTCTTATTTCTCAAGCATAAGAAAGGTGCAATCCACTATTTTTTACGATGTTTAAAATTCATAATAATAATATAATAATATTTCTAAAAAGTGAGAAACCAATTGTTTTCTCGCAGGTGCATGGCATAGAAGCATGTTTCAAAATTTCTGAAATGCAGAATGCAGTCCCATTTCAGAGAGAGGGAAAACTTAAATCCATGACCTAAAAAGCATCAGACAGACATTCTTGAGGTTTCTAGATAATTGTTTCATAAACATACTTTTCAGATTTTATATATCATAAATACAAAGAAATTCACCATATACTGTTATGTGTAATGTTGAATTATTTAATTTTTTCAACTAAAAGGCAAAACAACATTCTAGGAAGTTGTGGTGAAGCAAATTGATCCAATATTCCTTTCATCTTGTGATGTAATTAAGAACTGATTGTATTGATATACCTGGAGGTCAAAGGCATGTTCCAGAGAGAGAGCTGTAGCAGATTCTGGGAGAGCAATGGTTTCAAGTGGTTTTCCACAATTAAGCCCAGTAAGCAAACGGTTGACTTGCTGCAACACAGGACAGTAAGCCATCAGAAAAGAGGCCAATCTTTTTATGTGATTGATGTAAGCACAGATGTATTAAACCAATTTAAGAAGGAAGATATATGATCCATTTTCTATGAAGCTTGAATAATTTCCAAATTTGAGACAGAAAGCAACCATTTGATCAATTGATGCTGGAATCATACAAGCAACTACAATCATATGTCCATCCATGTCAAAAAGATTCGATAAAGTCTTATATTTATGTGGACTGGGCTTGAAAGTTATATATGGGAATTAAAACCCACAAAGCGAGGATATGAATGAATCAAGTAAGTGTTGAGAAGAATATAGTAGGATGAGTGAAATGGATGTGGTTTGCAAAGTAGGGGTACCTGGAAGTGATGGGGGTTGAGATTGTCCTTGAGAAGACGGTGAAGTGAATCGTAGCCGCAGATAGAACCATCCCCAGAGCCAGAGGCCTTGATTGCTTCTTCCTTCGCTTCTTCGTTTTGGGTCTTCTCCATCTCCCACCTTCTTCACTTCAATCTCAATCCAATACACAGAGGATGGGATTGGTACTCTAATGATTTTGTTTATTTTTATCAATACAATCATACATGTTTGTTTTCATTCGCATGTGTTGCGTTTTGTTCTCAAATTGAATTGAATTGCTGTTTGCTGATCATTAATAAATTAAATCGCCAATAATGCACGATGCCGTAATAAATAATACTAGTGATTCCACCTTAAATAACTCATCATCATTCTATTCTATGCCGTTTTCTCGAAGTAAATTCCTTATGTTCTCACCATGATTGAACGGAGAGATTAGTAATAGATAGATCGGAATGCAAAAGGTTAAAGAACGACGGTTAACGAGTTTAATTTTTTTTTTTTTTTGTAAAGGCCCAAAAACTAGTCCATCAAATTTTCTTGAGGACCCATTAGTCCCGGAAAAAAGAAGTTAAATAGTTCATTTAGCTTCCTTAACTCAAATTAGGCATTCGTTTTTCATATCCCACTTATTACTATTTTTATTTCCTCCTCCCCATTTTTTCACAATTAAATTTCTAAAATATCCTTTTATCATTTCACTCTCTCTTTTTCCACAAATGGGATATAAAAAGCAAATGCCTTAATTTTCCTACTTGTGATCAAACTCCTCCTCACCCCCTCCGGTGGTCGCCCTGAGGGTGGTCTTGAGGGGCAACCGCCCAGGACCCCAATTTTAGAGGGGCACCAAAATGTTTTTTTTTTTTTACTTAGTAGTAGCATATATATATATATATATATATATATATATATATATATATATAGAAATAATATATTGTAAAAAATTAAACAAACAATATGAAAGAAAGGCAGGCAGTTTAGGTAGTCAATTCAATGTCGGCTTCTTCAAAACCCTTTTTCTGATTAAATAAATTGTATAATAAATTTAAGTAATCACATTTACAATTTTGGAAAGTTGAACCCATGAACCGTCCAATTTTTTTCTTGGTATTGAGCACCGTCCAAATTTAATAGGTAACTGCTAGGCTGCTAGCAAGTAGCATTTGAACGTTCAAACAAATCAAGAGTCACACTTCTTATCAATCAATTCTATTATAAAATGATCAATCACACTTTTTATATCAACTATCAACACCATTCTCTAATCAAACTAATCTTTATGTTTCTCAGTGATATCTTTTATCTTTACAGACTCTCATCAATCCATCTCTCCCAAACTTGCACTATTGCACACAGCCCTTTGCCCATCCGTGTCGGATAAAAACTTGTGTCTCGCACTGTGTTGCAGTAGCAAGAAAATAGAAGGTAGTGAGTCATTTGATTAGGCAGTGCTTTTTGCAAATGAGTTTTGAATTATACTTTTATTACTATCATTTTTGACATTGTTTTTCTCACTTCAGATTGTGACTTAAAAATTGTACTATTGTTTCATCTCATTACTATATACATATGTGGCTCCTTGTTTGATATATAGATTATAATTTCATGCTTTCGTTTATACCTGGGTTCGGTTCACTTAATAGAAGGTTTGAGCAATATAACACATATGAGGAGATTTTTGAATTTTATTTAGTATTGAAAGACTAAAATCATTAGCTAACATGTAATTGTTTCCCTAATGCATGCACAACTTATAGAATAATATTAACTATCCCTGTTATTGTTACATCTGATGAAAGAAGTTTTTCTAAATTGAAATTGTTAAAATCTTATTTATGATCTACTATATCACAAGATAGATTAAATAATCTTGCTTTGATTTCTATTGCAAATGATTTTTTAAAAAATCTTGATTATGAACGTATTATTGATGATTTTGCAACAAAAAATGTAAGAAGAACAATATTTAAATAATTATGAGGACACCACCCAAGGCACTAAAAAACTAAAGGCCGGCCCTGACCCCTTCTATTTCTTCTTTTTCTTCTCCTCTCTCCTCGTATTTTATTCTCTTACTCCTAACTCAATCTCAACCAACCCCATTGTCAGCTCAGGAAAGCTACAGAGGGGAGCACAACCAATAAGATAATGAGCACAATGGTGATATTTTTTTCGGGAAAGAATGCGGGACACAAGAATTCGAATGTTTTTTCAAATTACACTAGTATGCAAAAAATTGAATATATTACGAAAACTATAATTTCTGTAATGTATATAATTTTTAATACATATTTCCGTAATGTATTCAATTTTTAATACATTACGGAAATGTATGTAAAAAAACTTGAATACATTAGGTAAAAAATTAATTGTGAAAAAAGGCCACGGTGGGAAGATCTGAAGGGTGTTTGTGGGATTTAATTAGAAAAAAATGGAGAGAGGGGATAAGAATATTAAATAATGGGATATAAAAAGATTAATGATCCAAATTACTCCATCAAATCTAATCCGTGACCCAAAAAATCCCCACCTGTAAAGCAAAACTTCATTTTTGTTGCTGCGGTTCCCCCGGTATATGGCCTTTTTAGGTTTTCTGTTACCTTTTCCCTGCATTGGTTGTTTCAGGACAGAAAGTTAGAAGTTGTAGTTACATGCTTAATGCCTCGACATAATTCAAAGTGTGCTTTTTCTTCATTAACTGATTTTCTGATCCAAGACCTAAGCAAATGCAGAAGATCGTGGAAATCCCAATGATCCGTGTGTGATACTAAAACGTGACTATATAGGAAATTTGGCTACATTCAACCTCAAAGATCCCTCTCGCCATGTTGTTATTGTGGCCAGCACACATCTTTATTGGTAATGAAGTAATTTATGCGTATGTGTTTGTGCAATATTTCTTTTTTCCTTTGTCCATTTTCAATGAAATGCTGGATTAATGTGAATTGAGTTATGTGGACATAAGTTTGCTTAACTTTAGTGGTGGAATTTATAAATGACACTTAACTTTCTGGCCCAGGGATCCTGAGTGGGCTGATGTCAAGCTTGCACAAGCTAAATATCTTCTATCTCGCGTAGCACAATTTAAAAGAGAGGTATAAGATAGATATGAATGCATACCTGAAGTCATTGTAGTTGGTGACTAAATATCTTCCTATTGCATAAATTAGTTTTATTGCACCGAATACCAACATGATGCGTAAGTCTGCTATTTATTAACGGTGGACATGAGTCGATTTCGAGCTCAAAAAGTCCAATCCAAAAATAACCGATCTATATATATCATGGCCCATTTCCGTCCAATTAGGTGGTCGATTTAGTTGGATAGCGGTTGAGTGGGTTGAGCAGGTGTTCAGGTGGGTTGAAGCGGGTATGGGCCCATCTTGGGCTGGATTAGATTTTGGGTCATATTCAATTTTTTGAGCATTTGTTTTGGTCAATTTTTATTCCAGTTTTTACTAGCTAAATATCAAGGTTTAACCTTGATTCATGCATTGGGCCATTTAAAAATATAGTTGCAATCATAACCCATTTAAATACACTAGCGGTTAAGAAATACATATGCAACATTATTTTTACAACAATAATTCCATATCTGACCTATCAATTGTGGTTTAATAACAATAGGTAAATAATGAAGACATGCAAATACACAAATATAACATTGTTTTTACAACAATTAATCCAGATCTGGCATATGAAATGTGGTTTAATAATAAAAAGTAACTAAATGTATATATGAAGAGTAAGACCCATTGCTTCATTCTCATTGTAGTCCCTCCTCTGCAGACTCCCCTTCATTTTCATTCTCATTATAAGACTAGCAGCACCCAAGAAAGTTCAAGCAATCAACAGAAATGCAGAAATTCTCATCATAGGACTAACAGCACCCAAGAAAGGTCAAGCATCAACAGAAAAGCAGAAATACAATCACAATGAATCAAATGAATACATGATTAATACATGAATACATGGGCAATCCACATGCCATCAGAGTATACATTTACAAACGGACAGAGCATACATTTACAATTTCAAATAATTTAAGCATACAAGAGCATACATTTACAAGAGCATATACAAATTACACATTCAAATCTATAGAACAAACATAAGCATTCAAATATGCTCAGAAATACAAATTAAACATACAATTTTACAAATTCAAATTAACAAATCAATCTTACAAATTGAGCAGACAAATTAGACAATGGGTTTCAAATAAGCTGAGTATTACAGGGCCGGCCCAAGCATAAAGCGGCCCAAGCCCTTGCTTTAGGCCTCTAAAAAAAACAATTTTTTCTTTAGAAAAAAAGCCCATTTTGTATTTTTTTATATTATCTTTTTGATATGTTTCATACATCAACAAACATAAGTTAGCTCATTTGGTATAAAAGCTTATCATTAACTATAAGGTCCAGGGATCAATTCCTTGTTGTGTACAAAATAATTAATACTTTAATTTTTTAACAAGGCCTCATCATAGAGTTTGCTTTAGGCCTCAATAGGTGTTGGGCCGGCCCTGCTGAGTAACTAAATAATGAGTAACTTATACAAAAGAAGAGAACTGTGTTCCAGTGAAGAAACTCCAATATCAACAAGCATTAATTCATTCAACTCAAAATATCACAAAATAGATGTAGTACTACATACATAATGACTATTTTCTAGAAGCTCCAATTCAACTAACATATGCAGTGTTAACTATTATCATCTTTAAAATCATTTCATAAAAATATGATATTTTTAAAAGAAATGCATGTGAATTTAAATATAGATGTAGTAAAAAACTAAAACAATGTAAATTGGGTGCACACTGCACAGATGTCTCCTCTTCCTTTTCAAAATCGATTTGCTGAACAGAAGATAAATACTCAGTTACTAAAAACCAAGTTTCAACACACATCGCATTGTAAAGCTCAATAACACAAAAAGCTAAGCATGCACACACACACAAAGGAAGGATCTTAGGAATACTTACTGAGTAAAGGCCTTGGAAGCTGAGCAGAGACGCTAAGTATAACCTGAGCAAAGGAAACACAAGATGTTAGTCAAATAAGTCGGATTTATAATAAGGAAATCAAAGAATAGAAGAAGAAGAACGAGAGATCGAGAGAAATGAAGAGCTCGAAGGTAACTTACCTTTTCAATCACAACCCTAAGCTCAAATCGAAGCAAAGACTGGCCACGATGAGTTGGTTCCTTTGGTTAACAACATGATGAATAGGTAAAAAAGAACAAAATTTTAGTCAAATAAGGATTTGGAAACCAAAATCTAAACCCTAACCCTGATAATAAAAAAGCACAAACCCATCAAACCTTACCTCCGGTGACTATCGAGAGATTGAAGGTGAAAGAACACCCTCAAGTGAAAGACGAACGACAAAGCGAGGGAGACGAACGACGAAGGAGACAGAGTAGAGATCGAGACTCGAGAGAGGAAGAGGGGATGAGAGAGCAGCGCTAGGGTTGTTTGTGTTTGTGTCTTTGTGATAGGAAGAAATGAAAATGAGTCGCATACGCATAGAGGTAGGGATTGGAAAACGACGTCGCATGGGATTAGGAAATATTAAAAAAAATTATTTTAACTCAGGGTCGGTCGGGTTCGGGTACCGACGAAATTTTGTAACTCCACCCGAACCCGCTCGCCCTAACCCATGTGTGACTGTTTCTTCACAGCGACGACCCGCTCACCCGTTTGAACCCACCCGATTGTCTAATGTTGTGTCCGGGTCCATCAGATTCTAGTCGGGTCGGGCCCAATTGTGCAGCCCTTAGTATCTATGCATGAGTTGATTCTCAATCTCAAAAAAAAAAGGGAATAATGGCATGAATATAGTTGTTGGGAAAGGGAAATCACAAGATGTGGCCGTAGATCTCACCATTGAATGTTATACACTCCACCCCTTTTGATTATAGCAATGTAAGTTTCGATGCATGTTAGGTGGCTGACGTAGGTCACTTGGCTAGTTTTTTTTATGTTTGCATACTGATTAAAAATTTTGGTGCACATTGTTGAATTTTGGTTCATGTTGGATTCTGGTGTATGCATTACACGCGGGAGCTTATTTGGGTCACAGGCTAAATTTGAGGGACTAATTTGGGTCACTAATTTGAGTTAACGGAGCTAAGTGGACGGAGGGACTAACTTGCCTCGCGTTTGTAAATCTCTGACTATTTAGTTAAAAAAAATTGGGGACTAAAAGTGGGTCCTCAAAAAAATTTAGAGACCAGTTTGGGCCTCTACTAATTTTTTTATTTTGTGTGAACCATGGGCGCTCATGGCCGACGGTCGAAGACTAATCCCTTTTGAGGCAGAAAGTTCACAGAAGTGTGTAGAGTCTCTCCCAATAAAGTCTTTTCCATAATCTATCTTGTGACAACATGCTTAAGAAACTCAACTATCTACCAAGTTGTATTGGGCCTTGTTGGTGGTTAACGAGTTTAATTAGTATGTATAGGCTTTTGCTAGCGTGAGCAAGCTTTTGATATCTCTCACCGTGAGAGACCAGGTATTACCTGCTGCAGCAGGTAAAATAGACTTCAATATTTCCCTCGTGATCCGTGCTTTGTTACGTCATGGTCTCATTAAAAAAAAATTGTTCAGTAACACACGACTCCCTCCCTCCAATGGAGTAGCACCCGACGTGTCACCACCTAACCCCTCCCTTCCTTATGTGATACTCTGGGTCCGTTAGTTGAGTGTTTTCATTTTCACCGGTGTCTTCAAAATGCTTCTGAGTAGCTTCGCGAGAGGTGTCCCTTTTCCCTTGAGTTATTTTAACTGTAATCAAATGCTTCCTTACCCCATTTTCTCCTATGACGAGCTTACATATATCCTTGAATCCCCTTGATGCAACAAGGCGACATTTTAGTGAAGCACAAATTAAAAAACTGAAAGACAAATATCAACAGGTCCCCTTCAAAGCAAAAATAAATGTGTATATGCATAAATAGGGAACCCAGAAAATTTAACATTAAGACCCATTAATAGAACAAACACGGGACACTTTGATTAAACGAACTACACAATTCAATCACCATCCAGGTTCATTGAATCTATTATCTCTATCAAAGATGAAACGAAGATTCAAAAGAATGGTGCTTTGTAACACTGGTTGGCTAGTTGCAAGCCTTGGTTTATATACTAGAATTTGGAATCCGATACTGACTTGAATCTCTATTTACTTTTTGTTCGGTTAGGGAAATAAAACTTAAAATAGAGAGAATGGGGAGAAAGAACAATGTTCTTATGTGTAGAAAAGTAAGAAGTTTAATTACATGAATCTCTCTTCTTTAGCTTGAAGCCTGCGAAAATCAGGTTACAGCCATAACATTGCAGGTAAAAATAGTTCTCTCTCGCATTCTATCAAACACTGTGTGTGTCAAGAAACAAGCAACACTTCCTGCACATATTCACAAGCGTGGTACCCAGAAACACTGAAGCCGTATGTTTTTACCAAAAGGGCATGTACGTGTTGCCCTTGTAGTAGAGCTTTCTCATCTGCAAAGAGCTTAAGAACCAGAACAAGCCTATTCAAGGTAGAACTGAATTGCAACTCACTCCTCACTTTCAATTACGCACCCAGAAAGAGAGAGTGGGTGAGAGTGATAGAAAGGGGACCAAAATTTCTTCACTCAACCTTCTCTTCCCTTCCACACTCATCCCAATCCTTAAATCCGCACTCTCCCTCTTCCCCCATCTCGTTGGCTGCTCAACCACCGACGGTGACGTCTACATCACTTGAAACGACGGTGGCATCGATTTCCTTCATGCCAATGCCACCGCTTTTTACATCTATGACCTCTTGTCCCCACTTGAAGTCTCCCAATCCTTCGAGGAATTCTTTACCTTCGACAGGAAGGTTAGTTGCAGAGGCCATTCCATGCTAATCATGGCAATTTAGGTAAAGGGAATAGTAACTTAACCCATAGAGCCGGTTGCCTTGATGTATCTCAACCGTCCAATAATCTTTTTACGACATCTAACGGCTATATAGCATGTTTCACCGTGAGCGACTTGTTTAGCCCGCTCACAATAGAAGCCGCCAGTATGTATAATGTAAAGTTGTTTTACACTATCAAGTATTCATAAATTGCAACATCGTTAGAAATGTTGATTCTTATTATAACTACCTGAAAAGTCACACACATGTAGGATAATTTGTAATTGGTTGAAAATGTTACAAAATAGGAATATATATATATATATATATATGGACAAATAGTTGGACCATCGGTTTTCACCAATTTGGTCGGTTTGGCACCGATTCTCCATTGGCTTTCAAGACAAACAGTTTTCTGGGACACTCATACCAATACCAGGACCGATTCACAGCTTGAATCAACTAGTTAGGTTGTGACGGCCCGGACTGCTTTTAGGATTTCCAACTGTCCTTACAAACCAATGCTGGTCTTTTCAGCATGCCTTGTCTTCACTCATACGTTTTCTAGGAAATTTCTCAGAAGGTCATTCATCCCACAAGTGCACCAAGTCAAGCACGCTTAACTATGTAGTTCTTATGTTTTGGGCTCCCGAAAAGAAGATGCATCTTGTTGATATAGCTAGTATCAATCAATTCTTATAAGCCTTCCTTTAACTGTACAGTCACATACCTGCATAGTCTCAGGATCCCTCTTATTCTGGTGTGAATCGGTTCATTCATATGTCCCTCCGCCTAGAAGCCTGTCAGGAGCCGCTCCTTATTCGTGCCTCATGCATCGCCAATCACTCCCCGCCCTCGTCAGCCCAGGGTGTTAAATGCCCACCATCCTCCGCTTGGTTCGTCCCCGAACCACACCGTACTAGGAGAGGTCCGCTCCGATACCATTTGTGACGGCCCGAACTGCTTTCAGGATTGCCGACTATCATCACAAACCAACACGGGTCTTTTCAGCATGCTTTGTCCTCACTCACATGTTTTCTAGGAAACTTTTCAGAAGGTCACCCATCCCACAAGTGCTCCAAGTCAGGCATGCTTAACTGTGGAGTTCTTATGTTCTGGGCTCCCGAAAAGAAGATGCATCTTGTTGGTATAGGTAGTACCAATCAATTTTTATAAGCCTTCCTTCAACTGTACAGTCCCATACCTGCACAGTCTCAGGATCCCTCTCATTCCGGTGTGAATCGGTTCATTCATGTGTCCCTCCGCCTAGAAGCCTGCTAGGAGCCACTCCTTGTTCGTGCCTCATGCACCAACGATCACTCCCCGTCCTCGTCAGCCCCTAGTGTTACATGCCCGTCCTCGTCAGCCCCTAGTGTTACATGCTAACCAGCTTCCGCTTGGTTCGTCCCCGAACCACATCGTATTGGGAGAGGTTCGCTCTGATACCATTTGTGAAGTCCCGGACTGCTTTCAGGATTGCCGACTGTCCCCACAAACCAACACAGGTCTTTTCAGGGTGTTTTGTCCTCACTCACACGCTTTCTAGGAAACTTCCCAGAAGGTCACCCATCCCACAAATGCTCCAAGTCAAGCACGCTTAACTATGGAGTTCTTATATCCTGGGCTCCCGAAAAGAAGATGCATCTTGTTGGTATAAGTAGTACCAATCAATTCTTATAAGCCTTCCTTCAACTGTACAGTCCTATACCTACACAGTCTCAAGATCCCTCTCATTCCGGTGTGAATCGGTTCATTCATGTGTCCCTCCGCCTAGAAGCCTGCCAGGAGCCGCTCCTTATTCGTGCCTCATGCACCGGCAATCACTCCCCGCCCTCGTCAGCCCAGGGTGTTACATGCCCACCATCCTCCGCTTGGTTCGTCCCCGAACCACACCGTATTAGGAGAGGTCCGCTCTGATACCATTTGTGACGGCCCGAACTGCTTTCAGGATTGCCGACTATCCCCACAAACCAACACGGGTCTTTTCAGCATGCTTTGTCCTCACTCACATGTTTTCTAGGAAACTTCCCAGAAGGTCATCCATCCCACAAGTGCTCCAAGTCAGGCATGCTTAACTATAGAGTTCTTATGTTCTGGGCTCCCGAAAAGAAGATGCATCTTGTTGGTATAGGTAGTACCAATCAATTTTTATAAGCCTTCCTTCAACTGTACAGTCCCATACCTGCACAGTCTCAGGGTCCCTCTCATTCCGGTGTGAATCGGTTCATTCATGTGTCCCTCCACCTAGAAGCCTGCTAGGAGCCACTCCTTGTTCGTGCCTCATGCACCAACGATCACTCCCCGTCCTCGTCAGCCTCTAGTGTTACATGCCCGTCCTCGTCAGCCTCTGGTGTTACATGCCTACCAGCTTCCGCTTGGTTCGTCCCCGAACCACATCGTATTGGGAGAGGTTCGCTCTGATACCATTTGTGAAGTCCCGGACTGCTTTCAGGATTGCCGACTGTCCCCACAAACCAACACAGGTCTTTTCAGGGTGTTTTGTCCTCACTCACACGCTTTCTAGGAAACTTCCCAGAAGGTCACCCATCCCACAAATGCTCCAAGTCAAGCACGCATAATTATGGAGTTCTTATATTCTGGGCTCCCGAAAAGAAGATGCATCTTGTTGGTATAAGTAGTACCAATCAATTCTTATAAGCCTTCCTTCAACTGTACAGTTCTATACCTACACAGTCTCAGGATCCCTCTCATTCCGGTGTGAATCGGTTCATTCATGTGTCCCTCCGCCTAGAAGCCTGTCAAGAGCCGCTCCTTATTCGTGCCTCATGCACCGGCAATCACTCCCTGCCCTCGTCAGCCCAGGATGTTACACAGGTTGGATTTTGACAACCATGAAAAGAAATTGAAAATAACAAGGAAAAAAATAATGAAGGTGCGAAATTATACAAATACATGAACTATTAACTGGATATTCATTATTTAAAGGATAATTATAAACTCGACAAAATTTAGGTACTATTCTATAGATGGTGATAGTATTGTTTTTCAATGAAATCAGAATGTTATATTTTCGTTGATGAGCTGTCTTATATATATATATATATATATATATATATATATATATATATATATATATATATATATATATATAAGTTTTCTGTTTATACATAACTCATTTTGATCAGGTTAGTTTTTATTATTTATTTATTCTTATTTGAACTATACTAAAAAAATAAAAGGATTTAATTGATATATATGATTAGTATAAATTTTTTTTTATACGGTCTATTAATTAGAAATTATCATATAAGCTAAAATAATAATAAAATTGACGCAACTTGCCCAATCTTCTTCATTCAAGTAACACATTTTTTTTGATCCTCATATAAGATCAGGAAAGACCATCAACTTCTATAAAAATTTATAATATAATTTACATATTACCTAATAACAGATAAGATCAAATCTAAGAAACCAACCAAAATCACAATGATTAAGGACGGAAAGTTCAATCGGATATTTCAACCCCTTATCCACAAATACCACATTCTGTACGCCTAAACTTAACGCAAGATCCATAAGGAAACCCGAACTTTCCATTCCACCCAGATCCACTTTCTTCCACCTTTCTTGCTACTCCAAACCGTTGGCTCTTGTTTGTTTCATCCTCCATAAGATAGCTCAAAGCTATTATTGTCACCAGAACCGCAATTTTTCTTCATCCGAACAGCAAAGGCGATCCACCAGAAACCGAGCCCAACCTCAATGTGAAGAACGAGGCATTAGGAGAAGCTAGACCCTTCACTCTAGTTCCGGATCTGTTCTTAACAGGTTTGATTTTCTGTTTGTTGATAATTAACAATCTGTCATAGAAAGGATGTTCAATAATGCATTATTGAACATCTTCATATTACTTGTTTCAGTGTGCATAGCATGTTAACTTGTAACTCGTGTGAATTGATAACCAAGACTGAGATCTTGTGGCTTATTATTCATGATCTTGATTCAAGCTGATTGTATGACAGCATATAACATGTTTATCATAGAAACTGAACCATGAACTTTCTTGAACGATCCTCGACAGTTAATTCGCAATTGCAGCATTTTGAATTGGTTGGTGATCTTTGGTAGCAGTTAAACCTTTTGTGTTCTTTGGTTGTACTTTTTGAATTTCTGCGCTCATGATATATTAAATCCATAAAAATGTTCCTAAATAAAAGAGTACAACATAGGAATTCAAATTCAATTATCACACTGATTCCATAACTAAGGTTAGGGTTGTAGCTAAGTTTACCACTATGGCGAATAACCAAGTCAGCATAATCCTCCATTATTCACTAGACAAGTACAATACAAACACAAACGACTAACAACACACCTGATCAGAAAAAAAGGGCTCAGAATGATACATGCTCCTAAAGTACAACAAATAAAATACAGTAAATACATATTCTACAAAGGATCTATACCCTTGATTTTTAAATAAACTTACATAAATTTTAAGTTAGTAATTTAAAATTATAGTAAAACTCTATCCTAGATAATGCATTTATTATGCTCCAACATGTGATAATTTTTCCTACAAGAAAACTTGCACCCGACAAATAAAAATGCCTTCAAACTCACACACAAGTTTCCAAGAAAACCACAGCGAAGGAAAATAATTTCCCAACCTCGATATTTCTCCTCTCATTTTTTTCTCCTTTCCCTAGATTTTCTCACATTAGAAGCTCGAGAAAATGACGAGAAATGTCGAGGAAGTGGAGGGGAACGTGCCCACAGTTCCTTCAACCAGCAGCCCTAGAATCAGAAGGGGACCAGACCCTTTGTTGGTAATATGTAGGTGCTTCAGCGTCGTGACCTGTTTGGTTGCCATTCTTTGCATCGGCGTCAATGTCCTCTCCGCTGTGCGCTCCTTCAAACATGGATCTGACGTATACCCTTCCCCTTTCTTGCATCTCTAATTCTCTCTAAGTTTTCAATGTTTGCAATAATGTGCATTATTCTCTGTAATTTTTCAGATTTTCGATGGCATATTTCGGTGTTACGCAGTTTTGATAGCAGGTTTTGTGGTCCTAGCCGAAACTGAATGGAGTTTCATCATCAAATTCTCGAAGGTGAGTTTTCTTTATTAACTAATTTGTATGCTTGATGAAATTATCCATGACGATGATTGAAAAATATAGTTTGTGGATTATTACTCCTTCCTATTGTTACTGGTAATAGTGTTGTTCCCACATTCTAATTTAATAATCCAATTAACCTCTTTGCAGGTTTTGGAGTATTGGGCTGGCAGGGGTATGCTGCAGATCTTGTATGTGTTTTTTTAGTCAGAATTGTGTTTATGATGCATTCTCACAGTACTTTATAGTTTAGCTTAGGTTATGTTGATTTTGTCATAGTCACTTATACCTTAAGCAACATGTTCTAAGTGATCGACTTCTAGAAGTGTTTTAGTTGATAACACATGTTCAGTTGTTAAGTTCAAACGGAAATAATGTCATTTTAATTGCATTTTGTAATGGTAATAGTGTCCACAAATAAATTTCTTTTAGTATTTATTGTGCTAGAATAGCATGAAATACTGTGAAAGTAACTAAGTTGGTAACTTGGTATGATAATTTGTTTACATCATGATGCATAAACATTGTACTAGTTTGGTTTTCAATGGTGGTTTTATTTCTGCAGCGTTGCAGTCATGACAAGGGCTTTCCCTGACTATACTGGAGAGCGAAAGGAGCTTGTTCTTCTTCAGAGCATAGCAAGCTATTTGCTTCTTGCATGTGGATTAGTTTATGTTGTTTCAGTAAGATTATAGAAGAGAGCAAACTATTTAGTCAAAGAATGTCTATATTTCTTTGATTCAGTATGTTATGTATGCCAGACTGCTTCTCAGTTAGCGCCTACAGAAAGAAGCATGGTTTATGGATAATAGAAAATGATTTGATTTTTTTTTTTTATGATCTGTTTTTATGTTAAATAATTTTCATTTCAAAATATTTTAACTTGCATGTTTGCCAGCAGATTTGGCATTTTATTCTAATTCGCACTGCTCATGTTTGAAATACCTTTTAGATAGAGTTCAAATTATTTTGTAGTAGATTGTTATCATTCTTGACATTTTTTCTGACTTTCCTACGTTAATCTTCTAATAATGTCTTCTCTACTGTAGAATGAAAAAATAAAGCTGACACTCTTTTTGCTTTCATGGTATTATCATTTGAAGGGAATCCTATGCATTGGTTTTCTAAAACGTTCACGCCAGAAGCAGGAGATCACAAGAGAGCAGGCAGCCAAGGATCTGGAGGTATGCTGCTATGAATTATTTATTGGATTGATTTCCATTTGCATGTCAATAATATCTGATAATTATCATTCCTCAGTTGCAATGACATAATTGCAGCATGACTTTTGATTTGATAATATGTTTTTACTGACAAGAGAGATCTAAGATTTTCTTCTGCTACGGTATCAATCCTTGTAATTGATGATGGATGAATATGATCACAATTTAAATTGAGGAAGGCTGTGCGTGTGAATAGTTGGCCATATGATTATCCTGCATGAAAATATCGTGTTCTGTTCTACTGGATTATGTGCATGTTTGGTTTATCGTTAAGAAACTCAAACGTATGCTTGGAACAATGTATCTGCAGAGTTCTTTTGGAGCAAACATACGTTTGGATCTAAACATATGTTTGTAACGGTAAACCAAACATAGCCTATATCTAGTAGTTGTTCAAATAAATTTTGTATGGGAGTCTTGCATCTTTGCCTGTTAGATCCTCATAGACCTGTAGTCATATTGCAATAGTACTTTCCTTTTTTGTGGGTCATCGTGCCTTTCAAGGCCATCGCCATTGGTGGAGATTGGGCACAAATACCAACTGCATGCACATAGTTTTCAATCTTAACGGAGAGGATTTGATTGTTATATTTCTATCCATTTAATTTTTTCTCTCCATTTAATCAATATTTATTTTTTTACCCAGAAAATTTGGCTGTATTTACTTGATTTTATGGACATTTCCAGGAGTTGGAACGGCGCAGAGAGGAACTTGAACAACTGCTTGTTGCAGAAAGGGTTTGAAACTTTTGAAATAAGTAGTGCTAATGCTTCTCCATTGTGAAGATACCACCAATGACGTTTATGTTAAGAGTTGTTGCTTACAGAATTGTTTGCTGTAACAATTGAATTACGTTCTTAAAGATGGGCTATTAGCCTATTCTGTATAAATATATATAAATATATAATATATAAGTAATGTTTTTTTTCTTTCTGGTCCAAGAGGAGACTCATAAAAGACCTTAGATGGAAGAGGGGAATGAGAAGCTCATTAGAGTTTTAATTCTTATATAAGTAATATCTTTATTTTTCACGAAGAGTTATTATATTACTTTTTCAGGGATTGAAATCCAAATGGGTGAGATTGAGAATATATAGATTGATACCCAGAAAATAAATTGTAAGTGTCAAAATCTAAATAAGTGAAAATTATACAAACAAAATTTTATTTAACCCATAAAAGAATGTCAAAGTAGAGTTATCAGTTATGCTTTCTTAAAAATCATGTAAATTATCAGTATGTAAATGGTAGAGACCCTTGGCCTTTATCTATGAGTTAAATGAGAAACTTTACTTGTGAACTTGATATTGCATTTTGATTAAAAACTTTGCGTATTTGGTTTATGAATTTTTATTTATATAATTCTTACTTTGACCATTCATTATCAACGGAAAACTTGTATACTCACACCTAAAATTTCAAATATATATATTGAAGAGCTTGAAATTTCAATACCAACAAGAACTTCCATTGAATATTTAATTTTATGCATCATTGATGGGTATATCTGATGCTTCGTGAGCCATTTCTGCTTGCTGTTTAGCATTTTGAGAATATCATCTAACTAGACACATACATCTGACTTTGGTATTCAAGAAGCTTCAAGTATTATTTCTTTTTCCTTATGGAATTGAGAATAACAAACACAACATATTTGAAATCCACATGAGAAACTTCAATTGGATATTCTATTTGATGCATCGTCGTTGGAAATAGCAGCCTTCTGAGAGTTTTAAGGACGCCTTTTCTTCTTGTTCTTTGATGCATTCCAGTTTTGAGAATATTTTGTAAGGCCTTCCTTTAATGCTCCAAGACTTACCCCATTTCTAACCAAAATGCTTGTTACTCCCATTTCTGACACCTGTGATTGCCGCTATAAATCATGTCACATGTTTATGATAATCCTATTCCACCCAAAGAAAAAGAGCAACGAATTGAAACAATTCTAATTTCTACATGACAGGAAAATTTAAGAAACTTCATTTTTTAAAAAAATGACAGACGCTTTATTACCCCTTGGATGTTCTTGTTATTATCATCGTCAAAAAAGAGCAGAGTTAAAGGGGACCCCTGTCCTTGAATGAAGTCTCTGAAAATGTTCTGTTTTGTGTGTCCAAGTGTAAAATATTTCCTGTACAGTATTAAAGAAGAGTTAAATTTTGTCAGACAACAGCAAACCAAAACAAATTGCTAACAACAAAGTTATAATGCTATTTATCTCTTCAATTCTTCTATGTGCACATAAATTTTGTATACCATTATTACACTTAATTAACTATAAACATAAAACAAACACGTACAACCTAAAGCCGCATCTCCCTCCCTTCCTTCTTCCTCATATACCGGTAGGGGTGGTTTTAGGCCATTTTTTGGCCTGGAATCACCTCTCTATATCGTTTTTCTCTCATTTTATCTAAATAAATGGTTTTTCCACGTATATCTGGTTTTTCTTTCGTGTTTTTTGCGTGATTTCGTTGTTTGAGTGCGACATTATTTGGTTTCTCGTCTTGTTGTGGTGTTCGTTTGGTTCAGATTGGCAGATCAGTTTCGATCCATTACAGATTGAATCAAGACTTGGATGTCAACGTTACAGATCCGAGGGCATGAGTATTCCGGTCACTTTGAGTTTATCACATTTGTAGGCATTTTGCCGTTTTATGCTATTAACCTAGGTGCTGTGAGTTTGTTCGCAGATTCATCCTTTTTGGTTTTTAGCGATATTGAATTTGTGCTATTTTCGATGTATTTTATCAATTTGAATGAATGAATATCTTTTTTAGTAAAAAAAAAAATATAAACAAATTTATTATTGATGTAAATCATGTGGTAAGTAGTGTGTATATGAGGAGTGCTAGCAACACACTCTCTAACACTTTCTTTCCAATACGATCTTTCCTATTGGTTGAAATTCATGTGGGTCTTACAAAATTCAAGTAGGACCCACTTAAATTAGTTAGATCTACATGAATTTTAACCAATAAAAGAGTGTGTTGTTAGTATTTTCGTAATTTATTCTTAACCCCAGCGTGGTTAACCCGATATTCCACATCGTTAATGATGTGTAAAAATAGCTAGCATACAAAGATAATGTGAATTCCTTATTCTTACTACAAAATAATGTGAACAGAACGACACGAAAAGAAAAGAAAGTAGTATGATTGAGCAACACACCTGAGCGGCAAACATTGAGTTGATGTTGAGTTTGTGAAGAAATGTTTTTGCTATGTCAGGAGTTGGTGATTTAGAAGCAATGGCAACATCAATCCCCTCGTCTTTGAGTGCATGCAAGATGCCTTTGGCATGAGGATACAAAGAAGGCGTATCACGCTTGGAGCGGCACTCACTGAAAATTGCTAATTGAGTTGATATATATACTAACATTATTATCAAAAGGCTTTTGACTTTTCAAGGAGAAACATCATGAGTTCCATAACATATATAGGTTAAGAAATTAAATTATTTATTAGTTGTTGGTTACCCTCTTACACTTAATAGACTCCAAAAACTTGTTGGAACCAAACCAACAACTAGTGACACTGCTAGTGCGCGCTCAGTTAGCACTCACTTTTCCATTTTCAACTAGCCAGAGATGTAAATAATATCAAGAAAACAGGTCAGATATTATTGTCTTGTACCGATAGTTGATATTGGTTGGCCAGGCTATGTATTAGAACAAAACAAAATACATATGCATAGTATAAAACAGCAGGGTCCCTGAACGAAAACTGCAATCCATGTTAACAAAAGAAGAGTTTTGAAAGTTAAAACACCCTAAATATGAATATGACATTTAGACTATCTATATGTCATTTATATTTATATATAGTATTCAATCTTACTCGTATAAATATATGATGTTTTATGAGACATCAAATCTAGGTATAAAAAAGAACAAGTAGGAAACAGTGTCAGTAAATTCAGGCAAACAAGATAGAAAGAGAAGCTAGGTACATACCAGTAGAAAGGCCAAAGAGTGTAATCGAGATCGAAAATGACGAGCCTTGGTAGCATTTGAAACACTCCCATCATTTGCAGTGCCTCTGCCTTCACCTTCTCCACCTCCCCCATTCCTCTCTCTCTCTGTCTCCCGAATTGGATGTTGGATTGATGGTCCTTAATTAATGCTCATCGCCTCTGAGGAGCATGCACCAATTTTATTAGGATTTAATTGGTATACATTGTCAGTATAAAGATATTTTACATAGACAACTAATCAGAAATTATCACATAAGTTAAAATATTTGACTCTTATCCTAATTTCCTCAAAAACCACACACACCATGATTTCTGATTAGTTGTCAGTGTAAAAAACTTTACACTAACAGTGTATAGCAATTAAACTCATTTTATTATCAATATCTTTTTATAATAATATATCCACAATATTTTATTTTTGTGATGTAATAAGTCTCTTTAACATTATTTTACATCACGTCAAAACAATATTTTTTTCCATATGTAGTAGGGTAGAGAAGGAGTTCGTTTTATCAGTTGGAACTTGGAAGATGAGATTCAAACCTCAATTTATCTCAGTATTTAAGAGGATTAAGAAACAGGAGAATCTAATCACTGCCATAACTGGTTAATGAATAAAAATAAAAAATAAATTTTTATTAAAAATGATGCGTGTAATATATAGATAAATATTATATTTAGGTTTTCAACATAAACTTCTTTCATTTTGATTTCTTAACCGGCATTTAAATAAAGTACCGGTTAACAAGTTCCTAAAAATATTATTTGAGTTAAAAGTGATTCCTGTTAAAAGGATAATACTTTATCTAAAAATAATATTTTTTTTTAATTCATAATATCTGAAAATTACTGATCTATTCGAATCAATAAAACAATAATATTATTTAAGCAAGTGTGTAATTTAGGAAGAAAAGTTATTTCCTTACCCTCTTTATTATATTATTTTCACATATGTTTGCTTTGAATAATGAAATTATGAAACAATAGAAATGTACATTCTAATAAGTTATTTTACAATGTGTCAACTAATTTAAGGGTATTTCTATTATGTCTCCAAATTATTTATTTATAATTTTTAAAGTAAGAACACGCCTTACTTATTAAGGTCTACCCTAACAGAAGCCCACCTTATGGCGGCAAGCCCATTGGTTCAAGTGTTTCGCTGAACAATATTAATTTATATCATTTAGATGACAATGTCTCCTAAAAATCAGAGTGGCGCAGCGGAAGCGTGGTGGGCCCATAACCCACAGGTCCCAGGATCGAAACCTGGCTCTGATACAGAGTAGCTTCCTTGTCCACATATTTTTTAACCCTTACTTTTCAAGCTATGATTATTATTTGTCTTGTTTCAAGCACTGTACCTGCCCCGCGTTAGCGTTAGCAGCAAGAGTCTATTAGCCTTGCCATCAAACTTAACATTATAAATCCATGCAGGGAAACAATTCACTTACACAACTTCTAATCTAAAACTTTATGAAGGAGGAGAATCCATAGCTCCTGAAGCACTAGCTGCGACTCTGAAGGTTATTTTTCTTTCCTGCATTTTTCATTTCTTGCCTGTTTCTATGCCGTGTTTTCCAGCATTTTCTTTCTTGTAAAAGGAGAATTCCTCCTAGTGATACTTTTATATCTAGTATTAATATCAGTTCCTATCAATAACTCATATGATTTACCTCACATTCAAATGTAAAATGTTAGTGTATCTCCTCGTTCTGTATATCATTTTTTTTTTCTGGAAAAGGTTGTCCAGGTAATCAAGTATTTACAAACCTTCAATCCTTATATATCTCACTATAAAAGTTGTTAATGTGAGTTCTAATTACCAATCTTTAAGAAAACTCCTTATCTAAAAAAATCAAAGAGGGACAGTGTAGCCACAATATACAATACTATTTATATCAGTACTATGTATGTAGCTCATTTACAAAAATATTTAAATAAATTATCCCAATAGACAACGAGCATTGCAAACAGAAGTTGTCTCTATAACATGAAATGCTTGCAAATTCTAGAGGGTCCATAAAAAACTTTGGACTTAATTATGACACATCACTAACTTCATTTTCCAAAATAACTGACCTGAGTACATCTTACAATTCTACTACCTACAGTTTTGGTGAACAATCTATCCAAATTCTAATGTATAAACTAAGAATAGATCATATAGTCTTTAGTAGCTTGTAAAGAAGAGACATAGTCCTCTATGACTGATAAATGTTAAAATCCCACAATTTAAAGCCTTCAGTAAATAATTCATTTAATATGTAAACGAAGTCTTTTTCATAGTACTTCTGTTCTTTATGCTTAACTTGTGCAGAGGTTTTTTCGATTCTGCTTATGAATCTCATTCCTTTGAAAATTTCCTGACACCAAAGTAGCGTGGGAATGTTATTGGACAACTTCGGATGCTGATTTGGTCATAGAACTTGTAGCAAAAAATGTTGCCTTCAAATGCAGCGACCAGGATGTTTTAAAGTAGTGGAAGCATTTGCGGAAGGTGTTAGCCAAAAAGTTTGGGATGAAGGTTACGGGTTTAGATAAGGGTCTAATGTGGACCGGGACTGTGAGGATGAATATGAAGCTGGAAGAGGTTGGTATTAGAAATGAAATTAGATAGAAATTAGTTATTAGTTAGTTACTTTATTATTCTATCAATTCCAATTTCATTTTTCTCTTAATTTCTTTCATTCTTCTATAGATATCATATTTCCTAACAGTTGGTGACTGATGGTTTGTTATATTGGGGGAGGAATACAAGTTAGATAGCATGAACATGGTATTCAGGAACTCTATTAATCACATGGTATTAAATTGTAGATGCGATTATGAGTGTCCTTATGTTGTATTTATCATAATTGCAAAAAATTACAAGTGAATATGTCAATGCATCCCTAATTGTAATCACACGAGATTTTGAAGATTCTCAAAACTACAATTTTACGCCCGCAATTACAATTATGGACCACAATTTTGAAATGGGGGAAGAACCAAGACTTCCTTTGTGACTTGGATATATAACACCAACCTTTCAAGACTAGGCCTTTACATGGGTGTGCTAATAGTCTAGATTGGATTGGGTTTAACTTGATTTGATATATTTTTTTTATTCTGTTAACTTTATGGATCTCCCGATTACAATTTAGGACGTGTTTGGATAAACAGTTTAATTAAGTGCTTATGTAATAATTTTTTTTTAATAAGCTAAAAACAGCTTATTTTCATAAGCTTTTCTAACAAGCTTATTGAAATAAGCTAAAAAGAATTTATGGAAGTATCATAAAATGTTTTCAAAAGTTACTTATAAAAGTTTATCTTCATGAGTATCCGAACTAAATCTGAAATTTAGATAAAATATATAAATTTCAATATTTTGCGTAACCAAATAGTAAAAATTAAAAAATAAGAAAATAAAAGTAAGAGATATTTTGTAATGTATATTTTTAATAAATCATATCAATATAAAAATATTATTATGTTATGTATAAGATATTAATTTAAGTCAATTTTTTTTTGTATAATTTATCTTTCATATTTTTCAAAAATTTAAAGTGATATGTAACATTGGGTTGGACCGGACCAACAGATACTTATATCATTAGAGAAACTCTAATAAGCTGTAAGTTGTGTTATCCAAACGGGACCTACTTATACTGACTCAACCCGGCTCACTAGTGGGTTGGGTTGTGAAAATTCTGGTTCATTTAGACCCCGAGTCATTTTGATCCGACCCACCTAACCCGTGAGTTGAGTGGATTCAACCCGGGTTGAGCCGGGTTGGCCCATGGGCTGAGCATTAAAAAAAAAACCAGTGCCAAAGCCAAAACGCAACACACGCTGGCAGTCTAGCACGCACCATTCTTTTCTTTTGTTCAGTTCCTTTATTTCCTTTTCTGACATCATTTCCTCTTCGCGAAAAAACCCTAGTCCCATTTTTGATTGAGTGATACCAGATTTCCTGTTCGTGAGTCACGGACACCGCACAACATCGCACAACTGTTCGTCAGATGCTACATTTCTCTTTCTTAGGGGAAGGAATTGTTGTCTTATGGATGTTATTGGATCATACTGAACTTTTGGGAAATTTGTTTGGTTTTTGGGTTATCTGCTGCAATTCTTTGAAAAATATAGTGATAAGATGCCATCTACAGACTTCTGTTGGAATAATCCTCAAGAACCATGCTGAAAGTATAACAACATTCATTAAGAAGAGTGTTAATGAAGAGTTGGAAGATAATTCCTCCTCTATGTTGCCTCTGCAAAAAAAATGCCTCACATTCTATGTTGAGGGTAATATATCAGTGTTGGCAAGTCAGACAAGACTACCTTTCTTCAGAGAATAGTCAATGGATTTTTTTTAAATTTTCTGTTTTTTTTTTACGATTTTTTTATTTTTAAAAAAAATAGGTGAGCCAACCAGCATAACCCACCAACCCGTGGTGGATCGAGCCGGGTTGGCTATTTCCTGACTCATCAAAATGTGAGCCGGGTTGGGTTGGCCCGGTTTCCCTCCAACCCGTGGTGGGCCAACCCACGTGAGCCCGGTTAGCCCGTTTTAACAGCTCTATTTGTGCTTATTAGCAAGTTTGTTGCTAGTAACCCTAAACTTTGGTTCAAATGGACTTTTCTCGACAAACCTTGAACACTTCTAAAGTTTTCTCAATACTTTTTTTGGAACATTCATTCAATGCTTTCACAGTATCTAGGATACAAAGTTCTCATAAATTTATTAGGAAAAGAATTATTGGTTAAAAAAGCTAGAAATCCATTGTCACAATACCAAAACAATATAAAGTTATTTAAAAAAGTTATAATGAAATTTCCCTCACACGTCTCTCCCTTAGATTAAATATTTGTTAAGGAAACCAATTGTTAGTTGAGCAAGTGCATAACACGTGGAAAAAGTGATACCTAAAAATTAAAACCAGTGATAAAAAAAGTTTAACCAAGCAAGTAGTTTAAGTGGAAATCCATGAATCGATTATGTGTCCGTTCCATCAAACGTGAAAAATGGGGATGGAGAAAATCGAATGTACATGTAAATAATAGAGAAAATTGGTAAAATTTGGTGGTTCACTAGTTTGAATTAATAAAAGTTAAAAAATAATTGCTTCACCTCAACATCGCCCACAACCACGACCATAGGTGTTTGTTAAGAGTTGCTTGTTGCCACCACGAGATCTATTGTTGTCATAAGCAAGGTCATTTGTTGTGATGATCCCAAACCAAAAAATGAAGTTGATCGTTCTATGGTGACATGTTTACATTTGTCGATCCGGTCCCAAACCAAAACACAAATTAGGTGCGTCATGGTGGCAACGAGATGCCTGTATATCATGTGTTGGTGACCTCACTAGCTTGCGCTGGTTGCTCTTAATAGCATGCTAATGCAAAAAAACGTGTTGCCACTAATTTTAATCATTAGGAGGCACTTTTCTCACATGCTCAACATGTGTAATTCTTACGAGATTTATATTTAATTCCAAAAACAATGAGATAATAAGTCTAAATACATATTAAACTTAAAATAAGTCTAAATACAAATTAATATCATATATCACCTCATATATATGTTATGGTATGCTATTGGTTTAGCCTTTTTAAGTTATGATATTGGACTATCACTATGATTTGTTTTGGGATATATGATGAAGTGTTTGATTTTTTATTTTTTTGAAGTTTGAAGCACTTTTGAAGGGCTGTTTTGTATTAAATTGAACAACTCTTTTTGAACTATGACTATAAATATATAATCTGTTTTTTCTAGACTTCTTCATTGATGATCCATTTTTATCTTCATGAACGGACTTCCTTTATTTTTATTTTTTTCTGGAAATGCAAACATTTTTTAGATCTACATCTTATTCTATAATGTTGAAATATTATAATATTGTAGGTGCGTTGCATGGGTTACATACTAGTATGTATCCCAAATGCCATTGAATGACATGATAAATCTCAATAATAAAACATTGATGGCATGAGTTCATTGTAAATGACCATAATTTTCACATTATATGTCAACTTCCCATAAATTCTCAATGCTTATTTTCATATTTTGAGCCACATGCATATGGTAATTGAAAAGATATAACTAAAAAAGATTATGACATGAACACATTATTAACAACAATGAGCCCACAAAAATCACATGACTTGTTAAATACAGGACAATGTAAAAATTTATAATGTATTTGGTAATCTCAAATGAAGTACTTTTGTGGTATTTGTTTCATTTTTATTAACTCAACACTAATAAATAGCAATCTATATCTTTATATATATAAAAGGAAGGAACAGTTGATTGCCCTAATTTTAGTTGCCCTAAGGGTATTTTTGTGATTTTGTATTAGGTCAATTTTGTAATTACAACATAAGTATTAAAAATCATGAAAGCAAGAACCTGTACTTGCATTTGGAGATGTGGTATTCAAATTGCATAATAGCAATTTTATTGCTATTTAATTGCTATTATGCAATTTAATAGGAAAGGAAAGCGTACAATTAGGAGAGGTTTTAAACCACGATTTCAATGATATTAAAAGATATTTTAATGTATTCAAATCAAATTATTGATTTGATAAATTATTGATTTGACGGTTGTTTACGGTACAACTTGGTGACTTGAGCTTTATATAGAGCAACTTTTGTGAAAAAAACAAGTGAAGAAATTTGCAAAGGGTTGTTTTTGTGTTGTGTAAGTGTAATGCACTCATTTGTTTTCTGTTTTCATGTGTATTTGTGTGTATGTGTGTTCAGTTGGAGATTCGCCACCAAGGGTTTATGTGGGTTCATGTGTATGTTTATTTTGGTTTTGATGGTCGTTAACGTTGGATGTGTCCTAATCTTTGTGGATTAATTTCATGAAATTGTGAATACGATGTTTAATTGTTGATGACTTTGGTGCATTTTTGCAGTCAGGGGCATTCAAAATATCCAAGGAAGGTTATGGGCTGCTTTAGTTTGCACCTGTTGTTGGTATGCGTCAAAACTACATGAGGGATTATTACAATCGGTGTTTAGTTGTAGTTATCCTTTTTGGCTTCTGATAGTGCGAGTCTGAATTTTTATCTCTGATGGTGTTGCTGCATCTTAAAAGTTAGAATCCATGTCGAATTTTTAAGAGGAGGTGACAAGAAGATGTGGGTCTCGGGTAAATTTACTTTATACTCTCTGAATTTTTTAATTAAATTTTATATTTATTTTTGTTATGATGACAATTCCTTAGTTCCTGTTGTTTGGGGGATTATTCCAATGAACACCTAAGCATAACTATTTTTTTCTTAATTTGTTTCTAAAAAAATTATACGTTGAATTATGTAAATTTTGCCGTTCATTGGTTGTTTTATTTGGTCATTCATTACTCAAAATTGATGTGCAGGACCTGAGCTCCATAATATTATGGATGAATTTATGGAGTGCCTGTTTTATAACTGTTACACTACTCCATATATTTTTCATTTCAATGATGATTATATGACATGTAGTTTGATGTGTGCTTTTGAAACGCAATAACTCTTTTACAAAGATTATGGAAATCCCTCATATTCAATATCTATTGGTGAAGTATGAATATGAATGGGGTTAAGAGTAAATATCTATGCTAATATTATATGACAAAATTGAGAATAACTATTTATTTTCTTAATTTGTTTTTAAAAAAATTATACTTTGAATTATGTATATTTTGGTGTTCATTGGTTGCTTTATTTGGTCCTTCATTACTCAAAATTGATGTGTAGAACTTGAGATCCATAATATTATGGATGAATTTATGGAGTGCCCATTTTATAATGGTTCCACTACTCCATAGATTTTTCATTTCAATGATGACTTTATGACATGTAGTTTGATGTGTGCCTTTGAAACGCAATAACTCTTTTACAAAGATCATGGAAATCCCTCATGCTCAATATCAATTGGTGAAGTATGAATGAGGTTAAGAGTAACTAATATCTATGCTAATATTATATGAGAAAACTGAGAATAACTGTTTATTTTCTTAATTTGTTTTAAAAAGGAATGGATTGGCATTTAGGCTAAATTCTGATTTTTTAAATTGTTGCCTAATGTCTTTACTTTTTTCACTAATCAATTTCTACGAATTAAGACGTACAAGGTATATCAAGTTTAATATAAAAAGATATTACACTCTTATTTCATTTCATTCAAAGGGAGGGAAATATATTGCTAAGTATGAGCAATGCTAACAAACATTATTCTCAATACATTTTTTTAACAACTCTTCATGTAATAGAGTATGAATCTATGCAGATATATTATGTTTTTTGGACTTATGAGTTCTATGATTTCCTTATCTATTTACCGTTAACTTTTTAAATTTCATAGCATGTTGCAATACAAAATATTAGAAGAACAAATTGTCAAACAATAATTGGTATCTATTCGATGTTTGAATTTAGACAAACACGTTTTAATTTTTAATACACTTAAGTGAGGAAACTTAAAGTGTATCGTGTTAGTGTTAATTTAAGTCATTTCCCTTCTCTTTTTCCAAACAAAAATATTTGTAAAACTATTTTCCCAAAAAATTATGTGTTAATTTTCATGATGATATTATGGAAATGATTTAATATACTAAGTTGATGTTGCTTAAAATGTAATTTCTTAACACATCAAATTATTGTAATTTTCAAAGTTGTTTCATGAGGTTGTGTTCGGGTGGCTTTGTGAGCTTGCTCTTATTACTTCTCTTTAACTTTGCTATGAAACATTTTAATTTATTAGAAAGAACATTCGACATCTTCGGACATATGTAAATGTGTGTGCCATGAAATATTACTCTTTTTAGTCAAAACAACTAATTTAATACGAGTAACTCATTTTTTTAGATTTCCCACATTATTTCCTAATCTAATCCAAGTGATTTTTTTTTTACATTGAATTACATATGTTACGATTTTTCTTTTACAAACAAAAATAAAAAGGAAAACTAATTAAGTTCCCGAACAATGATGGGTTCACTTTTATCATGTATTTTTAAAGAAACATGATTTAATACATTAGGGTTATGTTACTTAAAGTGCAATTTCTTAACGCATTAAGTTATTATAATCTTATATTAAATTATTATAATCTTATAATCACTTTCTAATATAATCCAAATGAGCTTTTTACAATAAATTAAATTTATGTTAATTTAAGTAATTTCCATTTCCTTTTCCATAGGAAAATAATTTGGAAAAATAATTTCCCAAACAAGTTTGGGTTAATTTCTATGGTGTATTTTATAAAAATTAAGATGAGTTAATGCACTAGGCTGATGTTGCTTAAAGTACAATTTCTTAATACATCATATTATTAATAATTGTATTCTATGTTGGAATACTTTTCATTAAGAGCCTAGGTAAGTTAATATTCCTTTAGTTGTCTTGGTTTATATCTTCCTTTTATTATTTCTCTTTTTCAAGAACTTCAACGAGGTTTTAAAATTGTATTTATTAGAATGTTAATTCCATATCTTCACACACACACACACACATATATAGACACACACACACGTCAAATGTTTCCCTTTTTAGTCAAACAAACTGATTTAATAGGAGTAAATCATTCCCCCCTTATATTTCCTACATCAAATAAAACTCATACATAAGGTCGTTATTTCATTTATTATTCTTATATTTTGATTTTAGAAATATAAATTATAAACAATATTATTCATATCTTATGAATATCCCATGCATTGCATCCGTGCATCGCACGGGTACCAGTACTAGTATTATATAAAAGGAATTGTTCATTTGAATTTGTCATGTGAAAGTTGACTTTTTCATTTGAAAATCTATTTTGACATTTGTCTACATGGTCACCCGTCTTATTAATGGCTTCTATTATTACCATTACTTTATTTTAACTTTTTTTTGTTTCCAATTGCATTCTTTTTGAAATTTATTCTACTTTAATCTTCAAGGGGAAAGAAAGCATGTAGCTGATCTCAGAAATAACCTAACAAGGAAAATCTTTGAAATTATTTTTATTTAATTGGACCAGCTCTATACTTGAAGGATTCCTTAGCTTGCTTGTGCTTATTAGCAAGTTTGTTGCTAGTAACTCGAAACTTTGGTTGAGGGAGACTTTTCACCACAAACCTTGAACACACTTCTAAAGTTTTCACAACACTCTTTTCGGGACATTCATTCAATGCTTTCACAGTATCTAGGATACAAAGTTTTCATAAATTTATTAGAAAAGAAATTATTGGTTAAAAAGCTAGAAATCCATTGTCGCAATACCTAAACAATATAAAGTTATTTTAAAAATTTATAACTAAATTTATGGCGTTAAATGTAAGTCTTCCCTCACATGTCTCTCCCTTAGATTAAGTATTTGTTAAGAAAACCAATCGTTAGTTGAGCAAGTGCATAACATGTGAGAAAAGTGACTCCTAATAATAAAAACCACTGATGAAAAAGTTAAACCGAACAAGTAATTTAACTAGAAATTGATGAATCAGTTATGTGTCCGGTTCATCAAACTTGAAAAATGGGGATCAAGAAAACCGGAGAAAATCGAATGAATAGGTAAACAATCAAGAAAATTAGTAAACATTGGTGGTTCACTAGTTTGAGTTAAAAAAAGATCAAAGACAATCGTTCACCTCGACATCGTTGCTCAGCCACGACCATAGGCTGTCATTAAGAGCTGCTTGCTGCCACCAAGAGATATATTGCCTTCGTGAGCAAAGTCATTTGTTGTGATGATCCCAAACCAAAAATGAAGTTGAATTATTCTATGGTGGCTTGTATACATTTGTCGACCTGGTCCTAAACCAAACCACGAGCTAGGTGCGTCATGGTGGCAACGCCTGTGTACTTGGGTGTTGGTGACCTAAATAGTTTGCGTTGGTTGCTCTTAGTAGCGTGCTAGTGCAAAAAAAAAAAACGTGTTGTCACATATTCTAATTACTAGGAGTCACTTTTATCACGTGTTAAGGACATGCTCAACATGTGTAATTCTTAAAAGTTTATACTTAATACCAAAACTAATGAGATAATAAGTGTAAATACATTAAACTTCTGATAAAGTTGTGTATTCTTTTTGTAAATTATTAAATAACACTATAAATTGAAATATAACTTTTTAAAATAACCTTAGATTGTTTTGGTATTGTAGTAATGGATTTCTAGCATTTTAACCATCAATTCCTTTCCTACCTAATATATTATATTCATGGCGCTTCTATGACGAAGTCTCCAAAATGAGATACACCGATAATACCCTCAAATTTATCGGATATAAGCGGTGACGATCGATAATTAAATAATCGACCGTTTCGTAATCGATTCAATTCATTGACAAACTTTAAGGAAATGTCCATATCAAATACAATCGATTACATATACATTACAAAAATTAGAGAGACAGCATTATGTTGATACTTTGCAGCTTAGAAGAAGAAGAGAAAAAGTTAGAAAAAGAAAGACAGAAAGAAAGAAAGAAGGCAGGAAGATAGCATCATCATACATATCCTCCCCTAACCCGAATATATGAATATATGGGAAGATCCAAATCCAATAACCCGAACATTAGAAGTACCGTCTCATCTCATCTCATCTCATCTCATGTTTTCCCTCACTCCCTCCTTCCCCTCCTTCTCTCTCTCTCTCTCTCTCTATATATATATATAAACTGAACTGACCTTCATGTGAGTCACTCTTCTCACTTTTTCCCCCATAATAAAATCTTCACCTATCTTTCCTTCACCACCTCCTCAGGTAAATGGTGTTGCCGGCTTTGGCCCAAGATACAGGTGCGATTCCGGCGCCGAACTCCATGGCAACAACTCCCAAGAGATCATCAAACCCTCTTCACAATTTCACCTTACCCTCCTTGAAGTGGGGCAGCCAGAGACACCTCAGGTGCACTAAATCCGCCGCCGCCGACGTTTCAGGTAGTGGAGATCGACGATCCCCTCCGTCGAGGTCAGACGACTCAACAGCGAACTGGAAGATGGAGTTTAAGCCGGAGAGGAACCAGCCAGCTAACGCAAGGAGTTCAAGGATGCGGAAACCGCGAATTGACGGCGGAGATGGCGAGGACGGCGAAGGGATCGACGTGGTGAGGAAGAAGCTCGTGCTTGATCTGAAGAACGCGGCGGATAAGATGAAAGACGTGATTTTGAGGAGCAACGACGAGGAAAAAGTAAAAGAGGAGCTTGAATCTTCGCCGGCGGCGGAGGCTGCGAGGCCTTGGAACTTGAGGACGAGGCGGGAGGAGTTTAAGGCTCCGGCGAAACGGTTCAAGGTTGAAGAGAAGAAACGGTTCAATTGCTCCTCGCCGGTCAGGACTAACGGTAACGGTAACGGTGCCGTGAAGTTGCCGAACTTGAGAAGCAACTCCGAAAAGACGCAACAAAGAGCGAAGTTTTCTTTGCCGTTATCGAAGAAGGAGATCGAGGAAGATTTCATTGCCGTGATGGGTCGCCGGCCCCCCAGGAGGCCCATCAAGAGGCCCAAAGATGTGCAGAAGCAAATGGATGTGAGTGAGTTATCATTTGGTTCTGTGTTTTTATTTTTAGTTTTATTTTTTTTGTTAATAAATTTGATTTTTTGTGCAGACCATTTTTCCTGGTTTGTGGTTAACAGAGATTTCAGCTGATTCTTATAAAGTTCCTGAAGCCCCTGAGAATGGAAAAGCGCGTAAGGGGAAGACCAAGATGTATCTCTCTGAGTCTGATGAAGAATCTTGATGGATGGGTTGTTTTTTCAATGGTACATAAATGGATTAATAAGCCTCTGTTGCTTTTCATAGACATGTAGTTGTAGTTCATTTCATTCTTTTGTAGATAAGAATTATTCTCTACTGGAAAATGAATTCTTATCAAACAGAATACTCAATTTCCTCAAGGACGCAGCTCAAATATAACAGTTTTTGAACTTTCATTTCATTTACTAGATAATGGCACTTATTCAGATTTTGTAGTCTAGTCAATTATTTATTTCTGAGTTATTATTTTTGTTTAAGTTTGATTAAATTTTGACTTTATTCACTCCTTGCATTGTGCTTATGAATTGCATTGGACCCCCTTATCACACAAGTTTTAAATTGCAGTTGCGGTATGAATTGCATCGCATCGGACCCCTGATCACACAAGTTTTAAATTGCAGTTGCGGTTACCTGCGTACATCACAATTGCAGGAAAATGCAGCTGTTTGGTCACAATGTGATTGTGGAGGCCGCTAAAATTGCAATATTGGGAAACGGACTGCAGTTTAAAACCTGTCACAACTTTGGTTCCTCTTACTGCTTTTTCATTTCACCCACAAAATCCCATACTAAATGCTCTGTTTCTTCATAATTGGTACTGGTTTGACTCATGATGCAATAGGAATACAGTTTATGTGGTAGCTTACTTTTCTTTTGCGGCAAGAGAGATATTGATCGCTGAACTGTAAATATGATGGCAGTTATTTCTATACCATATTTTCTCTAGCAATTCCTCATTTTCAAGTTCCTGTACATTTTGATCGCTGAACTGTAAATATGATGGCAGTTATTTTCTATACCCTATTTTCTCTAGCAATTCCTCATGATCAAGTTCCTGTACATTTTGAAGAGGTTGGCTTTGGATACCTCGTCGCAATGCAAAGTATTGTTGCTGTTATGTAATTTATCAGCAATTCCACATGTTCAGTTCCTGCACATTTTGAATGCGGCTAACCATAAAGTTAAGTTGGACAAAGAGCGCCAAAGTAATTTCACCAGGTTCAGATCCTGTACATTTTAGATATGACACCGTATTTTCTAATAAGCACTTATGGTCTACACCAGTTAATGAAGGGCCAAACAATTATCTAACTATGATGTGCCAAATCCATATACTCCGGAACAAAACTGCATTAGTAGGATAGAAGGACAAAGGTGATCAACAAATTGTATGAATCACTATATCCATCATTAAGGAAAAAAATCTGCAGAATACGTATTTTGCGTATCAGTGAACACTTGATGAACATAATAGAGCTGGGGAATGTGTTGCTGTTGACTCAAGAAAGCATCACCCTGCTGAATTTGCGTTGTCGAAGGTTTAGAAACCTTATTATTTTCACACATTTTTGTCAACATTTTGAACTTCGAGTATCTCAAAACTCTTTAACAATTGCAGGCTGCTAAGCCTGGTGAGCCTAGCTGGGACAGCCCTTGCGGTCCTGGAAGACCTGGGTGGCAGAATGAATGCAGTGTAATGAGATTGATTTAAACTTGTAAATTTGATCCTCATCATGAAAATGAGATTGCTCAGCGCTGGGCTGCGGACAAAGAGAGCAATGTCAGTTATTGGACGCAAAATGAGCACGTTATTAATAACATGTCAAAGTACTTAGGAAACATTTTCACTATTCTTCAGGTGAATTGTAGTTTTTTCTTTTTTTGATATTTGTAGAAGGTTTGATACGGTAGAAATCTCATTCAAGATTACAGTGTTTTCATGCGATTTTGTTTCTCTTTTTGCAGATCACCGAGTGATACCATCTGCAAAATATGAGATACTTTTTGATTACTTCTCATTAGAAATCCCTACTAAATTACTCAGTCTTACAGCGGGAGAGTTCATCTGATGCTGTTTTTAATATGTATCAGGTAAGCAGCCTCTAGATAATCTGTGTTTGAAAATCTGCATACTTTGGGTTTGTTTGCTCGTAGGTGTCATATTCTTTTGTAAATGGCTTTAATATTCCATATCTGATTACCACAACTTAGTTAAGCAAGTTATATCTTGGAGATGGAATTTGTTTCTGGAAAGAAGATATTTTCTTAGATGATATCCCTCCCTCCCCTCCCCCCCCCTCTCTCTCTCTCTGTGTTTTATAGTTTCCAACTATTTTGCTTGGCCTACTTCTGGAAGGTTGACTCTAATCAATCATATTACAACTGGAATTATAGGTCTCTGTAGTTTACTTGTTATAATTTATAACAAAAGAGTGGCCCACTGCACAAGGCTCCCATCTAGTGGGGTCTGAGGAGGATAAATATACGTAACCTTTACTCCCGCAAACAGAGACTGTTATAATTTATAAGTAAAACAAGGGAAAAAGTATAATCACGTAAAACAGTTCTGTTGATCAGGGTTTGGTGGAAGTCTTTTTTAAATATAAATTAAAACCTGTTTCTGCATCATTTTCTGGAAGGAACCCAAAATATATTCAATAAATTACCGATACAGTTCACATGTGCGGATGTATTAGAAGTTGAGAAAAAATTTAGAAAAAAAAAAAAAATTTAGTGAAGTTTTGGACTTACTAGGATCATTGTTCTCTAAATCCCTTGGCGATGTGACAAATTTTTATTGACATATGCTTTTTTTTTTTTTTTTGTCTATTCTGCATAATCTATATCTGACTATTATTTGGATAGGCATTGGAGAGAGCAGGTCTGATGGAAGATGATGTGCTACATCTGATAGAAGAAAGAACTCTAGCAGAATTTGTTAAGAAATATGAAAGGGCACCTGTAGTTGAATAAAAGCAGACAACATGACTACCCCAAAAAAAAATCAGTCAACACGGTGTACCAAAAAGTGGAGGACATATCAGTGGAGTAAGAAGGTGTTCCTACCATATTTGGTAGGGGACGCATTTAAATACATAGCCCACTCAAAGAGGCCCAATAAGGTCTAGCCCAATGAATTAGTCACAAACCTCATGTTCCGTAGAAGGCTATAAGAGGGAGACCAATATATCAAGAAAGGAGGAGAATGGATAGAGATTAGGACTTAGAGACTATTCACTATTGTATTCATTAGTGTTCTGTTTAGGCAGAACAGAAGGTAAGGGACCTCATATGTCAACCAGAAGGTGGATTACATGTTCCTCTATAGTTGTGATTGATAGGGCTAGATTGAATTTTTAATCATTCGGATCAATACTAAGTTTTATTAGGAAAGAAAAATCAATATTATGAGTAAATGGTCATTTTGGTCCTCCAAAAATATATATATTTAATTGGTTCTCCATTTATTGGGGATAGTAAATTTAAGGGTGTAAATTGGTTCGGATTGACCCGATCAACTGACAAACTGAACCGAACCAATTTTCGGGTTGACCCGATCAACCGACAAACTGAACCGAACCAATCAAATTGGTTCGGTTTGGTTCGATTCATTGGGTCTAATCGGGAAAAACCTTATTACACCTGATCTCCCTTGGTTCCAGCTTTGATTTTTGTTTCTCCAAAATCGATAACCCACTTAAACCAACGTGATTAATTTTTTTAAAATAATTTTTACATATAATAAAGCTATGCATTTTCGAATATCGGAGTTCTTGCATATAATTTAGGACATTCTTACATAATTTCCTTCTCTTCTCTCTTCGTCAATGGACACTAGATCACCTTCAGTCATAGTCCACTGTCAATCTTTCTTACGTCAATGGCAACTTCGACTTTTGTTCTATGTTGACATGATGAAACTTTACAACTTAATAATTATTGTGTTTTTGTATTTTTGTTCATCTTCATTTAGAGTTGAGACTAGTAATAATTCTTATGATTGTTAGGTATTATTTTCTGTTATGTATTTTAACTTTAATATCAAGACATATTTTATTTAGAAGCCAACTCGAGTATAATACTTAATCTTAAAATGTATACTTAAAATTTGTATTTTTCCTCATTAGGTGATACTTTTTTTAATTGTTTAATTGCTTATTTTTTTCCAATGGGTTGGAAATTGTTTATGATAATGATAAATGTTTTAAGATATATTTTTTAAAAAAATCATCGAACAATCTAACCAACCCGTTGATATTCGGGTTGGTCCGATTTGGTTTGATATCTACGTTGTCTAACCGGAACCAATCCAACCTAAACTATTTTGATGGGTTTAGGTGTTTTTATTCCCTAAATTCGTCTCACCCAACCCTATTATTATACTTGGGATTAAATTGGTTCTTCAATAATTGGTTCTTCGCTCATTAAAAGAAATAATTGGTTCTTCAATAATAGTTAAATGCCGTACGTTTCTTCCTTTCAAGAAGGACCAATTTGGTAGGATAAATATACTTTTTTTTGTAGTATTTATAAACGGATGACCAACCTAATGGCAAATATATCTTTGCAGGATTAAAATGAACATTTAGTCATAATATAAGTCTATAACATGCCAGGATTCAACACTGTAACAAACGCCACCCAAGGCTATGGCGATGTGCCCCGAAGTGCCTTGGTATCTAGGTTAGAATCATTTAGCATTAATTTCTCATTTTTGGGCCACTTGTTAGTTTTGTGCATAATTACTAATTAAGTAGGCTACTGGGCTTACGGGCTATGACAATTAGCGTACCAGACCCCTATGCAATATCATACGGGGGGAATGGGTATGTATCACTTTCTGCTATATTTTAAGAAAGTTCCCATTGATCTATATTATCCCTTATCGGGTTTACAGGTTGATTTCTTGTAAATAGGGATGAGAATAAGCTAGGTCGAGTTAGGTCCTGATAAGCCTGAGCCTATTCTGTATTCCAATATCAAGGCCTGAGCCTGGTCTGTTAGCCTGATATAGGCCAAATTTTAACACCTGGCCTGGCCTACTTCAAAGCCTGACCTGGCCTGAAAGCCTATTTTTCAACAAGACCTTTAAATATATCTCCACTTATAAACAGGTCATAGGCCTTCACTTGTGAATATGCTTGTAAGCCTCTAATGATAAAGAGGTTGGTAGATCTATACTGATAAGTAGGTCATTAGGCCTTCATAAATAAATATGTAAGTAAATCTCTACATTTAAATGGATCAACAGGTCTTTACTTTCAAATGTTATAAATATTATAAATAATATATTATAGTATTATATATTAAATTATATTATATATTATATATGTGTGTATTTAATAGGCCGGCCTGATAGGCTTTTTAAAAAGCCTTGACCTGACCTTTTTGTTAAATAGGATAGGCCTAGATATGCCTTAAATATGTTAGGTCATAAGCCCCCGACGAGCGACCTGACCTATTATCACACCTACTTGTAAATATGCACTTGAAATAAAAGAACTATAAACGGAAATTTAATTAGATTTGTGCCACTTACCAAAATATGAATAACTTACCAAAATATGATTAATTGGTTACCTAGGCATTGAATACTTGGGTTTAAATTACCCAAATAATTAGTCGAAATAGTTAGTTATAACTCCACATATTTTCAGTCACATGGGTGGGAATGTTATGGGACATTTTTGAGTCGGGTATTGTCACCACTGGTTACTAACTAGGTGGACATCCCAACAATTGAATAAATCTTTTTTTAAATTCAAAGTTGCATGCCTCCACCTTTAACTTTGAAATTAATCAGACGACATTAATTTATTATTTCAGGGAAAAAATAAGAGATTAATTTTACGCAATGAAAGTGCAAAACCACTTTACATAGAAATCCAATCAAATTGCACCATATGAGCTTTCCTTATGGAAATGAAGTATTCCAGCGGCGCACGTGTTCTACTTTTCTACTATTCTTTATTTGGTATTTTTTGTTAATTAGTGTGAGACCACGAATGAGGCATTCTATTTTGTGTCACGGTAAAGAGACATGAAGAGGAGCTACATGTTAGGAGGAGTGAAATCAGATGGTTGTGGTTTTACCTGCCGAAGACAAGGCAACTGGCAGTCACTGCCATTGTGTTTGTGATCTAAGCTTTGTTTGTGGGCATAGGAGCTTATCTCTTCGTTTGTGGGATAAGATGATACTGAAAAATAAAGAGTTAAGGAAATCATGAAAAGAAAAAGCAACATGGAGAAATTGGGGCGAGGAATTGGGAAATTAATGTTGTTTATCCTTATCTTTATATTACAGCGAACGTAGCAATATTGAAGAAGGTGGGGTGAAGAAGAAGAACTGGGAAAAAAACAAATAGGTTTCATAATTTTAAATTTTAAATTTAACAAAATTAATTTTATTCACAATATGGTATGTGAAGTAAAGTTGAGATGTCATAATGTTATTGGTCATCTATGTTAAGTGACTTTACACCGTCGGTGTGAGTGCATTGAAATTAAAGTCAAAGTAATCGAGTAAATACTATATGAATGTTTACCTTATAAAATAAAGATAAGTTTGAACTTAAGTAGACTTGGACTTTGAAATTTGTTTAAGCCCAATACTTTGTTTTCATAAAAACTTAGGAACTTGGACTTTAAAGTTTGTTTAAGCCCAATACTTGGTTTTCATAAAAACTTATAAACCAAAAGTTAAGTACTTTTTTTTTTTTTTTTGTTTCTCATAGTATTCTGTCACCCGATAAATGAGAGATTAATCTCTCGATATACGGTCAGACGCCTAAGTAGGACCCTTCCCAACAATGTTTTTTAATACATATGATTCTAGGTATCAAACCAATGATCACATGCTTAAAGAACCCAAACTCATTCCATTTGGACCAACATACATTCTTGTTTGATTAGGCAAAATAAACCAAGAGGTCAACCTGGCCATGAAAATCATACTAGCATCTAAACTAAAAATCAAATCTAATTTAATTGTAATACATTGTCTCAATGATATATTAGCACATTAAAAATATTTGTGTCTCATGATAACTATTTTAAAAGTTACACTTATAGTAATGTATGGTTGGTTGATATTGTAATAAATTTTACACTACCTGTGTATCAAAATTAAACTCAAATATAAAATGGTTGCATAATAAGGAATACGCACAATAATAACATGGTTGGTTAATTGTACGATATTACACAAATGACTTCCTATGAAACTAGTTGCGAAAACTAACTGACCACTCAATAAGTTAAGAGAGAAATAGGAATGACGAAAAGAAAGTGACGAAACCCAAGCTTAGTTCCCTTAAGGTGTGTTTCATACACATTGAGGGATAACACAAGCATAATAGTACAAGATCACTAGTTAACTCATAGCACAACCTTTTGTTCTACTAGTTTTTGGTGACTGATGCACAACTCAAATAAAACAATGTGAAATGGACTATTATACTCTTTGAAGCCATAGTAACAATCGTTAGGGTATTCCCCAAAACGATACGATGGTGGTAATGTGATGGCAGCAACGATCGTAGTAGAAATGGTGGCGGTGGCGATGATGGCGGTGGCAGCGAAGGACATAGTGGCGACGGTGGTGGTGAGGGAGAAGAGATAAGGGGAATAAGACTTTTTAGTCTTTCTATATTTTAGTGTTATGGACCAAGTTTGTCCCTTTGTTTAGTGAGGGGGAAAAAATTTGAATTTTGTGTTGTCCATTGATTAAGTTTTTGTCCGGTACTCAGACTAATTTAGAAATCAAATAAAGGACAAATTCCTTATGTTGTACCATTCTTTGTTTTTTTAACAAATCAAACATACCCTCAATGTTAGTATTGGTGAGTTTTTTTACGAATTTAATTTTATAGGAATTATCGTTTCCCCTTGTCCTTGTCGGAGGTTTAGAACAAGCTTTAAAGATGATAAAAGACTATACTATTGGTAATGGCCACATTATATACGATGGAAATTGGTGAAGGGAACGAACCATTGTTTTGAAAACTAGATCGGCCAGTTCGATCGATTGGACTCAGAACCTGTTAGGGGTCCAATTCGTTGAACCCTGAAAACCGGCTTGTTCCAGAATCAGTGGAAACCGGTCAAACCGGTCCAGAATCGATGAAAACTGATCAAAAACGCTGGTCAAAACTAGTTTGAATCGGTTATTTTTAATTTTTTAATTTTTTAATTTTTAAAATTATAAAAATATATTTTTTTAGTCTAATAAAGGTCCATTGATAAGTTATAAAAATACATATACATGAATTTTTATTATTTATCCTTCTTCGTTGAGTTTTTATCTTATGAAATATATGATATGATTATTTTATATTAATTTAAATTTGATTTTTATTAAATTTATGACTTTTAATATAATATATAATATTAAAAATATATATTTTATTATCACTGGTTCGATCATGGTTCAACCGTGGTTGAACCATTGAACCTTGAACTGGTGCCTTCACCACCGGTTCAATGATCGATCCGATTTTTAAAACATCGGAAAAACCTTATCTAAACAAGCCTTTCCATGCCCTTGATGTTATACTGTACTAGTGGTGGCCCTTGAGGTGCCTGGTCGGTCCTCTAAGCTTTAACACCTAGAGGTCACAATAGGCCTTAATCTAAATTGTACGTCAACACATAATTAGATTCTTATCTCTATTATTTTGCACTGTATACAATTATTCTTTTTCACTAAGCTATATAACTTATCTAGTATGTTAAGCTAGTTTTTTAGGGGTGTTCAAGACCCAACCATCTTTCTAACTCGTCTCGACTGAAATGTAATTAGGACGAGATCAAAATTTTAAAATAGACTTTGTGTTTTCGGATCATGTTTTGGATTCTCTTATTTCAACTTCGTGCCATACATTATTTTAAAACTCATTCTTTAATTTTAAAATTAGTTAAAAATAATTAAACTTTTTGACTTAAATTAATAGCTTTTCATAACATAATAATATAATTATATTGATATTATTTGTTTTGAAATATATATTATAAAATACACCTTTGTTTTAATTTCCTACTTTTATAATTTTATGTCTTAGCTATGTATATTATTCGGATTTATTCATTATATTTAGAGACGAATCCAAAAAATATCGAAAGGAGAGGTCAAACCCTGTTTCAAAATTTATTGTTTCAACTTAATTTTACATATTTTTATCTCATAATATATCACCGATTATTCTATTGTTTTTACAGAATAATAATAGTGTATCCTTATCTTACCACGAAGATTTACTCATATGTCATTATGTTGCTTAAACATTTATAGACTACAAATCTATAAATAAATGATAGTGGTGTTTGACAATTCCAAATAAGAACTAGAGTAGGTTACACAAATCAGTAAGAAAAAATATTTGTAAATCATATTTACATGAAAAGACATAATATATGGAGGAAGGATGGGCTGGTTGCCCCTCCACCCATCCATCCCATACCAGAGCTGTCAAAACGGGCAAACCCGGTCCATCTGGGTTGGCCCACCAATGGTTGGGAGAAAAACGGGTCAACCCAACCCGGCTCACATTTTGGTGAGCTAGAAAAAAGCCAACCGGCCCGACCCATCACGGATTAGTGGGTTATGCGGGTTGGCTCATCTAAATTTAAAAAAAACAAAAAACAAAAAATGCAAAAAAAGACAGAAAAACTAGAAAAAAAAATTTAACACCTTTGCTTAAACATACATACTGTCAAACAGCCAAAACAAACTGCGTAATATAAACAAAATCCAGCCATGTTGTGAACTAACACAAAATCCAAACATCATTGAAGTAATACAAAATCTAAACAACAATGAGTAACAAATACAAACAACAATGAACTGATACCAAACCAAACTTAAACAATTCCAAAATTCCAACAAGTACAACATTCATTATGCAAAGTGGTGAATTATTTAACACATCCAGAATTATTTAACAAATACCTGAAGAACCAGTAATAATATACAATCACATTGTTCACATACACACACAAACCAATCACCAGTATACGAATCACACACACACACACACACACACACACACACACACAGAGACCAGGGAAGAACAAGTGGCCAGTTGGGAGAAGAATAGCTGGGTGCGTGACCGTGGGTGGTGCAAATCGACCAGGAAAGGACGTTATGGTGAGATGCTACGGAGGCCGAAGATCGAAGTCGCCTAACGCCCAACGGTGCGTCAACGACTCAGCGTACGGGGAGCCGGTGAGGCGCGACTCAGCTTGCGTGGGGAGAGGTGCGCCAGCGTGCGGTGAGCCGATCAGTCAGCGACGGCTGGTCTCTCAGAATGGGAGGAAGAAGAAATGGGGTGGGGTCTAGGGTTCAAACTTCTTGTGTTCAACAAACAACAATCGGGAATGACTAATGAGGGCTGTGGGTTGATGACTTGAGGAAAGTGAACCCGAGCCTAATGCATTTTCTTGGGCTGGGTCACTAACAAAAGGTTGGCTTTTTTAATTGTGCCAACCCGCGGGTCAACCCGACTCACCGCGGGTTGAACCCCGCTCAACTCACGGGTTGGGTGGGCCAGATCAAAATGACCCGGGATTAAAATGAGCCAGCTTTTTCGCAACCCAACCCACCAATGAATCGGGTTGAGCCAGGTTGGCTCACGGGTTCTAGCCCACTTTGACAGCTCTATCCCATACCATGTTGGCCCAGTTTCATAACTAGGTTGGATTCGAGTAAAAAAAAATTAACTGAATCAAAGTATTACACCCAAACATATCATCTATCTCATATATGCACTTAGTTTCCTCCAAACAAACACTCACACAACACTACGTTAACAATATTATGCACCAATGAAATTCCTTATTTGTGGGGGATAAAATGAATGAAAAAGAAAGGAAAGAAAATCGTACATCATAGTCAGCTTCCAACTCTTGCAACGTCATCTACATCTTAGTTGTGAAATCCTTATTGAGGAATAGTGAGAAAACCATTGCACGCAAAGACAGAGACTTTCTACGGTACAGTTATATAGTATTTTTAGTAGTTTATTCCTCCTAATTATATATAAATAAAAATCAATCAAATCAATTCTATTTAATGTCATTATTTCAAAAATATTCTTTGTCTAATTATTTTTTATTTTTTTTAAGAATATTATACACTCTCAAGAAATAATTTTTAAAAGCATTATATACTCTCAAGATAGGATAGTTTGGTAACTAAAACTTACTCCTTTCGGTCCTTATTATAAGCAAAAAAATCCCAAAATTTTTGGTCAAATATATAAGCAAATTTCAATTACTTTCATCCTATTTAATGACATTATTCTTAAAATATCTTTCATTTAATATCAATTTTATTTTCTAATAACTTAATATGGGATGCATTTAAATTAAAGTTTTCTAGGAAGGTTACTTTAGGTGATACATAATTTTTTAGCAACATTAAATGAGATTAACCAACTTCCTTAATATGTGTGTTCCATTTAAGTTTTGATTATAACAAAGACTTGATGAATTATTTTTTACACAAATCAAGACAATTAAATTAATATAACTAATTTTCTTAATATATGTAAAGTTAAATTTATTTTGTTATATAGAGTCCGAAGGAAATACTTTGTAAAAGCCATTATCTGCTAAACACAAAGACGCCGTGGTTTCGTTTATTATTGGGTATGATACGTATACACTGAGCCTGATGCCTAAGCTTTTTCCATCGATCTTCTCCATCAAGCTCAAGCCAATTGCAATCAAGAAAAATGGCACCCCCATTAAGTACAAAATTGCATGGTCCCGACATCCTATGGGAAGGCAATTGAATTGTTAGACATGTAGAAACTTAATCGTGCCTCTAATTGGACTGTGGTGACTATGCATTGAAAAGATGGTTCAACTTACTTTGGCTTTTCATTTCCCCATTTTTTTCCTTTATGGGTTAAAATTTACAAGAAAGCTTGCTATAGAGCTGACATATAGGCTCAGTTTGGCATATCCAATAAACTAGTTTATAGCTTATTTGACTAACTTATAAGCTAGTTTGATCAAAGTAGATGTGTTTGGTAAACAAGCTTATTTCATAAGCTTATTGCTTTTCCTCATAAGCTAATTTATTTAGTTTATGGCTTATAGTTTATAACTTATTGACTTTTCTCTCATTTTTACCGTAATCCATTTAATGAAATTCTCAATTTACTATGTTTGTCATAAATATGCACTTTTATGTCATTTTACATTTATAAGCTAGTTCAACTGCTAATTTTATCAAACACTTCAAATTCAATCGGCTAACTTTTCAGCTATCAGCTATAAACTCTAAGCTTTCAGCTAAAAATTAGCTTATCAGCCATTTTTGCCAAACACAGTCATAGTGATTTGTTTTATTTTAAGAAGGTAAGAATAGTAAATTTTGATCATAGATCAAGATTAAAAAGTTATTTAATGATCATATAACTTGTTTCTACATGGGCCGAGACATCCTCGGTCCGACTCTCAAGCAAACCATCTTCAAATGAAGATAAGCAAGCCGGTCGAGCCGCATTCATTGATCCAACCCATTAAGACTCATGGAAGACACTCTAACCCCAATCCGAAGAATCCTCGGAAAGAATATTTCTATGACAATTGGAAGGATCCTATAAAACTTGGGTATTGAATGCGTTCTGCACCCAACGTGAAGGAAAACTCGCCTAAACAATAAAAGGCCCGTCAAAAGCTGCAGATATCAAGCATCTCTGCCATCAAGAGTAATTAGTAGGGTAATCAATGATTGACCTATAAATAGGACGGTCACGAACTTCTGTTACCATCTTATCATTTTACACAAGAAATATTAGTCTGAGTAAGAGACTTTAACCTTACTCAAATTCTTGATAATTATAAGAACATAATCTCTTACAAAAGTCACATGCATTTGATTTTTAATCGTAGTCATTGAAATAATACCAGACGGTTTTTTTTTAGCATAAAGAGACAGAGAGTAGGGTCCGATTCACAGCTAATATTATGTTAATTCGACGAGGTAAAGGTACGGGAATAAGCTAGTTTTTCTTAGTTGCTTTGCTTGCCAACCACAAGGGGATCGTACTAAAATGTCAAAAATCTCTAAAAGATTGAACGAACTTTTTCAACATGCTTAAGTTCAAATCTATCATTATGCTTCTAAGCAATCAACCTTCCTTTCCATTCTTCCACAAATCAAACCAAAACTACCAAGAGGTTTCAAGCCTGCGAAATAAAGGAAATTAAGGATGAACCAAAAACATCCCTTATGGAAACCAACTCCACCTGTAATCAACTAATTAAGAAAAAAAAATCAAGTCCATGATTAAGCTTGGCAAATGAGATCATCCACATTAATTTTTAACAATTAAAGTAGCCAAATCTTCCTTTTTGGGTTGGAAATGTTTGCATCAAATATCTGAATAATGGGTGGCAAAAGCACCGACCCTGTGTTATCTTAATTCCCTTAAATATATATACAATTTCTTATCATAACTTTAAGTTGGGAAAGGACTAAGAGAAAAAAAAATTGTAATATACCACCTGTCAACGTGACCGTTTCAAGCAGACCACACTCCCGCCCCCTTCCCCACAAATTTATTTGTATATTGTGTTTAGAAATGAATTCGGATTTCCTACCTTCAAAAACTTTTTATATAAAAATCTTATATTCACGTTCTGTATTGAAAATGAAAATATTTGAGAAAGTTTAGAATTGATCCAACAGTACATAAATATATAAATGCATGATTTTTTTTTTACCCATTTCCAAAATTAAGGAAGATAAGTCAAAAGATAATCCTAGAAATTATTGATGCTTGTTAAATATTTTCACCCATCAGATTCAATTGCAGTTATCCCATCAATTTATGTCTATATATATATATATATATATTGTGAAAAAAGAAAGTTCTATAAATGGAATTACTTGCATTTGTTCTCTCTTCCCCCATTTTTTTTAGTGGATATAGGTAAGGATTGTCTTACCCACAAGTGTCTTCAGAGTGAGAAACCATGCACCCTTGTCTATTATTTTCTCAACAAATACTCCATCTATCAGCTTCCATGTGTTTGGACATCAACCTACTGATTAGATATCAAGGTTAATCAGTGAATTGCGGGAGACAATGAAATATTATGGCGTTTGACTCGAGCAATTTTAGTCGGCTCACGCCTCACAGAAAATAATAGTCTGCATGTTATTGGTCCCACATTCTAATCAACTCATAGTCAAGGTGAAAATAAGGCACCAACAAACCATCAAAGGGTTAGTTAGAGTTTTGGGAGCCTAGAAATCTAATGAAGATCTGTTATCTCATTTTGGTGTATCATATTTTATCCCCATTAATAATAATTTGTCACATAAGTTGAAATTTTTTTAATTTAAAAAAGATAGAATATGTTACAAGATATTATTGATGGGGATAAAATATGATACATCAAAATGAGACAACAAATCGTCATCCGAAGAAATCTTGCAATGATATGTCACCTTCTTTGAGAGGCAGAAAGATCCGAGAAATCTATTGGGGGACAATGGCAATAAAATCAATCTTTTTCATCATCTGAAGATTATCTTTCCCTATTTTAATTTGATTTTTATTTCTTCCATGGTTAATGTCATTGAAGCAAATTAACAATTAAGGAAATAGTGAACAAGATAATTAGTTGCTTTTCCATTAACGTGGATACAACCAACTATGATGGTATTCCATGATAAATAATTCATTTCCGGAAATGGTATTATAACGTACAGCTAGCTGCAGAAACAAACAAACATGTACACACTACACACACAAACCCTTGGCACTCCCTCAACTTGAACTCACGCTTGCTGTGGTCGAAAGATATGTTATCTGAATTATATAACAATCTCTACCATGAAATTTGTCCTTCAATTATTACACCTTATACAGGTACAAGTAGTGTCATGGGTATTACGGTTATTAAATATAGACACTCCTAGATTTATGCCACTGATAAAAAAAAAATGTAGAAATGTATTTTCTGTGAGCACGGGATTTTTCTTGGTATATTCATATTAGAGGTACCGTTTTAAAAATTGAATCAAAGATTAAATTAGTGAAACTTCCAATTTATGTTATGATAAGTTTAATTGATTAAATTTGTAATTAAATTCTAGGAAAAAAAAATTGTAATTAAATTGTGATTAAACTATAGTTAAATTGGATATTCTTCGAATTGAAAATATGATCAGTTTATGGTCTAAAATTCAACGAGTCTGTTTGATTTGATTTTTAAAATACTGGTTCGAGGTAGAAATATTGTAACTCTTACATATTTATACTAATGTAAATTGAATTACAAACGTAAGTTGCTCGAGCTTTTTTTTTTCCGGGTAAAATCGTTAAACGAGATTTAATAATTAAATTACTCTTACGCGCCGCTTACTTATTATAACTGTTGACCACTTGTATAAAGAAAAAGGCGAAGAGGATGGACAACAGCAATGAAGCCATGAAGGTAAAAGAAATGCAGGGCCGGCCCAAGCATAAAGCGGCTCAAGCCCTTGCTTTAGGCCTCTCAAAAAAATAATTTTTTCTTTAGAAAAAAAGCCCACTTTGTATTTGTTTATATTATCTTTTTGATATGTTTCATACATCAACAAACATAAGTTAGCCCATTTGGTATAAAAACTTACCATTAACTGCAAGGTCCAGGGATCAACTCCTTGTTGTGTACAAAATAATTAATGTTTTAATTTTTTAAAAAGGCCTCATCATAAAGTTTGCTTTAGGCCTCAATAGGTGTTGGGCCGGCCCTGAAGAAATGCATAATACAATGCTAAGGCATAAAGCATTTACCATACATATTATGAAATGGTTTTATTTTTCTTCCATTTTTCACCTCAAGTAGACTATGGAGTACTTTCAAAGGACTACTCTAGCATGGAAATTGAAATTTTGTTTACTTTATAAAATGCGCAGGCAGAAAATCCGAACAAATGGCATGATAATTTCACCTTTATTGTACTTTACCTGCCCAACCTGCCTAATCATTGTTGGATTTCATATAGTGGGAAAAAAGAACTAGATGGTAGAAAAATTATAATGAAAAACTAGGCTTCCACACTGGCCGTCAAACTTCAACATAATCCAATACATGTCACATTGAGTCACACCTCACACCCTCCCCGCTCCAAAACGTTCGTCATGGTCCAAATATTAACATTTAATGTGTGTCTATATATATATATATTATCAATGCTTGTGAAATACCTCAGTTAAAGAAAAAAGTAATGCAAAACTCTTCGACTATTAGCTAGTAGAAACGACAATTATGTGTAATTAGTTTCATTAATTAAAAGGTTTACTTAGAACTTATTATTTCCTGTGAGATAAATAGAGTAACAGAAAAATTCCAGAAAAAAGAAAGTTTGAACGCATAAATATGGAGATGAGTCATGTACAAATTTTGAATGATAATGAGGAAAAGTAAAAGAAATTAGTGTATATGGTCGATGAGCAAATTACTGCAACGTGTACCAAGTGAAATCAGTTGACTGAGAAAAAATATTAATAAACAAATAAATGTGAAAAAATGTACAACATGTGATGTGAAGCTGAAGTAGCAGCCATATAAGGTTGAAGCTAGAGATGGCTACATCAGCACATACACTCACTCACTTTTAAAGCCACCACAAGGTACCCGATCCAAGTCATCACGGCGGGGCTAGGCTAAGGTGCAAGTCCAACCCGAACCCATCATCAAAACTGGGCCCCACGTCCCCTTTAGAAAACCTACTACCTGAAGAAGGCCCATCAATCCTGCCAAAGTGGGCCCGAGCATGTACTTGCGAGCCCATCGTTGACAATGAGGAAGGCGAATCCTCTACTCCGCTACCGTAGGGCAACACCCCTGCACCCGCGGATCTCGCACTGGTGATTATGCTACAGTTACTGCTGTTGTTGTTGCTGGACGGGAACACGCAACCGTGTGAGACTGACACGTGGAAGGGTGGAGGCGCGGCACGTGGCGGCATGCAGACCCATGATGAGGGAGTGTTCGCCGGAACGAACATGGAACCCGGCGGAGCGAGGAGGTGCGGAGGCGGAGCGAAGGCGGAGATGATGGGGTTTCGAACGAACGAAACGGCAGCGTTTCGTGTAGCTTGTAACTGTGCGCGCTTGAGCTGTTGGCGCTCTTTCTTGTGCGCGTTCTGGTGTCCGCCGAGTGCTTGTGAGTTTGCGAACTCTCGGCAACAGTACTGGCACTCGTATTTCCGGTCGCCGGAGGATGTTAGGAAGCCGGCGGAGTCGCCTTCTCCTCCTCCGCCGGAGTCCGGGGAGGCGGAAGGGGAATCGGGCTTGGCGATTGAGTCGGATGCATCTTCATTAAGTACTGGTAGGAGTTCGTGTTCGTGGACGCTGAAGCCGAAGAGCTTTAAGCGCGTGGTGGAAGTGGGGTTAGTTGTTTTTGTATGGTGGTGAAATTGGTCCTCCATATGGGACTGGGAGAGTGGTTTTAATTTGTTGAAGATTGGGGTAGCGGAAGTAGATGACTGCGTGGGTAAATGGTGGGGGGTTTGTTGATACTAAGGTGTTGTTCCATGTCGTGGGGTCTATTTATACATCGGGTTTCAGAAAAAACAAGTGGAGAAGGCATGACTTTTGATAGAGAAATTAGTATAGACCCCAAATGAGACCGCAAACTCACATCATTAATTTTTAAGACATTATTCATTCTTATGCCCACAAAAAATAATTTTAGGAAAGTCACTAGCTATTTTTATAAAAAAAAAAAATTATAATAAATATATTATTATTTATTCAGTTTAAATAGGCAGAAAATTGGGTGAAAGAGAGAAGAGACTATTTGCATGCGGACATCCCAATGAGATGAAATTGTGTGAAAACATTGGAACACGACCCAAGAACAATCACAGTCACAGGGACACAAAGGAATTGCAATTGTCTGTTGGTAGTTTTATTTTAACAAAATGTTTTTTTATAATTGAATTAGACATTTAATATATTTTTTATATAAAAGTTTATATCAGGGAAATGCAGTCAGCCACGTCCCATTTCAAGTCCACTGAAGACATCAACTTCAACGAAAATTTATAATGAAATTTAAATATTATTTATCAACAGAGGAATTTTGAGAATCAAATCTATATTACAACAAATTTGAGCGGAAGACTTGTCCAAATGTATCAACCCTTATTGACTAGACATTTAATATATAAATCATATATTGATGTAAATTAATATGAGTGTCCATTGACTATTTTGCATTTTCAGATGAAGTAAATTAATGTATTATATATATATATATATATATATATATATATATAGAGAGAGAGAGAGAGAGGAGCGACTCAAGTAAGAGAAATGTGTTATTGAGAAAGATGGGAGGAGTACATCTGGACATTTGAATCGTGTATGAATGATCAAAATTAGAACATAAAATCATGTAACTTTTTATAAGTGATTATACAACCACCAAATAACTTCTGATGCTAACCACTCATATATGTTTTAATGACCCGGATTTTTTTACTCTTACTCTCACCTTAGTTGTATAAATAATTAATATGTTATTTCAATTTATATTCTTACGTGTTTAATAAAAACTTCAAAAATTGAAACGTTCCTTTCCTCGTCAGCCCTTCAATTATTTGACTAATGAACAGTTCGGAGAAATTAGTACAGTGGATCTCTTATAGGGTTATTATTATTATTGTAATATTGTAATGAAATGAAGACGGGGGTTGAGAATGTGATGCATGTGATAGGAGCATGGGACGGATTGAAAGTCCTATATAAAATGATTGGCTTTGGTTCAGAGCCATATATCATTCTTTTTTCTGCCTCACAGTTCTTCCTTCCTCAAATACGTACAAGCCACTAACTAGTACATAAATTATGCATTAATATGCTGTATCATGCAATTGTAGCTAATTTAAAAGGGCAACTCTCTAAGTCTCAACCAATTAATTTAGTTTGATGGATTATATATAGCAGCATCAAAGCGATTAAATCAGCGGACTAAATAAGTTATTCAAAATTTAATTAACAGCCAGTTGGGACCTACCCATTTGTTTATATCATTCCAACCCATCGAAGACTGTTTAATTTGATTGTCCAACCAACAACTAGCTAGAAAGTGAGAGACATTGAAGCCTCTCTTAATGCAATTAGGTTAGAAAAATGTACATGGATGTTTCTGTGGCACTTGTTTGATCTACCCTTTCGATTCCTTTGAAATTAGCATAAGATGGCCAATCAGTAGCTTACCAGATTATTTGATCAACTAATAAACATTTTGCTAATAAACCAATAAGAATCTAACTCCACTCAAGTCTCTGCACATACAGTTTTTCACCCGCTTTATTTATTATGACACGTACATATACCTCTCCATAATGCTCATGCATTTTTTTTTCTGTGACATGGGTTAAGAATCTTCACACTTAACCGACAAAAGAAATGTTTCATTTCTAATTAAAAATAAAAATGTCATGCTAATAAGTGTTTTTAAGACATTGGTTAAAGAATCTAATAAAACAATCTTTCATTGAAAAACTAATTATAACATTTCTTAAGCTAATGAGTATTTTTATGCATGATAGGTTAACATTCTTCAAATAAAAATTATAGGTAGTTTTGTTAAGAATTCAGGCATCCGAATGATCCCCTAAAAAATCAGCTTATGAGGGGGTGGTCTACCTAGCTATATAAGCAACGGTCAGGCTCGTTAACCAACCGATGTGAGACTCGCAACACGCTCCCTCGAGCCTGGGCTCGTCACCACAAGCGAGGGCTGACGACACTATTCATACAATCAGGCAGAACGTGTCTCTGATATCATGTTAAGAATTCAGGCATCCGAATGATCCCCTAAAAAACCGGCTTATGAGGGGGTGGTCTACCCAACTATATAAGCAACAACCAGACTTCTTAACCACCAAAAGTGGGACTCACATCAACTTTTGTAATCTCATTTTTTTTCTTCAAAGATGAAATTTTATTTTAATTTTTTAATTAGCTAGCCAATCATTAATCAATTAAAGACGATTGATGTTGGAACGAAACTCAATGAACCAAGGGGAAGCCCATGTTTCTGTTCCCCCCATGCACCCTGGTTGCAGGCTCCAAGTCTCCAACTATACTCCTGCAGCTGATACAAAGAATTATGAGAATAATGCCAATTGCATAAATGCATGCCACAATATTTGAATTTCCAGCCCATCTCAATATTTTATTTAATATCTTTTCCATTTTAGTTTCTCTCTCTCTTCTATTTTGTGTGTTTGACTTATAGTTTGTAAAATTGAGTTACATTATAATTTGCAAATTTGAATTTTGATTAATTTGGCTTCGATTAAAAATAAGTTTGCAGCAAAATAATTTATCTCTATATACTTTTATTAAAATGTGATTTTGATGGAATGAATATTGTTTACATATATTAATTTTTGTAAAATTATTACAGTCATTGAAGTAGTTAAATATCCTAAATAAATTTTAATAGATAAATTAAAAATTTATTACTTATCCTTCAACCTATGTTTAGACATTAAACCCAATTTCAATTAAATTGTCAATAGGGATTAACACATTTGGTCAAGTCTTCCGCCCACACTCGTTGTAGTTGGGTTTCGGTTCTCAGATTTCCTCTCTTGATAGACGATATGTAAATTAAACTATAAATCATCATTGAGGTTGGTGGTGTTCTCTGACATTGTAAGGGGACATGTCTTCCCCCAAAATTTAAACTTTTTATATATATAGAAAAAAATCAATCTTTTCAAACATATTTTAAAAAAATAAAACTCAACTTTAACACTTAGAAGTTTAAGGTTCATATTAACGAGTGTTTTAAGGACACTCTTTAAAGAAACAAAAACAATAACTTTTCATTGAAAAATCAAGTACATCACATCTCTTTAAATATTAAATACATTAATTTTTAATATAAATTTTTTTTTTCCTTAACAAGTTAGCATTCTCCAAAATTTAAAACCATAAATTAAAAGATTCAAACTTATTCCTAAAACATACCTACATCAATTTTGCCTTGGCTACCCCCTGCACCCTCTTTCTCTCTTGAAAAAGTCAGAGCAGCCCGCAATGAGGGAGAAGGGGACCTTTCATAGTATGATATAGCATCCAAGATCCTAAACTATGAGATGACACTCAGATCTAACACCGTCAGTCCCACTAATCACTGCTGCATGGCCCACGTGTTAACATCATATTCACCCTGCATATCTCATTATAGATATGCATGTTTCACATTACTCCAACCTCTTCTCTTACACATGTCACCGCTTGCCATGATGTCAAATCATGAATAAAATCAACACAAGAAAAAGTTTACGAGGACTTAGGACTTAAGAGGGAGCTTTAGCTGAGAGCGAGGAGGAGAGATCGAGAGTTATCCGATGCTATGTGTGAAAGAGAAATGTTTTTTTTGAACATAAAAAAAAAATTTGACAATAAAATTATATAACATTGTATATGATTAATATCATTCAAAAATATGATTAATAAAGTATTGAGTTTGATTAATAAATATATAAAATATCGTAATTCATTAACTACCTACTGAATTTCATTGATCATGATTTTAAACATTATTAATCAGGATTTTCAGATATTCAAATATGCATGTGAAATTCAAAATTTTGAATATCTAAAATGCGTGATTAATAACGTCTAAAATAATGATTAATGAAATTCAACGGATGATTAATAAATTATGATATCTTATATATTCATTAATCAAATTTAATATTTTATTAATCATATTTTTAAATAATATTAATCATATAAAATATTATTAATTTTTGTTATCAATTTTTAACTTTGAAATAATAGGACTTTATATGAAAACAAAGGGATCCCATTAGTTATTACACACTCCACAGTTGGCTTGTTTGAAAGGGCATATAGAATTGAATATAATAACGTTCAGGTGTGTGTTGGGTCTGGGAACCACCATTACGTGTTGATGATGAATAATTGTTTAGGATGTTTGCGTGATTGACGTTGAAATCTATACTTGTATACTGGTTTCCTCTCTTTCTTTGGGAGAGATCTGTGCGAATCTTACTAACTACGAGAGAGAGAGTGAGAGACTTGGAGCAAGTGCTTTTTTGGGCTTGCAATCTCCCACTTAAAAAGCATAATAATCATAATCATTACGGCTAATAGTATTATTTTATTTTTAAAAATAATGGAAAATAGCTCTCTTCAATTCTAAAGTCTTCAAATTCTTCATCACAACTCCTAATCTGACCCCACCTTGTCCTCTCTTTCTCATGTGTGATCTATTCAAAGCCCCTTCTAATTAGTCAAATTGTCGCCATGTAAGAAAAAAATATCTTTGTAAATCCCCATGATGCGGATCATCTTTGCAGTGAAAGTTTATTTTCTTTTTCCACCGTTAGATCCGATATTAATCATCATTGCTTAAATCTCCCAGTGGCCAATCTTTGTTTTTTTTTTTTTGGTGATCAAGTGGCCAATCTATATTCAATTAATTAACTAGGGCTACGCTTGTAGTATAGCATGACATGGGTAAATGATAGGTCAAGCTATTTTATCATGGCATCCAACCGTTAAGATGTATGAGTTGTTGAATTAGGAGTGTTCCTAACGGATGTTTTTATTTAAGGAATTAATAAAAAAAATTATTGAGAAATTAAGTATAATACTTTTTAACATATTAAATACATTATTTATTTATATAAAATTTTATTTCTTGATTTTTTAACCAATATCCTAAGGACATTTGTTAGTATTCTCCATAAGTTATATATGATGGTTTCTTTATCTTAAGAGTCTCGCCACCTATGGACATTAATTAAAGAATTAAAATAAAATATAAATTTTATGAAAAATTAAATATATCACTTAAAAAAATAATAAATACATCATTTTCTTATAAAAACTAATTTTTCTTGATTCCTTAATCATTATTTTTAGCGCATTATTTAACATGCTCCTATGTTAATTAATTCATCAATCCTATCATGTTTTTGAATACTAGGATTTTTAATCTTGATTTCTGCTTCTTCTTTTTTTATTTCCTGGTTGAGTGTTATATCAATATTAAATCCTTGTCAATTTGTGCAAACACTATGCAATATGCAATGGTTATAATGGTCATTTTATTAATCATTTCAGGTGGGTCCCAATGATTAAGTCTCATTGAGCATGGGGTTACTAGAGGCACCAAATAATAATACAGGTAGATTTATGATTCACATTAGGATTTCCATTATTAAGTTTAGAAAAAGAAAAAAAAAAAGGTTTAATGTCCTGCTAAACCTAACAAACCTTTTCGCTTTATTATTATGGGGATCCAATGATTTTGCTCTTTGGGTCTTTCTCAAAATTCTAGGCCTCCTGGGAAGGGTAGGTTAGGAAAACCAGGAGTGGCCCACTTTAGTCCCACTATAGGGCTCAAGAAGTCAGTCGTGAACACTCACGCACAGAAGAGAAAACATGTCCACTGAATTGACAATCTTCTATAAATGAGTGTAGTCATAAAGGTTTAAAAGGAGTTCACGTAGAGATATCTGTAGTTGTAGGGACCAGTGGTTTGGCTTGATCCTGTGTATTACCTTGTATTCCCTAAATAACCTTTTTATAAAGACAAATATTTTTTTTTTTTATACAAAGGAAAAACCCAAAAACTAAAGCAAGACTCTTCAAGGAAAACAGACCTTAGCAAGGTCATTCAGAACGAGTCGACCACAACCTGGTGGCGGAATACCCAAAGTATGAAGTCCTAGAAACAAACTGTTAGAATAACTAGCCAACCAATCGGCCACCTTGTTTCTTCCCTTGAAGGGCAAGGGTAATCATGATGGCCCCACATCATGAATAGATCGAATCAAGGGTGAGAGGACATACAATCCCCCAAGACAAGTAGAACTGCTGAACAAGAGTCACACTCAACCTGAGCCTGAGAGTTGTTTGTTCATCTCGGGCAACGACAAGAGCAGTGTAAATTCCCCCAAGTTCACATCAAATAATAGAAGCTGATTCGATATTCCGTGCAAACCCCAAAATTCATGACAAAAATTTGAGCTATTTCTCGATTTGTGCGTGTCATAAAATTAATTTCTGGTCATCAGTTGCAATAATATTGGCGGTTCAAATTAACTTCTACTAGTAACTCATGTGTCCATCCACCTAAATTCGTGACCTCTTGTTTTTCATTGAATTAGTCTTTTTAGCTTATTTTATAAGTTTTTCTAACAAATTTATTAAAATAAATTAAAAAGAGCTTTTAGATATGTAATAAGTTATTTTTATAAGTTCTTTCAATATATGCGTAAGTGTGTATATGATAAGATAAACCCAAATAAACTTTATATAAACTCTTCAAAACGCCTCTCTCAGTTCAATTAAAATGTTGTCATATAGAGTAGGCAGGTCCAGTTAGGATTTAGGGTTGGAGTCACACCCAAAAATGATATGGTAGTTTAGGGCTATATATATATATATATATATATATATATATATATATATATATATATATATATAGACACGCACACACTTCACAACCATTTTTTAATAATTTTCTTAATATTTAATAAAAAAATTATTTAATAAAAAATTTAACACTTTCATAGTCATAAACAGCATTTAATGTTTTATTTTATTTAAAAATTAAAAATATTAATTATTAGGACAATTGATTTGAACGATTTAGAATTATTTTATACAGAATAGCAATTGATCAACAAATTCAACCCTTCTTCCTGTCTTCAGCAAAGCATACACAAAAACGGTTTGGACATGTAGCATGCATTTTTTTTTTTTTGTATATATATAGCATGTATTGATTAAGAACAGGTAGTTATAAGCTGAGAGAGATTCTTAAGTGAAAAAGGTATAGGAAAAAAAATAAGAATGTCTTTATGAGGGAAGAAGGAAGAGGGGAAATGTAGGCATAGTTTGAAAATGGTGAGACATGAACTCAAGGTTTTCTCCACTGATGTAGGGTGATAACACATGGGAAGGTACGTCTAATTGGTTCCGCACTGTTTGAACAAGCACATGTAGGTCCTACCCACATTGGGACCGCATATGCAAGTGTGTCTCTTGCCCCCACATGAACACTTAACTCTTTGGCTTGAATATAAATTGGGATGGTGAGAGAAATGTCCAATCATACTTTACAAGCTAGTCTTATTGATTCATATACAACTGTCTTCTTAAATAGTAAATTTGTGTTTGTTTATTTCTTCTTTTTCTGTTTTTTGAACTTGCTGTAATGGTTTCCACCATCAATTTGAGAAATCACTTTTGGAGGGCATTAATCATGCTTTCTTTTGTTGTTGTTGATTGAAGTGATGCCGATATTATCGTTTAAGATCTCCGAATCGTGATTACGGCCCACCAAGTTGTGCTTGTCAAGGAGAATTAACCAATGAGACAATAAACCACAATATTTAATCAGTGATTATTAAGAGACATGATCCTATCATATTAGAACCCCATTAACTTTCTAAAATCATCTTTGTTTCTTTTCGTAACCATTACTTTGGAAGCATCCAAAAAGGATAAAAAGATAACCCCTAATGTGACTTAGTTTTCAAGTTGGAAATCCTTTCTATGGATATGTTCAAAGCACTTTTTGAGCACTCCCCCAAACAATGTGGGTATGACTCAATTAGCCCCTCCATGCACTCCAAGTGACACTACCTACTTCATTTTAAAATTGCAATCCCTTTCAATTTTAAAACCAAACTGGTGGATGCATTGTGAGGTGGAGTTAGCTTTAAGTCATGTGAAGTCTCTCTCTCTCTCTTTTTTCTCTCACTTATATTTTATATGTAATTAGCTGAACAATTTATAATCTAATCAACGTGGAGCTATGCCTAGATCGTATCTCAGAATGTCCACATTGATGACAAAGAAAAGAAGCAATTCTAAAATCCCCTGTACCTTTTATGAGTTTAAGATACACGTTTGGAAGCTCCCGTGAGTTGAGTTCAAGAGAGGGAAAAGGGGACTTTGGTCAATCAATAAGACAAAAACAAGTGCGTGGTTTGCTAATAAAGTGAGGGACATTTAGACGACTACGCAATTGCAATATGGCACCCACATAACATATAAACCCAAACACATCCATACTTCGGAACATTTGCACATGACATGCAAAATCTAATACCTGTCTTCTATATATATATATAAAAAAAAAAAGGTTATTGGATATTAATTATCAGTTATAAATTTGTTTACGTGGCAAAGAGTTAATGCCACATGGGCACTAAACTGTTTGCAGGTATCTTACTCCAACTTTGGCTGTTCTTTTTCACTTCCGGTTAAACATTCCAATTTCGGCTGTTCAAACTTGATCTCCAACTCAATTATGAGTATGTTTGGGAAAGATAGATTTTTTTTATTTCAACTGTTTTTTGGTTAAAAAGCTATTTCATACATAATCTATCATGTTTGGCAATTAGCTTAAATTTATAAAAAAACTTTTTTGGGGAAAAAAAGCTGTTTTATGTCATCTAATTTGTTTTAGCTTAAGATTGTTGTGATTTAATTATTTTTCATTCTAAAAACTCTCTTCCCTATTTACCCCTACAAAACTAACTTCCAAACAAATATTATTAAATTATACAAATAAATTCATATCCTTTTTCGTAATTTACTATGTAAAAGTGATTTTTTTACACTACCTAAACGAAATAGATTATCTTAAAATCGCTTTTCAGCAAACATACCCAAACAAAAACAGATTCCGATTATAATCGATTATCACAATAATCGATTATACATATAATCAATTATCAACATAATCTATTTTTTTCAGTTTTCCCAAACACACTCTAAGTGTCAACTTCCACTATAATTAGAATAGGTTTTGGTAACAATTGCTCATTATTAAGCCTAGATTCCCAATGTTTCAACTAGGATAACGATTTTTTTTTTATTTCTTAGTAAATTTATTTATTTTTCATTTCATTATTATTTATTTGACATACTTTTTATTTTCTAAAACTCTTATCTTTTAAGATTTTATTTGGCAAAAATAGATGATAAACTAGTTGAAAACTGAAAAAACTAACTTATAGTTGAAAAAGAAATTTTTAGCTAAAAGCTTATCACTGAAAAACTAGTTGATTGAATTTAAAGCGTTTGTTATAATTAACTATGGAAGTATTTTATAAATATAAAATGACATGAAATGGCACATTTATATGATTTTTCATATAAATTATATTTTCATATTATTTAAATAATTTTTAATTTTAATACTTTAATTTATTTCAAATTATTTGCCATCTTAAAATTAAAATATTAATTTTTAATTTATTTTAAATATTTTAGTTAGAAAATAAAATGAGATAATATAAATGAAATGACATGTTTATATATGATTAATAAGGACCGAAGAAAGTGAGAATTTCGTTAAAATAATTAATAAGGATAAAAATAAAATAAAAGTTAATACAAACAAGCTTATATGTTAATCAAATTTGCCACATAGAACCTAATAAGACTAAATTTTATTTAGATCCCTAGGTATAGGTAAATAAAAGAGTATTAACTAAATTAATTGTATACCTTTAAAATTAGATGAAGGCGACTGCAACAACGCTCGAATCTTACTAAACTTGAACAATCCTTCTTTAATATGATACTAGTAAGTTTAATTTTGCTATGCATGCATGTCTTATTATTTTTACCTCTTCTTTTGTTGTTTTCGTCAATTGCAGCGTGCTTAGGGGCAGTGGATAGTGATACACACTAAGTGAAATGTACGTGATGGAATTGACACACGAACTTATAGTCATGACTATGGCATTTAAATAAGCGTTAAATTTCAAGTTTTTTAATTTTATTTTTACTGGAAGAGATAACTTTCAAGTTAATTAACATCTGATATAATCGTCGCATAAATTGGGTTCCGTGTCGTTAAACAAAACTTTGTGTGTGTATGTGTATGTGTATATATAATTAGCCGCCTATATGTGGAGATAGTTTTATAGCTAGGGAAACTTTCCGCAAACTAAAAGCTGTCGCATATAAAAACAATTCTGCATTAGATTCTTATACCATGACTGAACGAGGAATCTACCTTAATAAATCCATGTTTGGTTTTATATTGATATTGATGCCCATATATATAAATATAAAAGGGTTTTGTGCAGTTCTTAACCTATACGTGAATGTGGCTTCTTGTTCTAACAAAACAAAAACGTACAAATGAATATAATCAATTACTTGGGTTCCTGGCGGATTGTCCGTTGGGATAATTAAAGCAGATGTAAGCAGTGGCCTAACTCAATAAACTATATATGCGACTAGTTTTACTTTAGATTCAGAAAAAGTCAAGGCAAGCTTGTTATAGCAATGATAGTTATATAGTAAGGTCGCCATTATCCCCACCTTTTCTTAGTTTCTAAACAAATGAGCAGATGTCTCTATTCTACTACCAATATAACCGGACAATATAAATAATTTGATTATGGGTGATGTTAACGAGTGTTCTAAGTACACTCTTTAAGGAAATAAAAAAAAATAAATTTATATTGAAAAACTAAATAAATCACCTCTTTAAATATTAAATACTTTAATTTCTAATAAAAAAAATTTTTTCTTGCTTCCTTAATAAGTGTCCTAAGGACACTCGTTATCATTCTCGTTTGAGTGAAGGCTGCAATAGTATTACTTGTTTGTCAACAGTCAATTTATTTGTCAGTATAAAGTTCAAACCAATCCATGGGTTAGGAATTTGAGAGAAATTAAAACCAGTCACATGGGCCAGTAATAGTATAAAAGAAACCTCGCTAAGTGGATTAGGTTTGAATTTGCAATTGGAAAGTCAGTACTGAAATGTTAGCTGGACCGTATTGTTGAGGCTTTCTTAAGAATCTATAATTGCAAGGCCTGTAAGAAACCAGCATATATAATTGAAACTTCATATCAACCGTACCAAGATGGAAAGAAATTGATTATATAAAAATAATGGACATGATAGTGTATTTTGAAAAGATTTTTTTGAAGCAAAGTGAACCTATGTCTCCATAAATTTATTGAAAAACAAAACAAAATCATGGGGGTACATAAACCAAAACCCAGATAAAAATGACAAGAATCAATTAAATTTAAAATTAAGATTTCTATTCTTTCTCAGAATATATACTTCTGATATTTAGACATAACCACTGTGAAATTAAAATCATCTTTGGCAGCAATATCATTTTTCTGCTCAGTAGAAAGAGAGTCATTCTCTAGATCTTACTCATCCCCATCTCCCAAAAACTTGGCAAAAACTTTCATATCATGAATTTAATATATTAGGATACATATGGGTTGAAATAATCATGGGAGTCTCAAAATTCTTTCTACTAACTATCAAATTACAGGCAGTCATGGAGTGCAATGAATTTAAGGTATGATCAGCCACAATAGCAACAGGAGCTTATTCTTGAAGAATATATGGAGTTTGAGACACAATCAGAGATGTTCTCAATCGATTCATTATCATCAGCCTTGTCAGTCGTCAAACTCTTATCACCAACAATTTCCTTATTGGCCTCCACAAACCCCAACTAAGGGTTAGAGACATCTTGATGAATCTGTTGCTGGTTTCCATAGATGGTTGTGTAGCATGAGCTTCTTGAATAACTGGAACCGCAATAAAAGAAGACGAACTACTAGTGTCTTCCTTATGAGCAATCATTGGAGCTGACACTTGTTTATTCTTAGGGACATATTTAGGAGCAGTCTTAAGAGTTACCTGAGGTTTCTCCTTCTGAAACCCTTGATCTTTACCAGAGTTAGTAACAAAAGTAACAATCTTTTTATAGTTAGCCAAAGAGTGATCAATTGTTTTGCAAGTAGGACAGAGAAAATGCAACTTTTCATACTCTACTCCCACAAAGATTATAGTCCATCAACTTAAGGGTTGAGGACCGGTCCTTTAGAAAAATTTATTAGGTATAACCGATCACATTTGCTTCAATCGATCGGGACAAAAAAAATGAAATATGTTGGGAGGAGGTTCGAGAAGCTGGAGGTGGAGCAGGTTGTGGATGGCGATGGCGGTGGCAGAGGAGGAGGAGATGGATATGTGGTGGGAGAATTCTCCGGCCACTGTTGGCCATCGACCCTTTTTTCAACTTCAACTTTAGAATCTATGCGATACAGCTTCGACCGAATTCGAAGACCTCAAGGTGGATTCATCTGGCACAAGATCATCAGCGCGCATTGCATCATACAAAAATTGAAGCGCTAGGGCTAGCTGCAATCGGTAACTCTCCTCTGTTTGTTTTGCCAGCTCTTCCCGGAGGACTCTCCAACCCTCGCCGGAGTTTCCGCTAACATGTTCCTCGCCTTGCCCCCAACGCCAATCCTGAATCCATCATCGTGAAGCTATCCAAAGGTATCCATGTCGCTCACGACTGCCATCAACAACGTTAGAGCATAATAGTCGTCATCGTCGGAAAGTGAGCTTTCGCCGTGACTGCTTTCGCTTGACTGCTTCTAAAGTCCAATCGAAGGGTACGTACAATGACTTAGTGTCGTAATATTTATTCTTCTTAATCTCTACTGAAACACTGCTTCTGTTATGTTATGGCCATTGCAATTGCCAATCTCACCACCGAGTCACTTACTCACTCGCTTCCTGACTCAGTCTTCGTTGTGGCCAACAAACCATTGCAGATGGATGCATTTTTCGACGAAGAAGATGACCGCCACATTCCACGCCGAAGATTTCAGTTCATGATTCCCGCGCTCCAGACATCGAAGGCGTCGCCGCCGCCACCTTGCTACCTATCTCAGCCGCCGGAAATCGCAACAAGCTGATTTTCCTTCAACAAGACCAAGACTGAGAAGGAAAGGAGGAAGAGGGACAAGGGACGAAGATGAGGAGGGTGGTGGGGAAAGGAAACTGGCTATTCAGGTTCAGGGTTTTAGATCTTAGTCGTTGCTTTTTTGTTTATTAATATATCAATTGGTCCACAATGGAGATGGATCGATCCTCTCGAAAAGAGAGGGTGGACCTTAGACGCCTCCGAGACATGGTGTACATCTAATTGTTCACCTTTTTATACAACTGGTAACACCCTCTATATAAAAATTTATTTTGATATTAAAAAATATTTTAATAATACTTTTTTTTGAAGGATAATGTAATAATACTTAAACATTATATCTATAAACTCTAGACAAAGTTTTTTTTTTTATTAAATAACATTCTGTGTTTCATTTTGACCTTTTTTTTTTCCAGTAGTTCTGTATATCGAATATTAACAAAAGGAAGAAAATAATATTAGTAGGACATACCAATTAACTATTTAGAAGGGTCGATTTACTATTTAGGTCCCGTTTGGATAAACAGCTTATTTAAGCGTTTATATTAGAAGGCCTTATATGAAAAGTTTTTACCATTCCAAGTTCGCATAATAGATGTAGAGGACTATATTTTAAAAAAGTTCAAATTACCTTTAAGTCCCTTTTTAGAATGTTTGAAAAACAATACACAAAATTGGAATGGTATGTTCAATAGACAAAATTTTCAACTTATTTGATAGAAATTGGGAGGTCACATTTATAGGCTTTTTGACCAAACTAGCGTTATTTTAGAAACTATTTACTAAAATGGAGTTGTTTTGTAATAATTTACCAAAATAGGGTTGTTTTAGATAACGTGGAATTTTTTATTATTTTTTTGCTGACGTGGAAGGCGTCAGTTGGACTAGAGCCTTTAAAGGCGCCACTTGGACTGGCGCCTTCCATAAAAATGCCACATGTCACACACTCATTGGTCACTCATCTGCTGAGACTCGTCTAAATCACCCGTCTGATAGTCATCAGAAGGGTGAATCACCCGTCTGAGACCCGTCTGATGACAATCAGACGGGTGTACCCGTCTGACCTCAGACGGGTCAATCACCAATCTGATGGTCATCAGACGGGTGGCACCTCTAGCGTCGGCCTTTAGCGTGGGCCTAGGTCGACGCTAAACGTAAAATTTTTATATTTTTTTACAGCGAACCAATGAGTGTGTGACATGTGGAATTTTTAATGAAGGCGTCAATCCAAGTGGCGCCTTTAAAGGCGCCACACGTCAGCAAAAATAATAATAACAATTTCACGCTGTCTAAAACAACCCTATTTTGATAAATTATTATAAAATAATCTCATTTTGATAAATAGTTTCTAAAATAACATTAGTTTGATCATAAACCCCACATTTATAAGGAGGCTAATAGATATGTTGATATTTTAGTTAATTTGAGTCGCTGCCATCACTCGGGACTTGTTGTTTATGCAATTCTATCTTTGTTAATGTCACATGTTCTTTTTTCTAATGTAACCAGCGTTTCTACTCCTAAAATGATTTTCGTATAATTTCGTATTTTTGGAGTTAGGCCCAACGTTTAATAAAAAACAATAATAAGAAGTATAAATATCAATTTATACTTATAGTAGAAAAATAAACACAATTCAAGAATTAACTTATCCTTCTTTATAGTAACTAGAGAGAGGAAATCAAGGAACCAAATCGAGATGAATAGTAATGCAACATCTGAAGCGGGATATATAGGTCATGATTTGTGAATCAGTCCACATAATTCATATGGGGATTATTAGACCCAAAAAAAAAATGTTAATTCATTTACGGCATTCCTTTTTCCTATCTCCTTCATTGTTATTCTTACCACCCCTCCCCCAATTTTTTTTTTATTTTTTTCACCAAAATACCCCTACCACTTCTATCTTCCCCTTCTCCTTCCCAAAATACATCTGCAAACTTTTCCAGTACTGTGAAAAATGCCACAATGATCCTGCAAATTGATGATGCACAAAGACATGAAGCAAATACTAATGCTTAAATCGAACAATGATATATAACGTTTCAACATGAATCAGCGGGCATTATATCCTCCCCGATCTTCCCTATGAAATACACTTTCTCTGTTGTTGTTAATTCAATTTGCAAAAAGAACACCTCTTCAGCTTCTTAATTATGGGGTGATTTCACATAAGAACATGCTCTATACAAATTCATAACGGTGCACATGATTCGGTTCTCTGTCTGCTCTGCTTTTCAAGGTTGTATTAACCTCCGTTTCACATCTTCAAAATCATTATATAATCTTATTAACATATATATTATAGGTTAACTTATTTTTACATACCCGGAAGAGTGAATGGAAGGGTTCAATTTATTGATGCACAAAATACTCTCGATTGAATTGTTTCACAAAATATGCTAATTTTTTTACAGTGTCATTTCAGAGTTGGGGGAAGGAGAAGGAGGTGGGTGGAAAAGAGGACCCGGTGAGGAATTGTAAAAGGGGGTGGGAAGGAGAAGACAAGAAAGGTATGAGTATTTTGGTGAACAAAATAAAATAAAAAATTAGAGGAGGGGTGGTAAGAATAACAATTAAAGAGATAGAAAAAAACAAATGCCTTCATTTAAATGTGTATTTATATGAATGGGCCTCTCTTCAAATCTTGTTGACGCCTCCTATTCTGCTGAGACTCTTTGTGAGAGCGAGAGGTCAGTATTTTGTTTGTTTTTTTTTTTTATTGCTTTTTACATCATAATTTTTTTTAAAAACATTTGAATATTTCTAAAATATTCCTAACTATCTTAATACACCTCATAACCTATATTCATAAATACTCCCCTCCCCTCCCTTTCCTTCTTCTTTCTCATTCCCTGTTCTCCTTCCTCATACCCTCGTTGATAACCAGAAAGAAATTTTCATCCACTACCTTGCAAAATACTAATCACAAGTGATACAAGCATAAACATAAACAAAACTTTAGAATACCTTTCCGCTACTCTTGACATTAGGAATGCATTAATCATTGTTTCTAAAAGCAGTTCAGTGACTTGCCCACCCCACGCTGTGGTGCCTCACTTTTGTTCCGTTTTCCCATTCCCCTCTTCGACCCTTTCCTTTACAATGCCCTCATCAGATCCCTCTCTCTCCCTCCTTCCTCTCACGCCTTCTCCCTCTTCAACCACATGCATCGAAACAATGTACCTTTTGACCACTTCACTTTCCCTCTCATCCTCAAAGCTTGCGTTCCCTTCAAATTAGGACACCACCTTCACTCTCTCATTTCAAAGCTCGGTTTTCCCTTCTTTTTTAATTGGGATGAGGAGGGAGAATAGGGAAAAAGGGAGAAAAGGGGAGGGAAGTGATGAATTAGTATAGATTATGGGATGTATTAAAATAGTTGAGGGTATTTTAAAGATAATTAAATATTTTTAAAGAAATTATGGTGTATAAAGTAACACACCCTTTATCTCATATCAGAAACATTTAATATGAATGGGCCTGCGTAGCCAGCAGGTTCGGCGGGTTTTTAGTCGATATGTTTATGGATCGACACGGGAACTGCGAATACACGAAAAATATTAAAATATATTTTAATTAATAATTAATAATTAATAATAATAAAATGAAATGAATGCTTAGGTTAGGTCCCTAGCTACCCTTCTCCCTCGGCCCCCATAGGTTAGGTGCCAGCAGCACCACCCAACACACCGGCCGTGTATCCCAGCCACCCTCCTTGACGCTGCCAGTGTCCTCCACTTTGCTTTGCTGCCACCATTGGAACTGGGTCGACCCGACCAACTAGCATTTGGGTCGGATACTACCCAGTAAGTTTTATCGGGTCGGATTAGGTTTTATCCTGACTCGCATATTTGCCGTTGTGTCTTGTCTTGTAGATGTAGGCATGCAATAATAATAGTAACAAGAACTGACAGAGAGCGTTTGTTACCTTGTTCAGGAGAAGATGCTGACACAAGTTCACAACCGGGTCCGGTACACTGTGATTGGGTAAGACGACGAATCTCTTATCTTTTTTAATTCAATTTGAACCCCATTTCAAAATATAGACCTTTTCATATTTTCTAGCGTTTTCTTCTTTTTCAGGTACAATTTTTCTATTGTAAAGTTTATACTCATTCTCAATCTTGGTATTTGACTCTTTTTTTAGTGAAGCTTATGAGACACCAAATGAATACCATACCCCCTTAATATTATTTTGTTGGAAATTTAACTCTTGTTGGTTTGTGTTTTAATGAATGATGCATCATGTGAAGCTCTTCATAAAACCTTTTAGGGCTTTGAACTTGTGCAGATTAGGAGCCTGACAAATACTATAAAAACAAATCCGAAGACTTGTACAACTGGTTTAAAATTTCTTAGTTTATTATAGTACATGGCTTGTCAAATTGGATCCACGAATTTGCAGTGGAGATCATCAATTACAGAGAATGAAAGCTCGGAAAAATCATGTATAGCCCCTGCGACTTCTAGAATCCATTGCTGTTGCTGTGAGACAAGTTTCAGTGGGCTAACTCTAACAGTTGGCATGAACTCTTCACCTTTTTCCCAGTGCCGGTAAAATCTGAACTTATTTCGCTGTTTACCCTTGGTCCAATATCATTGTGTTTATTGTAATTTTATTTTTTGGCATCATATAATCCCTTGGTAATGAGGGTGAGCCTTAGTGTAACGGTAAGGTTGCTGTCTCGTGACCTTAAGGAAATTTTGAAAACAACCTCTCTGCTTGTGAGGGTAAGGCTACGTACATCTACCCTCCTCACTCCTCAGACTCCACCAGATGGGAGGCCCGTGCACTGGGCGCCCTTTTTTATATAATCTTCTGATAGTGTTTGCTAGCTACTCTCTCATCTTAAAATCCCAAAAAAAGGATATTATGCATCCTTCTCACTACAATGTACTTTCCTTTTTCCTCTCCCAAGCTAATGCACATATATTTCCCATCCTTTCCCATAAAATACTTTTCTGTTGCATAATAATGGCTCCTAGAAACAAGCACCTCTTCATATGCCTAATTGATGACATTGTTTCAGTTGATTGGACTTTTTGGGTGTTTCTAATCTTACAACTAGAGAATAAAATGGTTATTTTCTACATCCATGCAATATCAATTTTTTGATGCCTTGGTTCAGTTTCCTGAGAAGAAGAGGTGGGTGGAAAATAGCTTTTGCCTTGAACACAGGTGGAGTGTCTGGTAATGGTGACCAGCAAAACCTCAATGATGCTGGTTCCAGTTTTGGTGGTACTCGATTGGGTAGGATACTGAGTGCAGGTGGCAGACAACTTCTAGAAAAGCTGAACTCAGCTAGAAAGAACTTCCCTATGAAAATATTCCTGTTACTTTTGGGTTTCTACACAGCAAACGCACTAGCTACAATACTTGGGCAAACTGGTGATTGGGATGTCCTGGTTGCTGGTATTGTGGTGGCTGCAATTGAGGGGATTGGTATGCTAATGTATAAAAAGCCACCTACTGTGAGGACTGGGAGGCTGCAATCTTTTCTAATGATGATGAACTACTGGAAAGCCGGCATATGTTTGGGCCTCTTTGTAGATGCTTTTAAGTTAGGCAGCTAAGGACCCGCATAACCTGTCCCTCTTGCTTTCTCCTTCCAATTTATTGTTGTGTCCTGCCCATTATGCAGAATCTTCTTTTTTCATAGAACTCTGTTAAGCCACAAGTTTGGCGTTACTTCTCTTTTATTGCTACCTTAGTTCTACAGTAATGGTGTACATGTAATTGTAATATATATGAGTAGTATATATGAAGATTGCTTAATGATTTTGTGGTTCTTTGCACAGTGCTGCATACTTGCATTTGCTGCGCAAAACTCCTGAATTCTTTCACTTTTACATCTGTACTGGTGGCTGAGTTTAAGAGGAAAAATTTGAAGTGAGGGGTCACTAGAGCTTCCTGAACTTTATATCATTATATGGAGCTACTTGTGCAATAATGCACCATTCGAACACAAAAAGTAATGTAAGTGGTATTGCTCTTTTTGTTAATATATGGCATCGGATGCTGTAGATCCATTGAAGTGCTGGGAAGTTGTATGCAATGTGAAGCAACAGTACGAAATTTTAGGATTCTATTCCGGGGGGCATGAATGGAAACTGGAAATAGTGAATACCTCATGCATGAACTGAATCTAGGAGGAAGGTGATTTGATTTTGTTATTATCATAATTATCACATTATATAACCTTATATATTTTTAAAAAAAAAGCATTTTTACAAATCACCTAGTTTTTAATGCAAAGTTATTGTGTTAACAAAGTTCAACTGAAACTCTTACTATCAGTTTTCAATGAATAAGTAGACAAATTAATAATTCTTTTTTTTTTTTTTAAAATAAGCTTGGTGAAAAAAGTTTGTGTGGATTAAAAGATCTAGCTCTGCATGTTGTCATTTGTATCTCTAGCTTTCTTGTCATGCAAATTTTACTGTACATCACAGTTACATATTTGCTATGATGCTACTGTATATCACAATCACATCTTTTTAGTTAATATACTGGAAAATAGATTTCATGATGAAAGGAAAATTATGCCAACAATCATATTGACTAGAGTTAAAGAATGCAATCATATGTGGGGCATAAAATGCCCATCAAGCAAAAGTTACAAAGTTTTTTTTTCGCCCTCTTCCCATGAGAATATCTAATACACAAACATATGAAATTATAAAATAAAATAAAAAGCTTTCTTTCTAATACTTGGGCATGTGTATATATAAATTCAAGCAATCTTATTCTTCAGCTGCAGCACTTGCAGCACTCAGATCCACAGAAAGATCAAGAGCCTGAAACAAAGAACCAAAAGCAGATTATAATAAAGAAAATTTTAAAAGAAAAAAACCCAGACTCCCAATGCTACATTATATTTTATTCCCCTTTGATATAATATTCTGTTATGTAACATTATAATTGGAGCATATATATTTTCGTGCGTGCAAATGCGGCATGATCAGATGGTAAATCATATGTATCACATTCTCTAAAGAAGAAATAATAGAACAGCTATATTTTGAGGAAATACATTTAGGTTTAAATTTTGTTTGGAATGAAAGAGATATGCTTATTTCTTTGTCACATCTACCAAATTTAGGTATCCTTCCATTTTTTTATTTTTAAAGACATTTTATGTTTTGACAATTTGTTATAGTACTAACTAAAAGGAGCAAAAAACACAAGGAAACTAGTCAAACTAGTCTTGAATTGCAAGCATGCTTTTTCTCAATAAAAGATACCATTCACAAAAAAAAAAAAATGTAAAATTTGAAAGAGTAGAGAAAGGTCTGTTTATTTGTTCACCGACTCCTTTTGCTTGCTATAATGGTTCTTTCTGATTTCTCTGCTAAACTGTGAAGTTATTTCTGTAATTGAGATGAAAAATGTAATTTCAATAGTATATTAGCTAAAAGTTACAAATAAAATTACCTTTCCTGTGATCTTACTGTAAATCTCAATCACATCTTTTACTGTGGTTTCGAAGTGTGTGGTAGCATCATAGCTCTGCAAGTATTTAATAACGGGTTAGTACAACTGATTTTCCAAGATAAAAAGAATAATAAGGAAAGAGAAGCCATTATATAAACTAAATAAAAGTATGATAAGATTTCATATCTATCACGACACCAAAGACAAAACCATTCCATAAATAATTTAAAATAGTGGCCAACTCTGGTTTTATTTTTTCATTGTGATAATTCCATAACTTGAAATGTTAAATACTTCACTTAAACAACAAGAATATTTGATTCTCTCTTTCCTTCCCCATTTCCAGGCCCTACTTTGTAGTGATACACTCCATCTTGTCCATCAGTCATCAAATAAGACAGGCAACTGGGTAATGTCTAGATATGTTATTGCTCCATATAATCCATTCAAGTGTCCTGTCACAATCTTTAAGACATAACAGCAAGCAAAAACAAAACAAAAACGTAGAACAAGAGAGAGAGAAAAATAAAATATGCTTGTGAGAGATTGTACTAAGTACTTACTGTAGAGATGAAACAACCATCAGCTTGATGAGCATTGGTGGGTTCAAATCTGTCATAAATGTCATAGAATATCTCATCTACAGGTCCAAGAAGGTCAATACCAGGCTTCAGTTCCACCTCAGGTTGGTCAGTCTCTGCTTCTGTTGTAACAAAAGCAATATATTTTCCCTTGGGTGCTACATTGTGAGCATAAGAGCAGCAGAAGAGATACCTGCAATGACAAGGGGAATCAGTAAATAGAACTTATGAAGTTGGAAGTAAGAATATTCACAAGTAAAATTCCATTCTTTCACTCTTAATTTTTTAATTTTTCATTTACAACTAAAGGAACCTAATTAATGGAAAATATAATGCATGGTTTATCATTAGTTCTTTACCATAATCATATATAGGTGATAAGGACAGGAAACTCTTTTTGCCTTCGCTTTGGGATTTTTGAATTGTATTATGCAATTTATAACATATTTTGCCTTATTAAATAACATTAATTTTCAGTTACAAATACTAACTTTATGTAGTTACAAAGGTCAATAGCCATGCATATAGAGTACGATGAGTATGGTCCTACTAGGATTTCTCAATTCTCTTCTTTTCCTCAAGTACTACATGAATATAAGACAAACAATTCTTTGCAGGACTTGTGAAATATGAAACCACTGCAGTTGATCAAAGCAAACTTACATATCTGATTTACGACCAAGTTGCTTCTGCGGCAGAATGACTTGTGCTGAGTGAGAATCATTGGTGTCTGGAATAGGATGGCTCATAAAACATATCGCACGTGCAACTTTTCCAACCTTTCGAACCTGTTGGATCAATTAAATAGTGTCATATGAAGTTCACACATTTAGACATTCATGCAGACTAATATTTCCCATAACAAAATAAAATACTTGAGAGAATGTAGGTCATAATCCTTATATATACCCTTAAAAATCTAACAGAGGATACCTTATCAGGTAGATATGATGGATCACACACAACTTTCTTGCATTTGGCTGTTTCTCCTTCAGAGGTAACACCAATGGCTTTCCCATCATCGTCAAACTCTACCTGTTTACCACAAGATATTATATGAGGAGAGACATACATAGACAGAAACGTTTTGTTTATCAGGAAAATAAAGGAATAATATATTACAAAAATTGAAAGAGAACAGAATGAAGTGCTTTAAGATAGCTCCAAATTCAATTTAATTCTCTTGATACAAGATACAAGCTTCCTTCCACAAGTTATAGTAGTTTCTATGATTTTCCTGAATATACAAGTATGTATGGTCATGAACTTACCTTGCATTCGGGCTTGCTGAGCATGTAAGTTCCACCATACACTGCACTCAAACGTGCAAATGCCTTCAGGTCATCAAAGGAATCAACATTAGTTCCTGAAGTATACTAAATTTAAGAGGGAAGAGAGATATGGAGAACCTGAGGCAACTCTCCCAGTCCATATAGTGGATATATGTAAGGTGAGCCTCCTTGAAAACGTGCCAGGGACTCTGCATAAAGCTGTACAAAACAAACAGCAGATTACATACATGCTTGTAAGGTTTACCAAGTGACTCTATGCATGCAAAATATCGATGTAATCAACTGAAATGCCTAACAAAAAAATTCCCATGAAAGAGAAACAGAGGAAGCCTAAGGAATCATGGTGATATCATTTAGTAATTTTACTAGCCATGTAACAAAATGGATAATGACTATATGGTCCAGAAACAGGATAATGACTCATACCTGATATCTAAATCAATATCGTTGATGCTAAATTCTAGCACATGGTAAAAATCTCTATCATCTAGTTTTCCCTTTATCAATGGTGTTGTCATTATAGCACAATACTGATTTAGCTTCTGGTACAAACTAATAATCCTTTATTGTAGTCTTTAGGATGCTTCTATGTTACCAAGACCAAGTGTATTAAATCAATATTCAATATCATGATAACACCAACACAGAAACTGAAATGTGTTTTACATAGAAGATACTCGGTGCATCCTATGACCGCAACTCTATTCTTTTTTTTTTTTTTTTTTTTTTTTTTTTGGAAAAGCCAAATATATTGAAACATAGAGTACCAGGAGTACTCTAAAAACTACAAACAGTTGTGTCCACACCTACCAATTCCAATCACTCCCCCTCACATCTCATGGTGAACAAATATACCCCAAACCCACCTATGACCCTTTAAAACCGCTATAACACTTCGGGTGTGTTTGGAAGAGCTTATGGAATTAAACTTATATAAATAGTTTATGAAAATAGTTTATGATCTTTCCATAAGCTATTTTTAGCTTATTTCCATAAGCTTGCCAGAGAAGCTTATGAAAATAAGCTGTTTTTAGCTTATTTAAAAAAGAGCTTATTACATAAGCGCTTAAATAAGCTGTATCCCCAAACGCACCCTTAAAACAAACCGTAACTCTATTCATTTTCATGCATTTATAAAGACTAAGAAAGAAAAGTCATGGAACTTCTAGGACTCATAATTCCTTCAGGGATATGAATGATAGGCTCATACTGTTATAATACTATTATTATATCCTTCACAGCCTTCAGTAAAGTGATTGTTGTTTTAGATGCATGATGAAATAAATATTATTGATTCCCTGATGTCATAATCTACATATCTGTTTGAGGTAACAGTAATTGCCTTTCAGTTCAATTGAGTCACTCTACAAAAACTTGGGAGTTGCGAGGATAATTTGTAAATCATTACCTTCATTCTCTCTACAAAGTCCTTGGCTGGCTCATCCAAGTAATTATCATCAATATGAAGTGCCAAGGCGTGACCAATAAAGTCAATTGTATCATCTTCCAAACCATATTTCCTACATTTGGAGGAACCATGAGAAATGGAGAAAAGTATATTGAATCAAAGTACTCAACTGGATTAAAATATTTCTTAATTCCCGTGTATATACAGTTTACTACAGGAGCAATAGTTCACTAGAGTGGCAACCTGTAAACTCTAAATTAATGACATACACTCAATGAAATGAGCACAAGATAGGTGTAAGTCAAAATTTATCTCAAGTTCACCTTAGTTTGTCCTGTATCGTTCTATTGTGATGCTCTAGTGATGGCAAACTACACAGTCAAAACGTTCTAGTTTACTAAGAAACAATACATTCTTCGATATGTTGCTCAAAATTTCATTTTCATGATGAAACTACATTTTGTAAGAAGTTTTTTTCATAATATTTTTTTATTCATTGCTTGTGATTTGCACTGTGCTATGCTCTTGTTAAGGAAGAAAAGGCTTTTCTTGGAAAAAGAAAAAAAGAAAAATCTGAGATCAGATTTAAAGGGACTTTAAATCATGTAAATAAGATCTATTGTCATAATTCACTGAATATTTTGGATTCAAAGAAAAAAAAAAGGAAGTAGATATATACGATATCAGCTGTCTTGCTGTAACTTGGTTCAAATCTAGTCCTTCGTGAGATTTGGGATCATTTGCTTCATAATCTTGGACATAAATGAAGAACTTTCGGGCACGGCGCTTCTCAAACAATCCCATTAAAGGTGACTTCAGTGCTTCAACATCTGTTGCTGGAACTTTGTAAATCTTCAAAAAAAAAAAAAAAAAATGTAAAAATATATTCTGTTATAAGATTTTTCTTAACATGCAAGAGGTTTTCTGAAATGTAAAATTTGCAATAATAGAAAAGTACTAATTGTGAAGAATACAAAAGAAAGTAAAGAATAAGGTAAATATAGAGCATACCTTTCCCTTATTATACACAAAACTTCCATCTACAGCCTTGAAGTTTAAATACTTTGTAACGTCTGTGTGGATGAGAACACGGACCAAAGCTCCATTGGCCATCATAAACTATCAAAAAACGATGAAAAGTTGGTTTGTGTCATGAATGAATAAAAATGGGAAACATATAAGCAGATAGTACAGTCCACATGGTGGAAAATCCAAGCAAAAGCAGACAGAGAAAGGCAAAAATAATAGTCATTTAATGCATGGAAGAGAACTTGAAAGTTGAAGCAAACTGCAATGTTTTTTCACAATAAAGATTGTGTTACAGAAGTTCTATGATCAAATAGAACAAAACAGAAGAATTTGGTTTACATAGCCTAACACTCAAGAGCCAGAACCAAGAAAAATTAGCATATAAGCACAGGTTTGTAGTCCAACTAAAATTTAAAAGCTAAATAAAAAAACTTGAGGAACCCATATAATGTAGAGAGATACAGCATAGTTAAATGCCTCAACACTTCAACAACAAATGAAGGTAACAAAAATATAAATAGTGATATACATTTTTTTGCTGGTCTATAGCCTAGTTGATGACATAGCTAGGGAGCAGTTACCTTAGGTATCATATCAACATTGAATTCCCTGCTGGAGCCTAAGTGCTCTGGTGGCTGGTCATCTCCCCTAAATCGCTTCCATAGCTATATAAGGAGAAAATCAGTTTTAACATGAAAAGAAAACTAAACATGAAATAAAAAGGAGATATTTCTCATGCTTCTATTGCAACCTGTGTAAGATTAAGAGATGTAGATGCTCCTCCATAATAGTCATTTCTGTCCATATGCAACACCTGATTCAAGAGGCATAGGAATAAAAGGAATAAGACCATATGGTCATGCACAAGAAGCACCAACACTATGAGTGTGTTTGCAATGTAAAAATGTGGGAAATGATAACCTCATTAATAAATCTTTGTAACGTTAAAAAATAAGAAATGATTTGATTTCTAAAATTTTATGGATTTCATTCCATTTGTTTTAAAAATTCTACCAATCCATGTCCCTCAAATGAATCAAACTCTTCAAACCAAATGTCTCAAAGATTAAAACAATGAATAATAAAAACGAAATCATAAGTCAAATGACTCAAAACCGAATAATCTACAACCACACCACAAACCCACAAGTTACCAAATCTCTCCAAACATAAACATTAAATCACAAATTAAATGAAATGGCTCTAGCAAAGCCACAACTACAAGTCCACAAATACTAAATTTATCAGTTAATACAATATCTAATTCTTCTCTCCTAATTATCACTTTTTTTTTTAGAATACTCTCATAATTATCGCTTAAAATTAATACTATACTAATCAATTATGAATAATGGGTAAGTAGTTACTTTTTGACGAATAGCAATATTATTCATAATTGATTTTTGGTAAGGATATAAAAAAATTGTAATCAATAGACAATAGTATAAAATTAATTTTAATAAATAAATTACATAAATAACTTAGCCATATCTCGACTATATAGAAGCAGTTACATGAATTAATAATTTCATTCGACTCTAACAAAAACTAAATTTTCAATAAATTTGTTTAGATTAAAGGTTTTTTTTTAATGATTTCTTCTTACGTTTTTATTTTGTCTTTGTCTATTTTTATTTATTTATTTATTTTATTTTATTGCTAGAGCTTCAATATAAGCTTTCTTCAAACACAAACAAGTCAATACTGAAGAGTTTATGTCATCTTCCTTTTAGTAATTTCTTTTCCAACTTTCTCTAGAATGATATATTTTGGATGAGTAATGTTACTTACACATCTATTATCATATATCTGTACGGTTTTTATTCTTTGATCATAATTTGTCCCATTTCATTTTCTGCATACTTACACTTTAATTTTGTCATGTAGACAGATGCAAATAAATTTTTATTATTTTTACAACAAATTTAAATATTAATACTATTTTGATATTTTCACACATTTATTTATTATTTTTTATCTCTGGGCAAGTCATTTCATTACATTGATAAAAAACAAGCTCATCTGAGCAACAACAAAAAAAACAAGCTCATCTACTGTGTTAAAAAACAAGCTCATCCATAATGTTCAAAGAAAATTTTATTATCGATGTAAATAATATAACTTATAAAATTAAAGGTGATCAGAAATATTTTCAATTGTAAATTTATCTTAATCGTAACATTAAGCTAAAATGTATGTATATATATATATATATATAATATAATATAATATAAAAGAAAAAAAAGGACAATCTAATGAATTAAAATAAAAAAGCTAGGGAAGAGGAATTACTTTGAGGCCATTAACTGAGAGAAGGCCACTAAGGATGCATTCCTTGAGACCTGTACCCAGGACAATTACATCGTACTCTTCATCCATGGCAGGTTGCGTTATAGAATAAAAAAATGAAATTGATTCAAACGCAGAGACAAGAGAGAGAGAGAGAGAGAGAGAGAGCAAAAAGTTTTTTTGATGAGGGAGGGACAAGCGAGACTGGTGTTTATGTGTTTTGTTTGTGTGAGAGAGATTTGAGGCAGAACGGGTCTTTAGCGGCAAGTAACGAGAGTAACGCTCCTCAAAATAACTGCTCTCGTTATGCTTCCACGTGTTTTCTCTTTTTAAACCCAAGCCTATTGTATTTACTACTTAGAATTTAATTGGTAGCTCGCTCACTCTTTTAATATAAAGATTTTTTCACCTTCACCGATCATAAATTATTATATCAGTTAAAATTAATAATTTTTATTTTAATTATCTTAAAAATCATATATATCATTATCATAATTTCTAATTGGTTGACAATATATATATATATAAAAAACTTTTAATTGACAGTACATAACAATTAAAAACAAGAGTTTGATTGCTATCACTATCAATTTAAATTTTTTATACTATTAACAAATCATGGTATGGATGACGGATTAGGATTCCCTACAATAGCCCATTTCTATCTCTCTCTACTTGTATTTTTTGTAATTTTTTTGGACAAAGCAAATCAAGGAATGAAAGTATGAAAGAAGTAAATCCAATGGTGATAGATTGCACAACTACAACAAATGCCTGAATTTGCTATTATAGGCAATCCGGATCCATAGATGACTTTTAAGGTAATTAACATAAGAGTCAAATATTTATAATGACGTGTCAATTTTTAATTGGTTGACAGTATGAAAAATATTTATACTAATAGTGTGTATGCCAATTAAATCCTGTTTTTAATCTGTAAATTCATTTAATTGTTATATATTTTTAGTATAATAGTCCATCAATCAAATTAATATATCATTAAAACTAAAGGAAATGAAATTTTGGTCTCTATAATGTTTATAATTTATTTTAAATTTTGTTTTATGGTAAGAATCCAAATAAGAACCAGAAGAGGTGGTATGAATAACACTTACGATCGGCGTGGTTTGTTTCTTTGCCAGCGACCAAGGCGTGGAAAAGGGTATAGGAGTGGTGGAGGGGGTGTGACCGTGGTGGACTTTTATCATAAAAGTTTTCATATATTAATTTATAAAAATAAGTGTTTGACAGATTTAAGAACAATATATTTTTAATCCACTGGTGCATAGCTAATTAAAGCAATGCAATGTAAAATTTTAGTTTAACTGATCTTGATAATTGAATCTGTTATGACTTAAGCTCTTGATCAGTTCATAAGGAAAATCCAATCTAAAAGATTAATCCACTAAATAAGAGAGTCTCATAACTTTAGTATTACAATAATATTTTTTTTTGTTGTTTTTCCTTCTTATTTACTCGGAGACTCAGAATATTTTTTAATTTGTACATGGATGACTATGATTATTTCAAGCCATTGAATAAAAAAGTATTCCGTTTCTAATTCACAAACAAAACCAATCATATACTCTCACATGTTTTCACCCATGACTTAAAATCATTTGTCTAGAGAAAATTGCTTTTTACACGTAGAAATTTGGTACAGAAATTTCACAATATTGTTTGGTGTGTCAAACATAAGAAAACAATTCTATTATGATCAACATATATTCCACGCTCACAACCATATCTATAGATGATAAGTCTATTTCATCTCTGATGTCAACATACTATATCTATACAAGGTAGCCACTAGTACATTACCCATAAAAAAAGGCAAAGAAAAAGATGATTGATCTGATGTGTGGGTTGAATTTTTGTTTGTGTAACCCACGTATTGTGTAAAATGGCTTAAAATCTCAATTACCCGTATACTAAAAGAAACTCACAGTAAGTTTGTTTTAGATTATTTGATCATAAAAATAATTTTTTTAAGTTAAAAATCATTTTTAGTGGTTTTAATTGTGTTTGTTTAAGATTTTTTAGGAAATCATTTAAAAAAAAAAATCATTTTTATGGCTAAAATGAGAAGCTATTCTATTTAGCTTCTCACTAAAATCTGATTCTATAGAGGAAAGAGAAAATATGTTTGTTACAGATTATGAAAAAATGATTTTTATTTAATCTCTAAATTATTTTATATGAAATCATTTTTTCATAATCTGTAACAAACCAGCCCTTACTCTATTTTTGCCCATGAAGTAAATGTATACTTTACATTTTAATCATACAATCATACCTGGGTTGTTAAAATTAAAAGTTGCTTAATAATCACATGACTATTTAAAAGAGCATTTATCTTTTCATTTTGATCATTCAAATAAGATTCAATGATCAAGGTTTATTATACACACGTTCTTAAAATACAAAGGCTATATTTGGTAAGGCTGATCCGCTAGCTTATAACGGATAGCTTACAGCGAACAAGCTTGTAGGCTTGTAGCGGTGTTTGGTAAACATTTTTTTTCTCATTAACTTATAGTGTTTTTTCATTAGCTTGTACTGTTTTTTAAGACGGTACTTGAAGTAGCGTTTGAGTTTAGCTTATTATTTTTACTCTCATTTCTATCTTTAATTATAAAGGCATACCCCTACTCATCTGAGCTCGACGATTGGACGAAGAGAAAAAGACCAAATCAAATTCCAACCATATATCTATCTTGAGAATAAAATTTGTACAATACATTTGACGCCTACCATGAGGCCGGGAAAACTTTTCCCCACCGCACGCAAGTATGGTACAAACACGAAGCGGTAAGAGAGCATAGATGGTAGCAATAGGAATGACAATGGGGCTTCTAATCCTAATAACGAAGTTGTCGTAGAGGAGGCCCTAAATATTAATCCCAGGTTTAGGGATTTTCTTGCAAGGGTGGAACAATTGTAGAGATCGAAAACAAAGACATTAGGTAGCAAGTCTTCGAGCATGACGGGGAGCGTAGGCAAAAGAGGATGCAGTCTTCTAATATCGAAGGAAGACACCATGAAAGAGAGGAGGTTCACACATGGCGTAGACAAGATGATGGAGATCAGCTGCGACATTAAACACGACAGTCGTATGGAACGAGCAGACCATCAATATAGAGGACATCACTTCACCAATCAATAATTTTATGTAGTTTGAAATCACTATAATAGAAAACGGCTTTAGTAACGTTTTTTTTCTTTAATAGCACTTACATCCGCTATCTATTTACCCTCTATTAAAGGTAGGGAATAAAAGATAGCGCTTCAAGCGCTATCTAAAATGACTTTAGACAACGCTTTTTTGAGAAAACATTGTCTTCGAGCGTACATAAGACATCGCTTCCTCAAAGATGTGCTGTCTAAAATCACTTTAGATAATGCTTCTTCAAGGAAATAATGTCTTAGAGGGGTGCTAAGATCTATTCCCTTTTTTCAAGCCAAGCTAAGTGAACTCGCTCATCCTCCACCAAAAGCTCTATCGTCAAATTTTCAGTGAATAGAGAGCTTCAAAAACAGGTTCTTGGTTGATATTCAACTAGATCTGAAACAAAACGAAGGACAGAGTACTGCTTCTTAGAGTTTTGAACTGAACTAAGGTTGAAGTAGGACCCCTAGGAAAAGAAATGGATATAAGTGAGGAATCTAACCTTGTAGTGGAGAAAACGAAGCTTGAGTTTCTTGTCGTTGAGCATCAATTATATTTTGGAACTACAAAAATAAAGGGAACGAGAACACATCCAACAAACTGCCAGCGTATTTGAGCAACAAGCATACAATAATTCCAGGAAAAATAACTAAGAACACCAACAAGAATCTATTCATTAATTCATTCAGCTACATAAACATACAAATTAAAAAAATCCAATACGAAACGTATAAACATGCAGAGAAACGGGAATTTGTCCGCGGCTGCTCCTTAGTACTATGAAGAACTTAGATCTGAGTAAAGAATTTAGATCTGGTAAGAACTTGAAGTTTGAAGTAACCATCTGCGCACCAGATTCACCACCGCTCCGGCCGCACCAGATCCGACGAGACTGAGCCGCTCTAGTAGCTAGCACGCTGTCACAGAAACGAAAAACACTGTCGCTCTACACCTTAGTTCTGAGAAACGCGCAAAGGGAAAAAGGGGGGAAAGGATTTGAGAGAAATGAGAATCGTGAGGCAGAGGTAATGAGAGAGGTAATTGGGTTTTTGATGCAATTGGAGAATGAAAAGAGAGGAGGTGCTTACGGTGGGGGAAGGAGAACTGAGTGAGGGAGAGAGAAAGGTGAGGTCGCGCTGTGTGAGAAGACAACGGAGGGAGGGAACCGTGTAGTGTATCTTGTTTTAATTTAATTTTAGGAGTAGGTATCTTTTCCTACTGTTTGACTTTTAATAGCGCTTTCTTGAGGAAGCAATATCTTAGGGGTACCTAAGATAACGTTTCCTTGAGGAAGCGAAATTAAAAGTCTCCACCTCATTTTTAATAGCTTTTCTGCGTGAAAATGCTACTAAAGGTGTGTCATATAAGCGCATTTCTGTTATAGTGAATGCAATTTTAACACATCTCACTCCCTTAACTTGTGCAGTTTTAAATTGAGGTTTTCCTTAGTTTTGAGCTAAAGGTTGAGTGTCTCTATGTATAATTTTCTCGCACATGCACATGTGAAGAAAAAAAATCTTTTATTAGGGTATTTAAGGAGTTAGTATTTGTCAACTAGGGAGGGGGTTTAAATCTAGTGGAGAGTCAGGTTAGCACCTGAGTTATTGCTCAAAGTTGCTCAAACAATCATCTTTAAAATAGTAAAACAAAAACAAAATCTATAGAAAAGGATAAAGTTTTTATGATGATACATACGGCCAAATTAAGCGTCTACCAGTAACTTCACGCATATATATATATATATATATATATATATATAAACAGTTTTTAATTATGAATCAATTTATCAAAAGAAAATAGAACAATGTTATAGGACATAAGTTTTTGATGTAAGGGTTGGATAACCCTTTGTACTCCCTTTAATGATATTTCTTTGGTTGATCAAAAAGAAAATAGAACAAGATGAATTTAAGTACAATTCTACCCGCAGGGCCCCATGCTCTCATCCCCTTATGTATATACTTCACACGGTAAGTTATTTTCAAACAGCAAAAATAACAGTAGATCGAATTGGTTTTGATGACAAAGAAAGGAAGCAAATCCGTTCTTCTCCTCATTGTCCTTTAAATCAACATTTTTGCTTTATTAAAGTGATGGTAACCTGCAGAATAAATAGATAGGCAAACTCAAAGGAGTAGCTTTCCACACTATGAAGTAACAAAATAATCTTTCTAAGGATTCAATGTTACATACGCAAAACGGCTTTATAAACCAAGAAAATATATATTAATATATGTTGTAAAATGAATTAGTTAGAAAGGGAAAAACTAAAAGAAAATATGAGAAAGGTAGAAAAAAGCATGTTAAAGATTAAGTTATAAACTTTCTTTCTCTAATTTGGATGTTTAAAATCCTCTAGTGTTTTTTAAGTACGTAGGTAAACTTTAAAATTTAATGCAAAGAAATTTGGGGATTACATAACAATCCTTCACTTATCTGATTTCCTCTCTTTTTGAAAAACTCTCAAATAAGCCTTTTCCCTTCCCGTGTTAGAAGAAGTGAAAGATTTGGTGTTGTACTGTATGCCTTGGTTGTATCCTGTACAGGTTCTCTTTGTCTTCAACACTTTTGGGTGATTATGTTATAGTGGAGGGAAACAGTTTTAAGGTTCTGACAACTGATTTGCAGATGTTAGTATATATGTTCCTGCTGCGGGAGGTTTTGGACGTGGCATCATAGAGGAACCAATCAAGCTCTTATTCTTTAGGGTTGTTTTGGATTTGGATACTGGTGTATAATAAGCTATAGGCAATGTTGTGTTGTGTTTTGTTGGTTTCATTTCCGTTTGATGGTTAAGGGGTTAGACTTATGTAACAATTATACTGATCTTGTTTTAATGTAGTATGCTACTTATATAGGGTCTCTCCTTTTTTGTCCCTCTTATATATAGGTTAGAGTGCCTTTTGTACTCTTTATCTATTTATCAAAAAAAAAAAAAAAGCCTTTTCCCTACCCTTCCGTTCTTTCCACATACTATTCCATCCAAATAAGTCTTCTTAGATGATAGTTCAGTACACTAACCCCAACTTGAGAGATGTGTCACGACCATCGTCTTCAGGAAGATAAGATGAAATACGAATATTGGATTCAAATGATTGTCTTTGTCCACGTATAAGGCTGGGTACCTACAATATTCATGTATATTCTGTTATTATACTGCTAATCTCTTCATCTGAGAGATCGTACACAAAAATTAATGTAAGCAAGAGTCTGAAAGCCATCACCTGTTTCAACTTTTGGTTTTCTTCCAGCAGTTCAACTCCCTGCATGGGCAATATAAGCTATCTGATTAAATCAAACATTATAGCAGACAGAGGGCGTTAAAAGAGTGCAACACTGGGTTTAATCTTCTTAAAATCCATAATATGTACAAAAATTAATAAAAACCACTCATTCGGGTAATTGCGATCGTTTTAATATTTCATATAAATTACCAGATTCATATAACTCCTGTAGTTATTCGAGACTTATCTTACAAAGCAAACTTTTAAAGTAATGAGAATAATTTTTCTTATATATCAAGGATGAAACTTATTGAGAAAAGTTATTCTAAAATGAATTTATTTCTTTTCTTGGTAAGCAAAGGGGCAAAAGCCCAGCAACACACAAAAAAACTAAGCTCAAGAAATAACTCTGGGTAAGGAGGCCCTGATACATCATCAAACAAAATTCTAGAGAGATCCCTAGGGGGACTATCTAGAATATGGTCACCAAAGGATTGAGTAAGGCTCTATCCTAATCTTCAAACCAAAGCCAGCAACCCACTCACCCACGTCATTCCTAATCAATCCAAAACATGCAGTATTAGGTAGGGATGTAAATTTTATCCGTACCCACAGATATCCGCAAATAATATCCGCAACAAGTAGAAAATGGATACTTTAATGATTACCCGTGGATAAATTAAACGGGTATTTTCTCTACCCGTCTATTAATGGGATGGGGGCAGATAGTATTGTATACATACTTGGGGGTACCCGCCAATGTAAAATTACTAAAATACCCCTTTACATATATAAACAAATTATCTTAATGGATTGCTTATGGATTAATACTCATGTGTGAATGATGCAATATTTTAGGTTTGATTGAAAGGAGGTTAGAATATTTACATTTAAAAATATTAGGCCAATGGATTAAAATGTGCTCATGTGTGAATGAATTAATTCAGACACGCTTATGGATTAGTTTTACTATTTAATATTTTAAATATTAATTTAATGACATGTATGATTATATTGTTTACATATCATATTGTTTATAATATATTTACTATAATATTTTTCAAGCACAAGAACTTCTCGTACAAGCAAAGAACTCAAATGCAGAATTAGTTTGAATTTTATGCACGTGCGACTAATTTTTTTTTTTGTAAGGTGTTTGATATCCATGGATACCCGCAAATATTGATAAATTTGTTTAAAACCCGCAAGATAGATACCCGCACGAATATATATGGGATGGGGACGGATACGAAATTTATCTAACGGAGTGGGTAGTGGGGGGCTACTACCCGTACCCACCTCGCCCTATTTACATCTATCAAGATTTCCTTTGGCTGCTCCACCAGTATTCAATTTATGCCAACCCCTAGCGGGGAATTTCCAACTAATATAAGGGTATATCCACTCTTAGATTATTTAATGAGTTAATATCATATTGCACTTTATTAAATTAATGGTAAATACATTTTCTTTAGATATAAACTCACTTCTGAAGAGTCTTTTACAAACTCTATAAACCTTAAATTTCTAAAATATATGAATAACATATGAAATTTGAAATGTAACAAAAAAATTGTTTAGCTTTTACCTTTCTCTTAAGGGTGCTGACCTCTTGCATGATTTTTTCATCCTGAAACACATATATTATACAGTATCCTATGTCAGAAGCATGTATATATACAGTCTATAAACTACCATATATAACTTATCGTCACACGGAGAAGGTTACTGTTGTAGGGCATGGGATCTAGGTTTAATCCATAGTGAGGAATGAACCAATACACTGCTAACATATATAATAGGGCACGAACCTTTACATTTGAAACATTGGTTAAACCTCGTTTAAGAAGTTCCTCTAACTTTTGAAGTTCTTGTAATGTCAGTCCATTTAGCTCTTGCCCATTCAACTGACTGTGATAAAGGTTGAAACCGCGTCTCTCAGTGATATATATAAGTTTGTATGGTGCATATGCTTCTTAGGTAAAGTAAGAAGTACTAGCACTGAAGTATATATATACCTCAGTTCACGAGTCTTATCTTCTACTTTCTGGCGTAGCTTGTCGTTGTTGGAGTCACTTTCAAGCTCAACCTTTGCATAAATTACCAAAAATGTTTGCCGTTAATGATTTTCCATCTTTGTGATTAGGCAATTAATCTCAAAGACAATTCACATATACTGATATTTCTTTTTGAAGTGTTGTCAGAGAGGTATATATATAGTGATCAATGCTATCGAAAAATGTAATATCTTTCACTCATAGCCATTGCAATTACAAGAGCAACTTCAATTTATATGTACTAGTACATCTAGATGTGATGATGAGAAAATTGATTAAAGAAAGTGAGATTATATTATGTAAAATGAAATCAATGGAAGATCGAATGCACGAACTGTTTCAATTCATAGATGACCATCAGTGGTTACTCCACAGAAAATATAATTACCTGCAGTCTGCAGAGCCCTTTTTCCCCCTGATTTTTCGATTGGTAAAGAATTTGCTTTTTTAATTAAATTCCAGGATCAAAAGGCACATGCATCATGATAATTCACCATTCAAATAACTGGCTAGAATGAAATCTTGACGCTATTATACCTGCAGCTCAATAGATGGACGGTTCAGTCTATGAACTGCTGAATACCGATCACGCCTTTCAATTACTTGTTGCATACTGAAAACAACAAACACTATATATAGGTTGAACCAAGTGAAATTAAGAACGTCACATTATCATTTTCTAGCTAATATTTAGGTGATCAATGAGATTAATATAAATGAGATCAAAACAACTTCGTAATCAAATTTAATTTCTTTCATTGAAGAAAATTACGTACTTTTTCGACTTTCCTTGAAGTACTGATGATTATAATCATGAAAGTTTGGATCCTAATTAGTTGAAGGGGATGGAATGTGATAAAAAAGGAATTGGCCATATGCCATTCCACCGCTTTCTGGAAGGTGCAAACACTATTCCTTAAATCCATTGGGAAAAAAAAATTATCAATGGTTTCTAAGGCTTTATATATGGATGATAGGTCGAGCCGGTTATAATATAAAAAGATGTCATTTTGCATTAAAGTTCGTGAACAAGTATCATACTTGCATTGATATCAAAGTAGTATAAACATTGATATTAGTATAAAATACAACAATAATACATTACAATCATAAGAATTCATTTTAGCGATAACTCCAAATGAAAATAAACACAAATACGCAATCAACTTAGCAATTAACAAGTTGGGCAAGTTTCATCAAATCAACACTCAACAGAACTCAAAGTTACCAACACCGCGCAAGAAGGAACAATGGTGGAAATATATATAGTTATATATAGGTGAGGGTGGTCTAATGCGAGGGAGGACAAGGAGAGAAGAAAAGAGAATTATGGAAGAATGCACTAATTAAATCATATGCTAGGTCTCCAAAAAGTTTTAAACACGCAAATTTATTACATATAAAAATTATACAAAAGAAAATAATTAGCTAGGTGATTGGTTTGAGTGATCATTGGATGACTAAACATGGCAACGGGGCGGGGGCGGGTTTTGCTTTTTCCATCCCTACCCCCGATTGAATACCCGAAACCCGCTCCCATCCCAGATCCCCATTGGAGGTGGAAAAAACATCCCCATCCTTGTCTCTGCTAGGGTTCAGGTTTCCCCGCCTCGCCCCAGGAGCCGCAGATGGAAGGAGAAGCAATATCTCGCGGTGGCGGAACAACATGATGGAAGGAGAAGCAGATCTGTGGGTTACGGTGGTGTGTCGTCTCACTAGGTGGGTTGCGTTCGCGTTGCTGGGTGGGTTGCGATGGTGGGTTTGCATCGAGGTGGTGGGCGTGCGGTGCTGGGTGGCTCGCGTCGTTGGGTGGGTCGCGGTGGTGGGTTCGCGTCGCTGGATACGTCGTTGGGGCCTAGGTGGGTCGCCTCGCGGTGGTGGCCAGTGGTCGTGCGGCTGTTGGATGGAGATAGGGATGGGAGCTGCTGGATGGAGATAGGGATGGGTGTACGGTGCTGAGTGATGATGGAGCCAAGGTAGGGGTGAATCAGTGAATGAAATGTTTTACACATCAGAACCCTAAGCTATAAATAAGGCGATTATAGCAATTTCATAATAGCGGGACGGGTTCGGGGTGGGTATCAATATCCCCATCCCCGCCCCCGCCCCCGTTAATGAAAAGCAGGGAAAACCCGAACCTGAACCCAAAAAGATCGGATTTTCCCCATTCAGAACGGGGCGGGTTTGGGCGGGTACCCACGGGTTCGGGTTCCGTTACCATGCCTAATTGGATCATTGAGCTCAAAAACACTAAAACTGGAATTTGAACCAATGGAGATTGGATTTTACTCAAATATATAAACATGATGGATCGAACTAAACCGTACCAATTTACTTGATTTGGTTGAAATTTCGGGTTAATTAGATCAACCCAAACCGACTTATACCCCTACAAAGAAATATGGAAAAGAATAATTAATATTCCATTAGAGTTCCCATTCACATTCATTCTATCAAAAGCCATTTTATAAACATTTTTTTATAAGCAAAAAGTATCTAGATTAAGAGTATTAGAGGTACTCTAACCCGTATACAAAGGAACAAAAGAAAACACATGTAAATGAAATACTGTTTCTAAACAGCTGAACACAATATTATCTTTACAATTGCCTAAAACCAACATCTATGTAACAACAAACTAACTATAAAATACTTCCTAACCCAAATTACAAAGGGTACTAGATTATATATCACCCTCCCACAATCGCATGCCCTGGAACGTTACCTCCCCTTTTTGTCCTCACACGATACTTCAAAAACAATTACACTAGTGGAAAATATGGATTTACGACTAGGTTTAACATCGGTTAAATAAAAGTGGACGTCAAAAAAGACGCGATGGCAGAATAGTAAATAATTTGTTCATTTAAATCAACTTTAACGTTGGTTGTCTGAATACCGGACGTTAAAATTTTGAGTAAAACTTTTACGGTCGGTTTTTCAAACAATAGACGTTAAAAGTCATCTTTAACGTTGGTTATTTCAATAACCGACGTTAAAGAATAACTGCAACGTTTGTTATTTAAACAATAGACGTTAAAAGTAAATACTCAAATTTTTAGAACGTTAAGTCACGCCCTTGGTATCACGTCTGCACTCATTACACTTCTCCTTCACAACTCTGAACCCTTTTTTCTCTGAGTCTGTCTCTTCTCCGTCGCACCACCACCGTCGCGCCCTAGGTATGCTTTTTCTCCCTTTCTCTTCTCTCATTAGGTTTCCCATTGCACTGTCGCACCGCCACTCGTCGGACTCCTCCATTCTCTTTCTCAAGTAGCTGCTCCTCCAACAGGTAACCCCTTCTCCATTCTCTTCGTCAAGCTATTATCTTTTTCTTTGACCTTGTTGTATGTTTTCCCACTGCTTGGGTCTTTGTTGTTGCTAGTTCTTTCGCTTAGGCTCTTGTAATAGGTATACTATAGCTTTTAGATATAGTATGCTATGGGATTAGTAAACAAAACTATTCTCTTTTGAGCCGTTAATGCATGATGAGGTGGTCTGTGAAAGTATAGGGTATTTCAAAGTATAGGGTATATAGTGCTGAAAGTATTAGAGGGTATAGAGTATTTGAAATTGAATGCACATATAGTTTCTCGATTTTGTTCACTATTTGGATATGTTAGGTTATAGGATATATATGGTTGTTAGGTTTTCAAATATTAGTGTTTTTTCAATCTCCCCTATTGTGCTTATATTGGATATATGTGTGTATATATCTACAGAACCTCTCTAGTTATGGATCGTAGTTGGATGGTTAGTAAACGCACAAGTGATGAGTATCTACAGGGAGTGAAATAGTTTCTAGAATTTGCTCAAACAAATCTTCCTCATAGTGATGGAAAGTTTTATTGTCCTTGTGTCAAATGTTTGAATTTAAGGAAATATGTAGTGAATGATATACGTACTCATCTTATTTGTAATGGGATTTGCAAGAATTATACAAGACGGATATGGCATGGTGATATCTTGTTAAATATCAAGCCAAATGTGTCCCAAAGTGAAGAAGTTGACGTAGATATGGAGGACGATAGACTAGAGGACATGATCCGTCATATTAGACGAGTCTTTTCAACGAGCACATGTGTATGAAACTTTGTGCAGTGATTCGGATAAGTTTGTATCCAAGGTGCACTAAGTATACACGGTTGTTAGCAGTGTTAAAATTGGTCTCTATAAAGGCGAGAAATGGTTGGAGCAATAAAAGCTTCACTGAATTGATTGAATTGTTAAAAGAAATGCTTCCCGAAGGCAACACATTACCGGACCGTAATTATGAGGCGAAGAAGGTATTGTGTCCGATGGGTATGGAGTATTGTCGGACCGTAACTATGAGGCGAAGAAGGTACTATGTCCAATGGGTATAGAGTTTAAGAAGATACATGCATGTCCTAATGATTGCATATTGTACAGGGGTGACTATGAAAAGATGCACAACTGTCCCAAATGTAGGGTATCACGGTACAAAGTGAAGGATGGTGATGATGGTGATGATGATTCTAGTTGAGATGTAAAAAAAAGGTCCTCCTGCGAAGGTTTAATGGTATCTTCCAATAATTCCAAGGTCCAAGCGATTGTTCGCTAATGTAAATGACGTAAAGAACATTAGATGACACGCGAATGAGAGGAAATGTGACGGACAGCTTCGCCATCCGGCTGATTCGTTGCAATGGAAGAGAATTAATAGTTTGTTTCCGGATTTCAGGGTGAGCCAAGAAACCTTAGGCTTGGACTTGCAACGGATGAAATGAATCTATATGGTACCTTAAGTAGTATTCATAGTTCATGGCATGCTCTCTTGGTAGTTTACAACCTACCTCCTTGGTTGTACATGAAGCGCAAATACATAATGTTATCTATGATGATTTTGGGCCCAAAACAGCCAAGAAATGACTTAGATGTTTATCTAAATCCCTTGATTGAAGACTTGAAAAAGCTGTGGATGGAAGGCTTTGATATGTTGACGTCCATTACAAAAAGACTTTTAAGATGTGTGCCATGTTATTTTGCACCATCAATGACTTTCCAGTATACGGGAACTTGTCCGGGTACAGTGTTAAAGGGCATAAAGCATGCCCTATATGTGAAGAAGACACATGTTTCACTCAATTGCAACATGGAAAGAAGACAGTTTATCTTGGACATCAGAGATTTTTCAGACGTGATCACCCATATCGTAGATCGAAGAAAGCTTTTAACGGATGTCTGTTGCATTCAAAACACACTTAAGGGCAGTGTACCCTGCCGCAGAAGTAATATAGGACGGAAGTCCAGATATCGTACCCAAGAGATTAATTTAGATAACTAAGTGATAAAACAAATATTGGAATAGGGAAATCTTTATGCTATTTAGACTAATCAAGAACTTAGAAGATAAATAATGATAGAGCAGTAGTAAAAGATAATGAAAGAAGAATAAAAGAGTTTAGAAATCAAGAGTAAAAGAGCCTAGAGCCGTGGTTTCACTTGTGTTTTCGATATCCCTAAATCCTAATTCTATTCAATTTCGCAGTTACTTTTTGAATATCAATCCCTCTACGAAAACTATTAATTGTTTGTCAGGCAACTAATATTCTTTTCCTGACATTAACCCAATGGTTGCCAGGCAAAGAGTTTAAATGATTAGAAAGCCTAAAGCGTAAAAAGGTTGAATGATTAAAATGAGTAAATCACGTTTTCTCAATTCTAGATATTAAACCCCAGTTATTCTATAGGTCTACCAATTTAATTGAGCTTCATAGCCAAAATATTAATCAATTTATTAAGAGCATGCAAAGGGTAGCTAATTCTAAACATGGGATGAAGAACAACAGAATAACATTATTCAAATTGCAACTTTGAAACCAAATAGAATTGAATTAAAGCTAAGACATAGAGAAAAAGGTTTCTACTAACACAAGATCCACCACAACTCTAGTGGTGAATTTAGCTACTCATAGTAATAGAGAAAACCAAAATCAACAAAGGGAAACGCATCCTGAAGAATTGAAGAGGGAGAAGTTGTCTCCAACTTAATTTCCAGGTGCCAATCCTACTTTAAAAATCAAAACTACAAAGATTATAAACTGAAAATCCTAAAACTAAGAATAAAATATGAAAAGAATGTATAGAAGGCAAAGTTTGCCAAAGGAGTCAAAAGATGTCTCCTAAGTGGCACAGAGAGCCTCTATTTATAACAAAATATGCGGATCGGGCCTTGAATTAGATCTTTTGTGCTATCAGTACGGGCGTGCTCTTCACTTGGCACAGTCGTGCTTTTCAAAATATCAGGCCGTGCTCAATTGTGTCAGGGCTTACAAACTTCGTAGAACAACGTTCTAAGGCATGGGCTACAGCACGGACGTGCTCTTCATCTGGCACGGTTATGCTCTTTGTGATTGAGACCGTGCTAGCTTCTGTCAGGCCTTGCTTCTCTGAGTCAGCCCTTTCTTCAATGTGGCACGGCCGTGCTCTTGCATGGCATGGTTGTGCTAAGTCCTCAGAGGTCAGCTTTAACTATTTTTGTAAGGCTATGTTTGGATGAATGGATTTGGAAGGTTGGCACGGGCATGCTCTCGTATGGGACGACCGTGCTAACCTCAGAAACTCTAGTATTCTGTCACTTTAAGCTCAAAAACCTTCTCTTTTCTTCAAAAAAGTCTATTAAACTGCCTCCGAACATCAATTCTATCAAAACTTAAGTAAAAGAGTGAAATACAATAATATTTATCTTAAAATGAATCGAAATTCGACCCAAATACCCCCTTTAAAATGTACAGAATTGAGGTTAATCAATGCCAAGAGAGTGAAATTGCTCCGATAGCCTGAACTGGAGAGCAAGTTTATCAACGGGTGAAGGACATCAATGTTATCTTCGGAAATGCCCAAAAGAAGGCTACTGAGAATAACATATGGAAGAAGAGATCGATTTTCTTTGATCTTCCATACTGATGCAAACTTGATGTTAGACACTGTATTGAGGTGATGCATGTGAAGAAAAATGTGTGTGATAGTGTAATCGGAATGTGGACCAATACTAATTCCTCCTTCTTGTTCTGTAATTAATGTAGATCACATAGACCGTGCCGAATACTCCTGAACATCAGATGAAATGGCTTCAACATGCGGCTAAGCGTTGAACGAGGTTTAAGTCTTTTCTGGGTAAGAAGTACATAGAAGAAAGATGAATCTCCTCTTGATGTTTACTCATTCATTAATAAGGATACGTGGGATAGATTTGTTTTGAGCCGAGCCAGATTTGAGTTTCTGGTTAAAAGGGAAAAGGGTAAGACGAATTAGGTGAAGAATGTCCACCCCCACACCATGTCTCAAGGTGGGTATAGATTAGTGGAAAAGAAGTTGAGAAGGAGGCAAGAGGAGTTGAAAGAGCAGGTAGAAGCAGGAGAAGAAATATGTGAAATATTTGATCCTCCTTCTCCACCCCCATGCGAGGACACATGGCTGGAAGGCCGAAAGACTAAATCTTGAAATTTTAAAGTTGAAACCACACGCGTTGTTGCCGAAAAGATTGTAAGTAACAAATTAACCTAAATGCCTTTCTACTTGTAATTGTAATACATTGTCTTACACAATTTTTTTTTTTTAAATTTCGTCTTTGTAGGAGGACCTGAAGGAATAAAGCTCGCAAGGATCCTTCGCTTCACAGGGACGTTTGGTTATCTTGATCGTTGCCCTTGGCAAAGACGACCACCCTGGCCGTGTCTGTGGTGTTCTAGGGACATGTGGGCATTAAGAAATTCCATGGATCACGCGGGTCATGTAGGCAAGTCGAGCAGACGATCAATAAGGAGGAGCTTAAAAAAGAGGTCAAACAGGACGTTATTGCCGACCCAACTTTTAGACAAAAGCTTATGAGTTCGCTTCTAAAGGACCTAATCTTCACACAAACATTTTCGAAGAAGTTTTCATCCATGCAATCCCAAGAAGTTGCCCAACCTTCACATGTGGAGGTGGAGTTGTCAAAGTGGGAGTTGGAGTTTGAAAAACGGGAGTTGGAGTTGTCCCAGATATTCATAATCATTCTCAATTACTTATGTTTTTATGTTTTCTTTATTCTCAATTACTTATGTTTTCTTTATTTATAATTGAAGCCGAAGCCAATAACACATCATCAGTCTGCGTTAGCCCGTTTGTTTGCATTTGGTGTGGATTATCCTAATGAAGTTTTCGAAATTCTGTTGGAATACGATGGCTATGTGGGAAAACTTCATCTTAGCATGGCTAGTGAGGATATTAGTGTGAATGGATAGCCAACACGATTCTAAGTATCTGGTGCACTTAAGTACATTTTGTCACCTTATATTGAATCTTAAATTAGGTATTTCAATTTTATAATTTATTTCAATATATTACGTAATTAACATCAACTTATTGCATATCTTAGGTATCTGCATCACCAATTACCTGAGAGGGGCAGCGATACTGTTTACGGATTCTTAGACCCCACCCTCACTCTTGGTAATTTCATGACTGATCACAGAAAATCAGTGCATACATGCAGAACCTAATGGAAAGAAATCGGAAACGGATATATATAGCACCATTCGCAAGGAATGGTCATTGGCAGTTGCTCCTACTTATTCCTAGCAGGCATACTGTCGTCTTCTTCTGGTCGTGTCACTATGATCTGGCGAAGAAGGTGGTGGCCTCAATCAATACGTACGTAAACTTTTATTTAATTTAATTTGTAGCATTTGCTTCTATTTTATGAACATATAATTGGTATGAATATTTTATTTATCATAGAATTATGAAGGCATATAGCATTTCTTGTGCGACTGAGAACAGTAAGTCTTCCAAGTCAAAATCAAATCGTCATTGGTATATCCTAAAGGTAAGTAGTTTATTAAATAGTAATTATTATTATTATTATTATTATTATTATTATTATTATTATTATATATACATTTACATGATATTCAATTTCATATTCATTTGTAGTCTCATACACAATTACACGGTTGGGAGTATGCATTCTATGTGATGTTTCATATGTTGAATATTGTCTCTGCGCCTATTACTGACGGATGGTCGAATGTAATTAATTTAACAAGTTAATTAATTATATTTTGTTTTTGTTGATAATTTAATTTAATGTTGAGTTTATTTGAACTTATTCAGGCTTTCAGCGATTAGTCTCCTCTCACCAAACAGGAATTCAAAAATTTGAGGATGCACTTTGCAACCTTCTTTTTTAAGTATGCTGCAGAGAAAAGAGTAGAAAAAATAGCTCCTACGTACTTAGAAGATATGAATTAGTTTATATATGTATGAATTGTGTATAGAATTCTGACAAGGAGTCGACTAGCTTGTTGTAGAATTTTGCATGTATAGAGAATTCTGAATTGTAGTGGACATGTTGAGTAAATAATGCAAATTATGTATTCTATACTTGTTCGAATTCTGGATGTATGAATGTGTTTGTGTGTTAATTTGTAGAATTCTGTAGGAAGCTAAGAAAGGAATATATAATGAATAACCAACATTAAAATATATATTATGTACTTTTAACGTAGGTTGGGAACGGACATTAAAAGTCATACTTTTAACGTCGGCTGTATTAACATCTGATCTTACGCCGACGTTAAAAGCCACTTTTAATAGACGTTAAAAGTGTTTCATGCACAAGTGTTATAATCTCAACAACACAGCAGATTTAAACGGATCCGGAAAAAGGGTCCATTCTCTTCTCTTCAATTCTTAGATAAGGATCATCTTTATTGCATCAATTATCTAAACACATCAAAAGGAAACTTGGACCGGATGACAGCAATCACAGCAACTCAGCATCAGCTCCAACTACAGATTGTGGTATCATAACTTTTCTTTTCCCTTTTAAAACTCTACAGAGTCCAAGACTAAACTCCGGCAGTAACCCTTTTAGTCCTCAAAGGTATAGTCTTCCATAACATCAGTTTGGTTAGGATTTTATAGCCATTCTATAAACATGTCCTTATTTGGTTAGGATTCCTAGCCTTGCGCGCTTATATATTATGTTGGAGAATATCCATCCTCTTCTTCATTGTAGGAACAATATAATAAACACATAACGCACAAATTTAATTTGGTTTAGCCAACAATATGTCTATATATACCACAATGAACAACATCAAAATACAACTTTTACACAGATAAAGCTGTAAACCCTCACAGCTACAATCTTTGCACAAATAAAGCTACAAACTATCCTCCAATGCAAACTTTTGTGGAACACAATTGCAAACTCTCTATCACGCAACCTTTGAAAACAAAGTTATAAACCCTCCACCTCAATATCACTTACAATTTCTTCTCCTCCATTCTCATGCCTCAAACAATTCTATAATACAAGTATCTACTCTCCCTCCGTTCTTTTTTTGTCTTTTTAGAAAAGTCTTTCAGTTCAGTTGCAGGTTCACATATCACTTGTGGCTGCAGGTTTAAAAATGGTTTATTCTTCCTGTAGTATTGCAGGGAGATGGTAAAAATCATTTTAAACGACATTTGGGATTGGGGTTTTCAAAAGGCGGTCAAGAGTATTGGAAACTAATTTGGTTATTTGTGGTGCCATCAACATGAAAACATTGAAACCAAGTCAATTTTAACAGTGTTCAGATTGACATGGAACAGGTTTTAAAACTTAAAAATTAGATCCTGAGAATGAATAAAAGGAAAAAGTGAAAAAATGTTGTGTTCATATTATTAATGGTGGATGAATCTCCAAGACTCCAACAACATCTTTTGTCTTATTTCTCTTAGTTAGAAGGAACCTGTGGTTATTATATGATATGTAAATGTACTTTATAATTGGGCAAGAGTATATCCCATATACTGATCTAATTAATGAATTTTGTTCTATAAAAAAAGTCTTTTAGTTCATATATATTTATTTGTCGTTTAAAAATGGTTATTTTAGGTTATATATTATCAAGGTTATAATTTAATGGCTTTATTAATTAATTATCGTGCAACAAACTTGAAAAAAGGACATAAACAGGAATGGGGGAGTATAACCTATAAGAACTTTATTATACGGAACTATCATTTTTATACTACTCAATTATGACTTTCAAATTTCTTATTAATTAAAACAAATCTCTCACTTGTCATTCATATTTATTACATATCGTATTATTTATTACAAGATATCAATATATTAATAAAATAAAAAACTATCTATAAAAATCTTTGAAAATAAGAATTTTGGTCAATCCAAACATATTGCCTATGGGATGACCATCAGCTAATGCCATAGAGAATACAAATGCTATAAGAGAGAAGCACTATTAGGCATTAATTTGAGGTATTTGTGTGTAAAACACAGAAAGCTCTTGGGTGTTGTGATACAATTTGGAAAAAGCCATGCATGATTGAATGAAACCTGAAAGTAGCCGATCCTATACAGTTATTACGGATTTCTTACAGATTTCGCCTTCTTTGATCAAGCTTCAACTAGCTTCTGGGTAAATGTCATTTCAAGAGAGGGAGTCATTAATCAAACACTTCAGATGTTAAAGTCACTTATTCTCGTTTTTTTATAGGCAAATATTAGTGGAGGTGAGAATCGAACCCAATATCTTATATCCTTCACTCCTTTGTACCACACCCCAAACCACCTTGATCACCTGATGATCCCCTAGTTACTTATTCTCTCGTAAGAGTACTCTTAGGCTAGAAAGTTAATTTCGTAATATATACTTACATTTAAGTTAACATGTCAAAACACCCAATGAGTGTGACCCAGTTGGTTGCGCAGGCTAAGCTTGTGGTGAAGGACATCAGTTCGAATCCGGCAAAGCACATCCTTGGGGAGGGACGAAGAACCTTAACTGTGACTAAACACCCGAACGGAGGTTAGTCTCATTACAGGTCTAAAGGATTTAAGCTTGTGGGATACTCTATGGATCCATCGAAGAGCGAAAAACCTTAATTATGGTGGATTCCAAAAAAAAAAATGCAAGCCAGAACCCAACGCAATCGGTTGTTGCCATTCTTCTATATATAGAATGGAGTTTCAACTTTTGCAACTTAAAGTCTTTTGTAAAAATTATACAATCTTTTTGCTTCCTGACCTCACCCCATTTACATTTGATCTTTCTTTTTCTTTTCTTTTTTTTGTATACTGGTTCGAGTACCCCTAAAATTCTTGTTTTTTTATATATATTTCTGTTTCTAAAAAAAATTAGTAATGAAAATACTTGCACCTATATTTCCAAGAAGAAAATTATGGAGAATCCATTTTTACAAAGTTTACGTTTTACAGAGAAAGTTGTAAAGAGGGAGGAATTTGTTTGTGTAATTAACAATACTATCAGCTTAAAATCTCATTAAAAGATTTTGAAAATATTAAAGAATAAATGAAAATACTAACATATATATATATATATATATATATATATATAAGGAAAATATTTTTTATACATCTTAAATAATATAACACTCTGATGTAGGATGCCGTACGTACCCAAGATAAATGTACCTAAATAATATCATGCACCACATATAAAATTAAAATGAATATGAATCATATATACATATCAGTGAGGTATCATTTAAATATTATATTGCAAGCAAATATTCCAATAACAGAACTAAAAAGAAAATAAATATGAAAAAGAGAAAGGAAGAGGGTGATAATGCAGTACCTTGAGCTAGCATACTCAAAGAGCTTGCTAGTTGCAGAAAAGACTATGAGAGCTATGTCTGCATCACAAAGAGTTGAAAGCTCCTGAGCTTTCTTGAAAAGCCCTTTCCTCCTCTTAGAGAAAGTCACCTGCCTGGAACTTAAGTTGTCGATTTTCTTGATTTGAATCCTCTTTCTAGTCATTTCCCTATCTCAAAAAATAATCCAAAGTTCCAAACCATTACATATATATAGAAGACTAAAATTAAGAAAACACACTTATCCCAGATATATAATCATATTGATTATAAAATGTAAATCCAACGGATTTAACATGAAATAGAGAGAGAAAGATCAACTATTATTTACAAAGTCCAGTATAAAACCAATGGATCAAGATGAAAATAATGTACTGGTACGGGGCTTTGGGGAGGAAAGAGTCATTCTGGAAGAAGCAACTACGTACAAGTTAAGACTTAAGACCAGTCCAGCTTCATATTTAACAAAATGAGCAGATAACAAAGATATAACTAATAATTACTTTAATTAGTTAATACCTCAAACTACACTAACCTAGAAATTACTTAAGTTATACTTTAAAGAGAGAAATTTATGGAAAGTAGAAAATGCAAAGAGAAAGAGCAAAAACTAAGGACGGTCTCCTTCACCGAGAATCTCAGACCAAGGAATCCTTGCCTACCAGAAAATGGAAAATTTGCAGAAAGAAAAGCACTTTCAATTTATTTATTTATTTTATTAAAAAAATAAGAAAATAAATGAAAGTGGTGGAGCGTACAATAAGAGAATCCTTGCCTACCAGAAATGGGTGATAGGAAGCAGCGATTTGCGAGTGCGGAACACTTCAGATATCAGATAGAATTGATGTGGGGTTTACACCCTTTATTGGCAAGTCGATGCTTCTGTACTAGGACTATTAAATTTTTGTATGAGTATCCTTTTTTTTTTTTAATGTTTGGTTTTTTTTGTTAGAAAAAGTGAAAGTTGAATTTTCATAATATGGTATTTATTAATTTATTTACGTTTTCCTCTTGGAGTTGAAATACAATAGACATTTATATTGTAAATATTTTTATATTATCAATCGATCAGAAATTATGTTTTGAATGACTTCTATGATATTTAAGATAAGAATCAATTCTTTTTTATTGATGTATCAATTTTTTATTAGTCGACAGTATAAAAAACTTTATTATCAATGTGTAGCAATTAAATGCATTGCAATATCTCGTTAAGTACTCCATCCGTCTCAGTATATATGTCATATTTATAAAAAAAAAATTATCCCAAAATATATATCATTTTCAATTTTTAATATAATATTAAATATTTCTATCAATTATACCTTTAAATACTTCACTTTATATTTATGATAATAATTAATATATCAATATCTAATAAGATTAATTTGATAAAATTATTATTATTTATTTATTTTAAATCATGTGATTAATGAAATATTCTATATATATATATATATATATATATATATATATTTGAAACGGAAGGAGTGCTACACATGGGTATACAAATTTCATTTGCCTAGTGGATTGGTTTCCGTACAGGTAGCCATCTTCCATAGATGGACTGACAATGACAACTGATGTACCCTCGTATTCACAGCCCTACCCTCGTACTCGCCACTCACTCACCCGTCACCACCCATGCGCAGGTTTTAATTAATTACTACCAAAAAGCTTAAACATATTTTCCTTTGGATTCGACTACTTTAAGTGAGTTTAATTAGGTAAGGTATCAACTAAAAAACGTAAAGATATATTCATCCTATATTTATTAAAGTATGTACGGACCTCAGTTCATTTAACTTAATCAACACTCAAAATTAAAATTGGTCATTAATAAAAAATCATGATGATATTTTGATCTCTAATAAATGAAAATATTAATTTGATCCTCAAAAATATAAAATACAGATCAAATTGATCTTTTTTATGATAATTTTTAAGGACCTGTCAATGATTATTTTGATCCATATTTTATATTCTTAAAGATTAAATTAATATTTTTTATTTTTCAAGTACCGAAATGTCATGTTAATTTTTTTAGAGAACCAATTTGGATATTTTCTTATTTTGTATTTAAACTCAGTTTAAATAAAATCTTTCTACCTCTTGCATTTCGCTGAGGTGGAGATAGAAATTTAGTTGTGAAACTCATTCATGGAAAAAAAAAAGGTCTAAAAAGAGTCCAAAAAAACATGGGAACATTTCTAGTCCTTAAAAATATTTAACCATTTAATTTTTAAAATTTACAAACGTTGAATATGTTAGTTCTTCTGCCATCTTCCATCCGCTTGTGTTCGTTTGAGTTAATATTTGGTAGATAAGAGTGATTAGATGATATATATCCAATGACTAAACTGAATCATGATAAAATTTTAAGAGAATAAATTGGGACAAACGTTAACTCAAACTAAGTCAAACAAATGGAAGATGATAAAATAACTAACATATCCCCCGTTTATAAATTTCATATAGGTTAAAATACCATTTTGGTCCCTTAACTTATGTTTTATTTTCAATTTGATCCCTTAACTTTTAAAAGTTTCAATTTGGTCCCTTAAATTAATCTCTGTTAACACAAGTTAGTCATTTCCGTCAATGACATAAACAAATGAATTTCAAATTGGTCCTTTAAATTATTAACAAGTTTCAAATTGGTCTTTTAACTTTTAAATGAGTTTCAAATTGGTCCCTTAACTTTTAAATGAGTTTCAAATTGGTCCCTTAAATTTTAAATGAATTTCAAATTGGTGCTTTAAATTGTTAACATGTATGGCACTTTCGTCACTTTTGCTTATGTCATTGACTGAAGGGACTAACTTAGGTTCACAAAGACAAGTTAAGGGACCAAATTGAAACTTTTAAAAGTTAAGAGACCAAATTGAAACTAAAAAATAAGTTAAGGGACCAAAATGATATTTTAGCCTTTCATATATATTAAATAGTTAGGATTTTTTCTAGGGACTAAAAGTGTGTATATTTATTCAAGGACCTATTTTGGCCTTTGTTAAAAACATGAGGGGGGAGTCCATAGGGGCCTCACTCATGGCACAACTAATTTTCAAAAATCTTAATTCCTTCTTTTTATACTAGGGTTTCATAGTTTTGGCAATAGTTTTTTTTAAAGATGATTTATAATAAGTTTTTTTGTTTATGTTTTGGGGTCTATTAAGTATTGGAAAGTTCTAACTTCATCCCTATTAGAGGAGAGTTTAGAAGAGGTTATAAAGAATTTAAGAGAATAATTTATGAAAATAAACTTATAAAAAACAGTTTATGACATTTTTATAAATTCTTTTTAGAGTTTAATTGTTATGCACTGTCAGTGTAAAGTTTTTTACACTGACAACCAATCAGAAATTATGGTGTATGTGACTTTTAAGGTAATTAAGATAAGAGTCAAACATTTTAGCTTATGTGACAATTTCTGATTGGTTATCTATGTCAAAAATCTTTACACTGACAGTATATGCCAATTAAATCCTTCTATTTAACTTATTTTAATAAACTTATCAGAGAAACTTATAAAAATATTTAGTTCTTTTTAACTTATTTCAAAAAATATATATTAAATAAACGTTTAATTAAACAGTTTATCCAAACACGTCTATAAAATGAATCTCAAGTTAATACTCTTAGCGTGAGTCAACATGGACGCCATGGACTTGGCATGCTTCTCACTGTCGAAATTTTGATTGTGCTGATTTTCATGACCTGATCATATATTATAGGTTAAAGTAATAATTTGGTCCCTATACGTTACACGAATTCTTCATTTAGTCCATATACGTAAAAAAAATTGAAATAAGTCCCTACATATGTAAACGCTAGCAAATTTGGTCCCTATACGAGCAAACGTTAATAAATTCGTCCTTGCCGTCAGCAAATTGGTCCTTATATGTGACACAAATTTTTTATGTGGTCCCTAAACCCGAAAAAAAAAATTAAATTGGTCCTTAGATGTTCAATCGATAGAAATTTTGTCCCTACCGTCTATCCAGAAGCTCGGACCCAACTAAAGATTCTTTTCGTATTAAATATTTTCTATATATTATATTAATCTATTTCTTCTATTGGAGGTAAAGTTGTATAATTTGGTCCGTAAATGATTTTATATCATGAAATTATCCAAGTTGACCCTCAATAGAAGAAATAGATTGATAAAATATATGAAAAATAATCAATACGAAAAGAATTTTTAGTTAGGTCCGAGCTCCTTGACAGACGATAGGGACAAAAATATTATCGATTGCACATACAGGGACCAATTTAATTTTATTTTCAAGTTTAGGATCAAATCAAAAATTTGTGTCACGTATAAGGATTAATTTTCTGACGGCAGGGACAAGTTTGCTAACGTTTGCACATGTAGGGACCAAATTTGCTAACGTTTACAGATGTAGAGACACATTTCCAAATTTTTTACATATAGGGACTAAATGAAGAATCTGTGTCACATATAGGGATCAAATTATTAGTTTAACATATATTATATTAAGGTCTAAGCTTGACAGGGACCAAGGCTGGATTAATCCAATTTATATATATAACTGGTATTGTAACCCGTGCGAAGATCAAGACCCCTGGGGGAGGTTGGTTTTTAATAGTTTTTATTTCTTTTTAATTTATTATAAATTTTAAGTTTTGCAATTTTAATTTTAAAATGCAAAATCAATCTTTAACATCAAAATAGGTACATGAATACAACATCATTTTTTATGTATTCTTGGAATGCGTATATACAAAGAAGATAAAAATCAAGTAAAAGATAGAAATGATAATATATACTATCAAACGTCGTCCAAATAACACAATAGTTTGACAATAAAGATAAAGATACAGAAATAGTACAAAAAATAAAAATATAAGTAAAGAACAATAACTGCCACTATTAATATAAAAAAACTAATAACAAAAATAAAGACAAATATTTTATGAAATTGTTTCACTTTCATCATATCATATTTTTTGGAAAACTTTCTTATAAACAACATTCTTAACAACAGAGCATGCTTCACCGTCATCATTACAACTTAAATGAAATTGTTTCAGTTACATCAGACGGGTGAACATTTAAAAGGCTCTTCACTGATAGTCATCAGACAGGTGAATATTTTAAATGATAACCCGTCTGATTAGTATCAGTGAAGGATCTTTTAAATGTTCACCCCTCTGATGACTATCAGACGGGTTATCATTTAAGAGGTTCTTCACTGAGAGTCATCAGACGGGTGAACATTTTAAATGATAACTCGTCTGATGAGTATTAGTGAATGATCTTTTAAATGTTCACCCGTCTGATAGTCTGATGAACATTTTAATTGATAACTCGTCTGATGAGTATCAGTGAAGGATCTTTTAAACGTGCACCCGTCTGATGACTATCAGACGGGTTATCATTTAAAAGGTTCTTCACTGATAGTCTTCAGACGGGTGAATATTTAAAAGGTGCTTCACAGATAGCCATTAGACGGGTCTTTCACTGATAGTCATCAGAATGATGATCATTTAAAAGGTTCTTCACTAATAGTCATCAGGCGGGTGAACATTTAATACGTCCTTTACGGATAGTCATCAGACGAGTGAGCATTTAAAAGATCGTTCACTGATAGTCATCAGACGGGTGAATATTTAAAAGGTGCTTCACTGATAGCCATCAGACGGGTGAACAATTTAAATGATAACTCGTCTTATGAGTATCAGTGAAGGATCTTTTAATGTTCACCCGTCTGATGACTATCAGACGGTTATTATTTAAAAAGTCCTTCACTGATAGTTATCAGACGGGTGAACATTTAAAAGGTGCTTCACAGATAGTCATCAGACGGGTCCTTCACTGATAGTCATCAGACGGGTCCTTCACTGATAGTCATCAGAAGGGTGATCATTTAAAAGGTTCTTCACTGATAGTCATCGGGAGGGTGAATATTTAATAGGTCCTTCACTGATAGTCATCAGACGGATCCTTCACTGATAGTTATCAGACGGGTTATCATTTAAAAGGTTCTTCATTGATAGTCATCAGAAGGATAATTATTTAAAAGGTTTTTCACTGATACTAATCAGACAGGTGAACATTTTAAATGATAACCCTTCTGATGAGTATTAGTGAATGATCATTTAAATGTCCACCCATCTGATGACTATCAGACGGGTTATCATTTAAAAGGTCCTTCACTGATATTCATCAGACGAGTGAACATTTAAAAATTCCTTCACTAATAGTCATCAGACGTGTCCTTCACTAATAATCATCAGAAGGGTGATCATTTAAAAGATTCTTCACTGATAGTCATCAGGAAGATGAATATTTAATTGGTCCTTCACTGATAATCATTAGACGGGTGAATATTTAAAAGGTCCTTCACTGATAGTCATGAGACGAGTTATCATTTAAAAGGTTCTTCACTGATAGTCATCAGAAGGGTGATCATTTAAAAGGTTCTTTACTGATACTCATCAGATAGGTGAACATTTTAAATGATAACCCGTCTGATGAGTATCTGTGAAGGATCTTTTAAATATTCACCCGTCTGATCCGTCTGATGACTATCAGACGGGTTATCATTTAAAGGGTTCTTGACTGATAGTCATCATACGGGTGAACATTTAAAAGGTCCTTCACTGATAGTTATCAGATGGGTCCTTCACTGATAATCATCAGATGGGTGAACATTTAAAAGGTGCTTCACTGATAGTCATCATACTGGTCTTTTACTGATAGTCATCAGAAGGGTGATCATTTAAACCGTTCTTCACTGATACTCATCAGACGGGTGAGCATTTTAAATGATAACCCATCTGATGAGTTTCAGTGAATGATCTTCATCAGACGGGTTATCATTTAAAAGGTTCTTCACTGATAGTCATCAGGCGGATGAATATTTAATTGGTCCTTCACTGATAATCATCAGACGGGTGAATATTTAAAAGGTCCTTCACTGATAGTCATGAGACGAGTTGTCATTTAAAAGGTTCTTCACTGATAGTCATCAGAAAGGTGATCATTTAAAAGGTTCTTCACTGATACTCATCAGATAGGTGAACATTTTAAATGATAACCCGTCTGATAAGTATCAGTGAAGGATCTTTTAAATGTTCACCCGTCTGATGACTAACAGACGGGTTATCATTTAAAAGGTTCTTGACTGATAGTCATCAGACGGGTGAACATTTAAAAGGTCCATCACTGATAGTCATCAGACGAGTGAACATTTAAAAGGTGTTTCACTAATAGTCATCAGACGGGTCCTTCACTGATAATCATCAGACGGGTGAACATTTAAAAGGTGCTTCACTGATAGTCATCATACTGGTCTTTCACTGATAGTCATCAGAAGAGTGATCATTTAAACGGTTCTTCACTGATACTCATCAGACGGGTGAACATTTTAAATGATAACCCGTCTGATGAGTATCAGTGAATGATCTTCATCATACGGGTTATCATTTAAAAGGTTCTTCACTGATAGTCATCAGGCGGATAAACATTTAATTGGTCCTTCACTGATAATCATCAGACGGGTGAATATTTAAAAGGTCCTTCACTGATAGTCATGAGACGAGTTATCATTTAAAAGGTTCTTCACTGATACTCATCAGACAGGTGAACATTTTAAATGATAACCCGTCTGATGAGTATCAGTGAAGGATCTTTTAAATGTTCACCCGTCTGATGACTATTTAACGGGTGAATATTTAAAAGGTTCTTGACTGATAATCATCAGACGAGTGAACATTTAAAAGGTCCTTCACTGATAGTCATCAGACGAGTGAACATTTAAATGGTTCTTCACTGATAGTCATCAGACGGGTCCTTCACTGATAATCATCAGACGGGTGAACATTTAAAAGGTGCTTCACTGATAGTCATCATACTGGTCTTTCACTGATAGTCATCATAAGGGTGATCATTTAAACGGTTCTTCACTGATACTCATCAGACGGGTGAGCATTTTAAATGATAACCCGTTTGATGAGTATAAGTGAATGATCTTTTAAATGTTCACCCGTCTGATGACTATCAGACGGGTTATCATTTAAAAGGTTCTTCACTGATAGTCATCGGCCAGGTGAACATTTAAAAGGTCCTTCACTGATACTGATCAGACGGATGAATATTTAAAAGGTCCTTCACTGATAGTCATCAGACGGGTCCTTCACTGATAGTCATCAGAAGGGTGATCATTTAAAAGGTTCTTCACTGATACTCATCAGACAAGCGAACATTTTAAATGATAAGCCGTCTGATAAGTATCAGTGAATGATCTTTTAAATGTTCACCCGTCTGATGACTATCAGATGGGTTATCATTTAAAAGTGTCTTCACTGATAGTCATCAGCCGGGTGAACATTTAAAAGGTCCGTCACTGATACTCATCAGATTGATGAATATTTAAAAGGTCCTTCACTGATAGTCATCAGACGGGTCCTTCACTGATAGTCATCAGAAGGATGATCATTTAAAAGGTTCTTCACTGATAATCATCAGGCGAATGAATATTTAAAAGGTCCTTCACTGATAGTCATTAGACGAGTGAACATTTAAAAGGTTCTTCACTGATAATCTTCAGACGTATGAACATTTAAAAGGTCCTTCACTGATAGTCATCAGACGGGTCCTTCACTGATAGTCATCAGACGAGTTATCATTTAAAAGGTTCTTCATTGATAGTCATCTGAAGGGTGATAATTTGAAAGGTTATTCACCGATACTCATCAGACAGGTGAACATTTTAAATGATAACCCGTCTGATGAGTATCAGTGAAGGATCTTTTAAATGTTCATAATCAGACGGGTTATCATTTAAAAGGTTTTTCACTGATAGTCATCAGATAGGTAAACATTTAAAGGGTGCTTCACTGATAGTCATCAGACGGGTCCTTCATACTTATGGAAGATTGAAAATGGAAGAAGAGATGGACCCGTAAAGATGGAGATAATGTCTAATCACCAGCTGGAAAATGCTTCCAACAGTGTAGCTGCCCATGCCCCACAACTCTTCAAACTTACCGAAAGCAACTCCACCTTTTTCGGGAGCAGGTATTCTCTTTCTAAGTCTTTTCTTTTTCTTATAGGCCTTTCAAACTTGTAAACAAAAAAAAAGCACAACTATATATACAAACAAAATACTATTATAAAAATGGTCAAACTCAACGAGAGGGGGACACCTCAGCTTTCCCTGTTGATCTACAATGGAAAAGCTTATCCCCCCTTATTATGTTGTTGGGATACCTTAACATTATGCAATATTTTAATTATTGCGCTGCTATTTTATAACTGTTTAAGCCAACACCAAATCTAATTGTCAACCACATAAAAATAATTATAAAGAACATTGTAATTGTAATTAATTAAAATTATGGAGAGTCACAATAGTTAATCAAGGTTTAATATATATTCAAGAAAGGTCATTAAATTTGTAGGAGAAAATTTCAAAAAAAATATATTCATATATAATATTATGGTCGGCCTAGTGGGCCTGATTTCAACCAAAAAAATATATATACACCAAGATTAGGGGTGTTCAGATCCAAACCGGACCGCTAAAAAATCGCAAATTGATTCAAATTAATCGAAAACTGATAAAAATTGACTCAGTTTAGATTTTTTTGGATGCCATTTGATGAGAACCGATTAGTTCGGTTCGGTTTGCGGTTTGCTTTCTTGAAACCGAACCACAACCGCAACCGAACCGATTAATATAATATAACGTTGCATTTTACGTTTTACTACCCACGCACATGGCACACCACTGGTCACTCATTGTAGTATGCAACTTTCTTTTTGGACCATCTTTACTCTTTAGGCTTAACTTAGTAACTTTTTATTTTCAAAAGAATCAAATATCCAGAAGTCAGTTTTTCCGAAATATTTATTGCTTGACATAGAACGTGTTTGTATGTACAAATATTTGTCTAAGTAGTAAGATTATTGTCTTCAATAAAAGACACATTGTTTGCTTGATTTGTGGTTTTGTGCCGTAGTAGTATAAAATAAATTAGAAGAGTGGAAAGAGGGCAAATCACATTTAATTGACCATGTTTATTTTTACCAAACCGAACTAACCGAATCGATCCAAACCGCATTTAATTGGATCGGATTGGTTCAGATGTTTTTAAAGAAACAAACTGAACCAAATCGAACCGCATGATATTTTAATCTTTGGATCGGATGATTTTTATGCTCAAAACCGAATCGAACCGATCCGCGAACACCCCTAACCGAGACCAAATAAAAGAGGGTGTTGCTTTTTACATCACAATTTTTTCCTATACACCACAATTTTTTTAAAAACATTTGAATACCCCTAATATACCTTCAACTATCTTAATACACCTCATAATCTATATTCAGAAATACAACACCCCACTCTACTTTCTTCTTCTTCCTCTTTCCCTCTTCTTTCTCCTCACCCTCACCATCCATTTTTTCTCACCTCAAAATCAAATTTAACATATGTTGGAGAGTTAATGGCTTTCCGCTGTTTGGCATCGGTGCTCCTCTGCCATTTTTGGATTTGTTGTTGTGATGTCAGATGAAAAAAGATCTGAACCTGTTTGGATTCGGAGAAAATTCATGGAAAAATCGCATCTATAAATAAACAGAAAATTACAGATTGCAAATTCCAAAACCAGAGCTGAAAATAGACGAATTTTGTTTCTTTAACGAAAATGTTAAAAACCTGAAAGAACACAAACCCAGACTTTTGTTTTTGTTTCTAATGCTTTAGAAATTTTGTGTTTTTTCAGCAAAACCATCAACAATGGCCGCCCAAACGGGCAACTTTCCCAACCGATTCCCAACGTTAGGACTAGGAGGAAACATGATAATTATGTTAAATTTAATTTGGAGGTGAGAAAAATGGATGGTGAGGGTGAGTAGGGAAAGAGGAAAAACGAAGGGAGGGAAGTGGAGTGGTGTATTTATGAATATAAGTTATAGGATATATTAAAGTGTGTCTTTGGTTTAACTTCTGGAGATATCAAAAGTGTTTTTATCTCTGTCAAACGTGATTTTGGTAAAAATAGAGGTGTTTGATTACTGTCTTATAAAATTGATTTTGTCTTCAAACGTGATTCTAGTAAAAGTTATAATTTGTAACTTCTGCGTTGAATTGAAAAATTTATATTAAGTTTTATATCAAAATTACTTTCAAAATAAAAACATCCAAACAAAAATTACTTCACTTCAAACTCAATTATATTGAAATCAATTCTGCATAATCAATTCAAACGCTCATCCAAACACACACTAAAAAAAATTGAGATATTTAAGAAATATTCAAATATTTTTAAAATATTTGTAGTGTTTGAAAAAAAAAATTATGATGTAAAAACGTTCTTCCCAATAAAAGACACGACCACATACAAAACACCTTCACTTAGGGCCAGATTTTTAGGCCTAGCCGAGTCCTATACACCTCCAATCCTCCATTAGTAGTTATTATCAACACAAATCTAAGTAGTGTTTTAACTTTTGAGTATATTAAGTAAAAAAAAAAAAAACAACTTTTAAGTATACAATTTTATTCATACTTTTATCTCGCATTCAATAACTTAATATAAAAAATAACTTTTTAATTTTTTTAATTTTATATTTTCTGATTAATACACAAATTCTAATAAATATTTTTTAATTAATGAAGTGTATAGAAGCCCTTTAAGAAAATATATAAAATTAATGTGTACACTTCATATTAAAATGTTAGGACCAAAGTGAAAAAAAAAACATATACAACAAATCAACCTACTTTATCAAAAAAATACTAGAGTTGTGTTTCGATGGTTTTTTCAACATACAGGTGACAAGATAACACTAGTGCACAAAAGTGTTGTTATTACGTTTCCATGGTGGCACAGAGTCAATAGCGCCACTGTCAACGGTCACCTAGGAGTGTTCACCAATCGATCCAAATCAATTCAAATCATTAAAATTGAATCAAAAACTAAAAACCGAACAAACCTAAAATCGTAAAAGTCATTTTTTTTATTGGATTTGATCGAATTTCGAATCCCCAGTCAAAAACCGATCCACACTGATCATCTATATATATATACTATTATTTTTGAAATTATATTACTACTCATACTTAAGAATTGTTTTTCATACTTTTATGAACGAATACGTTCTCTTTAATATTTTTGGTGGAATTGCCAAATAAATATATTTTAATTTGTATAATTATTCATGTACCTAAAAATCAATAGTTATTCATGTACGTACCTAAAAGATTTCATGCATATACTTAGGAATGCATGTACTTAGGAACTATAACTACATTATTGACTTGTAAATAACACATTGTATTTACTTCATAAAGTGTATATATAATTAGATCAACTCGGTGAAATTTCACTTAAGCATTTTCACAAATCCCTTAAACTAAATTATATTCAAAGTCTTCCAAGAATTTTGATTGTGCTCTCGGAATTATATATGGTATTTGAAATTAATACACTTCTTTTGTTTTTTATAAGCAAGCCCACTTTATTTGAGAATCAAAATTCACAAACTTGCATTGTGTTGGTACCTTTGTTCCAGTTAGCGAAAGGTAATTTATTTACGTAATTGTTGAATAAGTTAATCGTATGGACCAAAATTGTATGTTTTTATTCAAAATCAAAAGAATCAATTTTATAAAACTCAATATACATATAAATGATGGACGAAAGACATACCTAATACTTTATAAATTCTTTAGAAAAATCGAAAACCAATCCAATCTGAAATAAATCGGATCAGATTGGATTGTATTTGATTTTAAAATCAAATCGATCGAATGATCAAAGAAAAACACCAAAGGGATTGGATTGGATAATTTTTCTCCTCAAAACCGATCAAATTCAATACGCCAACGCCCTACCAACACCTATAATTTCGATTCGTAATCGACTCTTATGACTTTTGAAATTATTATATTCTTGTGTTTTATAATTTTTTTTTTATGAATTTAATTTTAATGTATTATTATCCTAAAGTTTTTTGGTTATTAATTAATCAAATATTATTTTATGTATGATTTTTGAGATAATTATTATAAAATTTAAATATTTTAAATGATGTTATAATGTATAATTAATTACAATATAAAACAATTTTATATTAATATATTAAAGTTAAATTACTTTTCATTGCAATTAGGATTAATTTGTACTCATTTGACTAATTCACCTTTTTGGTATGGTCAAAGATAATTTATTCACATTGGATATAAAAAAGGGTGTATTCTTCGGTACCCTACAAACAAAGGGATATCATTTACCCTTCCTACATAATCCAACCAGAAGGTGCCACATAAGTTTTAGTTGGACACCTCACCTCTGACTTGGACAACCCATTACAATTTATTTAAAAAACCCTCCAGCTTTTGTCTTTTAACTTTTGACCCAAAAGGACCTAGTTGTAAAAAAAATAATTAAAATACCTTTTCACTTTTTGTTTTTTCTTTTAGATCCATAGGTACTTTTTTGCAAAACAAAACTTAAAAGGCAGGGAGTTTCTTTGCAAAATCTAAATTAGAAGACTCCTTGCATTATCTCCAATTGCATATTGTTCGAGATATTTTGGATCCAGTCTCATGTTGTGTTATGCTAAGATATTTCGTTGAATCGTAGCGAGCATATGCTTGAGCATATACTAGACCCATTTTATTTTGGAATAGCATAATATGATCACATTTTGTATTGTTTTCCACATTCCACATCCCATATTCTTGTTGGGTCACTGAGATATGAGTGTCTGGTATATATGACGTCAGTACCCCTATCGATATGATTTTTTATATCATTATGACACTTATAATCTCATTTTGGACCAATTGTTGAAAGTGCTTGCTGTCCAAGTATGATAACCACATACTTGGACAGCAAGCACATATTGTAAAGTATAATCTCATTTTGATATCTTATTGTGACCACATATTGTAAAGTATGGTTTTTGCATAACCTGATATATGATGTCCAAGTGAGAGATTATTGGATTATTTTATTTTGGACTAGCATAGTCAGTGTTACTTTTTTAGGCTTTTTGATCAAACTAGGTCTGTTTTTTAAACTATATACCAAAATAATTTGGTTTCCAAACATATTACCAAACTATTCTTGTTTTAAATAAAAAATTATTTTTTGAGTGGCTCTGGTGCAACTAGCGCCACTCCTTTACACGTGACACCCTCTCATTGGGTGACATATATTTTGCCAGATTTTTTTAAAAAAACCAATTTTTTACAAAAAAAGAAAAGAAAAAGAAATTGCATGGCTGACCATATGGCGCCCTCAGAGGAGTGGCGTCACTGCAACTAGCGCTGGTTGTAGTGGCGCCACTCCTCTGTGGCCACTTATTTTACCAATCCTTCTCCCCTTGCCCCTATATATACCCCCCGCCCCACGCCCCCCATATATACCGTTAAGGGGGAGTGGGATATATGATGTTGGGGGTGGGGGTATATACAGGGGGAGGGTGTAGCAAAAATAAGTGGCCACGTGGCGCCCTCAAAGGCGCCACTCCTCTGAGGGTATCACGTGGCCAGCCATGCAATTTCTTTTTTTTTTTGTGTGTAAAAAATTGGTTTTTTTTTTTTTAAACTCTGGAAAAATAAATGGCACCCAATGGGAGGGTGCCACGTGTAAAGGAGTGGAGCTTGTTGGACCGGCGTCACTCAAAAAATATTTTTTTATTCAAAACAAGAGTAGTTTGATAATATGTTTGGAAACCAAATTATTTTGGTATATAGTTTAAAAAATAGACCTAGTTTGGTTAAAAAGCCTACTTTTTTATTGTCTAATACTCAGATTAATTGCATGTCAAATATTAGAGTATATATTGCTAATGTTAGTCCCAATTATGTGATCACTTATGTAAATGCTTATTGGGAATATTGTAAAGCACTTTAGTTATAGGTTAATGTAGAAGGTCTTGTGTGGCCTTACTGTGATGGGTAAATGAGCCCATTTTGCTTTCTAGAGGGAGAGACCCCTATTTCTTTTCACTATGTAGTGCAATTGCCCCATTGAGACTACACAAACCTAGAGATACAATGGAATAGAGATAGTTTGCTCTCCTTAGTCATACACAAGATTATTGCCGCCGTTTGGACCAATTTTAGGTTCGGAAACGTGTTCGTCATGGACTCATCATCATCGGCACATCCATGTAATCTTAAATCCTAACATGATGAATATTAGGATTTAAGGACACTTGTTAAGGAAACAAGAAAATAAGATTTTCATTGAAAATTGATATAATTTTGAAGAGGTGATATATTTAGTTTTTCAATACAAAATAATTTTTTTTAGTTTTTTTAAAAAGTGCCCGTAGGACACTCGTTAATATCACTTATCAAATAATTATTTGTCTAAAAAAACAGTTTAGGCAAACACTAATGCTTTGGTAAAAGTTGCGGACAGCTTTCATAAATGGGTTTTTTGCCTGCAAATGTCCAGACAGATATAAAAACCATCCGATCCAAAGAGTAAAATATCATGCGGTTCGATTCGGTTCGGTTCGCTTCTTTAAAAAAATCCGAACCGATCCGATCCAATTAAATGTGGTTTGGATCGGTTCGGTTAGTTCGATTTGGTAAAAATAAACATGGTCAATTAAATGTGGTTTGCCCTCTTTCCACTCTTTTAATTTATTTCATACTACAAAGGCACAAAGCCATAAATCAAGCAAACAGTGCGTCTTTTGTTGAAGACAATAATCTTACTACTTAGACAAATATTTGTACATATAAACACGTTCTATATCAAGCAATAAGTATTTCAGAAAAACTGAATTCTATATATTTGATTCTTTTGAAAATGAAAAGTTACTAAGTTACACCTAAAGAATAAAGATGGTCCAAAAAGAAATTTTTAGACTACAGTGAGTGACCAGTGATGTGCCGTGTGTGTGGGTAGTAAACGTAAAGCGCAACGTTATATTACAAGAATCGGTTCGGTTGCGGTTCGGTTTCAGGAAAGCAAACCGCAAATCGAACCGAACCGATCGGTTCTCATCAAATATCATCCAAAAAAATCCAAACCGAGTCGGTTTTTATCGGTTTTCGGTTAATTTGGATCGATTTGCGGTTTTGTAGCGGTTCGGTTTGGATCTGAACACCCCTAGATATAACTAGTTAATGTTAAAAAAAAAAAAGCTAAAATTAATTAGTATTTACTATTTAATTACAATAGTGTAATCACACTCAAATCAATTATATATTATCACATTATTAAAAGTAATTAACTCCTATAGTAACTAAGTTAAAATTCACACATGGAATAATGTGTGATTAATTGATCATGTATAAAATTAAACTTAATTAATTAATGTTTTACATATATATTAGAGTTTAATTACTTTACACTGATAATATTAAGCCTTTTTATATAGACATCTAATTATAACTTGACACATCATTAAAATTCTTTGACTCTTATCCTAACTACCTTAAAAGTCATCCATACCATGATTGGTGATTGATTGACATTATAAAAAACTTTACACTGTTACACGGACGGAGCCACATTGTGGCTTAGGAGGGCCAGGGCCCTCCTGGTTTTTTTCTTTTATATATATATATATATAAAATCTAACAATCTATTTTGGGTCACTAGTATATATTAAAAAGAAAATTGTTAAAAAGTTTTGTATAGATTCAATTATAGATGATTTTCGTGACATATAGGAAAGACGTTATGTGTTTTGATAGATTATTAATTGGATTTAATTGCTATACATTGTCAGTGTAAAAGTTGACAACCAGTCAGAAATTACCACATAAGTTAAAATGTTTGACTTTTATCATAATTATCTTAAAAGTCACACATACAATGATTTCTTATTGATTAATAATATAAAAAAATTTACGTTGACAGTGCATAACGATTAAACTCTTATTAATTTAGTTAACGTTTTGAAACATATAAATATTTTGCATGAAATTTATTGCGTATATATTTATTGGATTGGATGGACGTTAATTTTATTAGTTGACCCCCTTCTTATTTAAGTCTGGCTCCGTCCCTGCACTGTTAGTGCATAGCAATTAAACTCTATATATTATGTGATAAAATTCAATTAATATACTAGTATATTGTTAATGTAAGAAAAATTTATATTATCAATCAATTATAATTTAAAATATAAAAATATCTGACTCTTATTTTAATTATCTGAAAAATCATGTATAAAATGACTTCTGATTGGTTGATAATATAACTTTTTTTACACGGATAACATATCAAAATTAAATCCTCTCTCATTCATATATATATATATATATATATATATGTGTGTGTGTGTGTGTGTGTGTGTGTGTGTTTGTGTGTGTGTGTGTGTGTCAATTTTAAGCGGGTAAAAGAATTTGTTGAAGGATTTGTAGAAAGAGTTATAGAATGATATATTGAGTAAATATTCAATTTGGTCCCTGAAATTGTAGGGTTGTATCAACTTAGTCCCCCATATTATCAATATTCCAAAATGATCCTTGAAATTGCAAAATGTAGCAAATGCATCCCTGACATTATTCACTTAGTTTCAAATGTATCCCTGACATTACCAACTTAATGTCATTATAGTCCATGTAAATATCAACGGAGGGACGAATCTGATTAACTTTCTACAATTTCAAGGATCATTTTGGAATATTGATAATGTGGGAAATTACATTGATACGACCCTATAATTTCAGGGACCAAATTGAGTATTTACTCATCATATATTTCTCCCGGAAAAAACATACAAGTAAATTTAGTCATTTTTCTTAAAATAAATAAAGTTTAAAAAATAAATAAAAAAATCTTAAAAAAAACATTGCCCTCACCTCTAGACGAAGATGAAAGAGCATCCCACATCTGATCTCATTTTCCAAGTCAAAGGTTGAAAAAACAAACACTAGTATTACTTACTTGCGTTCCTTTTTCCTTCCTTCACCTTACAACGCAAACTCGGAACTTGTTTCGTTTTTTCCATCACATTATTATTACAACCCTGTCAGCACTCTATCCACACAAAATGTCCAAACTACCCTCGCCTAGCAACCCTTTCTTCTCTTTAAAAAACTAAAATCCCCGCACCACCCCGCGTCCTTTCTCGTCAATTCCCACCGAAACAACCAACCATCATGGAAGGTGGCGGCACCAGAGCCGAAGCGGAACGGTGGCTCTACACGGCGAACAAGCTGCTTAGCGCACGTGACCTGCACGGGGCACGCTCCTTCGCGATCCGTGCCCGAGAATCCGACCCAACTTTCGACGCATCGGAGCTGCTTCTTACGGTTATCGACACGGTCCTCGCCGGAGAGAGCCGAATCAATGACCACCACCGCGACTGGTACGGGATCCTCCAGATCCTCCGTTACACCACCAATATCGACCACATCGCCGCCCAGTACCGCCGTCTCGCCCTCCTCCTCGACCCTCATCGCAACCCCTTCGCTTTCTCCGGCCATGCTTTCTCCCTCGTCCACGACGCCTGGTCCGTCCTCTCCAACCCAGTCAAGAAGGCCATGTACGACAACGACCTCCGATTACTCACTTCCCAACCTCCGCCACCGCAACCCCAACCACAACCACAACCTCCTCCTCCGCAGCCACAACAGCCTCAACAGAAGAGAAACCCTAGATCGAAGGATGCTTCGACCGAACCGGCTCGTCAGACTCGGACCGCGACCGCGACCGAGCCGAACGATTCGACTCGGACTGAGTCGGAGGACGCGAGTTTCTGGACCTCGTGCCCTTACTGTTACGTTTTGTATGAGTACCCTAAGGGGTACGAGGAGTGTACCTTACGGTGCCAGGGTTGTAGGAGAGGGTTTCATGCGGTTGTGATTCGATCACCGCCGTTGAACGGTAAAGATTCTTCCTTTTGCAGTTGGGGTTTTTTCCCGTTAGGGTTTTCTGGTAATTCGAAAGATGTCAATGGTTTTTCTTCAAATTGGAACCCGTTTTCGCCGCTTTTCCCTTGCCCTTGAAAGGGAATTCCAATAGGAAGAAGGCGGATTGGGTTTATTATGATGACGAAGCTGCCGCGGCGTTCATCGAGATTTCGGACCCTAGTGATGATGATTCTGATGGGGACTGGAGGGGTGGGAGGAGTAAGGGGAGGAAGAGGTCAAGGAGTTCCAGGAGGAAAAATTCTGATGTTAGGAAGGAACCTGTAGATAGGCCTAGGAGGGGTGTTCATGGTGGTGCTGCAGGGAATGAGAATGCGAATGGTGGAGGTGGTGGTGGCGGCGGCGGCGGCGGCGGCGGCGGCGGTGGCGCTGGGGCTGTGGATGGTATTGGGTCTGCAGTGCCGAGTGGTGCAAATGCAAGTGCTAGGGCAGAGCCTAGTAAGAGAGCTGCATTGGGTGGTTCCAGAAGGAGGGGTGCAGGAAACTTGGGGAAGTTGGATTTGAATGTGGAGTGCAGTAATGAGGCGGAAGAGCCTTCTCGTGGTGGTGTGCGTGAAGGGAACGCAACTGGAAATGCTGAGGATAATATTGAAGGGATTGGGTTTTTTGAGGGGCTTGATGAGTTCCTCAGTAGCTTGCCCATTCTCAATGTTGTGGCAGATGATAAGGTTAAGGGCCATTAGTCTTTTAGATGCCTGTTTTTTTAACCTTGCTGTAGAATGTAGACTGTCGTTACTTGTATGTTTGTACCTATCGCACAAAATGATGCTGAGCTATTGTGAATTGTTGTCATTGTTAAAATTTATAATAATTTGCAGCAATTATATCCTTACTTTTGTTTTGAAAATTTAACTATTCAAGGAGGATTACTTCATGGCAACGTCTTCGGTCCTCCAAAATTTTGTGGAGGATGAATCCTCCATATGTTTTTAGCCATCAATTTATTCATTTTTTTTAATCTTTCAGTTTTTTAATCAATTAATCAATGTTGCAGATTGTTGGAGGACCAATCCTCAACCTATTGGTTGGAGGACCTTAACCTTGCCCTTACTTCATCTCATGTAGATTGTGGTTGTGTTATTGAGGAAGGATATATTACTGATTGATGTTTTAATCAAGTCATACATTGGACATAATACGAGAGAGCTTGCTTTGGAGTTTTAAGAACTGTATGCATTACAATCCTGATACATGTACATAGGTATTATCTTTTGGTTCACTAACCATGCTTGTTAGTAGTAATCTTGTATATTAAACATTTACCTAATGCATATAAGTGTTTATTCTTTTAATTTTGTTTGTTTTGGTTTTGTTTATGTTGTTTTCTTCTTGGGTGTTAACATGTTGTGTGGCTTTGCTGTCTAGTTTGTAAGGAAAAATCTTTTAGAGAAATTACACGGCATCTTTTTTCAATGTGTTCAAATGTTGTGTGAATGAAAGAGGTTGAAAGAAGCTGTAATTCTCTCAAGAAGAATTTATCTTGATGTAAGTTGAGCTTACCCTCTGTATCATCTTGTATTGCCTATGTCTAGTCTTTTTCCCTTCATCACATTCTTGCTAGTTTGTTTGGTCCTGCCTTAAAAACATCTAGTGTTATTTAAAAGGTAATTTATGGGTGTGGTGGTTCCTGTTAGGTGTTTGGCACTGTTAACTACTCCGGTAATTTAATGCCCACTCACGATTTAGAAGAGAAACACACTTTTGTATGGTTCTCTACTTGCCTCAGCATTTTCAATGTGCTAGCTAACTGGTATTTGCTTATGAGTCCAATGTGTTTTTTTATGCTTACCTGTGAACTATTGAGTTTCTACTAGGTGCTGCGTATGTTCCCTTTCCAAATTGTAGATTATGCCCCTCCTCTGCTTGTGCTTCCATTCCCTTCAGATGTAGTCTAACCTCTGCTTTAAAATTAAGAAAATAGTGGGTAATGATTTAAAATTAAGAAAATTAATAGTGGGTAATGATTATTAAATCTTACATTTGGTTATCTTGCCAGTTGCTATTACCATGTTATTTACAGTTCTTTTCTTGATTTTAAGTGTAAATCTGATCAGTATAGAAGCTTTTCAGACATAAGGAGGAGTCTGTGATGATTATAGAAGCCAGTGCTTAAAGAATTTTGAAAGAATGACCTTCCTTTATTTTTGGCACAAATGAAAGGCCTTCCGTTATTAGTGTGTTTTGTTGATTTGTCTTTATTTCCCCCTTAGTTGGATGTGGTTATTATCTTTGGAGTTTGGACAGATGCCTTTTTTTTTCCCTTTCCGCAAAGGGTATTTATGTGTTCATGAAGACCTGACAGGAGATGAGATTGGCTTGTAGTTACACTATGTTTTGTGAGGTGTTGGACCTGTTGACCTGTGTTTTGTCCCTTTCTATTCTGACCTCGGACATTTTGTTCTAAGGTATGCTGCAATTAGAATTTTTGCATTTGTATTTCTAATATGGTGAGTTCTAAAATACAAGCAAGGTCTAAGCTAAAGTATATATCTAAGCGAGGTGCTTTAACAGATAAGATAGAGGGTAGAAATTACTAGCTATTACTTGTATCACATTTGTTTTTTTTTTTTTTAACGAACTTGTTATCACATTTGTTAGATGTCGCCAATTATCGTAATTGATTATTCACGTTGTTCCTCACTAAACCGGTTACTAGTAGCATGACGCTCAAGTGGACGTGTTGATTTAATGATTTTCCTTTCCATTTTTTTGTATTCCACATATAAATATGCAAAATAGTTTGTTGACATATTTACGTGTAACAATTTCATTTTATTTATTTATGCTGTTTGCTTGTTTGGTATTTTTGTCATAGAAAAAGCTTTATATGAATAGCAAATGAAACGATGTTGACGTATGTTACGGCATGTTTCGAATGTATCTTGCTATGAATGCAAGGATTCTGATAGATTTCCAAAACTACAGTTCAAGCATGTTAAAATTTACATTCCTTTCAGTATGGGAGCTTTCTACCATGCTCGTGCACCACAATTTGACCTTGATAACAAGTTACTGGACTTGCAATCCGGATAACCTCTTTTTCTTTTGCTAAGGGAGTATAGGTTAGATTACATTCTTATTGGTTAATCCTATGGACTTCCAAATTTGAAAATGAGGCACCAAGGTTCAAAAGAAAATTTCCAGAATGACAACCCAACGAACATTTACGTATTAAAATTCTACATGAATCGAACTCTTTTCATTCCTCAACCCAACCAAACCTATAATTTTACACCAGTAACAGATTCGATCCACACGAATATGGATCCTCATCGACATACACAGTGGTACATCAAAAAACATTATTGCAGAACTTTTTATCCCTCTCCTTGCTCTACCTCGGCTTCTTCTCAAGCTCCTCATTCCTCTTTCTCAGCTGCAATGCAGCTGTTTCACTCTCCGCACCTATGCCTTCTTGGCAGTTGCCAAATTAACTAATGAATTAATTCTTATAATTAGTTCATTATATTTTAAAAGTTTGTAATTGGTCCCTCAATGTATAGGAAATTTGTACTTTAGCCCCTCATACTTTTTCATTAGGGTTCCAAAAAATATATAGACCTATTTAAGTATACTAAAATATATAGGAAGCTATTTGACCTTTTTTTTTTTTTTTTCAAAAAGTTCAGGGATCCACGTATGACGAGTGGATGAATCATATAATTGAATCCTAACAGACATTTAACGAATTCCTAACAGAAAAGTGTATGAGGGATCGAATTATAAATTGTGTGTGTTTAGATACTCAATTACAAACTTTTAAAGTATAAGGTGTTATTTAAAAATTCTAAATAATTCAAGAACTTGGAGATTAATTTAACCTTTTTTTAAATAAGAAAGGTATTGGGGCTTTTGGTTGTGCTGCATGCCTCAATAGAAAATCCCTTAATATAAAGATTCCCTTTCAATCCTAGATGACAAAAAAAAAATAGGCAAAATAGGTTGATTGATTCTATATGTTTATTTAAATTTTCATATTGGTCTCATAAGTTTTTTTTTTTTTTTAAATTAGTCCTACACGTTATATTCTGTTTTCACGTTAATCCTTTTCGTCAATTTCGACCTAACGCCGTTAGTTTTGAGCTGATGTGGTATGATATTAGTACGACACGTGGCTCTTGATTTGACGCTGTAAGGTCGAAATTAACGGAAAGGACTAACGTGAAAGCGAAACATATCGTGTGGGATCGATTTGAAAAAAAAATTTATGGGACCGATGTGAAAAATTAAATAAACGTATAAGACCAATCAACTTATTTTACAAAAAAATATACGAGCAATTAGTTTGGTTGTTATGTGGAAGACGAAAAATGGGTGAAGGAAATGACATAACTCACTCTACTTCCCAATTTGATATCAGAAATATTCTATTCCACCCAAACAAGATTGGACTAGTGGAAGCATGTTAGGTCCATAAGGTAGAGCGAATGTGTATATAGATATTCTTCAGTGAGAGGTCTCTGATTCGATTCCCACCTTGTGCAAAATAAATCTTTTGGGGAGAGATCTCACCTAGGTTGTTTCACGTCCCGGAGTGGTAGCTCCTCTGATGCATAGGTACTCCAAAATTAGTGTTGTACCCGTACCGGGTGCTAGTTGGGTACTCATCGGTACATACCAAGCACGTACCAGGGAAAAATTCAAACAAAAAAATTTGGGTACTCAATTTGGGTACACGTGATACTTTTTGGGTACGTATCGGTTCCCGTACACACGTTCTGATAAATAAAATAATATTGTTGTTTAGTAAAAAAACATTAAAAATAGATTTTTCTATTACTTTTTTTTGATAATGTTGTATTTGTGAACTTTATATCATCATTATCAACATTATTATTATTATTATTATTATTATTATTATTATTATTATTATTATTATTATTATTATGGATTTAATTGGTATGGACTGTCCATGTAAAGATTTTTTACACAGTCAACCAATCAAAAATTATCACATAAGTTAAAATGTTTAACTATTATCTTAACTACCTTAAAAGTCACTCATATCATAATTTTTGATTGGTTGTCAATGTAAATAACTTTACACTGATAGTGTAAAACAATTAAACTCTATTATTATTATTGTTGTTGTATTTATGCTTATCTTTTATGCAATTTTATCATGTTTTATCACGTAACATTTTATATATATATCATTTTAAAATACTTTATATCGATATACACGTACCTTAATTTTTTTAAAAACGCCATATCACGTATCCGTACTGAGTAACGGTACCGTACCCGTACCTATGCATAGGATAATTCACTTCCTATCATTTATTCACCAAAAAATAAAAAAGAAAGAAATATTCTATTCGAAATCTGATCATGGATCTGAAGACAGCGATGTGTAGGTGTTCTACACATGATCGCTAAATAGCAGGATTGTGTTGTGTTAATGTGACCTGCTTCTTAATGCACGCTTGATTCTTGGGTTGAGCCAGTTGGGAAAAAATGTTGGATGTTCACTTTCTGTTCAAATGTTATTGGGCGACATTTCAAAGGTTTTGAAGATGGTCCTTAGCATGCTGGTTTTTAGATCGAGTAAATTACACTCTACCATCTTAAGGTTTATTAAAATAATAATAAATCCCAAATATGATCATATATTACACTCCACCCTATTTTTTGTCTTGACTAACTATTGTCTTAACACCGTTAAATCACTAAAAAATAAAGATAAACATTTATAATTAGTTAATTGATATTTATACATTAAATTTTTTTTTAAAAGATTAATCTTTGTCTTTCTTGTTTACAAAATAAATTTAATTTTAAGTTTGAAAAATAAAATGTACAATATAAAAATATTATGTAAAAAAATATAATTCATTTAAGTATTTGTTTTTTAAATTTATTATATAATTTTCTTTTCTGAAATAGATGATTTTTTTACAGAAAAATAGATGATTTTTTAGAATATACTCTAACAAACGATAAATATTAAACTTAGACATAAATAACAATAGATGATTTTTTTAGTATACACTATTTTTTTTTGAGTCATTTAGTTCAACAACTTCAAAATAAATAGCACACTTTCAATTATTTTGTCCATAGAATATATGATTTATTATAGTAATTGTCATTAATAAAAATATCATTTAAATATTTCATTACAAGAGTGAAAATAAATGTCTCTATCTTCTAAATGGTGATATATAAAGGTTGGATTAAAATTTACGTTCTTTTAAATACTCAATATATAAACTTATTAAAATTTACGTTCTTGTAAAAAAATATGGAATATATATGTTCATATTATAATATTTTGTCAAGATTAGACAAAGCAATTTGAAGTAAAAACTTTGATAAAAAACAACTAAGTTATAGGCACGACAAAATAAATAAATCGAGTAAAAAAAGTATTATATATTTTTGTTACATAATAAACATAATATATGCTAATTATTTTTAATTAAAATAATTATATATAAATCATAAAATTATTCAAAACAAGTTTATATTCAATCTTATACTCTTATTATCAAATATGCTTGTTTAAATAGCATTTTTATCATATTTCTCAACAAATATTATAATAATTCATATACTCTACAAATAAAATAATTAAAAGCATGATATTTATTTGAAGTTGTTGATCTAAAAAGCTAAAAAGAACAAGAACATATATAATGGAAAATAATATTGTTTTTCATATGATTATACACGTTGTATATGGATTATTTATTAGAGTGTACTGAAAAATAATATTTTTGAGTAATATATATATATATATAATGGATTGAAAAAATAAATATTTAAATGAATTATATTCTTTTTTATATGATTTCCAAATTATATATTTCATTTTTTTAAATTAGAAACCAACTTTCTTTGCTAGACAACAAAGTATAAGATTAATCTTTAAAAAATATTTTTGGTATATAAATATCAAATTGCTTAATATAAATAATTTTTATTTTTAAATAACTTCACTATGTTAAGTCAATAGTTAGTCAACAATAAAAAATGGGGTGGAGTGTAATTTATGGCCAATTTTGGGGTTTGTTGTTATTTTAATAAACTTGAAGGTGATGGAATGTATTTTACTCTTTTAGATTTGAAGTGGATTTGATTGTAAAAGAATTTATGTTGAAATAATTAATTTATTGATTATATATTGTTTCAAAAACTTAAATGTTAGAAGTATTTATTTAATTTTAATTATAAAGTAAAGTCATTTTTAAGTATTATTTTAAATATTTGTTTAGAATTTTTTTGGACTCTTTAAAATTAATTTTATTCACGGCAAAAACAATAAAAATTGACTTCTCGTAGAATTAGGTCTTGCCCTTGAATTCAGAAAATCTTTCGAGAGCTACAATAGTAGGCCTACATGTGAACCAAACAGACAATCACATATGAATATATGATAGGAATCTCATTAGAGCATTGTTATTAAACTCTTAAGTTAATTTTTGAACTTTTATATGATAATGATCTTTAGACACAAGAACGAATTAACACGTATGCAAATTATTATTTTTTACTATACTACAAGAGAAATTTTAGTTTTAGTCATTGTAGTTGTTTGAAATCCACGAACTATTTCCATTTTTTGTCAGAATTTCTTTGAATATATCCTTGAATTCATTCAAGATGTGAGCAAAACTTAGATTGCAAAAGAATAGGTCTGTGGGTTCTCTTCATTGAAACTTTTTATTTTTGTTGCTAATTGGTCAGGGGCTCTTTTCCCTTGGAAAATCATACTCTAAGCCAAGATTTGCTTTTTAGCAATCAACTCTCTTTTAGAGAAGTCTCAAGTACTTATTACTTTTTAAAATAGAGAATCGGTGGCATTTATCTTATTAGCACACATAATTTAAAGAAGCGGATATCTGCTCAATCCCAAAGAAGTGGAAGCTTTACAGAATTATTACGAGGCTATGCAACTGGAAATTGATCTTTATGATCGAAGTTATATACTTTATAACATAGGTCTTATCCACACAAGTAACGAAGACCATACGAAAGCTTTGGAAGATTTTTTTTTTTGGGCAGTTGAGCAAACCCCCTTCTTACCCCAACTTTTTAATAATATGATCATGAACCGCCATTACATGCGACTAAAAGCTATTTAGTGGCGGAGCCACATGGTGCTGAGGGTGTGCACTTGCACGCCCTGAAAATTTTTAAAAAAATTATTACTATCGTATATACAAATTTTTTTGTCCCCCATAATTGATAAAATTGCATCTATGCCACTTATTAACTCAACACACACATGACACAACACCATTTGGCCCCCTCCTTCTCACATCACAATACAACATAGCACTGCCACAGTGGAGCACTACCCACTCAGTTAACCACCGACCACCACAACACCCTTTAACAGTTATCCATTTATCTTCATATGTATGATAGTATTTTTTTATTAAATTTTTTGAAATAGATTGTCCCCATTGGCTTCGGGTCCTAGATTCGTCACGGCTATAGTCATAGTGATCCTCCTATTCAATTATAGCAGCCCTTTTCGAACGTCTCTTAACATTTTTTGGGATGGACCGATATTTCGAGTATTGCTCCCATAGGATATTTTATGTCAATATATGGACCGAATAATAAATATTCCTCTTAGGTACAAGCTGCTACTTAAACGACTAGTTATAAAATACTATTAACTATATATATGTTATCAATATCTTTAGGTGTGATTCATTCAGATGACTTTTTTCCGTCTCGAAACCGATCTAAAACACCATAACGGCAAACTCGAAATCGAGGTATGAATGCAACAAAAAAATAAAGAATAAAGGTCCAAACTGGTCATTGATAAAAAATTACGACGACGTTTTGGTCCTAGAAAAATGAAAAATACCAATTTAACCATCAAGAATGTAAAATCCAGGTTTAAATACTCTCTTATAGGGACTAAAATGTCCGTAAAAATTATCCTAAAAAAAATTAATTTGGTTCGCATTTTATATTCTCACCTATCAAATTAGTATTTTTTATTTTTCAAGAATAAAAATATTATCATATTTTTTTTTTTTGTCAATGACCGGTTGCGGTCTTTATTTTTTAAAATTTGTATATTCTCGTCAGCTTTCAACTAATTTACTTTAGAAAATGTGAGAAGTGCACCTTGGTGGAATGGAATAGTGGTGACTGAACTAGAATATGGGCAACTCCTGCATCAATCGGAGACCTCTTTGCGCCCAAGTCTCAACCTTTATCCTTCTCCATTGGCAGTGGAGCTGCCCCATTGAAGGCATCAACGGTATTCTCTTCTCTTCTCTTCTATGCCTTTTCTTCTGAGAAGCTGATTTTTCTGACATTGCTGTTGTAGATCTTTGTTCTTACCCCAATAACAGGAAAAATTAAGCAAACCCATTTGAAATTGTTAATGGATTTAAAGTGACTGACCATCAATTAACTGAATTATTCTGTTGTAATGAAATCCAATTGCAACCTCTCTTTTTTTTTTTTTTCTTGTGGATCCATATTCATTGCTATTATGTTTGCAGGAGTAGTCAAGGGTTCACTTTAAAGGCTTTTATGGGGCCTCCAAGATTTAAGCAGCAACATAACAATGCTGAACTAGAGACCATGTGTGAAGCTGAAAACGGGAGTGATATATTTAACAGTCTGAAGGATAAGTTTTTAAGTTTTAAAAAGAATAAATTTATGTAAGCTTCAGAAATCCGTGTTCAGAAATGTTCTGTTTGGTTATGGTACCTAAAAAAGAAACAAATTTATTCAATGCTGGTTCTGTTTTCTTCTAGGGAAAGCATAGAACAGTTCCAAAATCTTGCTAATGCTCAAGCACCAAAGGTAATTGTTCCCTTTTGGAAAAGCCTTTTGTTTTTTATTAATGTATGGTTTGTTGCTTACTACTCGTAGTCCGTTCCTTCGATTTGTCTTCTGAGCATTAGCAAAAATTAGTATTCCTGACTAACAATTCCAAGGACAGTTCATGGTTATTGCCTGTGCAGATTCTAGGGTTTGCCCCTCTAATATTCTGGGATTTCAGCCAGGAGAAGCATTCACAATGCGCAATGTTGCTAATTTGGTTCCTCCCTTTGAGGTACATATGTCATGCCTACTCCCTCAACCCATTCTAAAAAATTGGATTTTGTGCAATAAGTTTTTTGATATTCAACGACCCTTGTTAAAAAATAGTCGTAGGAATCCTAACATTTATCTATCCAACCATGAGGTTGATTAGCCTCTACTCCCCCCATACAAAAAAATTGCACTACAAGTGAATATTTGGTTGTACGTGTCTAACAATTTAGTATTTGTGATAAAGTTTGAACATGAGGCATACCATGCTTGTCCCTTCTAATTCATTATCTTGATACAGAGTGGACCCTCAGAAACAAATGCTGCACTACACTAGAATTTGCTGTAAACTCCCTTAAAGGAAGCACTTTTCCCTACAATTTGGAAGTTTTAATGCTTTTATTCATTTATCTTGCATCCATTTACTTATTTTCTTAGATCCTTGAAGTACAACTTAGGTTAAATAAAAAACTACTGGGCTTTCAATTCATTGTCCTAGGCTCTTGACAAACTGGATCCAATTTGGAAATGATCTGGTTATGGAAATTGATAAATGTCCCAGATGCAAGTGGCCAGGAATTGTCCAGGAGGATGTCATTTACATGTAACAGTCATTTTATTTAAAATATAAAAGCAGTGGCTATTATACTTGAGTGGGGAAGCCCCAGGCTATTAAATCTGGCTCCCTAGCATTACTCTTTGTTTATAATAATGGCTAATCTTAAGTAATTACAACTTTTATGGAATGATTAAATTTTAAGAGTTCAATATGGGAAATGAAACAGGAGGAATATATGTTGCCATTGCAGCATTATTAGGTTAATCGTGAAATAATTATTAAGCATGGTCAAACTCACATGTAACTTGTAGGTAAATCAATAACATATAGTCATGTGTTGTACAAACAAGGATTCATATAACTTGGACTTGAAAGGAATATTTGGAGAATATTTGAATGTATTCTCATAGCTTTCATTGGCTGATCTTAAGTAATTACAACTTTTATGGAATGATTAAATTTTAAGAGTTCAATATGTGAAATGAAACAGGAGGAATATATGTTGCCATTGCAGCATTATTAGGTTAATCGTGAAATAATTATTAAGCATGGTCAAACTCACATGTAAGTTGTAAGTAAATCAATAACATAGAGTCATGTGTTGTACAAACAAGGATTCATATAACTTGGACTTGAAAGGAATATTTGGAGAATATTTGAATGTATTCTCATAGCTTTCAAAAGAGCTGATCAGAAAACCTTAGGTTTACCCTTATTTTTGGAGGAGGACCGAATTATTGTTATTGCAGGTTGAGCACATCTTAGTCATTGGCCACAGCTGCTGTGGGGGAATACGTGCCCTTATGAATATGCAAGACGATGCCAATGGAAGGTTGAATTGCTTAATTCTAGTTGTTGGTTCTTCTATTGCTTTCTTTGATAAAATGTGTCATGCTATTCTCACTTGGCTTTTTATTATTTTTTCCAGTAGTTTTATAAATAGTTGGGTTGTTGCTGGGAAGAATGCTAGAATAAAAACTGAGGCTGCTGCTTCTGACCTCAGCTTTGATCAGCAGTGCAGGCATTGTGAAAAGGTAGTAATGTTTTTGTTGCTTGATTTAAATTTGTGATCTAATCCAATTTGGTTGTTGTATCAAAATTTTGAATAATATGGATTATCCCCAAATAGGGTTAGATGGTTTATGATGTTCTACGCCCCCAGACAGGAGTGTATGTGAGTAGGACATCCTATTGGTATATAGACAGAAGCATCCTTGGTGTATGTATAACTTTTTGCTGTATTCTTTTGGTGTTACATGTTCCTTTTCTCCAGTTCAGGATTTTTCTTAAACTTTTTGAATTTAATGGGAAAGTGGCCAACTTGGAGGCATATTTTGATTCTTGTATTGAGGGTTCCAAAGCTTCAAAGGAAATAACATGAGGCATGATTAGTGCACCCACGGGTGTCATAATTTCTTTAAGCAAAACCCTCCCCTAATTTGCTTTGTGACAGTCCTGACTCCAGAGCCTGAGTAGGGATATTTACCATTATTTTCTATTTCTTGTTAACTGGTATGATCCAACTAGTAGGGATCTTGCAAATTTTAATAGAAATTGATTATATTGAATTCTTTTAAATTTTTACCATTTAATTGATTTTTTGTACAGGAATCAATTAACCATTCCTTGTTAAACCTACTTACTTATCCATGGATAGAAGAAAAGGTGGCGAATGCAGAACTCTTTGTTCATGGTGGTTACTACGACTTCATTGACTGTTCATTTGAGAAATGGACGTTGGATTACAGGGAAACCAAAATGGAGGAAAATGGTAGAATTGCAGCCAAAAACAAAATGTTATGATGCTGAGTTTTGCTTCTACGCTCCTGTATAATGTGTTGTGTTTCTTTTGTAGCATTAATACTAATAGGATTTTGAAAGCATAGGCTGAATTATGTATTTCTGTACAATTTCTGAAATATTGAAATCCAATTGATCTCAAAAAATCCCTACCATGTTATGTATCTGTATATCAGTGTTTTCTGAATAACTTCTAAGGTCAGGCAGGATCTGCCGGGGCACGTGAATAAATCAGTAATTAAATCTTGTTCAAATTCTGCTAATAAGTATAATGCCCTTTTTTTTTGGGTGGGGGGGGGGGGGGGGGGGGGCGCTATGTACCTGTTCTTATACGATTACTTATTTCCAAATATAGTCCAAATTAAAAATTCAATGCTAACCTGTACGGCCTTTGTAAATACAAGAGCTCCTACACCTGACCACTCAACTCCCTGAAAATCTCCTTTCTGCCTATTGAAAAATGTTCACTACCAAGCCTATGAAACCAATTAATGGCGGGAGTTATGAACCTGATTAAATGACTTCAATGAACATTTTTGGCGTCTGTGGAGAACTAGGAGGTTTATTATTCGCCAGATAGGTGATTTGACAGCTAGGAGAACTTTGACAATATGGCTGAAAAAGATGTTATCACATGCAATGCCATTATGACATGATCAACGGAACACGAAACCCTACCTGTTTTCTCACTTTAAACAGTTTATACATTCCATTTGTTTCTGAATCTTCGGGTTAAAATAAAGTTGTATGACTTGTATCATGAAATATCAAATAGTTTTTAATTGTACAAAATTTTATAGACTTGATCTGCTTTTCAATCCAATAGTTAAATTGATTAAATTCAATATTCATAAAAAAGTTATAATCCATTCTTCAATTTAACACTCCCTGAAAAAGTAAGTTAAATAATATTGTTGATCTGGAACAATTAGGCAGAGACGCAGAAGTGTGCTAAAATAGTTTTGCTTTGGTTATGGAAAGCTTTTCAGAAGGTTTGGGTTATATAGAAAGAGAAGTGGATGTTGTACCAATATGGTTGATTGTTGGTAATCTAATCTTTGACATTTTTGAGATTGATTGTCTTTCTTTGTTCTTCTTATTCCATTCTGCCCGTTTCAAGGATAATATATCATTACAGTTTGTCGAGATTGAAGTAAAATCTGTTTGGTTGACAAGGCATTAGAAAATTCACAAGCAGAAGGAATTATCCTTATTGGCAAATATCTCTAGTAATCCTTGGTTTTGACGTAGCTTTCTCATTGAGAACTTTGGCTGTCATGGATAATAATGTGGACTTTTAAATTCAAAGGTAACAAAATTGTCCTCATTCCATTCTAATGCAGATGGGTCAGTTGACCAACATTAGTTCTAATTAAGTTTTTAATAAGTATTGGTAAGAAGTTTAACTAACCACACTACCAACTCAGCCTGCTTACCCATCATTGTCTTACGCAATTTAGACTATAAAAAGCCACACATATACCATCTGCATGTACGATCACCAAAGCATATCAAAATCATTTGCAAAGGCTCCAACTCTTACTGATATTGAAGCTTCTGTCATCAACTTGATTCAACCATGGCTTCCTTCAGTTTGTCAACAATGATTTTTCCATTTTTGGTTCTAACTTTGTTGTTAGCAGCCAGTCACACAACAGTTGACGGGGCACGCAATCTTCTAGAGTCAACATTGCCAGAGCCAAAGGTGCCTCAACTCCCTAAACCTGAGTTGCCTCCACTTCCTCAAGTCCCAAACTTACCGAAACCCGAGTTGCCATCTCTGCCAAAGCCAGAGTTATCTAAAGTCCCTGAATTGCCCAAACCAGAGTTGCCTAAGCTCCCTGAATTGCCAAAGCCTCAGTTGCCTCAAGTCCCCGAATTGCCAAAGCCTGAGCTGCCTAAGGTTCCTGAATTGCCAAAACCTGAGTTGCCTATGATTCCTGAATTTCCAAAACCTGAGCAGCCTAAGGTCCCTGAATTGCCCAAACCAGAGTTGCCTAATCTCCCTGAATTGCCAAAGCCTCAGTTGCCTCAAGTCCCTGAATTGCCAAAGCTTGATCTGCCTAAGGTTCCTGAATTGCCAAAACTTGAGCAGTCTAAGGTCCCTGAATTGCCAAAGCCTGAGCTGCCTAAGGTCCCTGAATTGCCCAAACCAGAGTTGCCTAATCTCCCTGAATTGCCAAAGCCTCAGTTGCCTCAAGTCCCTGAATTGCCAAAGCCTGAGCTGCCTAAGGTCCCTGAATTGCCAAAACCTGAACAGCCTAAGGTCCCTGAATTGCCAAAGCCTGAGCTGCCTAAGGTCCCTGAATTGCCTAAGCTTGAGCCACCTCAAGTCCCTAAATTGCCTAAAGTCCCTGAAATTCCTAAAGCCACTCCAACCACTATTCCTTAAGTTTGAATTATGCCTTTCATTGTCTTTTCTCAAGTTTTAATTGGTTGTTATACAGTGCATAGCTCATGTTTGATTGGTGTGATATGATTTAGCTTAATTTCCAATTCTGTATCATTTGTCGTAGCTACCTGTGAGTAGCTAGCTTATGAAGATTATACACGTTATGAACCTTATGAAGATTACATGTTATGTTCGGTTGGAGTTTGTTTAAATCGATTATTCTACATCATATTGATGGTCGTCCTTCATGTATAATTTTGTGAATTTAATAATATATTGTAATTTCCATATAGAATTTTGTAGATTTTCAATATCTAATTCAGTTTGAGTTGTTACATTACAATCAAATTTAATATACCACACCAAATCTTGCTCTCAACTTGGCAAAGAATTTCAGTCAAAAAAAAAACTCGGCAAAGAAATACCTCTTATGTATAACTTTAGGAGTAAGTTAATTCCATAAATGTTAAGAAAGAACTCAAAATCCTCATTATATTGCAGCAACCGTTTCAGCCTGCAATCCTTCAACTTTGTCTGAAAATTATCATGACTCATAAAATGCATTTTTTTTAGCACACCAAAGTCCAATTTATTTTGCCTAGACTTTTGGCTAGTTGGCTTACCAATTGGAACTTGCATAAGCAACGAAGTTGCATGATTATGATATCAATGAGTAATAACTAATAACTCAGTGTTCTCTGCTCATATTCTTTGATTCATCAATATTAGTAATTTGTTTCTTTCCCACATAGTCGCTACTCGTTTCACTAGAAACAAGAAGCATTTTCTGGATTTAGACTATAAATCTGCATTCACTACAAATAAAAATGTTAATTATTGATGACTTTTAGCCATTGGTAATGCAAAAAAGTCGTCAATAATATGGAATTACAGATGAATAACTGACGACTCCTTAATTAGCCGTAGATAAATCCCTCATTAGTAAAAATTATCGATACACATTGTTAAAGCCGTCAATCAGTATAATTTAGAACAACTTGATCGTCATAAATTAAAGGTGCTTGGTAAGTGATATTACATTACGGACAACTAAACTAAAACATTTGTATCAAATACTTAAGTTTAACTGTTGACACAATCTTAATAAGTTAGTTGGGAACATACCATTTTGGCTAGACTATTTATTTTTATTTGAAGTAAACTAAAAAATAAGCAAATTATTAAGGCTCTAAAATCTATTACGAAACAATAAAAAAATTGATATATAATATAGTTTGCACTAATGTTGCAAGCCTTTTAATTGTTAATATGTAATCACAATTGAGTTGTTGAAATTCAACATGCTACAATAACATATGAAGAGTGCAAACTATAGTTAGTTGTTGGCGATGGGGAAAGGGTAGCGACACAAGGGGCACATATGACTAGTTTGTAGCCATTGAAGAATACAGTGGTGGTGAAATCCATGACCGCAGGGCAATGGTGTGAACTCCACATCATCATCATCGTCATCACCTTCACCATGAAACTTTTGCATGCATATATGACACTGATCGTGAAGCTTGTATGTTTTGAGAGAGTGAATGGCTTCCTTGGATGCCGGAATCATTCTGACATGTTGCATGGACTCTTCCATCACCGCATGTTCGAACAACAAGTCATCGTTCACATCTTCCACCAAGATGTCCAGAGCCAAAAGGAACTGTTGGTGTTCTGAATTATCTGATGGTTTTGCAAATCTAGTAGTATCAAAAGAAAGGCTCTTCTGTAGGTGGAAGTTGTGTTGAACATCATATATGATCTTCTGTGTTATAATATCAAGAGAGTGAGGGGGAAAGTATGGATGGTTGGTTATATGCCTTCGTAGGAAATCTTGATTATTATCACCGAAGAAGCGTTCACAGGTTATGGATATACATGTTTGGAATAAGGGTCGTTGTATGTTATAATAAACATGTTGATGATGAGAGTCTGAATGGCAGAATTGAAGGATAGCAAAGACTTGGAATATGAAGGAATCTGTGGGCTTTACGTTTTGCGGTGCTGGATGTTGTTGTTGGTCAGTAGGCACAAGTTTACCAATACGATAGTAGTAGTTAGCTACTCTTTCTTCTGTAGATGCCATCATCAACAACAGAAGAAGAACAACTGCGATTGTTCTGTAATGACTTCGGAATCTTAATTATGTGTGGGCTGTATTTGTAAACAGAGTCTTTGAGCCTTAATTAACAATTTTGTTGATAAATTTTGTGATAAGATAATCTTTTAAATGTGTTGATTTATAGCTTAACTTCTAAACAGTTGGAAAATTCTATCAACATGGAATAGTAAGGGGTGTTGCTATGGTACCATCAGAAAGTATAGGGTTTGAGTATCCTATGTCCAATCAGAATACACCACCTCAATTAAATGAATCATGTTATGTTATATAGGATTAATTTCTCACCTTCTGAATGGATCATATAGGTAAGGGTAAGTTATCCAAGGGATACCATATAATCTTCCTAAAAAAAAGTGAGTTATTAACCATATATGATAGAAAATATGATACACAATTTAAACATTAGATCCGGAGGTGAGAGACAATGGTTATCAATCCAAGCAACGTTACTTCAGCAAAAAGATTGAAATGTCACTCTATTCATTATGTTGATTTTTTTGTTTTTCCTGAATTTTGTGCATATGATACACAACACAGAAGATTAACTAAAAAAAAGTTCGGCGATTGTGTCCCAAATTATTAGAGATGTAATTTGTTGGAAATAAACTCTTATAAGACCTGTATAGTAATAGGAGAGATGATTTTTTTATTTTTTTGGGTGACCGATAGAGAGATAAACTCATTATATCTTTATTATCCTTATTGTGATATATCATCTAGTATCTGATTGAGATTTATTTTCATCAAAGGATAAAATTCAAATTAGCATTAGATAAATTAAATAATCATTATCTTGCTATTTAATTATTTTAGAAATATAACTTTTCATTATCCGATTAACGATCCCTTAAATGTCGCATCATCATCTTAGAAGCGAATATCTATTTTCATGTTGGGCATCTTAATTGTTTGCGGATATTTTTCAAAGGGTTAATTGTAGATGGGATTTCCTTGAGTCTTTAATCCACAAGGTTGGCAGGTTGTTATGGAAAACCAAATTAGACCATGATTATGAAAACGATTAAGGTTATTTGTATTTTTTTAATTATATATTTACACTCCTAAAAAATTATAAGTTGTTAATAAAAGGTATACATAGGTTTAACAAAAAAGAGTATAAATAGGTAATTAAAAATTTTAGTATCCTGATATCCTAGAAAAGATATCTTCCCGAATTTTTAAAAGTGAGAAATTTCACATGTATAATGTTTTAAAAAATATAAATTCTTTAACTTAGTCTCTCTTTTTTTTTTTTTGACAAGATCTTTAACTTAGTCTCTTAAATAAAATATATTCTTTTTTTTTTTGGGGGGGGGTGCCAAATTATTCTTTGTTCCACTCGTTAAAAATATCCGAACTCTGCTAATAGATACTAACAGATCCACAATCTTAATTAGCTTAAATAAAAAAACAGTTTATAAATATTTTAAGATATATAAAATATCTTTTAAATGTTCCAACTTCCAAGAGTAGTAATTATATTTTGGATGGAGATATATTGCTTGGATAGTGATAACCGATTTTATTTATTTTTTCCTGTAATTTAATAGCTAATCCTTGTTGTTAAGATTTTGCTTAAGCAATCAAATCAACATGGGCATTTAACAATTATCAAATCTGAAACAACCGTTGTGAGTTAAGGAAATCGACCCACAATTCTTTTATAAATACAACCCACACATGTCCATATAGTCATCAATCATCATACGTGAAAATTGAAGTCTTCTTCTTCTTCTTCTTCTGTTGTGTTGTTGATGCATCATGGCATCTACACAAGCAAGGATAGCTCAGTACCACTATCGTGTTGATAGAACTGTGTCTACTAAGCAACAACATCATCATCGACCAGTCAAGCCCACAGATTCCTTCGTGTTCGATGTGGTTGGTCTCCTTCGAATCCGCCCAACCGATCCAAACTCTAGTCAATGTGTTTATAACTTACCACCCTTATTTCAAACGTCTATATCCATAAACTGTGAACGCTTCTTCCTTGATAAGCAAGATTTCCTACTAAAACATATAACCAACCAACCATACTTTCCCTCTCATTGTCTTGATATCTTAACAGACAAGATCATACCTCAAGTTCAACAACTCTTTGCTTTTGACACTACTGGATTTTCAAAACCATCAGATAATTCGGGACCCCAAGAGTTCCCTTTGTCTCTTCGCATTGTGGTGGACGAGATGAACGATGACTTGTTCCAACGTGCGGTGATGGAAGAGTCCATGCAACAAAATGTCAGAATGATTCCGGCATCCAACGAAGCCATCCAGTCTCTCAAAACATACAAGCTTCCCGATCAGTGTCAAATATGCAAGCAAAAGTTTCATGGTGAAGGCGATGACAATGATGATGATGATGATGATGTGGAGTTCACGCCATTGCCCTGCGGTCATGGATTTCACCACCAATGCATTCTGCAATGGCTACAAACTAGTCATATGTGCCCTATGTGTCGTTACCCTTTGCCCACTGCCAACAACTAATTAATTAGCAAAGATATTATTAGACTGTGATGATACAAATTCTAGTTTGTACCCTTCGTATGTTATCAGATGCAATTATGTAAAATCAATACCGTTATCCACGGTTGAGATGTGAATATTGTAGCATCATTTGATTTTGGATTGGAATCTAAGTGCTTCATCCTCTCAACTTTTGTTAATACTGTCACGCTATGCCGTTGAATCCCAACAACTCAATTGTGATTTCATATTAACGATTACAAGGCCGCACACTAGCTATATATGTTATATATCAATTTCTGATTGGTTCGTAAAAGATTAGAGCCCTGAATTAATAATGTAATTTTTTTTCAGTTTATTTCAAACAAAAATAAATAAAAGAAACACCCCAATCAAAATGTTATGCTCACCACTAACCTATTAAGAATGTATCAGATGTTAAACTTGAATATATATATATATATATATATATATATATATATATATATGCAGCTGTGTGGAATCCATGGGAGAAAAAATCAAAGTCGATGGTGGACTTCGGCGACGACGAGTATAAACAGATGCTTTGCGTTGATGGGGCGGTAATAGAGAAACCTGTCAGTTTGAAGCCTGGAGAGGAATGGACAGGGAGGCTTCAGCTCTCAGTTGTGCCATCAAGTTTTTGTAGTGACCGTCTGGGTCTTGAGAGAAGTGGTCTTTGAGAAATTGTACAAAATCTTTATAAGTAGATGGCTCTCAGTTAATGCTAAATTAGCAATGTAGCATTTAAGTTGTAGAAATCTTATAAGGAGTGCTTTTAGAGAAAGCCTATGTTTTTTGTGAGAATGGCTATCAAATTTCTGTCCATTTAAATATTTTGTAGAATTTTGAGGGTATAGACTATTATAGTGGCATCTATAAATTCCAAAAAAAAAAAAAAAAAAAAGGTACAAAGCTTAAACTTATCAATGTTACCTGATACATTAATATTTTTGGTGTTTGTAACTTTCTGCAATGGATTTCTCCTTCTTCATAAGGTTTTAGATTAGTTGTGTAGGTGAGGAGTTGTTTTTCTACATGGATTTGATAAAGTTAAGTTTGACGGCAAGGCTAATTTGGACCTTCTTGTTGCTAATGCTGGGTAGATAAGGTATAGTGTTTGAAACAAGACAAAATATAATAATAATACAAATAAAAATATTGATTGAAAGTTTGTGATGGCAAGGGTAAGAAATAAGAATTTTTCGTTGCTAATAGTGGGTTGTTATAGTGCCTGAAAGGTTGTGGGATTACACTGGAACATGATGAGCAACACATTTCATGAGGGAGAGACTAGAGGGTGAGGGGTTATGGCGGAAAAGAAAGACAAAAATGAATGGTTGGAAAGCTACTCTTATCAGAGCCAGGTTTCGATCCTGGGACCTGTGGGTTATGGGCCCACCACGCTTCCGCTGCGCCACTCTGATTTGTTGAATGTGTATCACATATAATAATATTAATACATAATTTATGGATATTCTTTTGCTCAATCCAGCAAAACCAATGGACTTGGTACCATGGGCTGGGATTTTCGTTAGGCTACTAAATCTTAAAAGGTTGAAGTTGGTGAGACTTCCTAGTTCCTACCAAGTTATAAAAATAATATAAATAGGTATATTTACTTTTAAGGTAACCATTCAATTTGTCTATCCACATTCTTTTATAATTATTTTCAATTTTTAATTACCCTTAAGCATTTTCCTTTTAAGAAGTCAAAACTCTTTTTTTTTTTTTTTGGTAGAAAACTTTATATCATAATATCATTATCTGTGCTTCTTTAACAATTTGATTTCTTTTTATAAATGCCATCTATATTCTTTATTCATCATTCTGCTTTGAGAGAGAGAGAGAGAGAGAGAGAGAGAGAGAATGCATCATTCTGCTTTGGTGAGTGGAGAGTCTTGAGACATGATTCCTCAATCGAAATTGGCTAGCTGAATTAGGAGTAGTATATTAAATTTCACAACACTTACACTGTTACACAGGAAGGATGATCATCTATATGTTGTAGTATAATCAATTCAAACAAACTCAATTCTCAAACTGAACATATTGTGTAATCTGAATATGGTTCATAGCAGACCATGATCAGCAATCTTACATAGCTACAACAAATTATACAGAAATCAAAATTAAGCTAAATCATATCACACCCATCAAACAACATGAGCTAGGGATTGTATAGCAGGCGCCAATTACAACCTTAAAAGAGACAATTAAAGGCATAACAATTCAAACTTACGGAATTTTGGTTGGAGTGGCTTTAGGAAATTCAGAGCTTTAGGCAATTGAGGGAGTTGAGGCAGCTCATGCTTTGGCAAATTAAATCAGGACCTTAGGTAGCTCAGGCTTTGGCAATTCGGGAACTTTAGGTAACTCTGGCTTTGGCTTAGGTGGCAACTCAGGTTTAGTGAATTGTGAGACTTAAGGAAATGGAGGCAACTCAAGTTTAGGGAGTTGACACTTTTGGCTCTAGCAATGTTGATTCTGGAACATTGCGTGCCCCGTCAACCATTGTGTGACTGGTTGCTAGCAACAAAGTTAGAACCAAAAATGGAAAAATCATTGTTGCCAAACTGGAGGAAGTCACCTTATAGATTCAAGGCTAAGCTATATGACATGTGTAAAATCAAGAGCTCTTACACCTGATCACTCATAACTCCTAGAAAAACTTCTTTCTGCCTAGTGAAAATGTTCACCCACCAAACCAATGAAACGAATTCATGGTGGGAGTTATGGGGACTTGCATAGACTTGGTTGAACCTGATCAAATGACTTCAATTGAATTTATTAGGGTATGTGGAGAACTAGAAGGTTTATACTTGGGTAGATGGGTGATTTCATTTGACAATATGGCTGAAAAAATGTTAAGAGGTTTTTTGTTGGTAGAGAAAGGAAAGAAACAAAAGAACTACAATCTAGGGAATGCTAGATATAGAGTCAGCAACCAGAAGATGAGAGATCTCAGCAGGAGGATCATCTAACACTGACCGAGACATGTTACTCTTTGCCCCCATCTTCGCTAGATAATCCGCCACTTGGTTCGCCTCTCTTAGAATTACATGCTTGATTTCCACCATCCAATCTTGCTCCATAAGGTGCAATATGTAACACCCCGATTTTTCGTGCTTTCTAACGATGATAAACTCAATTAATGAGTTTATATTTTTAGCTGTGTTTTAGAAAATGATTTTGGGAAAACTAAAATCATTGTCTTGTTTCATAAAATCGTAGGATCCTTCGGTTAAGTTTTGGGCCGAAAACTTAAACAAAAACCGATCTACGTTTTTCAGATGATAGTGTTTTCTACTATCACGACCTAATCTGGACTAACGGACGAAACCATTAGTCTTAGAATTTGACCCTCTATCTTTTTCCTAAAATATGTCCTGACGTCCAAAATAGAAATAATATTTTATATTCGGGCCGATAATCGATCGAGGAGACGATTCGAGCTGTCTTAGGGTTTTTCGAGACTCACGATCAGATATTTTTCATACCAACTTTGTGTCAAGTTATTTGAGGAAGTCATACCAGTGTCGGGATGATTCCAAATATCGGGATGTTAATTGACCAAATTGCCCTTAGTTAATTTTATTACCAATTTACCTTTCCTATTATTAAACTAATAAAACCCCTAAATATCTAATATTTCCAACCTTATCTCCCCATTTCATTCGGCAGCCCCCCTCCCCCAAATCACCTCCTCTTCTTCTTCTCTCATTTCTTTTCTTTCCTTTCATCTAAAATCTCCATTTTTGAAGGTAGAAAGCTTGGATTTTTGTGAAGCAACCTTCATCAAACTTGGAGTGGATCATCATAGGAGGTAGTAGTTCAACTCTATCTCTCTCAATCTCTCCTTTCTCTCCTCATATTTTCATGATCAAGGATGTTAGGTTTTTGACTCTAAAGCTTTGAAAATCCATGAAAAATTGTAGGAAAATCGTATCTGTACCAAACCAACTTCTATGGCCTAGATTCATGACATACTTGTATAATCCAGGAGCTTAGAGCCAAGAAATCTCCCTAGCTATATTTTCTAGGTAGAGGCCGAAACCCCCTATGTGTGTAGGGTAGGGTTTTGGTTGGTTTTTGATGATCTAATCTGATATCTAGGGCTGTCACACTTAGTTAGGGTGTTATCCAGAAAATGAGAAATTTTGGAGCTCCCTAGCTATTTTTAATGTAATAGGGCCGAACCCTAGGGGTGGTGCATTAGGAGAAATCTTTGTTTTGTAAGTTAATGCCGATATGTTTTACGTGTATGTAGTGATCGGCAGCGTGCTAGGGCGGTGAACAAGTTGATCGGGTGTTCAAAGTTGAGCTGGAAGCTACAAGAGATAAGGGGATAAACCTGAGGAATTCCATTCCCGATAGCTATGTGCTGCATCGGTGTTTCGTATTGTATGTAAATAGTTTATGTCTGATGTTGGTTGATTCTTGATTGACTGCTGTTGATTGGAATATGTATTGATGTATTGATGTAACTGCTGATATAGTTGAATGCATGTTATACTTGCTGAATGGTTATATGGGTGTATCGTGTGCCCTGCTGTGGGATTTAGGCATTAGAGGACCTAATTTTCATTAGGATCCGACATCGTGTAATTTAAAAGCTTTAAAAGTTTGAAATGTGTTTTAATAATGAGAAGTGAAGTTTAAAAGCAAATAGGGCATTAGAAACCTTCAATTGTCTTAATTCGATAAGTTAACCCTTTGAGCAAAGGCATTTGAGAAATGTGATTTTCAAAGTTATATTGAGTTTATTCAAGAAAAAATGAGTTTTTGCAAGCTTTGTTTTAAGTTCGTATTTTACTGAAAAACAACGAAAGAAAAAGAAATGGTCCCTGGACCAAGTTTCGTTTTATGGAAAACCGATCCCGATGACTTTGTGTAAGAATCGGAGATTTGGGTTTTTGGTTTTCGAGTTTTCAAGGAAAGTGGTTTTAAAGCTTAGAAAGTAGAAACCGAGACGTCGGGGTTCTAGGGTTCTACAGAACACGTGGATCAAGGATCCGTGTTAGTTTGTGGTCCGGACGGCTTAGGGACGATCTTTGTGGTCCTGTAAGCTTGAGGATGTTTTTATGATCTTGAATCCGGCATCCTAGACTGGTGCATCGGTTAGTGGTGTTGGGATTTGAGTTGTTTTTGGACTAAGTGTCCTATTTTGATAAAATGTGTTTTGAGGCTTAAAGAGTCTAAGACATTATGGTGGTTGTTAGCGTTGATGCTACAACAAGGAAATATTGATGCGACAAAGATCAATTATCGTAAACTAGATAGGTTTCTCATGCATATTTGTGTGTTGGGCAGACGTGCCGTGAAATGGGGGACCTTGGTAGGCAAGGAGAACCCGATATGACTTAATGTCATTATGTAACATTGTGCCTTGATGGACAATGATGTCATACGTGCTGTGTGTTCGTATTGTGCCCAGTGAAGAAGACAATATAGTATGACTTATATATCGTGAGTACCACTGACATGCGCGTCCATGTATTATTTCCTGGAAGGTTACGTGCTCACGTTTGGCCGAATGTTGATTCTGGCGTTTGTTATTGTATCCTGCGGGGCAATAACGTTGAGTCTGATCAACTCGTATTTATGGTGTTGGGATTTTCGGAAATCTAGTTTGAATATTAGTTGAGATATATGGAAGTGCCATGCATACGTTTAGGAGATAACGTTGATTGTGGGGTGCGAAGCCCTTGTGCATTTACCGCTATTTGTACTGGATGGTATATGCTATGCTATATGATGTATGATGATTTGAGTGAGTTACAGTATATGAGTCTGTTGTGTGGATTGGGCATATAGTTGTTGCTTATGGATTTATATATTGGTTTCTCACCCTTGCATATTTTTGGACGGGTTATCCATTGGTATATATATTGTATCGTGTTTACAGATGGAGCCGACGCCAGATCACCTAGCGCACTCAGGGATGCGCGTCCTAGCATTTGATCGGAGGACAGACCCAGCCGCGTGGGTTATCCACCCAGGGGTGGAAAGCGCGGCATACACCGGACCGGTTTGCACCGTAAGTGGGACGACTGAGACGGGACCGCGGAAGAGCACTCGTACCGTGGAGACCATCCAGGTGCCTCTCCCTCCCATCGGGTTGATGCTGCAGGCCCTTATGGAGCAGGGTGTGATCGAGTCGGTCGCCCCTGCTGCACAGTCCCCGCAGCAGCAACCACCCCAGACGCCTCCCCCGCCTTTTGTCTTGGTAGCGGGCGAGCACGTCTTGGAGGATGTGGAGGAAGAGGAGGAGGAGGAAGACCCTGAGGAGGATCCTCAGGAGGACCCGGAGGATCATCTTTCGGATGCTTCCGATCCCCATCCACAGGGGAACGGGAATGTAGGTTCCCAGAGTTCTTCCCCTGGTTCCAGCATTGGACCTCCCTCCGGGGGATTGTCCAATGGCTTCCATTAGTTGGACCAGCTTAGGGTGTAGACCTTATATTTTTGAGGCAGCGGTTTTTGGATAGTCTGTTAACGGATACTGATGGCCATAGGTTTTAGAGATATGGTTCCAGACTGTCGCTGCCTAGTTTTATAGTTGTTAGAAGTTTAGTACTTTTTCGTTCGTTGTAAAGGGACATGTTGTCCATAGTTTCGGTTGATGTATATATATATATATATATATATGAGCCTTTCTCTTTTGTCTTGAGTGGTGGTTTTATAGGTATTAATGAGAAAAAAATTTGTCACGATTTTTAGAATTTGCTTATGCAAATGATTTTATTTTTCCGAAAGTAAAACCAGCAAAAATTATTTATCATTTTCTTTAAGTGTGTCGAGTTACGAAAGTGACACGGGTTTTGAGGGTGTCACACAATACTTAGACTATTCTAACAACTTGTCCTCAACACTTATTCTTGTATCACAAATCACAAGTCTCACTAACTCATCTGCAAAGCACACATTACAACTCATCAAGACCACAATCATTCCAAAACCATTTGCATAAAGCAGTAACTAATAGTTTAATATTGATTCAGAACTGCTTGTCTTCTGCTAGCTCCAACCATGGGTTATTGCAGTTCTTGTTATTCATTTTACCACTTCAACTTTTCTCATCAATGAAACAGTTACACTACGGTTGCAGAGGCACATAATCTTCTAGAATCAACATTGCCAAAGCCACAACTATCCAACCCTACCAAACCTGAGTTGCTTCCCTTACCTGGGGTCCCAAACTTACTAAAGCCAGAATTCCCTCCCCTATCTATACAAGAGTTCCCTGCTATGCAAATGCCTGAAGTGCCTAAAGTGCTTGAAATTCCAAAACTAGAGCTGCCAAAGCTGCTGAAGGATGAGTTTCCTGCTATACCAAAGCCTGAGATTCCTAAAGTTCCTGAAATTCCTAAGCCAGAGTTGCCTCAACTGCCTATGGTTGAGTTGCCACCACTGCCTAAGCCTGAGTTGCCAGCTGTACCTAAGCCAAAAGTACCTAAAAGTTCCTGATATTCCTAAGCTAGCCTCGCCCAGCCACTACTCCTTAAACTACTATTTTTCCCTTCTTTCTATTGTGCCTTAGGTCAAGGTCATACATAAGGGCTGCTTAGCTTATAGTCTTAAAATGTGTGATGAGTGTATTATTTATAATTTTTTGTTGCCATCTGAGAGTGACTCTACTGGGGTTTCATTTGTACTTAATATATATAATGGAATTACACTTTGTGTTCAGTGGTTGCATGAGTGAGGCTTATTTCAGTATATTGATTGTGACCATGTAGCCAGTTTTTCATATCTTGTAGCTCAGAGTTTAACAGTAAAATCTTGAATTTGTGAATATTGTGATTATGGATTATGAAATTTCAGCTAACATAGGCAAATTCAGCTACACATATTGTTATAAAACGTGTTGCAATCACGTCGCGACGGAAGTGGCGAACCAAAATTAATTGATTACAAATATGGAGTCGCTATCGAAGTTTATTTATTAGGGAAAACGTTGGAAAAACCCTTTTAAAAGAATGGTTTTTGAAACCAGATTTAGAGTTCGGGAATCGATTATGTGTAGGGAAGGTATTAGCATCCCATAACATCCATTTAAAAAATGGTTACCTGTAATTAATTGTGCAAAATTTTATGATATCTTTTTAAATATTTATTTTACCCCTTTTATTAAAAATTTGATTAAAAATCTAAAAATTACATCTTTTACTAAAATTTATTTTTGGACTTGACAGGGATGGTCCCTGCTCCTATATATCCTTAGGTGTGATGAGAAAATCAAAGCTACTTAGTTCTTAAAAATATGTTTGCTAGTTTGGTTAATTTTAGTTATTTTTGAAATAATTTTAATTAAGAGATTTCAGGATCACCAAGCTGTCATAACTCAGGTATCCTAAAATTAAGGGTGAATAAGATGTCACATCTCAGCTAACCCTTTTAATTAATTTAGTTTTATTTTATTTTTAAAGACTTAGGATCACCAAGTTGTCACAACTCAGGTGTCCTAAAAACAAGGATTAACAAGATATCATATCTCAGCTAAGCCTTTTATTTTAAAAGTTTTTGTTTTATTTTTAAAGACTTAGGATCACCAAGCTGTCATAACTCAGATGTCCTAAAAAACAACGATTAATTAGATGTCATATCTCAGTAACCCTTTTATTTAATTTGTTCAATTTATTAATGTTAATGTATGTAATTTAATAAGTTGATATATTGTAAATAAATATTTGTATTTTAGAAATAGACATAGGTGAACAACTCTTCTTCCTAACCCAAAATGCAACATTTAGTTAAAAACATTTTGTTTTGGGTCAGCTAGCAAGCCCACAACTCAAGGCTTATGTAAAAACCAAACTTAACCACTATGTAAAAAATAAATAATGGAAAAGTGATAATGATAATAAAACTAAAAAAGAAAGAGTAAAGCCCATTTTAATCTCTAACAATGTTTGAGGTAATATTTTTCATTCCTGAGAAAAAAAATTGACCGAACAGTTTCTGACAATGACAAAAACAATGATAAAAGAGGGACAATTCAGTCCCTCCCTTTGTCTCCATGCTAAACATAGCGTTAAAGTGCTAATATATATCATCATTGTACCCGGTTGTCTACTAAACTAGTCTATATGACCTGTGTTGGTGCATATGATGTGGTGCATCTAATGCATGCGGTGTGATGCTTTTAATATGGAGGGACTAATATTTCCCACGATAGAAATTATCAGGGACTAAATTTGGTTACTTAAATAATAGTTGGAGACTTTATTGGATCACTGTTTAGCATGGAAACAAATGGAGGGAATAAAATATCCCTCTTTTATCATTTTCGAAAACTATTCAGGAGTTTTTTTTTTTTTTCAGAAAACGAAAAGTGATACCTCAAATGGGATATAAACGGGCCTTTACTCAAAAAAAAGAAACAAAATAGACGTAAGTTCTGAATATGTAAAGGTTTGGTCTTTTAAGACCTGGGAGTTGCAGAACGCAACAGGAAGAGTAGAGAGGAAGCAAGGCATGGAGATATAACGGTGCGGCGGGACAGGGATAGTCGCAGCTGCTGGGCTACCTGCGCGCGGCGGTGGAGCTTTGAGTGGTACGACGGAGCTTTGCGTACCGGTCCGGGATCTGCTGTTATCGTCGGAGAGCGGCGGTTGTGGGCCGTACTTGTGGCGCGTCGTGGTGGAGGGAAACATCGAGCTATGTCTGGCAGTGATGGCCGCACGAACAGCAGCGGCAGCGGGTTGCAGGGAGTGGTGGGATGGAGGAGCTGGATGATCTTGCTATGGTGGCTGCATTTCCTTTCCTCCTCTCTTTCTTTTTATTTTATCGGTCTAAATGTGCATATATTAGTTTGGGATTTGTGATGAGATGATTGTACCTTGCTGGCAAATTATGTTTGTTTGGGTAATAAAATGGTGATGGGTAAGTGAGTGAGGGCTGAGGGGGAATAGGAGAAGAGTGATGGAATAAAGAAAATGGACAGACCGGTGAGACGGAAGAAAAAAAATTTGCAGACCCCCCCATACACGCTGCTGATGTTCTTCTTTTAAACTCAACAAAGATTCCTTCCCTTAACTCATAAATTATTCTCAATTAAAGAGAGAAATAAATTCCATTAACATTCACACTCATCTCCCACCCTTCAGTTACAGCTACATTGCTCCCCCTCGTTTGCTAACTGTTCACGAGAATAAATAAAAACAAAAACAAAAGCCAACCTTGTTTATTTTTCATTTTTATTTTTAGGCTAAATTATACTTTTGCTTCTTTATCTTTTGGTCAAAATTCATTTTGATCCTTTATCCTTTAAAAGATTCATTTTGATCCTTTATTTTTTTAACGTTACACAAATTGATCCTTTTCGCCAGATCTGTTACTTACGCCGTTAATAATAGCCTATGTGGCAGTTAAGCGACGTTATGGACAAGTGACATGACACGCCTTCCACTCTGACCTGCCGGATATTTGCCGGAATTTGGGCATTTCATCGGAATCTGGACCTTGAACCTCTCTCTCTCTCTTCCATTCTCTGCGAACATGTTAAATAAATGGCGTTCAACCTCAATAGTTACAACCTGAAACACCACGAGAATAAATCAGAGAAGAACCAAACTAAGAAAGTTGATTGTCTATACTCTCTGCGTTCAACATCAGAAGTGCAATAATTCAACATTCAACATTTGCAACTTCTGAATTCTCTCCGTTCAACATAATATATAAATCAGCGTTCAACATAATAAATCAACGTTCAACATCATTTATTCTCTGCGAACTTATTCTCTTCCATCATTGCAATCTTTCACAGCAATGAAACAAAGTGATCGAGAACTTGGTAGAACATAAAAGAAATAGACCCAGATTTGAACACTTGCAACTACATAATTGCTCTTCTCCACCTTCAATTGAAGAAGCTTCTAGAACCAAGCATAGGAAGAAACCCTTTTGCACATTTGAATTTTCTAGGATTTCATTTGGGAAAGAACACTTATTTGGGGCCGGGAAGAAGAAGAAGAAGAGTGACATGTGGCTCAACCTCATTGATCAGAGTTGAGAGACGTTTGCCACATCAGAAGTTTCTATCAATAGATTTAACAGATCTGACGGAAAGGATCATTTTGTATAACGTTAGAGAGATAAAGGACCAAAATGAATCTTTTAAAAAATAAATGACCAAAAATATATTTTAACCTTATTTTTATTTTATCATTTTTATTCATTTTTATAATTTTTAATTCTTTTAATAAAAAACTAAAAATAAATAGAAATGTCCGGATAAAATGAGATATTCACGTAACCATTTCTTCATTTCATGCAGATTTTATTGTCCAAAGTCCAAATCCAGAAAATGCTTATTGTTTCAACTGAAAAGAGTCATGACTATTTGGGAAAGAAACAAACTAATGTTGATGAATCAAAGAAAATGAACAAAGACCACTTTCGAAGTTATTAGTTTTTACTCGTCGATAACATAATTGAATTATGCAAGTTCCTTGCTTATCTAAGTTTCAATGAGGAATCCAACTAAAAAAAGTTAAGGCGCAAAATAAATTAGGCTTTGGTATGCTAAGAAAAAAAATGCATTTTTATGAGTCATGATAATTTTCAGACAAAGTTGAAAGATTGCAGGCTGAAACGGTTGCTGCAATAATGGGGGTTTTAGTTCTTTCTTGACATTAAAAAAAAATATTTATTTTTATTACATGAATTGAATAAGCAGCTGTATTCATTTAATCATATTTGGTGTATTATGAATTTGCTACTATATTATCAATTTGCTACGGGTGTTAATTTATTTTAAGTGTATTAAATTGAAAAATAAAATAATCCAATAATCCGATCCAAACAAACTTTAATTGTAATGGTTCGGTTTAAATTTATACGGAAATTTTGTACAATCCAATTCAATCTAATCCGATCACTTTTCATCGGATTGAATATTAAATTACTTCAAATCTGATTCAATTACACCTCTGGCAGAAGCCCAAGGACCCATTTTATAAAATAAAAATAGTAACTAGTTTACATGATATAACTTCTATGTGTACTAAAAAATTTACCTAACATATCAGAATACATACAATGGCCTACTGTATCGATTATGCATATGAAGTTGAAAAAATGTATCAAAATATTATTACAAACAAATAAAACAAAATTGAGCCATATAATTATATATTAAATTTAAATATGAGAATTTCTATTCATTTTATAAATTTATAATTATATTTAGAGGTTTTATTTATAATAATTTTAATTTAAAAAAGTTCATAAAATACTCTCCATTCAGTGAGTTAAATAATTAAAAATATAATTTTGTTGATAAATCTCTTTCAATGTTTTAAAACTTGAATGAAGAGTGCGACTAACACATTCTCTAAATTTTTTTTCAATACACTTTTTTTTATTGGTTAAAACTCATGTGGGTCCTACAAAATTTAAGTGGGGCCCACATGAATTAGTATGATCCATATGAATTTCAACCAATAGGAAAGTGCGTTGGAAAAAGAGTGTTTGAAAGTGTGTTACTAGTATTTCTCCATATTTGAATAGTAGATATTTAAATTTATAATAATTTAGGCAAAATAGTTTATTGGTGCTATACTTTGTTTTTTTTTTTTACTTTTCACATCGGTCCTATAAGTTTTATTTTTTTTCAAATTGGTCCTACACGTTATGTTTTGTTTCCATGTTAGTCATTTCAGTCAATTTCGACCTAACGTCGTCAGTTTTGATTGGATGTGGCTATCACGTTAGTTCAACACGTGGCTTTTGCTCTGATGCCATAAGATCGAAATTGACGGAAAGGACTGACGTGGAAACATAACATAACATATATGACCAATTTAAAAAAAAATAAAACTTATAGAACCGATGTAAAAAGTAAAAAAAACGTATAGGACGGATCAACCTATTTTTTCAATAATTTATATTGATAATATAAACTTCTATTAAAATAAGGGGACTGCTACGGTACCCCTATTAATTTTAAGAGTTTTGGTACTTTACAATTGGGTATCATTGTTCAAAGATATTAATGGTTCCAAATATTTTGTCTTTTATATCGAGAAATACAAGCTAACCTTCTTTTTGCTTTAGTAAGAATATCTTGCTCTATTTCTTTAAGGGCCATATTTTCTTCGTGTAATATTATTCCTTCAAAATGTTTTATCTTTTTTCTAAGATAATTCATAGCTTCTCTATCCTCGTACATTAGGATAACATCAAATCCTTTTATGAGTGGAATTATTTTTCCTACCATATGTAGTCCTAGCTCTTCTATATACTCTATCATTTTCTTAGTTGATTTTCTAATAGGATTAATCTATTTTCTCTTCAAAGGATACCTTTTTCATTTAATTTCCTAACTTGTTCATTTATATAATCTTCTTCCTTAGTTTTTAACAAGGTAGACAGATATGTATATTCATCTTTGAGTTGTAATTGTATTACTTGTATTCTTTCTTTTATTTGGGTCTGATTCATGCTGCAAAATTTTCTAACTCATTTTTTATTCGTTTTAGCATTTTTAATTTATATTTTGTTATTCCTTCTATTATACAATCATCAATAAAATCTTCAGCTTCTTGTTGTTTCCAATATTTGATTTCTTTCTTAATTTCTTTTATCCATTGTTTAAACATAGTAATTGTTTTCATGCTATTAATCTTATAAGTCTCTTCTTTATCCACTTCTCTATTTTTAAGTGATGGTTTAGTATATTTTCTTTGAGCCAATGGTCTTGCAACGTTATGGGTTCATTTTCTTGCCAATAAATTATGTCTTTTTTATTCTTTCTTAACCACTGTTTTAAGGTGTTGTATATTATCATGCTATTATCGTTTCTAATCGTTGTTTAAAAATATGAATACGTGTTTCAACTCGCCTTATTTGATCTTTAATTGTAGGGTTAAGATTTTCTTCGTCCAATTCTTTTAAAGTTTTGCAATAATTTCTTGAATTATTTATTGTTTTCTTTATATAGCTAGTAGTTATCATTATCTAGCTCTGATACCATTTCATGTCAGAGAGCGCCCATACGCTCGTGGCCACAAACGATACCCCAAGACCTATTTTACAACAGTCCTCTCGTAACTGTAAACTCCACGGTGACTAGCCGTGAGCCCCAAAAGCCAAGAGTCAATGCTTCGCCACAGATCACACTGTGAGAACGCTTACTAAGGGTCGAACGTTTATAGTCCTCTTCAATGAGTCTAGGTATATAAGGTATTCTTAAAGATTCTGATTTCTTTAAAAAAGTTCCTAGCTCTGTTATTTCATTTTTCGTGGATAATAAATTTTTTCGATATCTTCAAATTGTTGAGAAACATCTGTTCTATCATTATTTCGAAAAGTAATACTATGATGAGAATTTGTTAAAGCATAATTCACACAGTATGTTACCGAAAATATTTTATCTCCGGCTCTCATTAAGTTTTTTCTAAAAAATTTGTGCTCTAAGGTTAATGATTGGTCTAATCTTTGTGTATTTAATGGGATTCCTATATTAGGATGAATTTCAAACTTTAATTTTACATAAGCTAAGTTTCCTTCTATAACTCCTAATACTTTATCACGTACATCAGTTATTCTTTCATATTTTAGGATTAACTCTATTGGAGAGTCTATTCCTTCTTGGAATGTTGCCTTTATTAAGATCTGAACAGCGTCTATGTGAATATATCCTATTTTTCTTCTATGTGCTTCTATTTTTAAATTTTGTCTTAGTTCTGAAATCTTTTTTCGGTTTAATAGTTGTATATGTGTGAGACCATGAGCTTCAGTTATATCTATGGGGGTTTCTGTAATTATTTTACCATAGTAAATAATATTTTCCTTTTGAATAAACCTTTTCATTATGCCTCCTAATCTTTCTTTTCCTTTCATATTTGCATTTTTGAAAAGATCTAAATCTTCTTTTTTGTATTTTTTGAAATAAACGAGGGTTGATAAGAATACTGCCTTGATAGTTTCCATCTTTTTCAGTAATTTGAAGGTGTTCTACATCATTATCCTCTATTATCTCAGGTTCCATAATGCTTATTAATGATAAACTACTGATTGTAAGAATATAGTCATACCTGATTGGGATTAATGAATGGATAGTTCCTTCTGGTCCACCGCTGCTTCCGCTTTGCTGTTTCTAAATGGATTTGAATGACTTTGAATATTTGGCGCTTAATTGAGACGAGATAATTGGAAAGTATATGAAAGATTTATAAATAAGAAGAGTAATTCATTTGATGGATTTATTTATAAGCTAAGAGGATTTATTTATAAGCTAAGGGATTATTGTCTATTTACATTATTGATTCTATAGCACGTAAGTGCTTACATCAGAAAACTAATAATTTACATGCTGTCGTCACTGCTTACATCATTATTCAATTATTGCTTCGTCTTCGGAATCTTTTCCTTGTGGCTGACAGCTAGTAGTGGCTTCTGATGTGGCTTGCTTTATGCATCTCTCACATGCATAATTGTCATTTTCTTTAATTATTGAGCACAGCTTATAGAGGACAGCTGGACAATAATTCATAGAGGGTCCCTCGAATGCATAGAAAGGCATCTCGAAGCTTGTTAGTAAGGCTAAGTCCTTTTCTCTGATGGGCTTGCCGCTTGTTTTGCTTAGAAGCAATGTATTTGGTCTTTTGTACAAAGTTTTAATAAACGATTCTTTTCCAATGGTTTGACATTGGGAGTATGTGCTGGCTAATTGATGGGCTATGAAGTTAATAATTTGGTCTTCATCATAGTCTATCTCAGTAGGTTCATCCATTAACCGGAAATTACTATTGCTGATACCAATAAAGACTAAGTGCTTGGCTGGTTGTTTGGTAGTGAAGTCTGGATAGGCTGAGTAAAATTTTAAGAAAATAGCTCTTTCACCAGCAATATTTTTTCGAAACATTTGGACTGCTTCTTTGAAGTGGTAAGGAAACAGATTAATTTCTTCGAGGTTGGAACTTAAATAAAGACATTCAATCAATCCGAATTGGAATAAATTGAACGCTAAAATTGATGGGGCACCAGGTGTAAGTACTGTTTTGGTAGCGAATAATTTCCGATCAACCATGTACATGCAATTACTTTTTTCTTTTTCCGTCCAATGGATTAGTCTTTTAAGGTGTTCATAGAAGTTTTCTTTTGAAAATTGGATTTGAAGTTCATGTTCTTTCCTGGTAATTATTTGGAAATTGTCTAGGGAAGAAGGGATTCTTCCGAGGATTTTCAAAGCTTTTCTTGGTTCTGGGTTTAAAGTAGTGGTTTCGGCAAAAGTTCTTGGTCCAAGATAAATTTCTTTACCTTTAGCAATCTGAAAATCTTTTAGAGCTTTTCTGCTTCTTCTTTTGTTGCATAGGACTTATGAATAACTCCTGGAACTTTCTGACAATGGGGGGCTGCTTTGTGCCACTCGTCATAAATTTCGGGAAATGGTCCGTTAAAAATAGCATACCATTTTTGATTTCGTTCTCTTTGTGCTTGCTATTTAATTTCTGTTGAATTGCCTCTTTTAAGAAACCTTCAGTTTCTAATTGTAAATCCAAGACTTTGATATCTGCTTCAATCAAATCTAATTCTCTCAATTTTTGATCTCTAAGTGCCTTCTTAAGCTCTCTTTGTATTTTTAGCATCTCCGTGGTTCCACGCTCCATTCTCTGGATAGAATATCTGCAAGGACATTCTTTTCTCCCTTAATATGGGATATCGAATAGTTATATTCAGATAATTTCATTTGTCATCGGATCAACCTTCCTTGCTTATAAGTGCCTTTATGATTAAGATTTTTAAAACTCGCCACATAAGTGGAATCGGTTCTAACAATAAATTCTTTATCAAGTACATAAATACGATGTTTTTCCAACATGCGAATAAGTGCTAAAGTTTCTTTTTCATCAGTAGAATAATTAATTTCGCTGTCTGTAAATGTTTCAGACATATACCAACATAGTAACTCTTTCTTTTGTCCAGGGGGTTTTGCCTTCATAACACCTTCCCAACATTCATTTGATTCATCTGTTTCAATAATAATTAAATCATCATCTGAGGGATGATATAATTCCGGAAGCTTTTGACATAAGTGTTTTCACTGTGTAATAATTGCTTCATCTTCTTCTGTCCATGACCAAAGAGCTTCCTTCTTTAATTTCTGTTGCAGTATTTTGCGTTTTGCTGCAAGATCTTTAATAAAACCTTCATTTGAAATGTAGGCTAGTAGTCCAAGAAACCTTTGTAATTCTTTTTTATCTTTTAAGGTAATTGGAAAATTGTAAAGTTTCTCTAACACATGTTTCTGCATTACTAATTTTCCCTTTTCTATTTCAAGACCTACATAATTAATTTTATTTTGGGCTAAAACTGCTTTCTTTTTACTTAAAACTACTCCATGTTCTAGGAGTTTATTAAGTACTGAGGTTACTTTATTATAATGATCTTCTAAATCCTTATTGGTAAATACTAATATATCATCGATGTATATTAGGCAAAAATCTTTATCTTCTTTGAGTATAGAATCCATTCTTTTTTGAAAAATTCCCGGGGATTGCTTCATTCCCATAGGCAGTACGTTCCATTCATATTGACCTTGAGGACAACTGAATACTGTTAATGCCTTGGATTCTTCTGTTAATCTTATATGATAAAATCCTGATTTACAGTCAAAAGTACTAAACCAATGCATATTTCTAATTTGTTCGATAATTAAATCTTTTCGAGGGAGGAAATAAGCATCTCCTTCCATTGCTTCGTTTATCTGCTTATAATTTATTACCATTCTTCTATTATCACGCTTAATTTCACTATGATTTTCTACGTAAAAGGCTGGAGCGGAATGTTTGCTTGTGGATGGTCTAATTAATCCCTTTTCATTCATTTGCTTGATGTCTTCTGCAAATTCATCTCTGTCTTGTTTAGTGTAAATCATAGGTTTACATTTTACTTCTTTGGCAGGATCTTTTAATTTTAATGTGAATAGTTCGCTATTTTTATTTATTTTTGGATCTAGAGGGCTTTCACTACATAGTTTATCTAGTAGTTCGTCAATATGAGACGTAATTCTTCTATTTGGTTCTAGATTAATTAAGGCGTAGCGAATCTTTTGACAAAGGATAGTAAATAGTTCACCACGTTGCAGCTTGCTAAACTCTGATTGTTTTGTAGAGTAGGTACACTGAGAGGAATGGTGAATGGGTATGGAAAGTATAGAATGACATCTATTCCGGTTTCTTGCTGATAGATTGTTGGTACAATAAATCGTTTATTTTGTATTTGTAATGTTATTCATTTTACTACCCAAAATAAAGGGTGGATGGATTCATCAGCTATTTGTATTTTTAATGGTTTTTCTAAATACTCCCATTTATCAAATAATGCTTTTGTTGCTAAGCAGATACTTGCTCCTGTATCTATATAAGCTTCGGTCTCTTTATTACTTTTTTTTATTATAATTTTGATATAGGTACTATTCGGATTCTGTTTCTTCTGAAGATAGTTCATCATGTTCAGAATATTCATAAACACTGTCATCAGTGATACTTAAATCATCTTCTAGTGGTTCTAAATTGTATATTTCGTAAATTCTTTTTATTATTTTAGCTTTTTGTTTGAATTCCTTATCCTTTTTCTGAGGACATTCATTTGCATAGTGGCCTTCTTCATTACATATCCAACATACACATTTCTTTTTTCCTTTTGGGCAATATTTTTTAGGGGTACGTTTTTTCTTGAAATATTTTTTCTTTGTATCTTTATAGGCCTTTTTCTTCGGATAAGTTTTTCTTAGTCTAGGTTTCCCTTTCTTATGATACTTTCTTCTTTTTATTGGGTTATTACATCCATAGTTTCCTGGTAGTTCAATTTCTGGTATTTCGCAGCAAATTTCATTTCTTTCTTTATTTAGTTGTCTTATTGTTTCTCTAGCTAAACATTGATCTCTTAATTCTTTATAGATTATTTGGATAATTCCTCCTAGGGTTTTAGCTGTAGTTAATGGATTAGCCAACCAGATAGATTTTATTTTGTGATTAAGAGGAAAAGGTAATTTATCGATAAAAATTTCTTTATACGCTTCTTTTGTCTCAGTGTTTAATTGGTAATAGTATTTTTGGTATTCACAAATAAAGCTTCCTATTTCGCACATATCACAAATTTGCATTCTATTTAAATGTACTTTAGCGCTTTCATGTAAATATCTATTTACTTCATTACCTTGTTCAATGCTGGCAAATCCTATAAATTCTTCATAAATTAAATCCATTATGAGTCTTGCAGAATCTTGATTTGTTGGTATCGTATGTATAAATTGCTGCCATTTTTCATCCCTTATTCTGTTTAAAAATTTTTGTACATTCCCTATGGTTTTGTAGAATATAAAATTTTTTATTGCGATTCTATCTAAGCTATAAAATTTTCCATCTGTTGCCATAAGTAGAGTGAGTTCATTAATCCACTGTAAGAGTATCTCTTCCTTATTTTTTGCACAATAAAGATTTAGAATATTTCCGGATTTAATAGATTCATATCTTGGTCTAAATTCATCTGGAACTTTTGACCATTTATTAATTCTTTTAATATATCCCTTCTTATGTATTTTTTCTTTTTTCATGTTTTCCCATATTTCAAATATTTATTTTCTTTTTCTGTTTGGTATCATGTTGCTACTTCTCTCTCCATGATGCATTCGTATTTCATTAAAATCCGTTTCATCTGACGAGGAGCTATAGTTTAATGCCACTTGTATCTGATTATGTTCTTCTTCAATTATTTTTAATTGTTCAAGAAGTTGTTGAATTTCTTCTAAGTCGTTTGATCTTTTTATTGTTTAATTATAATCGTTTTTTAACCCCTCCATGTTGTTCTTGGTGTTAGGGATTCTAAGCGGTGTAAGGTTTCCGATGTCTTTAATTTTAATAACTCTTCTAAATCTCCTTTGGTAATAGGTATATTATTATCTTCTTCTTTTAAGAGGTTTTCTAGTTGTTGGAGAATTTTTCTATGTCTCAAATCGTCTTCATTTTCTATTTCTTTTCCTCTATCTATACCTTTTAGCGTTTCATATATACCTGTATACTCGGTTTGTTCTTTTTGTGTTCTATGTTAAGTATATTCCGCGATTTTGGAAGTAGTTTCCATTACTTGAATTATATTGTTATTTATTTTTTCTAATATTTTTTTCTAGTTCTTTATATTTTTTATCAATTCCTTTTAGTAGACTTATGGTTCTTTTATTTATAAGGGTAGGATGTTCCAAGGTACCATAGAAATTGCTTTAAAATAATGCTGAAATTGAAGGAAAAGAGCTCACCAACTACTGTTTCTCATGTTATATCTCACACATACTCCATTACTAATATTTTTCTCATTCTTTAAAGTACAAACATTTGCAACACTATCGCCTAACTTTTTTTAGTTAATCTTCTGAGCACAGCAACTTCGGAGTAATAATCCAAGTTTCATAAACTAGAAAATGTTAAGAATTCTCAACTCTAAAGGACCGGTGGATGCGGGAGGTGGAGAGAGAAATGGGACGGAGGGAATGAGCCTGCTGGGAGTGGAGGCAGGGTGACTTGTGGGACTGATGGAATGGTGGGGATAGTAGGAAGTGGTGGCAGGGTGACTGGTTTTGAGGGTGGTGGCAAAGTTGGCAATGAAGGCAAACGTGGTAAATGGTAAGGTTGCAACGTTCGGGCAAATTTGGTATGGCAGGTTGAGTCATTGTACCAATGTGCTTGATTATTGGTAATGTATCTAATCTTTGACTTTTACAAGATGGATTTTGTGTTTCTTCAATGTTCAAACTGATCCCTTTTTGCTCCTTTCATAGATGAAATATTGATATTTCATCACAGTTTGCTAAGTGGAATCTAATTTGTTGACAAGGCAGTAGAAAATTTACAAGCTAAAGGAATTATCTGGATTGGCAAACATCTCTAATAATCCTTGGTTTTGAGGACTTCGGCTTTCGTAGATAGTGGGGTCTCTAACTCGAAGTTTACAGATAGGTTTAGTTAGACCAACAATAATTCTAATTAAATTTTGTTATGACTTATGAGAGATACGAAGTATATATAGGGTCAGAAGTTGAACTAACTAAACTTACACCATCTCACCAACTCACTCTGCTTACCCATAATTGTGTATTTGCGTTACACAATTTCATCTATAAAAGCACCACATATAGCATCTTCAAACAACGCTCAAAGCATATCAAAACCATTTGCAAAAAGCTCCAACTCCTATTGATCCTTAAGCTTTTGTCATCATCTTGATTCAACCATGGCTTCCTCCACTTTGTCAACAATGATTTTTCCATTTCTAGTTCTAACTTTGTTGCTAGCAGCCAGTCACACAAGAGTTAACGGGGCACGAAATCTTCTAGAGTCAACATTGCCAGAGCCAAAAGTGTCTCAACTCCCTAAACCTGAGTTGCCTCCACTTCCTCAAGTACCAAACTTACCCAAACATGAGTTGCCACCTTTGCCAAAGCCAGAGTTACCTAAAGTCCCCGAATTGCCTAAGCCAGAGGTGCCTCAAGTCCCTAAATTGTCAAAGCCTGAGTTGCCTAAGGTCTCCGAGTTGCCAAAACCCGAGTTGCCTAAGGTCCCTGAATTGCCAAAGCCTGAGACGTCTACAGCCCCTGAATTGCCAAAACCTGAGCTGCCCAAGGTCCCTGAATTGTCAAAGCCTGAGTTGCCTAAGGTCCCTGAATTGCCAAAACCTGAGTTGCCTGAGTTGCCTAAGGTCCCTGAATTGCCAAAGCCTGAGCTGCCTAAAGTCCCTGAATTGCCAAAACCTGAGCTACCTAAGGTCCCTGAATTGCCAAAGTCTGAGTTGCCTAAGGTCCCTGAATTGTCCAAGTCAGAGCTGCCTAAGGTTCCTGAATTGCCTAAGGTCCCTGAATTGCCAAAACCTGAGCTGCCTAAGGTCCCTGAATTGCCTAAACTTGAACCGCCTAAGATCCCTGAATTTTCGAAAGTCCCTGAAATTCCTAAAGCCACCCCCCCAACCACCATTCCTCAAGTATGAATTATTATTCCTTTCGTTGTCTATCTTAGGTTGTAATTGGGTGCCATACAATGTCTGGCTCATGATGTTTGATGGGCGTGATATGTTTTAGGCACTTAGCTTAATTTTCATTTCTGTATAATTTGTTGCAGCTACATGAGAGTGGTGGTCACGGTTTAGTATAAACCTTCTTAAGATTACATTTTATGTTCAATTTGAGTTCGTTTAAATTGATTATACTTCATGTATAAGTATTTTGAATTTAATAAGATTGTAAGTTTAATGCAGAAGTTTGTAAATTTCCAATATCTAATTCATTTTGAGCCATTACCGTTTAGTCAAATTTAGGCAAAATAGGTTGATTGGTCTTATACGTTTATTTAAATTTTCATATCGGTCCCATAAGTTTCACATTGGTCCCACACGTTATATTTTGTTTCCACATTAGTCATTTCCGTCAATTTCGACCTAACGCCGTCAGTTTTGACCTGACGTGGCTATGCTATTAGTGCTGCATATGGCTTTTGATCTGACGCAGTAAGGTCAAAATTGACAGAAATGACTAACGTGAAAACAAAACATAACGTGTAGGACCAATTTGAAAAAAATAAAACTTGTGAGATCGATGTAAAATTTTAAATAAACATATATGATCAATCAACCTATTTTGCGTCAAATTTAATATACTACTCCAAATTCAGCTTCCAAATTTCTGTGAAGAAATATATCAAGCACACATTTAACATTTGATACAATCTCAATACGTTAGTACTAGTAAGAGTGGAGCCACGGGTAGCACAAGCAAAGTTGCGACGAGACTCAACATTTACCCGGTATATGAAGATACAGTTCTAAGATCACTGATCCTTTATTCATGTTGTACGTCCCTCAAATAAATAAAGGGCTAAAATATAGTTTTGATCCTTTATCTTTGAGTCAAAATTCATTTTGGTCCTTTATTTTTTAAAATATTCATTTTGGTTCTTTATCTCTCAAATGTTACACAAACTCGTCATTTCCATCAGTTTTGTTACGGACGTCATTACCTTTGGCTTGTATGGCAGTTGACATGATAATTGTTTCACTCTATAGCTGACATGTGGAAGTTGACATGGCAACCCTCCCAATTTTAAAAAAAATATTCTTCCCCAAAATTCCCCACCCACCTGATAGTCCCGAAGAGATGTAAAGAACAGTACTTTATAATGTCTGATTGCATTGAATTTTCCCTAATTGTAACACATTCGGAGTTCATATTTGTAAATTTTCTCTGATTGTAATGTCTTCTTCTGGATTCCTCATCAGCCCAAATATCTCCTCTCACAAATTGTTGATTCTCTTTGCTGCTTCTACTAATTGGAACATCTTTACCCATCAACCTCATTGCCGATTGGTTGGAATTGGGTGAATTAAGATCTGAACTTTCTTTTTATTGTGGAGAAACCATTCTGTTTTCCTTGTGGTATGGTACCATGTCATGTTGATTCTATTCAATGAAATGGTTTCTCATAAGGGTTTCACTTTCTCTTCCCACCATTTTCCCTTAAAACCCCTATTTTTTCATCCCTTTATGAAATTAGGTTTCCAATTTGTTCATCTTTATGGAGAATAGATAAAAAAAGAAGTGACTTTGCATACATATCAGTAGTACCATAAATTAATGGGGGATTTTGAGATTTTCTTTATTGATTTGGGTTATGTAATTCCCTTGTAGAGAGAGAAAGCGATAGAACACAACAATGGTGAGTGCCTCCTTTACAAGCCCCTGATTGAAAGAGACCAAGTGATTGGATTTGCCCACCTTCTTATCATTGAGCTGAATTTGAGCAACAAGTTTTGGGGATGAAGATGAATCTTACCAAGTGTGGACGACAATGAAGCGATGAAGACGATGGCCAGTGTCAAAAATTCATTTTTGCAATTAAAGGTCAAAACGACGTCGTATTTACAATGGTAATGCCACATCAGACGTTAACGACCACGTATGAGAGATGTTAACGACGTCAGTCATGGGTCTAACGGAAAGGACGAGTTTGTGTAACATTTGAGAGATAAAGGACCAAAAAGAATCTTTTAAAAGATAAAGGACCAAAAGTATTTTCTAAACTAAATAATTTAAGTGCTTAAGAAATGATGTGTTAGAATGTGAGTAATTAAAAATTTCTTTCACCTGATTTATGTTTTAAGATACAAGACAAAAAAAGTAATCATTTCTAGCTAAAATAATTACATAAATAAAATAATACGAGATAATGCAGCCTCAAATAAAGCATTAAAAATTAAAAATTAGCTTAGTTAAGGTTTTTAAGGATTTAACACGTTATGCAATCTAAATTCTTGAGTCATTGTTCAGCTTGCCAAACTAATCAACTAATTTATCATTAAAACACCCGGGAGGCTAGTTATAGAGAGAAATAAATTGGCCATAATAGAAGTTATTTCGAAGATTGAGATGATGCATGATAGCGTAATAGTCCTTAGGCGTGTAGTTACGTTTTTCTTCATTCAGCCAATGTTAGGACATCTCATAGTCCCATCAATACCTTTGAAATTGATTATTTCCTTGTTTACAAAATTTTCTCAATTTACATGCATATCTTTCTTCATTTAGGCAATGCCACTTTTTTGTTGTTGTTTTAGGCTATGAAACTCTATATATGTTGATATACAAATGTAGATATAGGAATAATATTAGTAATACACTTTTTTAACACTATTTATTATTAGGTGGAGTTCATGTGAGACCCACTAAATAGAGAATGGACTATATGATTTAGTGAATCTGTTGCGGATTTTACACACGCAAGTGTACATATCATTAGCAAGTAACAAAATGATGAGAAAAGATATTGTTTCCATGGGGATTAAATATTAATTATAAAAAATTGGGCTAATTAAATATAATTATCTAGGTAAAGAAATTAAATAAGTTATTGAGAAAGAAAATTAAAAGGCAATTTAAAAGCAATATTAAAAGGTAGAAAATCAATTAAAGAAAGCTCTAGGGATCAAATTTCACGAGCATTAATTAGACTTGATTTAATTATGAAAACCTCCTAATTTTCTATCCACCTTTTTTTACCAACCAAAAACCCTAATTTATTTAATGATCTTTTTCGAGAACGCTAAAGAAAATATTCCCAAATTAATAACACATTATATTTCTATGTGAAATTATTTAGTTGGAAATTTATTAACATCTATGGTTCTTTATTAAAGTTGCATAGAACGTATAAACCTATCCATATTAATCCTATAATTTAGCTCAATACCCTAGACACACATTTTCTTTCGATCTCAATATAATTAGCAAATCATTTTAATTAGGAGCGACAACTAATCTTTAAGGTGTTTTTTTTCGGTACCCTCAATAATTTTGAGATAAAAGTTATCCTGTCCAATCAGAATGCGCCACCTCAATTTAATGAGTCATGTTAATAGATTAAGTTAAATGATTCTTACCATTTGATTGGATCACCTAGACAGAGTAAAGTTACCCTTGAGATACCAAAGAATTCATCAATCTTTAATTGTGTCTTCCCTTGACAAAGTCTAAAGTGTGCTATATATATATATATAGACTAAGAATCTGTTTGGTAAAACTAGATATTGGCGGATAAGCTAGCTGATAGCGGATAACTTATAACGGATAGCGGATGAGGTAACTGACATCGGATAAGTTAGCTTATTTTATGTTAAAGTGTTTGGTAAAACTAGAAGTTGAACTAGCTAAAAAATATAAAATGACATAAAAGTATATCTTCACCAATGATTTTACATAAAAGAAAGAGAAGAGGATAAAAGTAGAATTAGATTAAGATAATAAGGATAAAGTGAGAAAAAATGAAACGCCATAAGTTATGAAGTCAAAATTACTTCAAGTAACATCTAAAAAAAATGCTATAAACTTGTGATAGACACGTTTATCAAATAGAACTATTTTCTAATCCGTTACAGGCTTAGAGATGAAACGTACCAATCAATTCTAAATCGCGAGTCAAACGCCCATAGAAAAAGTCTAAAACAAACTCCCTACGCAATCATCGTCAAATACGATATAAATGAAACGCACCATATCAGTACACAAGTGAGGCGTGAACTGTGCTTACTTGAGCCGCGACCTGGATGTTTTTATATGATGGAGATTGGAGAGTCGCAACTTGCCTTCAACCGAGCTGCGGCCTGTGTTGAATTTTGGCCTGATGTTCCGTGGCTGGGTGGTCTTTGGGTGTTGTTGGGCAGCTTTTCCCCCTGTTTCATGCCAATACTTTTTGGGTGTCATTTTTTACATCACAAATATTTTTCGATACATCACAAATATTTTTTTTTTTAAATTTAATATCCTCAAAATACCCCACTTTATCCTTTCCTCTCTTTCATATATCCATATGAATTTTTGTAACCTTCCGAAAATAAACTTCCGGAATCTTACAAATTAAACATTCCGAAACTTAATTATGGTTCACTTTTCCATTTAGTTTTTCGTATTTCAAGGGTTTCAATGACGAAACTTTGATTAATAACAAGTTTTAAAGTAGCACACAACACCGAGGAAAGAAGCCAAATTGTAAGTGGCCACAGCTTCATGCTCACGTTCTCAAATCCCAACGTGAATGATGTTTATTTAAAATTGGGCAAATCTATTCTTCCTAAATATATGTTGCCTACATAAATAGCCAGAGTCAGGAAACTCTACCAATTTTGATCTGAATTCCATTGGCACAAATTTATGCCTCTAAATGTCATAATTTTTCTGGGTTCTGGATATTAGCTAGTAAGAAGAAAGAAGATGAGGTGTATGAAAGAAAGGCTTCCCGAAAGAAGAAAGAAGATGGGATGTATGAAATGAGTACAAGAAATAATATATATGGAGAGAGAAGTATGTTACAAGGATGTTTTAGGAATATCTACTTTTTAAAAAATAAGTTGTGGTGTATTAAAAAAATTTGGGTGCAAAAAGCAACACCCATACTTTTTTAGATGTACCACTTACCAGAATTTTAAATGAAATTTACTCAATAATAAACATCACGTTAAAGAGAATGTTAAAAGGAAATTGTTTTAAATTTAAATTGTTTTAGATATAGATACATTTTAAATTTATTCTTTTAAATAATTTATTCTCTTTAGATCAATTATATATATCTTCCTTTTCAATTTAAAACATTTCTCTTTTAATCTATATATTTATACTTTGGTAGATAGCCGAATTTCAAAAATTATAAAATGTGGTTGTGGTAATCAGAGTTTTACTCAGGGGAAAAGATAATAATTTGTTCTTTTTTTTTAATCAATAATGTGTTTTTTTTAACTCAGCTAAACAAATTATTTTTGTCAATGGATTTGTATAATATAATTTTCCTCTTTTAAGGTTCATTCTATATTTTAAGTAAAATAACTTGATATTAATGAACCGTGAAGACTTTTATAGTTTGCTGGAGATTAGGATTTGGATTTTTTCCATCCAAACTTCAGTCTTTGGATTAATCTTACGGCTAAGGAGAAAGATACTTAACTGTTAGATTAATCTAACGATTGATATTTGGATGGAGAGAGGATGAAGAGAGATTTTGGATGAAGAGAATCCAAATTCGATTATTTGCTACACAACTAGAATTTGGGGATGGACATGGATGCAACACAAATAAAAAACGTTTGTTTTTCACATCAAACATACGGGAAATCATATACTGTTCATTTGTTTTGTTGATATATTTTTAAATGTGTGTATATCACCAAAATAAAAACTAAATAAAAGACAATTATATATATATATATATATATATATATATATATATATATATATATATATATAAAAAATACGATGATCAAATAAGAGAGCTCAACACCAAACTACAGAATGATCAAGTTTTCATGAAGATTAGTTTCAAACTTTAGAACTACGTACTAATTAATAACTTCCTAATAAAATAAACTTCTCAATCTTCTTATGCAAATCACTTTATGATGATCAAAGGGTGACATAGGGAAGAAGTGTTGTGGCTTCACAGCAGCCATGGGCAGAGTTGGACTACCAAACACTTAGTAAACCCACAAGACATCAATTTAAAAGAGAGAAAGAAGTTGGATATCCTACTTTTGAATCTCCTGTGTGTTATACTAGCCAACCACTTCTACCATCACAGTAGTCCAACAAGTCTAAGGAAGGTTAGCTAACAAGAAGAAATTTCAAAGGGTCTTGACCTCAAAGGCATGCACTCATTAATTCTCTATAAAAGGCCAGCCACTACTCTCTGGAATATGCACACTTACTCAAAGCAAATTTCTCGAGACTTATAATTCAATTAGCCATGGCCTATTACAGTTGCACCATCTTAGCTTTTTTCATTGCTATTTCCTTCTCAATCATGAACACAGGCCTAGCAGGACGCCATCTTCTGCAGACAACTCCGTCTGGGTCTACTTTGCCAAAACCAACATTGCCACCTTTGCCACCAATGCCAACATTGCCTCAGGGAAATGTTCCACCTTTGCCTACTACTATCCCATCTCTGCCACAGCCCTCTCTTCCTACCTTTCCCACTGTCCCACAGTTCACTCTGCCACCACTCCCAGCCACTTCACTGCCAAACTTTCCCTCAATCCCCAACATTCCAATCACTTTCCCCTTCATCCCCTTCCTCTCTCCACCACCTTCAACCACCAGCCCCTGAAGCTGAAGCTGCTCTCTGCTTGCGTTGAATAAAAGCACTATTCTCAGGAGTTCGATCCTGGCTTTCTGCGATTAGCTGCTTTTTATGATGTATTAGGGATGTACTAGACATCATATGATGCCATTATGTTATACGTTACTACTTACTTATTTTATTGTTGTCGATGATTTTATTTCTCTTTTTTTTTCTTTTCAATTTGCCTTTTTCTTTCACCTTTGAATAGCTGGATTTTTTTTTCCACTTTTGCATTACTTCATGTAATTGGAGACCTATTGCTATATAATGTATTCTATAGTTTATAATAAATAATTCATGTTATCCTTTACAAATATGTATTGAAAAGTACGACAACTAATATCTTGAATCGTTGTAAGTAATAAAACGGTGAATATGGCTGAATATCTTTCTCGAGGATCATTACCAATAATTACTTTGCAAATTAAACTACTATTGATTATATCGGACTCAGACTGTACTAATCTTCATTCAATTGTCATGAATTGGACACTAATACAAGCTCAACTTCAATTGTGAAAATTAAATCCTCTAATTTACTCAAATTCTATTTCCTTAGGTGGATTAAGTTTAATTCCTCTAATTAAATCCTAATCCGTTAGGTGTAAAAACAAGTAGAATTGAATTAAGTGCTGACATTTAGCGATTACAAGTAATTAAAGATCTAATCCTAGACTAATGAGTTACAAGTTGCTTGAATTCCATGATCATAATTTAGCGTCAAGTTCCCAATTACATGCAAAATTAACTAATCAACCTACAATGATTAAATCTAGGGAGCGTTAAGAACATATTCAAAAACTCATAAAGAAGAAGAAATTTGTATTAATGATCCAAATCAACTACAAAAGAAGTAGGAATAGTTCATCATCCAACCCTAACATGGTGGAAATTTATACATGAAAAATAGAGAAAATGGGTTGACAATTGATGATTTCATGAAGAATCTTCCAAGGGGTGAAGATACATCTCTGTCCTTCCCAAATTAGGTTAAAAAGCTACTCTCCTCTCCCGACACAAAAGCCCTTTACTCCATCAAAAATATTATATCTATATTGCAGGTGGACATTAGGAGCCCACTTTAAGCACGAACTAGCCATTGACCTAAATTAGAGGAGGGACCTGTCTACACTAGTGTAAGTTAAAGGCGTTATTACATATGTGAATAACTTTTTATTGAATAAGTTTCTTACAAAATCAAATGTCGGATTGAAAACTCCTATTATATATATAATCTGAAATTGTTTATGTAACGCCTGAGGCTGACAAGGGCGGGGAGTGATCGCCGGTGTATGAGGCATGGACAAGGAGCGGCTCCTGGCAGGCTTCTAGGCAAAGGGTTACATGAATGAACCAAATTCACATCGGAATGAGAGGGATCCTGAGGCTGTGCAGGTATGAGACTGTACAGATGAAAAAAGGCTTATAAGAATTGATTGGTACTACTTATATCAACAAGATACATCTTCCTTTCGGGAGCCCAGAACATAAGAACTTCATAGTTAAGCGTGTTTGACTTCGAGTAGTTGTGAGTTGGGTGACCTTCTGGGAAGTTTAGAAAGCGTGTAAGTGAGGACAAAGCACGCTGAAAAGATCCGTGTTGATTTGTGGGAACAGTCGGCAATCCTGAAAGTAGTTCGGGCCATTACAATTTACGTACTAATTTATTGATTTACATCAAAATTAACGTAACATATAGTTTTAAAATATATAAAAAAAGACCTATTTGATTACATTTTTATTGATGTTTAAATTTTCCAAAATTTGAGACAGATGATCTAAATGATAAATAGATATAATTCAATGATTTCATCGATAAAAATTATATTGCATATAAAGTTATTAGTGGTGTAAGAGTTTTAAGTCTTACATCGATGTAAGTTGATCTCTCTCTTATATATATATATATATATGATGAATTTTTGTTAACGGCATACACTTTCATACATTCTTTTAAGTTTAAATGCAGTTTTGGTCCCCTAGTTTTTCACTTTTGTGAAAATCATCCCCCCATTTTGTTTTGCGCGATTTTGGTCCTCTCACTTTTCATAGTTAGCAACGTTAGTCTCACCGTCAATCCACCGTCCAAAAAGTAACGGGAGGTGCTCACGTGGCAAACGAAATGCCATCTAGCACCACATGACATGTCTAGCTGGGCAAAAAGAATAATAAAAAAAATTATTATTATTATTATTTTAAAATTACTTTTTATTATTATTATTTTTTGTTACGTTATTAAAAAATTCATTAAAAACCCTAAAGACCTAATACGGGACGCTTCCCATCCCATATTTTGGTGCAGTAATACATATTGATATTTCACTTCAATCTTGTTCATTAACTTCACTGATCATAACAATTAGGGTGTTTATATGTTCTGATAACAATTTCAATATACTCAAACAACAGTTGTAATTAAACATGATAACTGAACATAAATCATTAACATAACTGAACACAAATTGAACATGGTAACTCAACATAAAGGTTCACTGGAACAACCGTACATTTGAACAAAACCCATCAACTACAACGGTGGAATGGCAGAGGGACTAACACCGCTAACTGTGAAAAGTGAGAGGACCAAAATCCCACAAAAAATTGACTTGGGGGATGATTTTCGTGAAAGTGAAAAATTAGGGAACCAAAACTGCAATTAACCCTTCTTTTTAACATAATACATTTCTCACTTTCTTTAAATTATGAATTGAAAAAAAAAAGTAACTTCTTTTTGTACAAACGAAAATTATTAACCTTGACATGTGGTCAAATAAGAAAAAGTGTGTGAAAAAGTGTAACACGCTTTACCTACAATAATAATTCTTCTTAATTAATGAGGGTCTTGTTAATCAGTGTCCTAAGAACATTGATTAAAAAATTAAAAAAAGGTAATCTTATTGAAAAACTAAAAACTCCAATTTCCGATACATTGACTATAATATTTTCTCATCAAAACTTACCTTTTTAATTTCTTATCCAATCCTCTAAAAACACTGATTTGCATTTCTCAATTAATAATGAGTCAAATAACTCTTATGAGGAAATGGTTGGTGATAACGAGCTCGGACCCCTTAAGCAAGTGGTCAGGGGTTTGATTCCTGGCTTTGCGTATGGAGAAAATCCGATTAGGAGGGAGCAACCCTTAAATGTTGTCCAGGTCCCCCGACGGAGATCAATTACTATTTACGATAGTAGATATTTCATACCAATAAGATTGTTATCTAAGAATCAGCAAATGGTAGCGTGGAACGCTATTTGCTTAAAAACGCGACTTCTAGCATCAGTGGTAAACTCGATCAGATGACCTACTCACACATATAACTGTTTCCAGTTCCAATTCTTCACAGCTGCCAAATCCTGAAATAATAAATTTATAAACAAGTAATCACCTAATCATTCTACCTTTTTCCCCCTCATTGCAACTTACAAAACAAGAGAGTTGGCCATCCTACATTTGAATGTTTGGAGATATATAATATAAGGGGGTTGCTACGGTACCCCCGTAAATTCATGGGTTTTGGTATCCTATAACGGGGTACCATTGTTCAAAGGTGTTAATCCTTCCGAATATTTTTCCATCTCGTCTTTTATATCGAGAAATACAAGCTAATCTCTTTTTTGCTTTAGTGAGAATTTCTTGTTCTATTTCTCTAAGGTTTTCATTTTCTTCGTGTAAGACAATTCCTTCAAAATGTTTTATCTTTTTCCTAAGATAATTCATTGCCTCTAAGATATCATATTGTAAAATAGTATCGTATTTTTCTACAAGCGTAACTATTTTTCCAGACATAAGTAACCCTAGTTCTTCTATATATTCTATCATTCTTTTAATTGGTTTTCCAAACGGATTAATCTTTTTTCTCTCCAAACAATACCTCTTTCAATTAATTTTCGAATTTGTTCATCTACATAATCTTCTTCCTTAATTTTTAATAGAGTAGACAAATTTGTATATTCGTCTTTAAGTTGTAATTTTATTATTCGTATAGTTTCTTTTATTTGGTTTTGATTCATGCTGCAAAATTTTCTAATTCCTTTCTGAATTGTTTTAACATTTTTATTTTGTAATTTAGTATCCTTTTTATTACACATCCATCAATTGTTTCTTCGTCATCTTGTTGTTTCCAATACTTAATTTCTTCTCTAAGTTCTGTTATCCATTCTTTTAACAGAGTAATAGTCTTCATGCAATTATTCGTTTAAGTCTTTGTTTTATCCATTTTTCTAATTCTATATGATGTGTTAGCATACTTTCTTTATCCCAGTAGTCTTGTAACGTTTGTGGATTATTTTCTTGCCAATAGAGTATCTTTTTACGGTTGGTAAATAACCAATCTTTTAAGATAGAGTATGTTTTCATGCTATTAATTTTTCTAGGCGTCTTTTAAAAATTTGAATACGTATTTCTACTCTTCTGATTTGATCTTTGAGATAAGGGTTAGGGTTTTCCTCATCTAAGTCTTTTAAAGTTTTACAATAATTTTTTAAATTAATGATTATTGTTCTTATATTGCTAGCAGTTTTCATTCAATAGCTCTGATACCAGTCAATTTGGCCCAGATTTTTTATTTTGATTTTCTTATTTTTATTAGTTAGAGAAATCTTTATCTGAATTCTTTTCATATTTTGTTTTTTATATATAAAGTTAAATCATTTACTTGGTTTACTAATTTATTTATGTTTTTACTAGTACTAGCATTCTTCTCAGGTTCTAATAATTGAATGGGTCTCGGGATATAAGGTATTCTTAGTGAGTCGGATCTTTTTAAAAAAGTTCCTAGTTCAGTGATTTCATTCCTTTTGGGGTAATAAATTTTTCCAATGTCTTCAAATAATTGAGGAACATCTATTCTATCATTATTTCGAAATGTAATACTATGATGTGAATTTGTTAATGCATAGTTTACACAGTAGGTTACTGAGAATATTTTATCTCCAGGTCGCATAAGATTTTTTCTAAGAAATTTATGTTCTAAGGTTAATGATTGGTCTAATCTTTGAGTACTTAAGGGAATTCCTATATTAGGATGAATTTCAAATTTTAATTTTACATATGCTAAGTTTCCTTCTATTACTCCTAATATTTTATCTCGAACATCAGTTATGCGTTCATCTTTTAAGATTAATTCGACTGGAGAATCTATTCCTTCTTGAAAAGTTGCTTTAATTAATATCTGTACTGCACCTATGTGAATATATCCTATTTTTCTTCTATGTGCTTCTATCTTTAAATTTTGTCTTAATTCTGAAATCTTTTTTTCGGCTTAATAGTTGGATATTTGTACTTCCTTGAGCTTCAGTTATGTCTATTGGAGTTTCTGTAATTAGTTTTCCATAATAAATGATGTTTTCTTTTTGAATAAATCTTTTCGTTATTCCTCCTAATCTTTCCTTTCCTTTCATATTTGCAGTTTTAGAGAGATCTAATTCTTCCTTTTGTATTTTTTGAAATAATCTGGGATTAATCAGAATACTTCCTTGATAATTTCCATCTTCTTCAGTGATTTGAAGGTGTTCTATGTCTTCATTAGTTTCTCTAATCTCCGATCTAGTTGTAGTTTCAGGGTTCATAATTACTAACAATAGTAGTGCTAGTAGAGTAGAGTGTTTGAGTTATACCTGCTTGGGTTTTAATGAAAGATAGTGCCTTTTGGTCCACTGCTGCTTCCGCGTTCTGGGTTCATTGCTGTGTATAGAGCTTGATCTTCTTCTTCTTTGTATCTCTGACCGATATCTGATATCGTCATGATTATGCTTGACAGGTGTAGAATAGTGAAGGAATAAATAGTCGTTGAATGATAAGTAGAATGATAAGTAGAAGGTAATTAGAGAATAATTAAAAGTAATTTATTTATGGAAGTGTTTACAGGGTGGTATACACAGATACCTAGTTTCCTCTACGAGGAGACTATCAGCTTTCCTCACTTGGAAGCTCGGGTGAGAGTTTTTCCAATTGATTCACTCTGATTTGCCTCAGCATAAGAGGTCTTATTTATAGGCTAAGAGCTTATGGTATATTTACATTGGTAGCCTTATAGCACGTAAGTGCTTACATCAGAGGACTAATAATTTACATGATGCCGTCACCGCTTACGTCATTCTTCAATTATTGCTTCGTCTTCGGAATCTTTTCCTTGTGGCAGACAGCTAGTGGTGGCTTCTGTCGTTTCTTGCTTTTGCTTTATGCATCTTTCACATGCATGATTCCCATTTTCTTTAATTAATAAACATAATTTGTCAAGAATAGCTGGGCAATAATTCATAGTGGGTCCCTCTAGTGCATAGAATGGCATATCGAAATTTGTCAGTAGGGATAAATCCTTTTCTCTGATGATTCTTCCGCTTGTCTTGCTTAATAACAAAGCATTTGGTCCTTTGTATAGTGTTTTGATAAATGATTCTTTTCCAATTGTCTGGCATTGAGAGTAAATGCTTGCCAATTGATGAGCTATGACGTTATTAATATGGTCTTCATCATAGTCTATTCCGGTGGGTTCATCCATTAATGGGAAATTATTATTGCTAATCCCAATAAAGATTAAATGCTTTGCTGGTTGTTTGGTGGAGAAATCTGGATAGGCTGAGTAAAATTTTAGGAACATAGCTCTTTCTCCAGCAATATTTTTCTGAAACAACTGAACTGCTTCTTTGAAGTAATATGGAAATAGGTTAATTTCTTCAAGATTGAGGCTCAAATAAAGACATTCAATTAGACCAAATTGGAATAAATTGAACGTCAGAATTGATGGTGCTCCTGGTGTAAGTACTGCTTTGGTGGCGAATATTTTGCGGTCTAGCATATACATGCAATTGCTTTTTTCTTTTTCCGTCCAATGCAGTAATCGGTTGAGATGTTCATAGAAATTTTCTTTAGAGAATTGAACTTGAAGTTCGTGTTCTTTTCTGGTAATTATTGGAAAATTGTCTAGGGAAGAAGGAACTCTTCCTAGAACTTTTAGTGTTTTTCTTGGCTCTGGTTTCAGAGTGGTGGTTTCAGCAAAAGTTCTTGGTCCAAGATAAATTTCTTTACCTTTAGCAATTTGGTAGTCTTTTAATGCTTTTTCTGCTTCTTCTTTTGTTGCATAGGATTTGTGAATAACTCCTGGGACTTTCTGACAGTGAGGGGCTGCTTTGTGCCACTCGTCATATATTCCTGGCAATGGTCCGTTGAAGATAACATACCATTTTTGATTTCCTTCTTTTTGAGCTTGTATTTTGATTTCTGCTGGGAGTCCTTATTCGAGGAAACCTTCAGTTTGTAATTGCAAATCCAATACCTTGATGTCTGCTTCGAGTAATTCTAATTCTTTTAGCTTTTGATCCCTGAGTGCTTGCTTGAGTTTTCTTTGCTTTCTCAGCATTTCTGCTGTCCCTCGCTCCATTCTCTGGATAGTATATCTGCAAGAACGTTTTTCTCTCCTTTAATGTGAGAGATTGAGTAATTATATTCAGATAATTTCATTTGCCACCGAATCAATCGTCCTTGTTTATAAGTGCCTTTATGATTAAAATTTTTAAAACCTGCCACATAAGTGGAATCGGTTCTAACAATAAATTCTTGATCAAGCACATAAATACGATGTTTTTCCAAAATCCTAATAAGTGCTAACGTTTCCTTTTCATGCGTAGGATAATTAATTTCACTGTCCGTAAAGGTTCCAGACATGTATCTGCATAGTAATTCTTTCTTTTGTCCAGGGGGTTTTGCTTTCATAACACCTCCCCAACATTCATGTGATGCATCTGTTTCAATAATAATTAGATCATCATCTGCAGGATGATATAATTCCGGTAGATGTTGACATAAGTGCTTTAATTCAGTAATAATTGCTTCATCCTCTTTTGTCCAAGACCAAAGAGCATCTTTCTTTAGCTTCTGCTGTAATACCTTTCGTTTTGCTGCAAGATCTTTTATAAAACCTTCATTTGAAATGTAGGTTAGTAATCCAAGAAGCCTTTGTAATTCCTTTTTATCTTTTAATGTTACAGGAAAATTGCTAAGTTTTTCTAACACATGCTTTTACATTATTAATTTTCCCTTTTCTATCTCAAGGCCTAAATAATTAATTTTATTTTGTGCTAAAACTATTTTCTTTTTACTCAATACTACTCCATGTTTAAGGAGTTTATTAAGTACTAATGTTACTTTCTGATAATGATCTTTTAAATCCTTCTTGGTAAATACAAGTATATCATCGATATAAATGAGACAAAAATCTTTGTATTCTTTGAGTATTGAATCCATGTATCTTTGAAAGATTCCTGGGGATTGTTTCATTCCCATAGGGAGTACATTCCATTCATATTGACCTTGAGGACAACTAAAAGCTGTTAGTGCTTTGGATTGTTCATCTAGTTTTAATTGGTAAAATCCTGATTTACAGTCGAAGGTACTGAACCAAATCATACCTCTAATTTGTTCAATGATTAAATCTTTTCTTGGGAGAAAATATGCGTCTCCTTCCATTGCATCATTTATTTGTTTATAATTTATCACCATTCGCCTTTTACCACGTTTAAGTTCACTATGGTTTTCTACATAAAAGGCTGGGGCTGAATGCTTACTTTTGGATGATCTTATTAATCCTTTTTCGAGCATTTGCTTAATATCTATAGCAAATTCATCTCTATCTTGTTTCGTATAGATCATAGGTTTACATTTTATTTCTTGGGTAGGATTTTTTAATTTTAAGGTAACGAGTTCGGTATTTTTATTATTGATGTTTGGATCTAAAGGATGATCGCTACATAATTTTTCTAATAAATATTCAATATGCGCTGGGATTGTTATATTTGGTTCGGAATTCAATAGAGCATAGTGGAATTTTTGACAAATAAGAGTAAATAACTCACCACGTTGCAGCTTGCTAAACTCTGATTGTTTTGTAGAATAAGTACATAGGGAAGAGTGAAGAATTGGGATAGAAAGGATTTCCCGAATTTGAGTATTTCGTATATACGGTGTTCGAAGTGTAATGTAGTCTAAGTATTGACAGAAAGGTGAATAAAGTCGTAAGAAGTTATTGCCTAAGATAACATCTATTCCGGTTTCTTGTTGGTAAATTGTTGGTAAAATAAATTTCTTGTGTTGGATTATTAAAGTGATGCGATTAACTACCCAAAATAAAGAGTGGATAGATTCATCCGCAATTTGTATTTTTAATGGTTTTTGTAAATATTCCCAATTGTCAAATAATGCTTTTGTTGCTAAACAAATACTTGCTCCAGTATCTACATAGGCTTCGGTTTCTTTGTTACTATTTGCTATCTTGATTTTAATATACGTACTATTCGGATTCTGTTTCTTCTGAAGATAGTTCATCATGTTCAGAATATTCATAAACACTGGTGTCAGTAGTACTTAATTCTTCTTCTAATGGCTCAAGCTCATATATTTTATAAACTTGTTTGATTGTTTTAGCTTTTTCTTTAAATTTTTTGTCTTTTTTTTGAGGACATTTATTTGCATAATGACCTTCTTCATTACATATCCAGCATACACATTTCTTTTTTCCTTTTGGACAATATTTTTTAGGTGTACGTTTTTTCTTAAAGTATTTTTTCTTTGTGTCTTTATACGCTTTCCTTTTTGGATACGTTTTTCGTAGGTTTGGTTTTTTCTTTTTATAATATTTTCTTCTACATTTGATGGGATTGCATCCATAACTTCCTGGTAATTCTATTTCTGGTAACTCACAGCAAATTACACTTCTTCCTCTATTTAGTTGTCTTATGGTTTCTCTATTTAAACATTGATCCCGTAATTCTTTTAGAAGTACTTGAATAATACCTCCTAGAGTTTTTGCCGTTGTTAAAGGATTGGCTGACCAAATCGTTTTTATTTTTTGATTAAGTGGGAAAGGTAATTTATCCATAAATATCGTCTTATATGTTTCTTTGGTATCGGAGTCTAATTGATAATAATATTTTTGGTATTCACAAATAAAACTTCTTATATCACACATATCACATATTTGCATTCTATTTAAGTGTACTTTTGCAGTTTCGTGTAAATATCGTTTTACTTCATCACTTTGTTCAATACTAGCAAATCCTATAAATTTTTCGTAGATTAATTCCATTATAAGTCTGGCAAAATCTTGGTTTGTTACTGTTCGTTGTATGTATTGTTGCCATTTTTCTTCTCTTATTGCATTTAGAAATTTTTGTACATTTCCTGACGTTTTGTAAAAGATAAAATTCTTTATTGAATTTCTATCTAAACTATTAAATTTATCATCTGTTGCCATTAGCAGCGTAAGTTCATTAATCCATTGTAAGAGTATCTCTTCTTTGTTTTTTGCGCAATCTAGGTTTAGAATATTTCTTGATTTAATGGATTCATATCTTGGTTTAAATTCATCTGGAATTTTAGTCCATTTATTATTTCTTTTCCCATATCCTATGTTATGCATTGTTTTTTGTTCTATATCATCCCATATTTCATGTGTTTCTTTTCTTTTCCTATTTCTTCCAGGTATCATACTACTACTTGATTCTCCGTGGTGCATTCGTATTTCATCAAAATCTGTTTCATCTGAGGAGGAGCTATAATTTAATACGACTTCTTCAGTTTCATTTGGGGTTGAATTAATTGGTTCTGTAACTTGTATCTGATTATGTTCTTCTTCAATTATTTTTAATTGCTCAAGAAGCTGTTGTATTTCTTCTAAGTCATTAGAATTTTTTATTGTTTCAATATAATTAGTCTTTATCCTCTCCATGTTGTTCTTGGTGTTAGGGTTTCTAAATAATGTAAAGGTTCTGATTTTTTCTTATTTAATAATTCTTCTAGATCTCGTTTTGTAATAGGTCTATTCTTAGTTTCTTCTTCTAATAATCCTTCTAATTGTATAAGAATTTTTCTAAGTCTTTCTTCGTCTTCACTATTGTCTATGTCTTTACCTTTTCCTTTTTCTATTGTGCTTAAGGTTTTATATATGTCTAAATATTTGGTTTGTTCCGTATGTTCATGAGAGCTAATATGTTCTGCAATTTTCGAAGTGACTTCAAAAACTTGCATTACATTATTATTTATCTGTTCTAATATTTGTTCTAGTTCTTTATATTTTTTATCAATTCCTTCTAGTAAACTTATGGTTCCTATTATTATGAGGGTACTGGTACCCTCAAATCTCCCAAGGTACCATAGAATTTGCTATAATATAATGGCCAACCACACAAGCACTCTAAGTCTCTAACCACAAAATATTATTTTCAAACACAGGATGTTGAACTAACAAAAGATTGCAGTGGCTAACTATACATGCTGCCCCAAAGCCCTTCACGCCTCTTTTACTCTATATAAGATCAAGCACCATCCCCTAGGTTCTCATAAAATCTCAAAGTAAGCAAAATCCTTCTTTGCACATATAGTTTCCAGTTTTTGTTGACTTCTCTAATTCATCAAGCCATGGCCTCTAGCAAATCCTTCATCACAGCTCTCTTTCTTGCTGTGGCCTTGTCAAGCATGAGTTTGAGCCTAGCAGCTCGCCATCTTTTGCAAACAACTACACAACCAAATTTGCCAGGCATTCCCACTTTGCCTAATCCAACAATATTGCCACCTTTGCCTTCAATTCCAACATTGCCTCAGCAGGGAAATGTTCCTCCATTGCCTACAATCCCATCTCTGCCACCACTTCCTAGCAATATCCCTACCATTCCAACACTCCCACAGGTCAAACTCCCCCCATTGCCAGCCACTTCATTGCCCAACATTCCCTCAATCCCAACCACTATCCCCTCCATTCCATTCCTCTCCCCACCACCTTCAACCTCCAGCCCATAAAAAAAGGTGCACTTGTGCATCTTGTGCTAGCTAGCTAGCTAGCCACTGACTTGGTATCTATGCCAAGTTGTATAATGTGGTCAGCAGATTAATTGCATGTAATAGATATTGCATAATTTCTTTAGTGTATGTGAGAGTTCTATGAGCTCGTGATTGTATCTGTACGTTGTTTGGTGTGAAATACGTTTATTTTTATTTTCTATTCATGAGTTTGTCGCTATTGCTTGTACTTTTTGTAACTATATTATTGATTTATGTTGAATTACACATTTATATACAATTATGATTATGATGCCTTCTCTCTCTTTTTAAACTCTTATAATTAACAGCCTGCTAATTGGCCCTCTTATTATTTTCACATCATGGAGAGAGAGAGAGAGAGAGAAGTTTATATACTAATACTAGAGTTGACAGTTGAGCCCATGGGTTCTCAACATTTGCCTTTGCTCAACTACTAACCTACCAGGTATTGAGGTCAAGTGTAATTCCCTAAGAAAAAGTTGCAAAGAAAATTTCTTTAATCAGTAAAGATAAAAAAGTGAATATTTCAAAAATGAGTTACTATGAAGTATGAACTGCTAATCATCAAATCTAGTATTTCATCAGATAACGGAGGGCCACAGGAAATATATATATATATATATATATATATATATATATATATATATATATATATATAGCAATTGGTCTTTCATTTCTCTAAACGCTTGCCATAAAATATGTTATATTGTAATGAGCTAATATAGTTACATAGTTCTTTCTTTTCACAACAGTGTACACAAACCAATGAGTGGCTATATATGAGTTCATTTCGCCTGAACTTGAGTTCAATTTTTGTGACATGGTTAATTCAAATACAGTTAGCAGGAAATGTGTATAGATTTTGAGAAAAAGTCAGCTAATTTCTTTATTGGATCTAATATGTGAAACGACAATGGTTGTAATATGGCAACTTTAAAATAGACTTGCAAATTTACAAAGGCTTCCGAGCTGCCATGAGCTCAATTAGTTAAACTAAAAACAGAGTATGTCTATTGTTTTGTATTTTCCACAATCTGGAAGGTGAACAAGCAAAGGATCTCTAAGTGGTGGCCTTTGGGCATGATTTGGTGGTGCGACCGCACAGGGTCCCATTTTTTAGGGGGCACCAATTTTTTTTTTTTACTTAGTATATATATATATATATATATATATATATATATATATATATATTAAAATAAAACTTTTATATAATAAAAATTTATATAGTTAAAAATTTTATATTTAAAACTTGAGGGTCCAATTGTTTTTTAAAATTTAGCGCCCAATCCTTCTACTACTTAACAGCCACATAAAAGACTCATTTTTTCTTCACTCAAGTATCTCGATCTATCCGTTTTTCCCTTACTTACTTTAACAATTTTTTTATTAAGGAAAAGCCAAAAGACTTACTCTCCCTCCCTCACTGACTTACGTCTGCGTCTCTCTTTGTCTAACGCTCTGACCTTAAACCTTAGTAGGTCAGTCTCTGTGCCTCATTATCTCTATTGGTAATGGTGCATTGCTTCATTCACAATCAAACATTGAGTCTATTGAGGAGTCTTGCAGATTTTACTATTTTTCATATATTGCAGATCAAGCAATTGGCTCACTTAATAAAGATTTGAGCAATATAGGACATATGAGGAGATTTTTGGGTTTTTGTTTAGTATTGAAAGGCTTACGTCATTATCTGATAAGGACTTGAAACTATGTTGAAAAAATTTTAAAATTTATCTAAAACATGGTGATTTTTATGATCGTGATGGTGAAATTCATTTGAAGAACTAAAAGTCATTTAAGAGGTTTTAACAGTTTAATCAAAATCAAGCTTTAATGATATTGAGTTTTTTGAAGACATTTAATTATTTCCCTAATGCATGCATAACTTATAGAATCATATTAACTGTCCTTGTTACTGATGCATCTACTCAAAGAAGTTTTTCTAAATTAAAATTGTTAAAATCTTATTTGCGATCTACTATGTTACAAGATAGATTAATTAAATAGTCTTATTTTGATTTCTATTGAAAATGTTTTTTCAAAAAACTTTGACTATGAATAAATTATTAATGATTTTGCAGCAAAAAATACAATGAAGACAATATTAATCAAACATTAATAGGGCGTCAATTTCTTTCTTCACCCCTTTTGATTCATTTGCTATCAGTAGAGGATACTGCGGGTCAGCTGGTGTAGGGATGTTGTTGCAACATGTTCGGGTTGATAGATATAAGTATAACTATTTTTGCTATAATTCTATTGTAGTTTGCTACTGTAATCTTTTCCTATTCTTCTATAATATTTTATTTCACTCAAGGTTGTATTAAAACTATTAATGGCTAGCTTTTTGCACCCCTTCGTGTGCTTTTGATAATCAATATATATATATTCGACTTATCAAAAAAAAATATGACACCGATTTCTCAGTTTGCATAGTGCATCCAAAATCTCAGGAACGGTCCCGGATCTCTTAAACAGAGTCGCTTTGGTTCTTTAAGCCATGTAGGATTGGATGGCACTTCCTTATTTCTTCATTCACTTCCTTATTATTCTTCATATTCTTCCGATTCATTTAGCCCTGGCCCCTTTCACTTCCTTCATCATGGATTTGGGTAATTTGCATTTATAAAAACAACTACACAAGGTGCAGTTCCTGATATGATGGCTGAAATTTATTAATTATGTTTTCTATTTATAATTTATATTACAACAACAATTTTTTTATGGCTTAAGATTGCCTTCATCATAGCATTATTGCTCCGTTGTCCTTCTCAGCATGAGTTTTAGCCTAGCACTCACAAAAATAAAATAAAAATCAATTAACCAAAGCTCCATTCATGTTTTGCTAATTTTCCCATTGCTAATTAACCAAAGCTCCACCTCTACCACAGCCTAAGCAACCATCACCACAAACTAGAAAACTTATGTGCAATTGTATAGATGCCTTAGATGCTGTTTTTTAATAAGAATATAACATTTGTAACGGTTAATCAATGAAAATATTACATGTGTAATAACTATTACACATATCATATTCCTATTGGAAAACAATATCTAAAATACTTATGGAATTGTACCTAAGAAGGAGGGAAGGGGAAGACTTTTGAGAGTTTTTTAAGAGAAAAAAGAATGTGAAAACTTTTAAAAGCCTCCAAAACCCTCCCTTAGTTCATTTTTTTAATTCCCCTATTTTGGGGGATTTTGGTTCTTTTGTTGAAAAACAAACCCCTATATAAGGTGGAGGATTATCCTCCATTCCCAACCCCTTTTTCCCATTACTTTCACCTCAAACCCTTTTCATCCCTTTTCCTCCAAACTCCCAAACAAACCCTAAGTTTTTTTCCATCACAAGATGTTACTCCGCCTAGTGCCTACCTACACTTCCCCACCTCCCTCCGTTACAAAAGTAAAAAGTTCCACGTGTCACCTTTGCCCGTGTTTCTTAAATCCTCACTCCTCCATTTCCATTCCTACCACCTCCAACCGCCAATTATTTAAAGGTATAATAGGTATTTTACTCCTATCACTTTTGCGATTGAACTGGTTTGACGTTAGAGTTGTGGAAAATGTAGCCAAAAACGTCTCTATGTGGATCAATCCCAAGTCCTGGAAGCTAACCGAAAGCAATTGTGTCACTAAGCTATAGCACTCACTTAATAATATTTGATAAGTGTATTATATATACATATCTTTAATACAAAATTTGCAAATTTGATATATATCGATTCAGTAACACTTAATAGTACGAAAATAAATTCGTCAAATGTCATACTAATGCTTCTGATTGGCTAATTTATTTTAAACATTCAACTCCTCCGTTTTTTCTGCACCAGTCTTTCAATCTTTCCATTGCATTATTTGTATTCGTCATTATTCGTCAAAAATCTGTCGTACTACCTAGCATTGCTCATATCGATTTATACGGTGCAGCCAGTGACTCGTTGGTTCGACTCTAGTGACCCGGTATCCTGATCGAGTCGATGATCGATCCAAGTTTTATAACACTGCTTGCATGGTTTCAGTGCTAAGTTGCATATATGGACATGGTTTAGTTGCATAATGTGTTCAGCGGTTTGGAATAATAGAGAGATTATTATTTAAACATGCCAAAGAAAGTTGTATGAACTTATCACTGTCTCTTAGTTGATTGCAGTGAGAAAAAATCTATTCCTCACCCTCACTCTCGCTTGGTAAAGTTTTTAATTGTTGCTTTTACCTTTTATTTCTCTATGCATTCTTACTTGTCCAACCAACATGTCCTCTCCTTACAAGCTATTATCTATTATCTATTTATATATAAAAATAGAGCCAATGCAAGAGTGTTTTTTCCCGCCCATATATAAAAATGGAGAGTGTTTTTTTTCAACCCAAAACTATCTCATTATTACTTTTCCTTTCAGCAAATGATTCATTGGTTCTTCTTTTTAAATTGTAAAGTTTAAGTTTATGAGAGACTTTTTAGTATTTAATTTTATTTTGGTTCAACTAATCTTTTGATCTTTATATGGAAGGCGGAATTTTAATTAATGGTCCTTATACATAAAAAGTTTAGAAATCGATCCCTACATGTACAAATGTTTGCAAATTGATCTTTGCTGTCACCCAAGTTTCCAATGGCATCATTAATGGTCTTACGTGACAAATGAAGACCCATATGGTGAAATAAACAATTGAAACACAAGAAGGGAGACTGAATTATGTTTTTTTAACTCTTTGTTAAACTTTTTTGCAAAACATATTGGACAATTAAGCTTATTAGATAATAAAGATAAAGATCGGACGCTAAGAGCGTTTTAAAGAAACATTGAACTCACGAATAAAAGTGTTTAAGCAAAACCTTGGAGAAATGTTAAGTGCTAGCAATTGCAATCACCAAACTTTAGTGATAAATAAAATAACATGAGAGATAGGGAAGAGAGAAACACACAAGCAAATTTATATTGGTTAACTCTTAACCCAAGAGCTATGTTCAATCTCTTCTACGTGAAGGTTTTTTCCCCCTAAGAACTCTTAGAAATTACAAGTATTCTTCAGCACGCCTCTTCAGGCTACATACAAGTATTCTCAACCTCTTCAGGTATCACAACCACAAGTATTATTTCCTACAAGCCTCTTTAGGCTCGACTCAGTAAGATAAAGAGTTTTGAAACGAATGAATCAACTCACTATGAGTGAGGATGTTAAATTTCAAGCACAAAACAAATTCAAACCATACAAAGAGAGAAAGTGACAGTTAACGCTCAGCTAGGATTGCTTGGATGATGTTTTTCAGTAACTAAAGCCTTTTCTTGTTCGCTTGAAAGTTGTTCAATAGTTCTTGTTATTTCTTCTAAAGGTTTCAAGTGTTTATAGGCTCCAACTCTTGAAACATGTCTTCACGTAAATCTTCTTCTAACTGCATTAAAAATATTCGTTCTAATGAAACATCAAATGCTTAAGTCCGTTGAAGCATGCTAGGATTGATAGCTTCTTCTTTTTCTTAAAAGTAGCCTTGGTTATCAATATAGTTGAAAGCAGTGATACTTTGTTCTGATGTATCTGAAAGATCTCTTTTGTCTTTCCTTTCGCAGGTTGGTCAAATCAACGACAACATTCTTTGGTTAGATGTTGTCCACTTGCTTTTATTTGCTCGATGTGTATCATGTTCTCAGGAATTAAAAGCTTTGTACAGATAGCATTTGAAATTACTTTGAGCTTTATACCGGTCCTTTTATAAGTTATACACGGTATTTAAATTATAAAAGACACACAAACGAAACAGCTTGATTGGACTTTATAAAAACTTATTCTAAGTCTAAAAGGTTTAAGTCCATGAACAGAAACTCTTTTAGAGCGGATAAGATAGACGTTTTATAATAGAGAATCTTTGGACTTTCATTTCCTGTGCAATAAACAAAACATGTTAGATCAAAACTAACTTGTTCATCTAATTTAATAACTTTGTTACCATCAAAACTTTGGGGGGGGGGGGTCAGAAACCACAATCGCTTTGGTTCTGACCTGTGGATCTTTATTGTGTAATGTTAAACTACAAATTTGGTCCCTATATGCAACACAAATATTTTATTTGGTCCATATACCTAAAAAGTTTTTAAATCGGTCCCTTACATGTGCAAGCGATAGTAATTTCATTCCTGTCATTTGCCAAGTTTCAAATGACATGGATAATTATTGTGTAAAAATGCTTGTTTTCATCCAATCTTCAAGAACTGAAGCAAATTAAAGCAAAAACGTCAAGGATTCAAGCAACGAGTGAGGGGAAAACGATGAAGGCACTTTTCTTCGGTATGAGTACCACCATATATTCCTAGACACCACGTCACGCACAAAAGCATACCTCAACACTCTCTAAAATAGGATTTAAACCATTTCAATTTTAAAACTTCTTTCAGCGGTGACAACAGGTACAAGTATTGTTAATAATATTCTATAAGTAATGCATGAATTTGGAAAAGAATCTCACCTTTTGACATAGTTTAATATTTTTAATAGGGTATTAGTTTCTTTTATTAGAACTTCTTTCAATACCTTCAATTCTGAAAATAAATCAAGACGAATAATATCAAAATGCTTACCAAAACTTACAAATTTTTCAAGATTAATACAATATTTTTACAATTCATCATCGTCCGCAGTTTAATTTTTGGAATTCAAATAAAAAACCAAAAATGGTTTCATATTTTGAAAGTTGTTCAAGTCAGCTCTCAATACAAAAAATAAATTGATATAATATATAGAAAATAATCAATACAAAAAAAATCTACAGTTGGGTCCGACCTCCTCGACAAATGGCAGGAACAAAATTACGATCGATTGCATATGTAGGGATCGATTTATTTATTTTTTAGGTATAGGACCGAATAAAAAATATGTGTCACGTATAGGGACCAAATTTGTAGATTAACCTTACATAATAAGTATTCACGTGAGGTCTCTGTTTGCCACGTATGACTGTTAGTGATGCCTTTAGAAACTTGGTTGACGATATGGACGAATTTACAAATGTTTGTATATGTAGAGACCGAATTCCAAAAATTTTTAGGTATGAGGACCAAATTAAAAATTCGTATTACATATAGGAACCAAAATATTAGTTCAATCTTTTATTTTTTTTATGGATACTTCTCTATTCTCAATCTTATAATTTTTCATATTTTTAACAAGGATGTTGTTTGACATATCAGATATATTCCCATTATCTCAAGTCTGGGGTATATTACAGATATCAGAGGACATGTGAAAAATGATATGAGACTAACTATCAACGGTAACAACTCTGCAATGTAAGATAATATATAATATGAACAGAGCATTATTCTTTTACTCTAACGTGCAATACATGGCGGATTCAACTACTTATACGTTGTAATAACCAACCTAGTTATTTGATTTATCGTGGTGTAGTTGATATTTATGTAAAATATGACAAAAAAATCTGCAAAATTTAGCAATGGATGTATTTCTGTCGTTAAATCCGGGGCAAAAATCATATTTTCGATCCATTTTTCATCGTTAAATCTAGGGGTGTTCATCAACCGATCCAAACCGCAAAAACCGAACAGAAAAATCGAAAACCGAACAAACCGAAAATCGAAAAAATCACTTTTTTTTCATTGGATTGGATCGGATTTTGGATTCCCTAGTGAAAACCGATCCAATCCAATCCAAACCAACCTATTATATACATATACTATTATTTTTTAAATTATAGTATTACTCATACTTAAACATTGTTTTTCATACTTTTATGAACGAACACTTTCATTCTCTTTAATATTTTTGTTAGAATTGTCAAATACTAGATGTATTGGAATTTGTATAGTTATTCATGTACCTAGGAATCAATAGTTATTCATATACTAAAAGATTACATGCATGTACTTAGGAACTAGAACTGCATTAATTCTAGTATATATAGGTTTAATATTGGTTTTGCGACTTAATATAACTATGTAACGATGTATCGGTAAAAACCGAATTATCCTATCCAATCCAATCCAAACCGCATTTGATTGGATCGGATCGGATCCTATTTTTTTAAGGAAGCAAACCGATCCAATCCAAACTGCAAGTTGTTTCCATCTTTGGATCGAATGGTTTTTTGGCTTAAAACCGATCCAATCCAATCCGCGAACACCCTAGTTATATCTATCGCATAAATTCAATTTTTGTCGCTAAATTCATCGCTAATTACGACATAGATGTTTGTCGCTGTTTGTGACGGATCTTGATTTGTCGTAAATAGCGACAAACAAAATTTTGCCATAAATAGCAGTGAGTTTGAATCCATCGTAAATAGCGACAGATTTGAATTTGTCATAAATAACGACGAAATTGTGAAATTTTATCTTACGTTTTTTAAGTTTTTTAGCTACGGATTTTTGTCCGTCGCTAACTACAACATAAATTTCATTGTTTAATTTTAGCGATGGATTCTGACTGTGGTTATTTTTGTCATTAATTGTTTTAGTAACGAATTTTTCATTTTAGCGACGGAATTTGGTGGTTGCATATTTCAATTTTTCTAGTACATTAGTCCTGCAACAAGAGTAGCTTTTTTTTAAGCACAACAAGAGTAGTTGATTTGAAAGCTCACAGAATCCTTACTATCCACCACCGATTTCATACCAATTTCCAACCAAATTGAATTGTATGAAGAAATTTGGCACTATGTCATAGGAATCGTGCTTACATTGCAGCAATTGTATGACGTTATCACAGTATCTCTGTTGATTATGGTTAAAAACAATGAATTCTCGTCTTGTATAGTATGATTTGCTGCTTCGACCTTTTACTGTATACATTCTTGCAATCTTATTGATCAAACCACAATGTCCTCTCCTCTTTCAATATTATAAGTTATAACTACCTAACTAGCCATCTAATTATGAATGAGTAGTTGATTTGAATTAAAGCTTACCCAATTCTTACTCTATCAATCGCTGATTATAAATAAGCAACCTGTAACAGTTTCCGGCTAAATTGTTGTATGAAGAAATTTTTGGCACTTTATCATAGGAAGCATGCTTACAACATGAATAATGTTAGCAACACACTCTTTACCACTCCCTTTAACACACTCTCTATTATTGGATGAATTTCATATGAGAATAAAGAATGAGTCCATGTGATTTAGTGGGTCTCACATGAAATGCATTCAATAATAAAAAATGTGTTGAAGAATATGTGTTAAAGAGTGTGTTAGTATTTCTGATTATAGCATTGATACAGGCAGCTAATCCATAACCTGAAAACATACATCATATGATCATTAACCTGAACCAACGAAAAAAAAGAGAGAGAGAACATGAAGGAAGTTTTTTTTTTAATAAAAAAAGGAATATATGATATAAGAAAAGTGATGGTAAAATACAGATCATCTATGCTTGGAAAAAGAACGTATATGTTAATCACCACAACTTTGAATTTTTCCTAAATACAAGTAAAATTGTGCAGGGTATTAAATTTTCGGTCAACATTGAGATATACACGTTACAGAATCGGGAGTAATGAGTTTAAGAAATGTCAAACAATAGCTCAAGCTTAAATCTAATTTTTCAGCTAAAAGGGAAAGGCATACGGCCAATAAATCTACGAATTAATGGATTAGAAGCAATAATTAGATACATCCTAACATCCACCACGTATTCTCTTATTTAAAATGCAATTGAGAACAACAATCATGCATTGACATTCAATATTTGGGCCGAATCCTCAGCTAACCTAACTGCAATTGACTCAATGCTACCTACCGAACAGATCGGGGGACCAAATGAGTAATGCCTTAGAACCTAAACGATAGTGCACTGTAGACACTACTAGCCTTGAAGATAAAAGGTAGATGATGCTATACCTGTAAATGAAGCTTGAGTTCCTTAAATATGTAGTCTTCCATTTGATCTTGTATTCATATATATGGAAAAAAAATATTATTGGGAGGGATTCCCATTTAGACATCTAATAGTATTTCGAAAGATTAATCTCTTATCTATCAAGTGAATGATATTCAGAAAAAAAAAAAACATTAAATAGAGTCATGCTCAAAACAGGAGACAACCGTGTTTCCAAATTACCCTTGTGTGGAAATACAATTTTCACAAAAGTTTCCCATTAAGAAAAAGATGGCTAACTGCCAGGACAGAACAGTACCAATAAAAGGCATAAAGTGGGTCACTTTGACTTAAGGTACTTAAAAAGAGTAATGCGCACCAACATCTGACGGCATTTAAAATCAAATGTCGATGAGATGTAACTCCATTATTGAAGCATCCATCTTGGAAAAAATTTACCACGGGATTCGATACTTTGTGGGACACAAATAAATTTGAGTGGGGTTAAATCCTATCATATATTTTTGTATAAAAAGTAAAGTTTTGATGAATGTATTATATGGAAGGTTTAATGAATTTTTTAGTCCCGAAAAATTATGTGATTTTGATTTTAATCTTTGCATTCTTTTTTCGTTGGTTTTTATTCTTATAAATTAAAAACTTTTGGTTTTATTCTCAACCGTTAGTTACCTTCTGTTAAGTGCTGACGTGGCTAATGGAGTGTTATGTCAGCAAATATATCACGTTAGCTGTCACATACGAAATAAATTTTGGTTTTAGTCCTTGAAAAGTGAGTAAATTTTGGTTGTAGTTCTTGTACTTTTTCTGTTGGTTTTGATCTTTGTAAATTTAAAACATTTGATTTTAGTCCCAACAATCAGTGACACTCTGTTAAGTGCTGACGTGGCCAACAGAGCGCCATATCAGCATTATCACGTCAGCTTAATTATTATTATTTTAAGTCATGTAGCTTGCCACATCAAAAAATATTTTTTTTAAAAGAATATTAACATGAATTATTATTATTATATTTAATCATTATATTATTTTAATTTTTATTATTATAATATTATAACTTTTTCCTTATAAAACTTGTCTCTCCTTTCTTCTTCCTCTTTATCTATCGTTTTTCCTTCATTCTGCAACAATTTTTACACTCTTTTGCCTTGAGAAGGGCATCATGGTCATGACTTTAGAAATTCATTGTAGGAGAATGAAAAGAGATAACATGACAGAAAGAAGAAGAAAAAACGAAGGTTTGAATGGAGGTATAAAAAATGCTGCAAAAGGTATGAAGAAACGATTCAGAAGGAAAAAGCAAAATTGTTGCTGAATGAAGGAGGAACGATGGAGAAAGAGGAAGAAGAATGGATGAGACGACCCGCCGTCCCATTGAAGAACCTTAGATATTAACTTATCTTAATCTTATTATAATCGTTAGCGCGCCTTATTAATATGAAGTGAAGCGAAAAATTGAGCGCGGTAACAAAATGATTTACGGCACGTTACGCCTCAGAGTACATAGCTTTAAATATAAAGAAAATATATCACATACATCAGTCGCCCCGTCAGTGGGGCTACAGTAATAAAGTAATGCATACGAGTATATTAGTACAGACCAAAATAAAATTATGAAAAGTAAGCCGAGAGACAATCCTCCGGCTAACCACGATCACTGCCCAACCTCTCGAGGCTAGGGTCAGTGGCACATCCTCCGACGTCAGGCTCATATGGAATGTCGTCCAGCTCTTCAGCAACTGTTTCCTCCTCGGGGTCTTCCCATAAAATAGAAATAACATATACAGAAAAATGCGGGAGATAAGAAACATAATTCTTCAATATGGGAAGGGGCATCAATACAACATATATATATATATATATATATATATATATATATATATATATATATATATATATATATATATATATATATATATATATATATATATATATACGACACAACCTCATCCATCTCTTAAATCACCCATCACAATCATCTCAAAGGTCATTCTCTCGGATAAACCTATAAGAGGGATACTAATCCCTATGTATATGCTGTCTTCCCTATATGCATGCCAGCCGATACATCACGTCCCCAGTTGGACATCCCCGTCGAGATTACATCACATCACGTCCCCCATTGGACATCCTGCCTCGGGATTTAAAGTGACGTCCCTAATTGGACATCCCCTTTGGGACAAAATGCTGTGGTATGAAATGATATGAAAATGCAACAAACATCCATCGCAGGTTGATATCGTGACATCACGCCTAAGCACTCGTTCACGACCACGACACATCGCATCACATCAACATCAACATCACATCAGCATCAACATCAGCATCAACATCACGACGCCTTGCGTCTATGAGCCACAGCTCCACGGTCGGGACCACAACGATATCAACCCGAACAACATCATCACTCACCATACTCTCATCAACGCTCAACCACCAGTCAAATCACAATAACATTACAACAGTAATTTATCCAGTATAAACATCACTATAAAGCCAGATAACAATAAATCCCTCCAACAGTTTAACACAACAGGTCAACAGATAATCAATTAAACAAATCAACACATCAACGTCAATCAATTTCATCATTCATAATATCAACTTAGTGGTGATAGCCCAAAAATACCTACACCCAGGGTCCAGCCACTTTATCCAGGGTTCAACCCCTAGTAGGATTTAATATACTCCCCACCTTAGTAATGCTCACGTTTAGCTCTGGCTACGACTCCGCAACAGTCAGTCGGGTGCGTGGTCGGATGTTCGAGTCCTGTTACAACAAAACACAACCAGAAATTAAAACAGTTAAATCAAAAACTCCCTAATTCCTTAGGATTAGCTACTGCCCCTATTTAATTAATTAGGCTAGAGATGTCTAAAAATTCCTAACTCTTGGATCAATTATCCTTATGTATCCCTAAACATAATCAATGAAGACATTAACTCAAAAAAACAAAGATTTCTCCTATTGCACTACCCCTGGGGTTCGGCCCTATTGACTGAAAAATAGCTAGGGGCTCCAAAAATTCTCATTTCTTGGATAGTACCCTAACTAAGTGTGATAACCCTAGATATCAATTCAAAATATCAAAAACCAACCAAAAACCCTACCCTACACTATGAGGGGGTTTCGGCCTCTATCTAAAAAAAATAGCTAGAGAGATTTCTTGGCTATAATCTTTTGGATCATGCAAGTATGTCATGAACCTAGGCCATAGAAATCGGTTTGGTATTAAAATGATTTTTCTACAATTTTTCATGGATTTTTGAAGATTCAGGGACAAAAACCCTAACATTTAGGATCATGAAATTTAGAGGAGAAAAATGAGAGATTGAGAGAGATAGAGAAGACTAGATACCTCCTAGGATGATCTTCTTCAAATTTAGTGAAGATTGCTTCACAAAAACTTCAAGATTCAAGCTCCAAAAATGAGCTTTAATGGTGAGGAAATGAAGAAATGAGAGAAAGATGAAGATGGGGTTAGGGCTGCTGTTTGCTGCTCGAAAATAATGAGGGTGAGAGTGTGAGAGAATTTGATATTTAAAGAGTTAACTTAAGACATTAAGAAAATAGGTAAAAGTAAAAAAAGTAATTAGTGAAACTAACCAAAGGCAATTTAGTCAATTCATATCCCGACATTTTGAAAATCCTCACGACACTGGTAGGAGTCCCCAAATGATTTAACATAGCCTTGGTATGAAAATTATCGGCTCAAGGTTCTCGAAAAACCCTAAGACAGCTCGAATCATCTCCCCGATCGATTTTCGGCCCGGCTATAAAATAGGCTAAAATATACTTTTGGTCTTTTATCTTTTGGTCAAAATTCATTTTGGTCCTTTATCTCACAAACGTTACACAAAGTGATCCTTTCCGTTAGGTTTGTTAAATCTATTGACAGAAACTTCTGACGTGGCAAACGTCCCTCAACTCTGATCAATGAGGTGGAGCCACATGTCACTCTTCTTCTTCTTCCTCAAGTGAGTGTTCTTCCCCAAATGAAACCCTAGAAAATTCAAATGTGCAAAAAGGGTTTCTTCATATGCTTGGTTCTAGAAGCTTCTTCAATTGAAGGTGGAGAAGAGCAATTGTGTAGTTGCAAGTGTTCAAATCCAGGTCTATTTCTTTTAGGTTCTACCAAATTTTCGATTCTTGCACTTTGTTTCATTGCTGAGAAAGATGCAAGGATGGAAGAGAACAAGTTCGCAGAGAATAAATGATGTTGAACGATGATTTATATATTATGTTGAACGTAGAGAATTCAGAAGTTGCAAATGTTGAATGTTGATTTATAGCTCTTCTGATGTTGAACGCAAAGAATATAGACAATCAACTTTCTTAGTCTGGTTCTTCTCTGATTTATTCTCTTGGTGTTTCAGGTTGTAGCTAAGAGAGGGGGAGAGAGAGAGGTTCAAGGTCCAGATTCCGGTGAAATGCCCAGAGTCCGGTGGATCTCCGGCGGGTCAGAGTGGAAGGCGTGCTTTGTCACTTGTCTATATCGTCACTTAACTGCCACATAGGCTATCATTAACGGCGTAAGTAACCGATCTGACGAAAATGATCACTTTGTGTAACGTTAAAGAGATAAAGGACCAAAATGAATATTTTAGAAGATAAAGGACCAAAATGAATTTTGACCAAAAAATAAAGGATCAAAAGTATTAGCTTATAAAATATTATTTATATTTTTGGATGTCAGGACACATTTTAGCAAAAAGGTAGAGGGTCGAATTCTAAGACTAATGGTTTTGACTGTTAGTCAAAATGAGGTCTTGATAGTAGAAAAACACTATCATCCGAAAAACATAGATCATGCTCCGTTTGAGTTTTCGGCTTAAAACTTAACCATAGCCTCCTACGATGGCGTAGAGCGTGGCTATAGCCTCGGAATAATTTACTAAATTTTCTAGACCCTCCAATAAAATACAATTTTTAAATACTGATTAATTAAAAAGATTGAGAAAATCGGGGTGTGACAATGTACAATCTGGTTTTATAAAAAAAAATAGTTATAATATTATGATAATAAAAAATTAAAGTAATATAATGATTAAATATAATAATAATAATAATAATTAATGTTAATATTTTTGAAAAACTAATATTATGATGTGACAGTCTACGTGACTTAAAATAATAATAATTAAGCATATGTGGCAATGCTGATGTCTGTTAGCCACGTCAGCACCTAACAGAGTCTCACCGACAGCAGGGACTAAAATCAAAAGTTTTAAATTTACAAGGACCAAAACCAATGAAAAAAGTATAAGGACTAAAACCAAATTTTACTCACTTTTCAAGGACCAAAACCAAAGTTTATTTTCATACATGCCAGAACATGTGGCATAAAATAATAAGGTGAATTCTCTGGTACCTTAAGTGTAACTTATCCTGCCTAGATGGTGGTCCAATCAAATGATGATAATTATTTGACTTGACCCATAGAATGACCCATTTAATTGAGGTAGCGCATTCTAGTTGGGTAAGGTAATTTTTATCCCAAAATTATTGAAGGTATCAAAGAAAGCATCAAATAATAATATTTTTGCTGACATGGCAGTGCTGACATGACATCCCGTTAACTATGTCAGCATTTAACAGAGGGTAACTGACGGCGGAGACAAAAACCAAAAGTTTTAAATTTATAGGGACCAAAACTAACAAAAAAAGAATGCAGTGACTAAAATAAAAACTCACATACTTTTCAAGGACTAAAATGTTCATTAAGCCAATATGAAAATGTAAATGAAGTGCCGCTTGAGTGAGATTCTAGATGTTCAAATAATGGAGGTTTTTTTGGCAAAATAATATATGTACATTCCTTTTTTTTTTATCATATCTCTCACATCAGTGATATAGCAAAATCAAAGTGTACATGTTTAAAAACAAGGCGAGACTAACTATAATAAAATGGTAAAAACTTTGCAGGTGTAAACTAACTTGTGTGTAAATGCATATGTTGAAGAATTAAGTTTAGGCCAGGTAATAAGGAAACGCGAAAGACGATTATAAGTTGAGAATATTATTGAATCTAACTTGTGTGTAAATGCATATGTTGAAGAATTAAGTTTACACCATCATTTGATTGAATCTGGCAGTTTTCTGATGGTGATAAACACGACTCTGTTGTATTCTGTCTTGTGAATGTAAAGTGTGCTATACTTTGGGTTGTAATTTTCTTTTGCTGGTTTAAGATCATGTGCTATTATTATTGTGGCAGTGTAAAGTAGTCTAATGTATTGTATTATAGCCTGTTTGGTTTAGCTAATTCCTAACGCCAATGAGTTTTTCTCCGTTCCAATGCACTTTTATCAAAAGCTCCAATTTGGATCTTTATGTCAATGCATGTCTGAACGGAACTTTGCATCAAGAAGAATTTAAAACAAACATAGCCTTACTTGTACTTAGTAATGGAGTCGTATGTAGTCCTTCTGATAAATCCACATCAAATGTAGATTTATGCTGTCAAATGTGAGGGATTTCATAGGAAATGATTAGGAAATTGTTAGTTTAGGAGTAGATTGATAGAAGTTGTTCATATGTGTATAATCTTGGGTGATTAAAGTTTTCATGTGCAATTTTGGCTGAATTCTTGGCTGAATTGTATAGGTGTAAAAAGCTCCAAGTCCAAGAATTATTGCCCAGCGAAGAGACCTGCTTGCCCAGCGAATTAAGGCAAGTCAGAGGCATGATCCAGCAGAGCACCCTTCGCCCATCGAAGGTGCTTTCTCGCCCAACGGGTGTTGCCACTGGTGGTCATCACCCGACGAAGGAAGGAGCTCGCCTAGCTAATTACCAAAGTCAGAGGCATGAGCACCCTTCGCCCAGTGAAAGTGCCTTCTCGCCCAGCGAGTGCCATCACTAGTGGTCATCGCCCCGCGAAGAAGGAGCTCGCCCGCCGAATTGTTCGAATGTTGATTCTGTCTCGCCTCGCCTCGCAAAGGTGAAGCCTCGCAAGGTGATGGCAGTTACCAAGTGTGCTACTGAAGGTCATCGCGGCGCGATGAGGAAGCCTTGCTGGGCGATGACGGGATTTTGGGAAACTATAAATGCGCGATCTGACACAATTTTAGGGATCTTTTGATCATTTTTGACGCTGTTTTGAGGAGGAGCACCATTTTCTCTCTGCATCCTTTGGAGATTTAAGCTTGGGAACAAGATTTGAAAATCCAATGGCTTCTCTCACTTATCTCCACTCCATTTCTTCCATTTCTTTACCTTCTAGCATGAATTTCTAGATTTTCTTAGGTTAGGTTAGGATGAAACTCCATTGGATTCTGATGTAAGTGACTTTTTCCTCTTAAGTCTAGTTCATATTCATATTGATTGAGTAATCTCTTTTATGCTTAATGCTTTTCATTGATTGGCCATCTTTGAATTGATTTCAAGTGTGATTTCACAATTGGAAAGTTGGTTATTATGCTAGATCTGAAGTTGATTACCATTTTGATGATGATCCTCGGGATAGGACTTCATTATTATGCATTCTTCTGAGTTCTTGTGCTTAATGTTTGTTTTAAATTAGGATCGTCTAAGGGATTAGGGTTCTTAATTTGGAACAAAAGGATTTTCTACCAAGGGATTGGGGATAATCTAGGTTTGTGAATTCGAATGTCAATTACATGTTTGGAATTGGAATTGTAGATGAATTAGGTTACATTAGATGAAAATTGAGAGGATTCTATGCCTAGCCACTCTCTTACCTTAATCTTCACCATAAGCTTTGTGTTATTTTGTTTTGGTAAATCCTCATTCTTGTTTCATGATTCATTTCTTAATTCACTTGCAAATACTAGTGTCACTTTAATCATAGCATGTTGTTCATTAGTTCAAATAGTACCTCTTTAGTTCAATTTGATAGTTGAAACGCAATCCTCGTGGGATCGACAACTCTACCTATCACTCTATTACTTGTCACGATTTGGTGCACTTGCCAATTTGTTAACACCTTCCATTTGGGAGTTGAGGACTGGTCCTCCATCCTTTTGACCGGTTCCAAAGATAATTTGTTCCGTTATTAAGTGATTGGTGATATTAATTTAAGCTAATGATATGATTAGTATAATTTAATTAAACAACTTAAGAATATAAAAATAACATGAACACAAGAAGAGGGATACTGTGAAACCCAGAAGAATCAATTGTTTATCCTGAGAGAATCTTCCGACATAAACACCAATCCAAAAATTTTTCTACGCAAAGACAAATTTGGGAAGCATGGAATTGCAATGAACACCAAACAAAAATGGGTTAATAATCAAATCCAACACCTATGGTGAGACCCGTTATGAAGGTTGGAAACTGGCTACCTCGAAGGTGTTCTTTCTGGAAATCCAGACACATCTTAACGAAGCCCATTCGATCATTGCCCATCGAAAGCTTCAACAAATTCAACAAATATCCCAAAAACAAGAAGCAAAAACAGAGGACAATGTTGGATGTATATCCTGATATAAAAAAAAAATCATAAACCAAAACACATTGGAAAATTAAGGTCCACGACTTTCTGCATTGCAACTTTGTGTGAAATGTCTTATGAAGGTTCGAAGCCAGTGAAAAAAGAGGAGGACAACAACAACAAGAGTTCCGCTTCCAAAAGGGAAAAGCTCACAACCTCAAACACTAAACCTCCTCGATCGTCCAAGGTTCCAAAAGTGAAAAAAAGAAGAGGTTTCTTGTTGTTCTCACCTATACGCATAAATGAGTGGCTTTTTCCTTGTTGTTTCTCTTGTTCAATCTTTCTATTTCATATTTTTATCATCAACAATGCTTCTATTATCCCTAAAACACTCTTTTCGAAATTTGAATCAACAATACCCACCATCTCCTCAAATCAACCTCCACCCGTTCCGCCGCACGCTTCCGCCAACACCAACTCCCTCTCCCCCTTTGTAACGTCCCAGGCTGCTCACCGAATTGTCGACTGCCCCCACAAACCAACACGGGTCTTTTCAGCGTGTTTTGTCATCACTCACATACTTCCTAGGAAAACTTTCCAGGAGGTCATGTATCCCAGAATTGCTCCAAGTCAAGCACGTTTCACTAAGGAGTTCCTAAGTGATAAACTCCCTAAAAGAAGATGCATCTTATTGTTATAGGTAGTACCAATCAATTCCTTTAAGCCTTCCTCAATTGTACAGTCTTATACCTATAAAGTCTCGAAATCCCTCAAGTATACAATCTCATACCTATACAGTCTCAGGATCCCTCTCGTTTCGATGTGAAATCGGTTCATTCATGTGTCCCTCCGCCTATAAGCCTGTCAGGAGCCGCTCCTTGTCCGTGCTTCATCTTTTCCATCGGTGATCACTCTTCGCCCTCGTCAGCCTCGGGTGTTACACCTTTCACCGGGCAGCGACTACACCATTTCCTTCAACCTCAGCTCTCACCCTCCCCAACCCATAACCTTCTACATGGACACGTGCAACAACCTCGTCTGGTTTCCATATGCTCCACTCAAATGTATACTCCGCGACAACAAACCCAACCCTACATCTTCATCCTTCATCCGTAACATCTCTAAAACCAACATTGTTTCATGCAAATCCCCTGCACGTTCTGCAGCACACAACTCCATATCTTCTTCTGATCTTTGCGCCATGGCTCACTGACCCTCATAATTAATTGAAAACTCATTTGGTTCCCATGTGCTCCATTCAAATGCATACTATGCCTACGGCAATGGTAGCTTAATCCGTTAAGGTTGAACCCGATTCTCCGCCACTCGTTAAGGTTGATACTTCAACATCTTGCTCCAAAGAACCTAAAGTCAAAAAGGAAGACAACAACTATGACGTCATCCCCTTGTTGACGGAAAAGACAAGGATGACAAATCCAAATCTGACACCTCAGATTTGTAAATTCAGAGAATGGGAATAGGGTTGAAGCTGGTGAAGAGGGGGCTCCAATACGGCCATTTCTTCCGCCGGACACAAAGATGGAGGCGGGGAACGGTGGAGGAAAGGGGGCTGAGGCGTCGGAGGAGAGAAATGACAGAAGTGGATAGACTAAGATGGATGAGAGGGTTAGGGATGAGGGGAGATTTTATTTTTCCTAATCGATTATCGATTTATCCGATTCCACCCAACACATCTCAACCATTTGTTATTTTATATATTAAATCAATGGTCAATATTTATGGAGGACTGGTCCTCCTAAAAAAGATTGGAGGATCGAAGATGTAATGTGATTGATGTGTATAATATGATATAAAAGAAAAATTAATAAATTCTACAACAAAATAATAAAAGAGAGTGGTCTTCTCTTTTTTGGATTGGTTACAAACTTTAATGTATCAAATCCATGTTTTGATGTATGGTTGATCATTGGTTAGGGTGCCCCTCTACCCGCTTAATAAAATTTGCTTATAAATAAAAATTCTATTATACTTTACTCTATCTATAAAAAAAGAATATAAATAAAAAAATTTAATGTGATCAAGAATTAACTCTTAAAATTACTTTCACAATTAAGTAATTAATTGATTCTACAATATAGTTGAAAAATAAACTATAATATTTTTGAAATATTCTTAAGATACAATAAAATATTTTTAAATATTCTAATATTGTATATACATAATATTATTCATCATTGTTTGGCGAATCCAATTTTCGCAACCACAGACAACACCCTTGTGGGGAAATACAATTTTCACACAAGTTTTCACATTAAGAAAACGATGGCTAACTGCAAAAATAGAACACCAATAATTAAAAGGCCTAACGTGGGTCACTTTTGCATCTATATCAGACATACGGTACTTAAAAAGAGTAACGCACACCAACATTTGGCACCATTTAAAATCAAATGTCGATGAAATGCAAATCCATTTATTGAAGCATCATTCTTTCAAATACTAGTTAATACATTTTTTCTCTCTCACACATCTCTTATATTATTGATTGATATGTAGCAATAACAAAATCAAAATGCTTATTTTTTTTTTGTTTCCGAGATATCATTCACACGCAACTGTATAGATTAATCCATCGAGTCGGGAAGGATTACAAAGATGGTAAAGCTCTTCCTCAAGAGTTTTAACGATATGCATTTCCAGTGCTAGGATTCGAACTCGACACCACTAATTAAACTAGAAGAGACCCATATAATCTCATCCAAACGCTTTTGGATTATCAAAATGCATATATACCTAACAAACGAAGTAATTAACTATAATAAAATAATAAAAATTATCTCTTATATTATTAGTGGTCCATGTAACAACATTAAGTGTATATATATATATATATATATATATATATATATATATATATATATATATATATATATATGAAGTAAGATTAACTATAACTAACATGTATATAATATATATAGTATTATTCATCATTCTTTGTGGAATATTCAACTGTTTCTAGGCCCATTGATGGAAGAACCTCCTCTAACGGTGGACTATAAAACCCAAGGGGCAGACCCTCGGGTCACCACCACAAATTAATCATCTGACCTGCCCTTTTGCTTGCCAATATTCTTGGTTGGTACTCAACTTCTTCACAACACAACATACTCAAATGGCCTCTACTACCCGCTTGTTTTTCTTAGCTTTCTTCATTGCTTTGTCACTCTTCAGCATTGGCAAGGTCCAAGCAAATAGAAAACTTTTGGCACCAACAGTGCCTGGTTTGGGCAACTTTCGTGGCCTAAATTTTCCTCCTTTCCCGCCAGTGACTGAGTGGCCAGAGTACAGGTTGCCTCCACCAATTTTTACAAATATTCCAGATGTCTCCTCAATTCCCTCAGTTCCATCTTTCTTCTCCCCACCAGCTGCCACAACTACCAAACCTTGAGGACTAGTATTTGGTACCTTGATGTTCCCAGCGGCTACGTGTGGTGTTCTCTAGCTAGCTAGCTATATATAGGTTGCGTGTATTTGTAGCTAGTAAAATATTAATAAAGGTTCATGCACAAGCCTTCTCACCCATGTTTACTTTCTCCTTAGATTGGCTGAGTTTGGCATGCATGTAGAGCCATGTTAATTAATCCCATGATGTGTTCTCCCCGTTTTATTTGCATACGTTTAATGTATGAATGAAAAATCTACTCTCTTTTTTTTCTGCAATAATTAAAGTATTTCATTCATAAGAACCAGCTTAAGCATTAAAAAAAATCTACTCTCTTTTCACAATTATACTAGCAAGATCATGAGTGTTCCAGAAAGGATAAAAGGCTATTGAATGCTGGACAACCAATAGTCCGCATTCACATTATACTTTTTCAATTTTGTGTGGGATCCCCAATTGTATCGTCTGTTTGGTTTGATCATTTTCTATTATTTCTTATTTTTATTTTTAGTAAAAATAAAAAATGAGCTTAAAAATGTGTTTGGTTCAGTTTAATGAAAATGTTTTCACTGAAAACATTTCTTGAATTGACCTAAATCTGGAAACAAAAAAAAATGTTTTAGTGTTTTCCTTCCAAATTTTTGAAAAAAGGATATGAAAAAAGAAAATAGTAGCTCAAAATAAATGTGTTTTCAAATTTTTCAAAATTTGAAAATAAAAACAATTTTCAAAAAATAAAAACAAAAAATTAAAATCAAAAATGAAAATGCAAACCAAATAGTTATTCTAATTTTCTAAATAGTTCAAGGCAATCAACATTGTTTTCTAATAATACCTTCTCACATTGTTTTATAATCAAATTCTTTTTTTTTTTTGTTCTCATAATCAAATTCTTTTATGATGTTATAATACATAATTAAATATTATATAACGATACTGATCAGAGGAGTTTCAGCGTATGCATCTAACCAGATCCGAGAAGCTAAGGTTCTGTTTGGCAAAAATAGCTGATAAACTAACTTATGGGTGATAAGCTAATTTTTAGCTGAAAGCTTATAGCTTATAGCTGATAGTTGAAAAACTAGCTGATTGAATTTGAAGTGTTTGATAAAATTAGCTGTTAAACTAGATTATAAATGTAAAATGACATAAAAGGACATATTTATGATAAACATAGTAAATTGAGAATTTCATTAAATGAGTGAGGGTAAAAATAAGAGAAAAGTCAATAAGCTATAAGTTATAAGCCATAAGTTAAATAAATTAGCTTATGAAAAAAAAACTATAAGCTCATGAGATAAGCTTGTTTACCAAACACTTCTACTTTGATCAAATTAGCTTATAAGTTAGTCAAATAAGTTATAAGCTAGCTTATTGAACATGCCAAACAGAGCCTAAGTTTTTTTATCTATTAAATGGAAATATTCTGAAAATGAAAAAAATTTATATATGAACAAATCTACATAATATACTTATACTTAATACCGATTAGAGATTACGAAATAGAGGTCAAAAGTAGTAAATAAATACAGCTGAAACAAAACTATTAGCGCTAACTAAATATTGAAGATATACAAAGGCACAAGGTCTTGTCATCACAAACTCTGGTAACAAATCAATTAAGTTTAAACTATTGTTTTTTTTTTTTTTTTGGGTCCTCCACCAGGGGTTTAAACTTTTGTTTTGATTTTGCAACTAAAAATGAAGGACTAATAAATAAAGATGAATCGATCACGACATTATCATATTCAAATCAAATCAAAATTTACGAAAATAAAAAGAGATATAATGACAAACGAACTTAACAATCAATCAACAAGCCAACAAAAAAGCAAAAAGTGTGGCTGCTGGGATTCGAGCCCAGGTCTCCACGGCCACAACGTGGAATTCTTACCACTAAACTACAGCCACTTGATAATAAAGAGGTGCATTTTAAACATTTTAACCTGCTTTAAGTTTGACCTGAAACGCGCATTCTTTTATGATGAATTTTCTAATATCCTAAGAATAATTTTATTCTACCTAGGTAACTCAATTCGATGGTGAAAGTTATTTAACTTAACTCACTAACATGATCCATTTAATTAAAATGACGCATTCTGATTGAACATGATAACTTTTATCCGAAAATTATATAGGATGTAAGAGACAACACCTTTTTTTAAACTAAACGCTATTTATTGCTAAAGGTGATTAATTGCTCATGCGCCGTGGACCATCTAAGCGTGTGTTTAGAATAACTTTCAAAATTAAATTATTTTAATATTTGATTATGTGGAGAATTAATTTTTGTTTGAGTAAATATCAAATTTGGTCCCTAAAATAATAGGATAATATCAACTTAGTCCCTCACATTATCAATATTCCAAAATGATCCTTGGAATTTCAAAATGTAGCAAATGCATCCTTGACATTATTCACTTAGATTCAAATACATCTCTGACATTACCAACTTAATGTCATTATAGTCCATGCAAATATCAACGAAAGGACGAATCTGGATCATTTTGGAATATTGATAATGTGGGGGATTAAGTTGATATGACCATACAATTTCAGGGATCAAAGTGGGTATTTACTAGTTTTTGTTTACGTATATAAGATGAAAAACGATTTTAAGATAATCAATTTTGTTTAGATAGTATAAAAAATTAATTTTATATAGTAAATTATAAAAAAAATATATGAAGTTATTTGTATAGAATAATAATATTTGATTGATAGTTAGTTATATAGAGCTAAAATGGAAAAATGTGATCGATTTCAAATTAATCAAAAGTTATTTTCAAATAAGTTTCAACTTGTAGCTTTCTTGAAAATCATTTTTTTTTACCAACATGTGGTTGGTCCGAGTGGTAAGGGATTCTGACATCTTAAGTAAGTGGTCAGGGATTTGAATCCTGATTCTTGTGTATGGAGAAAACCTGGTTCGGAGAGAAGAACTCACCTTGTGTGTCCAACAGGTTTCCTGACAGAGATTAGTCACTACTAATGATGGTGGATACTTCATACTAATATTATAATTAAAAAAAACATTTTTCTATAAAAAAAAGTATTTTTTTATACTTTAAGCTAAATTGCCAAACATATTAAATTAATCTCAAAATAATTTTTTTAAAAAAAGAAAATTTTCCAAAAAAACTAAGTTGTTCAAACATACTCTATGTTATATACATATGTTTTTCCGTCAATCTCTACCAAGCTACAAGTTAGCAAGGATGAAATAACAAGTGTTAACAATTGGGCATGAGACAACGGACAACACTATTGAGGGTCAGGAACAATTAATAATATATTGAGAATGTTTTAGGGGGTGTTTGATAGATAAAGTTTTTTTTGTTGCTCCGAGATTTGGTAGGTCTTCAACATTTTTGACAGTATTATTGGGAATTTTTGAATATATTTATTAAAAAGTGGTTTTAAGATAATTTTTTTTGTTTGGATGACATAAAAAATTATTTTTATATAATAAATTAAAAAAATTATGTAGTTATTTAATTAGATTAATAATTGATGCTTTTAAAAAAAAAAGTAATGTAAATTTTTTTTCATGTTTATCATTAATTATTTTTATTTTATTTAAATTGCATAATATTTGTAATTTTTTTTTTCTCTCTGTGGAAACATGTCAAATTGATAAATATAGATAATTATTAGATTATTTCTCAAAATGCAAAATGTTATTAAAAAATGAGTAATAAATGCTAAATAAAAATATTTGAGTCATAGACAATATAAATATCAAACACAAATGCCTAGTTTTCTACAAAAGCTTTAACAATGTCATCTCTCATTGAATCTCAAATAAGATCCATGTACTCATAACACATATCATCCATGTCTTGAGGGAAGTCATTGTCATCATTGGTAGCATCATCATCATTGTCTCGTATATGATCATTAGCAATAATATTATTAAACTCAACATTTGTGATGCCATTTTATCTAGTAAAGTTGTGTATTGTCATTATAGCAATAATTATTTGAATCTGGGTGGAATATTTAAATTTGGACATGTGATTCGGAATTGCAAATCTATTCTTCCACACTTCAAATGTCCTTTCTATAGTGTCCCTTAAGCTAGAATGAAAATAGTTGATGGCCTCGTTGTGACTATTAAACCCAGTAGTTTGCCTGAAATCTGGAGTATGATATCGCTAACATAGTCACATTTATATTGCCCTAAATAGCCAATGGATGTTGGATAACCAACATTAACCAAATAATATTTTCCTCAACGACAATTGAAAAAGATGAAGCCAAACATCATAGAAACATACAAGTAATATGTAAAGGATTAAGTAGAATATCGAACCTGTGGGAGGATGTGGAAATTTTAAGTTTGCATCACGTAATGCTTTATGAAAAATTCTAATATCATGCACTCCCTACCTTCCCATTGCATGTGAAACACATCACAATCACAAACAACCATGACATTTTGGTTGGTATATCCTTTTCTACCTAGATATTTTGCATGCTCACTTTGAGGCACCACATAAAGAATATGAGTTTCATCAATTGCTCCAATACAAACTTTAAAAAATGGGTCAATATCTTATGTCATATTGATTCCGTGTATGAATATTGTTGAAAGAGGGATCATGTGGCTTGATCGATAACTTCAAACAAGCCACTAAAACTTTGTGGAAACATGTACTAACAGTTTCACCATAGTGTTGGAATATCTCTTGAATCATTCTATTGCTTACCCTATGTCCAACAACGTTAAAAAACATTACAACCATCTCTAACATCCCTATATTTTTTGTATGCTTCAATCCATGCTCAATTAATTTATCATAAAAGGCATAAAAAAACATATTTTTCCATGCTAAACATTTCATAACAATGAATATCATAGCGAAATAATATTTCTTGAACCCAGGTATGTCCTTTTACAGTTAATATACTAGTTCGTTGTGGTTCTTTGCACAAGTATTTCCAACTATAATCAATAATCAATAAAGCCCCTTTTGTTAGTATAAATATAATATCTTTAGTTTTGTCAATATCAATATTTTCGTTTTGCTATCAACCAATTATAAATTATCATATCATTAAAAATATTTTACTTTTATATTAACTATCTTAAAAATCATCCATATAATAGTTGCATACCAATTAAACTTTATTATATGAAAATAAATTTTCCCATATACATACAAAGAATTTTAAGTGGGTAAAACCTTATCAAAATTTTCAGTGTTTGCGTGTGTGTATCTTTATCGGTGAATTCAATGGATGAATTCTCTGATAGTTTAAGCGTAATTTATTCTGTTTAGATGATCCAATTAAAAGATGATAATCATTTGACTTGATCTATTAATATGATTCATTTAATCGAGATGACGAATTCTAATTAAATAAATAATTTTTATCTCAAAATTATTAAGGGTATAAAAAAAAACACCGATCTCTATCTCTTTTTCACATAAAAAATACACACGGATCCATTCCTGTTCCTATTATTGTTGTACATAGACACATTGCAGTAGAACTATAAAATTCACCAAGCACAACCAGCAACGAGGCGACGTACCGCAACGCGACCAGTCACTCTCCAACTGCTTCTTTCTCGGCATACCCTGTAAGATTGCTCACCTTCAATTTTGATTCCAATTCGTTTTCATTTCATGATTATACGGAATCGACATATTTGAATGACGCAGTGTTGTTATTGTTCATTGAATTGAATAGAATAAAACTCGTGCCTTCCCATTTCAAACACAGATATATGTAATTCATTTATAGATTATTATTTTTTCTTACTTAATTGTTTACCAATAAGAGTTGAAATTTTAGCTAATGATATGTGCAATTTGATTGTTGGTTAAATATTGTATATAATATAAAAGAGTTTCATAATCCTATGTAGCTCAGTACTATATCTCAGTTAGGCAGGGCAAATGAAATTTTTGGTCTTGTTGAATGGATCTGTGCAACTAGTTCATGCAGTTTCAAAGGAAACTGAATCCTTGAATATAGCTTTAGCAATTCTACTGGAGGACTTCAATTTATATCTGATTATTGTAACCTATGTAATGAAGTGTGTTTCTTGATTATTATTATTTCTGTGGTTTTATTTACTTAATGTGATAATTGGATTGCAATCTATATGAATTTTCAGGGCCTTATCATTGTGCTCTAAAAGGGAAATTAGATGGGGAGTGTTACTGAAGGGAAGTTAAGGTTTTGTATTGACAGAGGGGGCACATTTACTGATGTTTATGCAGAAATCCCGGGTCAGCCTGATGGGAGAGTTTTGAAACTTCTATCAGTTGACCCTTCTAACTATGATGATGCACCGGTGGAAGGTATACGGAGAATCCTTGAAGAATTCACTGGCGAAAAAATTCCACGCAACTCAAAAATACCCACTGAGAAGATCGAGTGGATAAGGATGGGTACAACTGTAGCAACAAATGCACTTCTAGAGAAAAAGGGAGAAAGGATTGCTGTGTGTGTGACTCAAGGCTTTCGAGATTTACTCCAGATCGGTAACCAGGCTCGCCCCAGCATATTTGATCTTACTGTGTCAAAGCCATCAAATCTCTATGAAGAGGTTGTAGAGGTGGAGGAGAGAGTTCAGCTTGTTCAGGCTAAGGAAGAAGAAGAAGAAGAAAATCAGGGTGCTTCTTCATCATTGGTTAAAGGAATTTCAGGGGAGCTTATCAGGATTGTAAAGCCTCTTAATGACGAAGCACTGAAGCCTGTACTGAAAATTTTATTGGAGAAAGGAATTAGTTGTTTGGCTGTTGTTTTGATGCACTCGTACACATATCCACTGCATGAACAACAGATTGAGAAGTTAGCTTTGAGTCTGGGATTTAGACATGTTTCTATATCTTCTGCTTTGACTCCAATGGTCCGTGCTGTTCCTCGTGGCCTAACAGCTAGTGTAGATGCTTATCTGACCCCAGTTATTAAAGAGTACCTGTCAGGATTCATCTCCAAATTTGATGAGGGAGTGGGGAAGTTGAATGTTTTGTTTATGCAATCGGATGGAGGACTTGCACCAGAGAGTACCTTTTCAGGGCACAAAGCAATTTTGTCTGGCCCTGCTGGTGGAGTTGTTGGTTACTCACAAACTCTTTTTGGACTTGAAACAGATAGGCCATTAATTGGCTTTGATATGGGAGGTACATCTACAGATGTGAGTCGATACGCTGGAAGTTATGAGCAAGTGCTGGAAACCCAGATTGCCGGTGCCATAATACAAGCACCTCAGCTTGACATAAACACTGTGGCTGCTGGTGGTGGTTCAAAGTTGAAGTTCCAATTTGGAGCTTTTAAAGTTGGACCAGAATCAGTTGGAGCACACCCTGGTCCTGTATGTTATCGGAAAGGTGGAGAGTTGGCAATTACAGATGCCAACCTAATTCTGGGATATGTTATTCCTCATTATTTCCCATCCATATTTGGGCCAAATGAAGACCAGCCTCTTGATGTCAAGTCAACAAGAGAAGAATTTGAGAAGCTTGCCAGGCAAATAAATGCATACCGAAAGAACCAGGATCCATCTGCAAAAGACATGACAGTGGAAGAGATTGCACTTGGTTTTGTCGATGTTGCTAATGAGACAATGTGTCGTCCAATAAGGCAGTTGACTGAAATGAAGGGCCATGAGACAAAGAACCATGCACTTGCTTGCTTTGGAGGTGCTGGACCTCAGCATGCTTGTGCTATAGCTAGGTCATTAGGTATGAAAGAGGTGCTCATTCACAAATTTTGTGGGGTGTTAAGTGCATATGGCATGGGATTGGCAAATGTTGTGGAAGAGGCACAGGAGCCTTATTTTGCAATCTATGAAGCTGAATCTATTATTGAGGTCTCACAAAGAGAAGGTGTATTACTGGGACAGGTAAAGCAGAAGTTGCAAAATCAAGGATTTAAAGAGGAAAATATTTTGACAGAGACATATTTAAACTTGAGATATGAAGGTACAGACACTGCCATCATGGTCAAAAGACAAATAGGTGAAGATGGAAAATCATGTGACTATGCTACTGAGTTTTTGAGGCTGTTTCAGCAGGAATACGGCTTTGAACTCCAGAACAGAAATATTGTGATTTGTGATGTTAGAGTTCGCGGTATAGGAGTTACTAATATATTGAGGCCACGAGCCATAGAACCTGCCTCTGGCAGTCCTATAGTTCAAGGCTACTGTAAGGTTTACTTTGGGAATGGTTGGCAGGAAACACCTCTCTATACGCTTGAAAATCTAGGGTATGGCCATATGATATCTGGCCCAGCAATCATCATGAATGGCAATAGTACTGTGATTGTAGAACCCAACTGTAGAGCCATTATAACCAAATATGGGAATGTCAAGATTGAAATTGATTCCCCTTTGAGCAGTATTAAAATGTCAGATAAAGTTGCCAATGTTGTGCAGCTCTCCATCTTCAATCACAGATTTATGGGTATAGCTGAGCAGATGGGAAGGACTTTACAAAGAACTTCCATTTCAACAAATATCAAAGAACGGCTTGATTTTTCTTGTGCTCTATTTGATCCTAGTGGGGGCCTAGTTGCAAATGCACCTCATGTTCCTGTCCATCTAGGAGCTATGTCTAGTACGGTTCGGTGGCAGCTCAATTACTGGGGTGAAAATTTAAATGAAGGAGATGTTTTGGTCACTAATCATCCTTCTGCCGGAGGTAGCCATCTTCCTGATATAACTGTTGTTACACCTGTTTTCTTCCATGGGAAATTAGTATTTTTTGTGGCAAACAGAGGGCATCATGCTGAGATTGGGGGCATTACTCCTGGAAGCATGCCTCCGTTTTCAAAGTCCATATTGGAGGAAGGAGCTGCCATAAAGGCATTTAAGCTGGTTGAAAAGGGTGTCTTCCAAGAAGAAGGAATTGTTAAACTTCTCCAGGCCCCAGGCTCTGATGAGCGGGGAAATAAGATCCCAGGAACTCGTAGGATTCAGGATAACTTATCAGATCTGCATGCACAAGTAGCGGCAAATCAAAGAGGAATTTCTCTAGTCCAAGAACTCATTGAACAGTATGGTCTGGAAATCGTTCAAGCTTACATGAACTATGTCCAGATGAATGCAGAAGAAGCAGTAAGAGAGATGCTGAAGTCTGTTGGTCATAGAATTTCATCCGAGTCAAATGAAAACTCCGTGACTATCGAAGAAGAGGACTACATGGATGATGGATCTATTATTCATTTGAAACTGAGCATTGATTCTAATAAAGGAGAGGCAGTTTTTGATTTTGGCGGGACAAGTCCAGAAGTTTATGGTAATTGGAATGCACCAGAAGCTGTAACAGCTGCAGCAGTCATATACTGTGTTCGCTGTTTGGTGGATGTTGATATTCCCCTCAATCAAGGCTGTTTGGCTCCAGTAAAGATTCATATTCCAGAAGGCTCATTTCTGTCTCCTAGTGATAGTGCTGCTGTAGTAGGAGGTAATGTCCTTACATCTCAGAGGATAACTGATGTTATATTTACTGCATTTCAGGCTTGTGCTTGTTCACAGGGTTGTATGAATAATCTTACATTTGGAGATGATACTTTTGGTTACTATGAAACCATTGGCGGTGGGAGTGGAGCTGGTCCTACATGGGATGGGACCAGTGGAGTACAGTGCCACATGACAAATACAAGAATGACTGATCCAGAGATACTTGAGCAAAGATATCCAGTTATTCTGCACAAGTTTGGACTTAGAGAAAACAGTGGGGGAGATGGGTTTCACAGAGGTGGTGATGGACTTGTCAGAGAAATAGAGTTTAGGCGCCTGGTTATTGTTAGCATTCTTTCTGAGAGACGTGTCCATGCACCAAGAGGGCTCAAGGGAGGGAAACATGGTGCTCGTGGTGCTAACTACCTTATAAAGAAAGATAAACGGAAGATTTATCTTGGTGGTAAGAATTCAGTTGAGGTGCTTCCAGGGGAAACTCTTCAGATTTTGACTCCTGGTGGTGGCGGATGGGGTTCTCCATTATAAACTTTCTTTAATTTTGGGGGAGAAAAGTCAAGGAAACGGCTTCATGTTTGATGTTCTGGTGAGATTTAGCGTCAAAACTGTCTTCTTGTTATGGATTGATGTACGACACATACTTTGATGCCAATCAATAAAGTTTAAATAATTCTATTTCTATCTTAATTTCATTGTTCAAGTATTTTGAACTCACTCTTATTTTGAGCACACAATTTTTTTCAGTTCTTTAACATAAATCTTATTATTTTATAATTTTGTTTTTCTCATCTATCATAAAAATTTGTGGAATCTTTATGATGGGTGATCCCCACTTGGTGGAATAACTTTGGCTGTTACTATCATCTCAAAATGGATCCCTCTCATTTGAGCCATTGTCACTTATCATATAATCTCAAGGAAAGTTGGCAATTATTTGCCAATATCAGTTAACTCTGGTTCGTTCTAACATGTGCACCAGTTTTGAAACCTGTTGAGCCGGTTGCTATTGGGAAAAGTTCTAATTGCGAGAACATTCCTTCCCAAGTCTGTTATTTATTTTAGGTGACTATATTAAAAAAACATAAAAATGGGGTGTTGTGGTCTTCTTCACTGAAACTGAATTGTTTTAGCTCAGCATTTTTGAATAATAGAAGCAATCTTCCTTACATAAGCTCTTATATGTATGAGTTTTATCATTGTTTTGAAGTTTTCTAATCCGCCTTTTGTCGTAGGTATTTGTGTTGTTTTCCAATAAAAAAATGACATGTGTAGCAACTCATCAATAAAAATATAACAGCCGTTAATGTCTTATTTTCTTTGGAAAACAACACTACAAATACATGTAGGATATTACCTAAGTTTTGTTCTATTATTAATTCATGGGGATTAACGAGTGTACATAAGCACAGAAAAATAGCAAGAAACTCGAGGAAAAACAATCTCTTTATTCGTAGCACAATCATATAATTATAGTTAGAGCTATGGAAAAGAAATACAAACAGGCTACATCATTGGCACATTCAGCTATCCCTGGGGGCACAAATTCAAAAACTTGAAAAGAGACCAAACCAAAGAAAGCATCGGCAAGAAGCCAACCATGTAACACTACAGATCATAATAACATATCACAGCAACACCTGGCAAGCTAGCACTTATTAGGTGCCATGTCTGCCTCATTCAACCCCACCATTGGTGCACTGCAACTCCCTCATCCCTCAGTCTTCCATACAAGGCCAAGCACTCCCAATATGCTCTGCCACTCTTCTTTCTCTTCCCGGTTTGCCACCATTCATTGTTGCACTCAAGGAAGAGTTCATCCACTAAATAGGTGGTCTTTTTCTTTATCATATGCTCCACCACATCTGCTTCTGCCTTCATCACAACATACTCTTCCTCCTTCACATGCTTGGACAACCAAGCAGAAACATCAGTATGGGGCACAACCGGGTCTTCTGGTGCAACAAGGAGACTGTGAATCTCAAATTTTGCACTCTTCTTTGGGTAGTTCCTCTCGAACCATTCAATTGCAGCTCTATTTTCCTCAGGCAATCCAACGCCTAAGAAGACTCTTCGCTTGTAACCTTCAAGAGAATCACCCAACAGGTCAGGCAGGTACCTGATCTTCAACTTCTCCTTTGATTTAGCCAAATCCTTTCCTGGTGGCTCTAGGAGCACATCTTCAAGACCCTTTAAGGCTGCTGTCTTGGCCTCAGTTTCCAATTGGAAAAGCTTTCTCTTTGGTGAAGCATCCACCAACTTATTGGCCAGGCCAAGTTTCCTCAAAGCAACAATGATAGAGCCATGTCGCCTAAGATACACAACTTTATAATCAGATAGTTTTCTGAAACCAGCATTTGATGGGTTAATGCTCAATGGGAAAGCCACAATGCCATTAACTTTCAGAATGCGATCAGCAAACTTAGTATCTTCAAAGCTAGGCATGAACACAAAATCATATGACTCATCTGGTAAAGAGCTTTTTGTCTCCAAATCAGAGTACATAACCACATTAACTTCATTGTTCAAAAGAGCAATACCCTCAAACCCGTGTAGAGGGCTCATAATGAGAGCCTTATCCTCTTTTTTGAGAAGACCCTCCTCTCCCAAATCATGCAGAACCAAATTCAATATCTCAGCATTGATGGACCCAAATTCAGAATCTCCAAATCCAGAAAAAACAAGTGAATGTGAACTTAATGAGAATCCCTTAAGAATAGACCCCAATAAAAGTAACATAAGAAGAATCATAGCCAAAAACAAAAACCGTGACACAGTGTGAAAAACCTGTGCATCAGGAATCTGAATCACCAAAACAGTATCAGAATTGAAACCAATCCTTCCACCATGCAAATGCTTCATCTTGCCACAGTTCCTAGCCTTATATTCACGACCCAATTCCATTGATTTCAAGGCCAACTGAGCAAGACCCTTGTCAGAAACTTCAAGTACTGTAGCTTAGAGAGTTTGAAAATGCTTGAATTGAGTAAAATGAAGATGACCCAGATGCAGAAAAGTGAAGATGATTGCGAGAAAGAAGAAAGAGAAAACCAATGATTCAAAAAGGTGAGAGCTTTAGCGGGTGCAGAACCTAGAAGCGGTGTGGTTTCCACCCACAAGTGCAACACGGGAATTTTGCTTTCTACAATATAAGAGCATCAACTGCATCATCCTCTCTACCTCCATTGTGCTGTTCTTTCTTTAAAACGGTGGCGTTTCCAGAGTTTCACCCAGTTGTTGTTGCCATATGAATGTGAAACTCAGGCACCACCAGAGGAAGAACAAAAAAAAAAAAAATCAAACCTTTGCAGAGGAGGAAGAAAGGAATGATGAGATTAATGTGGGAAGAAGCAAAGTTTGTTGTGAATGGGGAATGAGAAAGTGTTGTGTTGTGAATGGGGAATGGGAATTTATTGAGGGAGAAGAGAGGATGGAGATGAATTGTTCGCTTTATTTAGAAGTTCGGGATTTTGATTTGATGCCGTGTGAGAGCAGTGTTGTTACTTATGTTAGCAAAGAACATCAACTTTGTTTAGTTTTTGTTATATTTAGCATTCATGACGAGGTTGGATCAGTTCTTAAATGGTTCATTGGAATTTAATGGTTGTCTCAAATTTCCATTTCTTTTTCCCGTTTATTTCATTTTTTTTTCCTTTACCCAAAATATAAATAGATGTCTGGATACTAATTTGGTTTTTCATTTGCTCATCATATTCGAGTTTTTCTTTTTACTAAAGACCCAAAATCATCCGCGACAAAAACCGATGTACCACTTTTGGTCCCTTAGAAAAAGAAAGTCATTGATTAATCTCTGAGAATGATAAAATAGGAACACGTTAGTCCTTCCATTAGTTACCGTTTTGAACCCCCCGTTAAAAAGCTGATGCGTACTGTTATAATGCCTATATCTCCGTTAACCATTTCCACAGTGCATTGTAGTTGCTTCTGGGTATTCAAGTTTCAGATCCCCGTTGGCCATTTGTTTTTTCTTCTCTTAATTCCATTATCAGCATTTACTTTCTATTCATATTCTAATTCATCTTCTTCATACTCTGTCTCTAATTCATTTTCTCTGCTCTTGTTCACTAAGTTTCTCCCTTTATTTTCTCTTTCTCTGTGTTGATGTTGGTGAAGAAAGGAATGATTATTTTTTACTACTTGCTTGCCCCAACTGTGTGATTTTTGGGATAGTTGTGTGATATTGATGTTTTGTGAAACAAAATGAAGATATGGTCAGTTTGGGGAGCTTGACTTTCTTCAAATTCAGATGCTCACAGAGCAAATTCAATGAAGCACTAAAATGGATCAACGATGATAAGACCACTTGGATTCAATATATCAATTCCTGAGTTATATCACAAACAAGAACGGGAGCAAAATTTGTACCCTTGTAACGATGGAAAATCATCTAGGTGGTAGTAATGGCGTAAGGGTTCTATTTTCATGAGGAAGAAGAAAGGTGCAAAACGTCACCAATTTGTTACTTTATTTTTGTTAGGGACTAAAAGTGTGTCCATGTTTTTTGTCAAGGGTCAAAATGGGTCTTTAGTCTTGTTTTAATTTTGTTTTGTTTTATTTTTTATTATATATTCCATACTAGATTGACATATCACCACACTAAAGAACACATGGGCTTACTAACGGGACACATCAACAAACTAACAGACGTGTGGGGAGGTAAACTAACGGAGGGACTAACGTGTCCTTATTTTGTCATTCTCGAGGACTAAATGGTTTTTTTTTCTTAGGGACTAAAAATGTACCTCGTGTTTTTGTCGGTGACTATTTTAGGGCTTTAGTCTTTTTTTTTTTTTTTGGCGCTGACAATGAGTATGGTCCGGTTAGAGTATTATAATAATCATTCCCTACCGGGTTTTACAAAAATACCTATATCCAAATTCATGCCCATGTCGATAGCAACTTTAATATCGGTATCTTTATCCGTTTGGTAGCTAATTCTTCATACATATCCGTACTTGTTAGTCGTTACCATATGTTTTTTTTTTTGTAATCATGACATAAGTATAAAGTATCCACCATTGTTAGCAGTGACTAATCTCCGTCAAGGAACTTGTTGGGCATACAAGGTGGGTTCTCCCCTCCCAACCAAGCTTTCTCCATACACAAAAGTCAGGATTCGAACCCCTCATTATCACATTTTGATTAACTATAAAAAAATTAATAAATAAACAAAGAACATTGACTAAAAATAAAAATATAACTCTATCGAAAAACTATTTAAATTTCATCCAAACCTCATAAAATATTACAAACAAAATTATTTAACCAAATTAAAATACAAATTGAGTTATTTTATAAAATATAATGCTACTATTATATTTGAAAATTACATTTCAATAAACTATTTTTGATGAAGGGATGAGTTTGGAAGAGAGCCCGGAAGAAGATGAGCACTCCACATTTTTTTTTTGACATTCTTTAATTATTATTCTAAATATTATTATATTATTTTAACTATTTCTGTTGCCACTTAAGTATGTCACATGGCTAGACTTATGTCACCTAAGCAACTTTTATTTACTTTTGGATGACCAATTGACAAAAACACTGATTTTGCTTGATTGAAAAATTGGAGGACTCAATTGAAGCAAAAATATGAGGGATGGAATTAGTATAATGAGAAAATGAGAGAGATAAAAAGTGTAATTAAATCTTTTTTTTTTTACAATGAAAAACATCTGAAGTCAAGATTGATCTTTCTGCAATTCAATGTTTACATTTTCCGTTCATTAACAAGAACTTATACCTTCGTTGTTAAATAATATTTATTCATTTATTTTTAAAAAAGAAATGTTATTTAATACCACAACTTTTTTGACAATGACATACGAATAAAGTAGGGTAAGAGAGAATGTAATTGAAAAGAGTAGTTGCAGGAAATAATCCACCAATCAAAATGATTCCTACATAATCCAGGAAGATTATTTCATACCATTTAGGATTACTGTTTTTAAAATGATTTTAATTTTGATATATTATCGGTATAAAGTTTTGATCAATTAGAAATTATTTTCTATGTATGACTTTTAATGCAATTATTACAAAAATTAAATATTTTTATGATATAACAATTCATAATTGATCGATAATATAAAAAATCTTTACACAACGATTTAAGTGTTTTCAAATTATGGCTCAAACTTTTAATTTAAATATCTATGTTGTTAAGAACATTTCAAATTATCAAATGTCAATGCTCAATTCCAAACATGAAACCTCCCAAAATTTATGGCGAAAGGATGCTAGAGCTGTGGCAATGCAATCATATCAAGGATAACAATCATGAATTATTTCAATGATCGCCATTTCTTTTCAATATTGCATTCCCATAATTTATTCTCCATGGTTCTTTTTCCTTGATTCAAATAATTTACAATTTAGAAGGGCTTTGCTTGTGTTAATTTCATCATTGATTATCACCCCATCTAAAATTCCAATATCCCAATCTCCACTACTTATAAACCATTTGTAAGGGGGGGGGGGGGGGGGGGGAGTTGCTGAGCCTAAAAGGTATGCATTTGTGCCTTTTAAAAAGAACAAAAAATAGAAAGCAATCAATTCCATGGATGTTCTTTAGAGAATGTTTAGATAATGGATAAAGGGTATCCCTGAATTTTAGCATTCAAGTCGCTGAAATTCAACCACACTTCGGTGTGGTTGTAACCGAAAGGGTAGACCTCATTATAAGATTTTGGCTATTTGGTGTTTGTGCTCTCCACTCTAACCAAAATGGTGTATGAGCATGCATATAATTAAAAGTATTATAACATAAATTATTGGATGACATTGGTTCCTTTAAAATTTTGGGTCCCCCCCGCCCCTCTTTTTCACGAAATGCACGGGTGTAATATATTAGACTGGATGATTGTTGTTACTTGTTAGTGGGCAAAAAATAGGATTGCACTTGATGGATCTTGCATTTGCATAATTTTCTTATTTTGTTTGTTGTCATGCTCTTGCATGATTCATCCAATGTACTGTGCTCACTTTGGTGGGGGCAATTGGGCACTTGGGGTTGCATTTCAATGGCTAATTAATAACAAATTAGATTGCTAATAAGTGAATGGCGTAAGTTTATGTGCCTTGTGAACTGGGAGACTCTTTCAGCAATGTTGTTGTCATCATAGTTATTCTAATTATAACTATTCAACCGTATGAGATAAGAATGCTCATGCTTCTTATTATCATCAATTAAGGGCCAGCATCAATTCATGTTTTAGCCTAACTAATTTGTAAGTGCTTCTATGTAGGTTGGGAAGGAATGAGAACTTTGGTCCAACTCACACTTTGGAAAAGCAAACTATTGTTAAGAGTGCCTTTGTTTTATTTAATAATAAAAATCATTTTTTTAAGTTAAAAATCATTTTTAGTGATTTTAATTGTATTTGTTTAAGATTTTTTATGAAATCATTTTTAAAAAAAAAATCACTTTTATGGTTAAAATGAGAAACTATTCTCACTAGTTTATCACTAAAATCTGATTCTAGAGATGAGAGAGAAGATATATTTGTTACAGATAATGAAAAAATGATTTTCATATAATCTCTAAATTATTTTTCATAATCTATACCAAACTGGCCTAAATCATCAAACACGAATCTTGTATATTGTCGATAAGGTATTGATTTATGTGAAATCACGTTACTGATGGTACATTTGTAATTTATTTTACAAAAAACTCAGAAGCTGCAACACAGCTACTTCCAGATTTTCACGTTCACATCCAATCTAAATTACAACCAAACACATGCTAAATAGATTCAACAACGTATCTTACAAAAGTATATCTTGTATTGCCAAAATGAATAATTAGATGGGCATTGTTATGGTACCTTGAAAAATAGATGTTTGTTACCCTTCCTATATGAACCAATAAGTTGATGACAATATTTAAACATATCATGTCATACCATACAACTAATATTTATATGCAGAATATTCGAATAGATTACTTAAAGGGAAAAGAAATGAATGGTCAAATAGGAGAGGAAACATGTTTATACGGTAAAGTCGTTCCAAACCAAGTACAGGACACGTCAAACCCAGTGGAAATCCAAAGAAAATATATATTTGGACTAAATTCAACATGGTCAACATAAAAAAAAAAAAAAAAAGCATAACATGTTGAAATATTGGTCATCAACTTATTAGTGCATGTAGGAAGGATACCAAAACCACTTAATTGTCTCGTACGCTAAAATTAACGATGTTACTAACATTGGTGACAAAAAGGGTAACTTTGATTAACGTTTTATAATTAAATGACTAAAATGAATCTTTTTAAAGATAAAGAACTAAAATAAATTTAAAAAATAAGATAAAATACCAAAAATATAATTTATCCTTTATCTTATTTATAAGATATACTATAGAATAGAACTCATATAGCTCGTTCTATTCCATTTTAATATTTCTATCCATTACTATTCTGACATCTATCTCATTAGCAGCTAACAAATACCAACTATATTTGCATGATACATATGATGAAGAAAAAAATATGAATTATATAGAAATACTAAATATATATAAGAAAGAATACTTTGCTCAAATAGTTCAAACCATTCATGAAAAATTACCGTAAGGTTAAAATATTGTTTAATAACTTGCATTAGAGTATGTGTTCAATGTATGAGTGTACATTTGTGTATCTTACCCTATCAGAAAAGAGTTGAATTTTGATTTACTATATTAATTTAAAGTTTTTTACATTTTTAAATAATTATAAATTATTTTATATATGACTCTTAACATAGTAATTTTAAAAATTAAATATTTTTAATTATATAATAGTTTATTATTATCTAAAAATTTTAAAAAATATTTAGACAGACAATCACGTATATCAATTAAATTTATAAAAAATTAGTTTCTTTTTTTAAAATAGTGGAAATAAAAAGTGACATTTGGTGTGTCTGTTTGACTTACAATCAGCAGTACCCCCTTTGGACATTTTCTTGTTATGACAGGTTCTCCCTTCTACCACACCTCTATTTCTATTTCCCCTTTCACTCTCATTTATCTTCTTCTCTGTTCTCTCTCCTCTTTGACTCTGCTCAACATAACACATCTTTCTCCTTCTAATCCATCTGTAAGTATTTCAAATGCTGGGTCATCTGATTCCAAGTTCTATTTTGCTTTCTGTCTATATTTTCTGTTTAATGGGTAACCGGAAAAAAAATGTAAACAAGGTGAAGGCTTTAGACGAGGATCTCCATGATTGAACTTGGGTTTGTAATCAAATCTTATAAGGGTGTATTTCTTTCTTTTTTTTTTTTTTTTTTTTCTTTGTTGGGTCATCTTGCTGTTAAATTAACGTACTTTTGTTGCTGAGAAATTTGAGGATTGTAGACTAGTTTGATTTTTTTTTTTTTAATGTTCTTTGTGTTATTGAGTAAACATTTTTGAGAAACTCATTTACTTGAAAAATATTCCTACTAGGGTAAGTGCGCTTCATGTCCTTATTTGTTAGTTGCCATCATGTAGTGTGGTGATTACTTCCTTTTCTTTTTTTGTTCTCTTATTGTGGCCATTGTGAAGCCAAAATGAAACTTAAACCCATTTGGATAAGAAAGTTAAGAGAAGAATGAGGATCCTACTGGTTTATTTTGAATAAATGAACAGTTGAGTTGTATGTTGCAATTTGTTTGTCCAGTGTCACAGTGGTTATTGATGTTTTCTCATTTAAGGCTTTTTTTTTTTTTTTTTTTTGTAATTTTAGTTGATTTGGTTTATAATTTGTTTTTTAAATGATGTATAGTAAAATGAAATTATGATGTGTATTCTATTAATAATTTTGTTTCAGGGATATTGTTTATTTTGAGTTCATAACATCTTCCTGAAGCTCCAAGCATTTCTGAATATCAATCCACACAGGAAGAAATCAGCATGCGTTGGTTGGGTCTTTCTGTTGATGTGTTCCGCCAAGTTGTACGGTTGAACTTGTACTGTAAAGTTATTCTGTAGATCATCTCTCCCATAAGTCCGCAGTTTTGTTACTTTTCGTCCCTTGTTCTTAGCTGATGCCATGGAAGCTGGCCTTTGTTTGGTCATTTCTTCTGATAAATATAGAATTGGCTAAAAGATAGGAAGTGAAGGCAGATCCTTGACACCTCGTCTCATATTGTTCTCCAGTTCTAGCTGATTCTGATTTTATAGTTAGCTTGGTGTCTTCGTTGTCAAATTCTATTAGGCATTTCTTTGGTGTGTACAATACATTCAGATTGATTGAGTAGTGTGGTGAGGATCAAAAGAAGTTATGGTGTGCCAAGCAGCAAGCCAAACAAAATTTCGGGCATTAAAACATGAGAGTGGCATTGAAGGTGAACCAACAATTATTGTTAGAGTGATAGCATGCTTTCAACCCTTGCACTATTGTCAGGTTAGTGACATTTTGCTGATTGTTTGTGTTTTCCAGTTGCATTTCTTTCCTATAACTATATCAATGATTATGAAGCTAGTTGTTTGAAAAAAAATTCCTTCTGTCTTTATTGTGCATAAAAATACACATTGTGACCAATGAGCACTAAAGCTTCTGTTATCAGTTATCAGATAGTTTTTCGAGCTTGTGAGTGATGAATGCTATCTTCTGACTCTTTGCAGGCTGAGTACTTCCGTCAATTGCTTAAGCCTGTCACGTAAATTGATTCACATTTCTTTCTCATTAAGCTGGAGTTTGTAGTTTTCTCTTTCTTTCCTTTGTTCCTAAGAGAAGCAGCAAGTTACTGAATATCTCGTATAGAACCATCACATCTACTGGTACATATTTTCAAATGCATCTTATTTATCTTTTCAGTTTAAAGGGTCTCACATTTAGCATTGAGTGATTGATTCTATTACTCTTTAGGTCGTTTGTTTTGTTGGATGGTTAAGGCTGACACGTCTTGGCCTCGCCCACAGCGTGTGGCTTGGCAATCACCTTATTTGAATCGCTTCAGCACTCTGGCAGATCCCAGCATACTTGGTCTTCCTGCATGTCTAAATTCTAGCACCTACATCTTTCCTGCTGTCAGTGCATTTCCAGGATTGGCAGATCCTGCTATCCCAAGTCTGAAGACTGAGGTAACAGATGATGTGCAAGGATTCCTTCAGTATCCCAATGCAGAACCAAGTTTGAAAGAAACACATACTGGAGGAGCTTTTCAAAATGCAAGTCCTGCATCTTTGAAAAAGAAGTTACTGATTTTTGACCACTCTGGTAATAAGGCAAGGTTGTTTTATGGTCCTGTCTGCCCTCTTGTCCAGAGTCCAATTGGTACTGCTACAAAATTTGCTCAAGCTTATGATGTAAATGAGGAGGGACAGGCAAGAAATATGGGTCAAAAGTGTCTAGCAAATTGCAGTGTACCAGAAGTGTCTGTTAAGGATCATATAGCTCATGAAGTAAGTGAAATGCATGAAGACACAGAAGAAATCAATGCATTGCTTTATTCTGATGATGATGAAGATGATGATGATGATGATGAGGTAACCAGTACAGGCCGTTCTCCTTTGGCAAGTAGAAGGACTTATGTGATGCAAGAACAATTTGAAGACACGAAGGAGGAGGTTGCTAGCTCTGATTGGCCCAACAAAAGGCTGAAGTCAATTGATGGTGGGCACAATAGATCATTACCACCTGTGGACAGTGCTAGTTCCGTAAGACTAAACAAAACCTGTGAGTGTGTCAGTGATGCTGAATCTAAGCTTTCTAGTAGCTGGGCATATTCTGTTGAGAAAACTAAAGCAGATAATTCAATGGTGGGTGATATACAATTGAAAAAGGATAAGATCCGTGAATCATTGAAAGTTCTTGAGAGCTTAATTCCTGGCGCAAAAGGAAAGGATCCACTGTTAGTCATTGATGGAACTATTGAGTACTTGAAATCTTTGATGTCCCAAACTGGTACTCTTGGAGTGAAATATCACTAAGTAGTCACTGCCAATGAGGTTGTAGTATTTTGGTTGAAGGGCACATGAATGGTGAAAAGATGTTGTACTTTGAATTCTTAGCTTTGTTGGTTGTATGTTTAACTTAGCAAGTTAGCATGCTTGCTTTTTCTCTCTTTATTTATCCTCTTTCTTGAGGTGTATATATGGTTGGGAAATAAAGGTACTAATGCTGAAATAGCTATACTTCACTTTGCCACCGCAGTGGGAGAAAGATAGGGGAAAGGGTTTCAATTTGTTGACCAAAATGATTATCTTATAGCTTTTTTGGAGGATTAAAGGTCACAGATTGAACAGATGAAAGTAGTAGTGGCGGGCTGTGCTGTAAATGAGGACACTTTTTTCCTGAAGTGTTGCACTCTCTTGGTGATTGATTGCATGCGCATTAGGTAACTGGGGTCCCACTATCCACCCTCCGTTTGTCCTCTATTTCAAAGGTTGCACGCATATCATGCTGGCATAAACTCTAAACTATAAAGGCCTTTCTTTCAAAGGTCCTTGATGGGGGAGCCTAGTGTTTCATCATGAGTTGCTGGGGCCCTTTGTTTGGATGTAGCATTTGAGGTAAAGGTTAGTTTGTTTTAAATGTTGAGGGAGGAATGATGATAAGCAATTCTAGTTTCAATACTTTGTAATTTATATGCGGGTTGAGTATTCTAGGTCTCTTTATAATGATACTATTATGTTTCTGGTTGAGTGATTGTATGAATAATTGAGTGTGGATGCTTACAGTAGTGGTGTATGCAGGTTTGACTCTATCCTGCACACGTAGTTTATCTTGTCAGTTGTTATTTGTACATGTTAAATCATTGTATAATATCATTTTGCATGCCATTCTGCAGAAAAAAATGATTTTTTTTTTTAAATAATTGAATAAGGAGGGATGTGAGGTATTTTTTTTTTTCTTTTTTACTTTTTCGCCTCCCGCAGAGAAGGGAAGAATGTTAAGACTGCATTATTCTCTTAGTATGTTTAATTTTATCATCGGATTATTGTATTTTTGTATTGCTTTTAAACCTACTTTAAGATGTTGTCAAATGAAAGTAATATCAACTATCAACAATGAAAACGTGCTATAGGCCTATGTGAGGAGATACAACTCTTTATACACTACAATTTTTGGAGAATGTCTTTATATAGACATTGAGAGTTCTCTTGTGAGGAGATACAACTCTTTATACACTACAATTTTTCATAACGAGACACCTTCAATGTATATACACAAATATGTACATCTCTTCAAGCATAACAACCTTCTATGATAGGCACATCTATTCATGTATAGACACTCTCCAGCGCTAAGGCGTTCAATTCCAGACACTTAGGGTATGTTTGGATTGATAGAAGGGGATAGAATGGAGGGGAATGGAATGGAAGGGGGTTCCATTGTTTGGATAAGATAAAAGAGAATGGAATGTAATGGAAGGGAGTGGAACCCATTCTATCATATTCCACCATTTACCTTCACTTTTCTTCCCATCCAATTTGGGGGGAATGAGATGGAATGAGAAATTATTTTTGTTTTAAATTATAAAATTACACTTTTATCCTCACCCTAATTCACATCTCATATGTTTATCATTAGTTTTCTCCCATCATTTGTTTATAAGTCTTCGTGTGAAACTTTAAATTCAAACAACTTTGTTGCCATATCTATATAAGAATTAGGAGTATATTAGATTTCATGGACTTTAAAAGCACAATTTGTAGTTAGTGTGTCAACTACGAACCTTTGCCAGGAAACCAATTTTTTGTAAAAAAAATGATTGCTCGGAAGTTTGAACATATGACCTGTGGTGTGTCATTTTTCAGCAAAACAGCAAGGCAACAATACTGTTCTCAGTTTTGATAAATGACGAAGATCATGAAAATGTTATTTGTCCAGATTTTCCTTATTTGACAGAAGAACATGCAAGTAAGTCAAGGCAAGATCAATATCATTTATTATATCAATAAATTTTTTCTAGCCTCAGAAGCATATCTTGGAATAAATTTTCTTGTGCCTCATAATTTGGGTGGAATTCCAATCTGTTTGCTTGTGTGTATGTGGGATCTGCATATCTTTTTTTGTTGCTGAATGGGGCAGCATGAATATTTTTTATGTAATAAATAAAATGTTAGTTTTTAAAGTAAGGGTAGTATTGGAATAAAAAAAATTATAACTCATTCCGCTCCATCCACTTCCCAAACGATGGAATGGGAATTTTGTTACATTCCATCATAAATTATCCAAACAATGGAATGAAATTTTTACTTCGTTCTTTTCGGCTCCGCTCCGCTCCGCTCCATTATGTTGCATTCCATTCCATTTTATCCTCTTCCATCAATCCAAACATTGCCGGACGGAAAACAATTCTTGGTTCTGGTTATGACTTATGAGTGCTCAAGCACCAAAATTTAGGTGCTTAGGCGCTCAATAGGCAGTGAGGAATTCTTGTGTTTTTTACATGATTTGGAAATCCACTCGCAGATTTTATTCACGTTTAAATACACATTAAATGATAAAAGGATAACTATGCAGTTACAAAATACGGTAGTCTCCTATTTATGTACAAATATTGATCTATATCTATAACAGCTAGGATTAGGTAGCATTTGAATACAAATGTTTGTGAAAGATAAATTCCCACCATAGCACTAATGTTGTCACGGAGTGTGAGGAGGCATGGTTAGTGTTTGAAGAAGATTTTTGAATGCAAAATTGCAAATGAGTCCAGCAATGGCATTTATCAATGAACTAAGAAACAGGCTGAAGTGCAGATTCTATCATTCCTAACTATCACCTACACACTCTGCATCAGTGTATTTAGAAAGATAGTGGAGATTGACATCTGGGATGCAAGGCATGATGAGTAGTGGACTTCAGATAACACCAAGAACACACTTCAGGGCAACTTAAGCAATATCAGCTAGGGTCAACGAACAAGTTGTCCTTTTTTTTGGGTGCTATAACCAGTTGTCTTTACACTGGCATTTGTGGAATAATTAAGGATTTTGCAATTGGAAAATTAATTGCAACACTTATCAATATATTAAATACATCATTTTCAATACAAACTTATTATTATTTTTTATTTCTTAACCAGTGCTTTTAGATTAGTAGTTAGCATTCTTCAATAATCTATAAAATATATTAAAACAAAGACTCACATTGTAATGTTGACACCTCACATTTCTATATGTCATATAATACTAATTGTGCCATATCACTAAAATTCTGATGTGACAATCTTTAGAATAGATCCGCTTTTTATTTCTCATTGCACCTTTTCTTTGCTTCTCTCTCTCTCTCACATTTTCTACTCCCATCATTTAAAAACCAAATTGAATTGTACATTTAGATACATATTATAAACTTCATTCCATGAATAAGTTACTCTTTATAATTCATTACATATAAATACACTAAAATGTGTCAATAACAAATAAAATATATAAATATAATCCTCACAGCTTAAAAATTCAACAACCAAAATTATACACAGAAAATAACAAAGTACAACAATCCAACCGGTTTAAAATAATTCAAAGAAAAAGTACTCAATCAAAAAAATAATTAAAATTACCAAAAGAAATCAACAAAACAATTAAAAATAAAATCTAATGGTAAATTAGACAAAATAATTAAAATCACTGAAAGGAATCAATAAAACAAAGCCTAATGTTAAATGAGACATTGAAAGTAGTCAAGCTAATATGCAACTTGTGCCTCTTTCCCTTATTAGTGCGTCGATATGTTTACATGTATCTATAATTAGTATCATGTGTAATGTACCAAAAACTTTAAAAAAAAATGGTACATTCTTGAGTACACATTCTTCTTGATTAGAATTAGTTAAGTAAAATCAAATAAATAAAATTTTCAAACATGAATATTCAAATTCTATATTAATAGTTATTTAATCACTATATATTTGACCTATATATTACTCACATAAATCTTCATTATAACTCATTACAATTCAATGTCATAATTAGATTTTAATTTTAAATAAACCATAAATTCAGTACATTAATAACAAAAAATTTATTTTACAACCCAACTAAAAATCTATAAATACCAATAACAACATCAAACTCAAACATACACATCTTACAATCATTCTCACATTCTCAACCTTCCCGAATATAAAAAAAAGTACAGAATACCATTTCCAACACAAAACTTAGTCCTAGGGTGATGATTGGTTTATCAAAGTTTGAGCAATTCGCTTATAAATTTCTTCACGGCACAAAGTAAGTAACAATTTAGAAAATATTCTGCCAGACTAAAAGGTAATAAATTGCTATAATTTTTCTAATTTCTGTACAACTTGTGTAATGTTACAAAAATAGTGTCATCAAAGTGAAAAAGTTTTGCTAAAGATCATCCAAAAGAACAAACATGCATGCATTCAAAAGATTTATGCATTTGAAAAACAATTATATACTTACTAAAAATGTCATCAATGTTTATAAAAAATTCTTCATTCCACGCACTCATCCTCAATTCCATAAGTTCTTCGTACATTCTATTTCTCCAATGTAAAAGAAAATATTTATCTATATAAATTGTTCATGCAAATAAAGACACTCATTTCCAATATTTTTTTGGCTTATAAAAAATTATTTATTTAAAAATTTTGTTTAAAAAATTATAGACCAATCTTTTTCAAAAATGAACATTTTTTCCATATAGGAAACTCCTTTACATGCTGTTGTAAAGGAAAAATTTGATACCAAATTTCAAAGATATCAAATAAGAGAGAAATATGTACACCATTAAAAACTTAAAAATTATGACTGCAAATAAAACCTATAGATCTGTCCTTGTAAAAAAAACTTATAGATCTGTCAATGGATCAATCAAAGCATGGTTGTTGCCCAAAACAACCGTAAGCAAAATCAAAAACTCAAACATTGTCATTCCCAAACATTACTTTGAGTGTGCTTCACTACACTCTCCGAAAGGGTCACAAGCAAAAGAAGAAACACGTGTGACATAACATCTAGTAATGAAGAATGGATCCTCATTCAAACATTGAGGAGCAACAAAAAAAAAATGCAAGATATAAAAAAATAATAGTGCAGTTAAGATAAAAAGTGTCAAAAAATGACGATGGCATGAAGAACAATGTTTAGACATACATATTAAATTCATTTTAGTTCTAGCAATGTATTCTATTATGATCGAAAGTTTAAAAAATTATAAATTAAAAGAATAATTCTCTAATTTCAATTGTGTAAACTCTCGTCTTCATATTTATTCTCCTTATAAACTTAAAAATTTACAAAAATTGATATATTTACATATAAATGTCACCTTGATATCTTTTAAAAAAAGTTACAACCTCGCAACGCCGCTCACATTCTAGTTTATAAGGATAAAGCAATGGATATTGGACAACAGTGTAAAATAAGTTTGGCACCATCCACATGTGTCTAATGTAGGTCTCCTAATTGTATTTATCATGGTGAGAAAGAAACATGGTACGGTAGAGACTACAGAGTAACTTATCCCAAAGAAAACTCCAATAAGATATATCAGCTAAACCTTAATTTTTCAATTTTTTTTTTGTTACAACAAAGTTTAGATTAGGAGAAAGCACGTCCCTTATAAGGTCGGGAAAGACCATCAACCTTGGCGAGGATTTATTGTAGAATTTACATATTGCCTACCGATAAGGAAAATCTGAGAATCGAACCTCTGTCACAACGAGTGTGGGCGAAAGACTTAATCAAATGTGCCAACCCCTATTGACAATTTTTCAAATTATTAATTATTGATAATTAATTCTTAAACCCTATTTAAAAATAAAATTAATATAATAATAATTATAAATATTATCCTCTCATACTGGATTCTGTACTTAATGTTGGTACTTGTTAGAGGCAAATCTCCCATCATGAGCAAGCTTCTTTTTGAAAAAAATAATTATTTTTAAATTCTTATCTTTTCAAATTTAAAGAATTGACCCATCCTTTTCTAGTTCACTCCCCCCTCTCTCTCTCACCTCCTCTCTCAAGCCAGCCGCCCAACCATCTCAGGAAAAGGTAGTGGGCTCTTGAAAACTCGCGGCTGAGGCTCACATCACTGGTAAAGGCAGATCGACGGCAAGGTACGACGGCAGGCTCGATGTGCGGCAGCGGCACAAACCTGATGATGGTTGCATTTACTCACTTGTATGCCACTGTTGGGGCTAATTGTACACGATGTTGATGGTTGCGTACGAGGAGATCAGATTTGGACAGCGGTGCACGGTAGCCTCTGGCTGTTGGGTGGAACTCGATGAAGCTATGTGAGGACGAAGGAAGAGGGTTTTCCTGTGAGGTCACAGTGGTGAGATTCGATTTCAACTAGGCTTGAGGGAGGATGGGAGAGTGACAGAGAAAGAGATGGGTCAATTTTTTGAATTTGGAAGATTAAGGATTTAAAAATAATTAAAAACTTGTTTAGATGTCCCTCTTTATGGTCTCTCACGATGGGAGACATGATAGGGTCTCCCACCCTAGAAGTCGCCCTTGTTAGGATCAAAACAATTTACGGTAAAAACTAAAAAGTCTAGAGGGAGCATATTACAAGAAAAACTATTATAATAATAATAAAAAATAATCCCCCAAATAAGCATCCGGCGAAATTATTTTTGGGAATCCTAATCTTTTCTCTCCCCATTGGCACTTCCTATCTTTTTTTTCTTTGAATTTGATAAGGGAAGTTGGCAATGGCCAAGCTGACTTCCCATCTTTGGCTTTTTGTGTTAATTACCAAATGTATTAGTGATTTAAGGGTTTAAGTTGTGTTTCATTAGTGCGAAAATGAAATTAAAATGTGCTGTGTTAGTAGAAAAATAAATTTATAATTTTATTATATAAATTTTTTTAAAATTAATAAATATTATACAATAATTTTAAAATTCATGCAACAAACAAAATTCTCTCAAATTTAAAATAATTTTAATACTAAAATTTTATTGCAAGATTAATAAAAATGTTACACAAAATATATTCTCCTAAACAGTGATCGATCCCGTATCATGGAGGATGTCTATTATGTGCATGAAGTTGATGGTGTTGTGTACCTCGCATTTGTTGTTCTTCACCATTGAGGGGTGACTTATCTTGCTTCATTGTTTCCTTTAAATTAGAATAAGTGGTTGATATGACTTATCATTTCAAAAGTTACTCATATTTGGTGAAGAACTAGACTTATGATTTTAAAAGTTACTCATATTTGGTGAAGAAGAACTAGTAATAAACAATAACATGATGAGAAAATGATGGAATACCAAATACGTACAAGTTTTACAAATAAGAAGCAGCTGAGTTCGGAGTTCCAATATTCACACCACATATTGCTAATAAAGTCATCGTTAGTCGTTACTGTTTAAAAATATGTACGCCACTATGCCCCACGGGAAGAGAAATCATCAGTATTTCAGGAAATAATTCCTCGGGATGCTCGTTCTTGTCATTTTTTAATTATTATAATAATAATTTTGCCCATATTACATCCTATCAAATATCTATATATACATTTCAATATATGAGAAAATGTCTCTAATACCCTTTATTAGCATCTGGACACATGTCCAAATTGGGGTTATATTTGTCAATTAATCTTGGAGAAATACTTATTATTATTATTATTATTATTATTATTATTATTATTATTATTATTATTTTACATGCAAGACTTTCTTCCTTTTCCCGTAAAAATCTGTCAGTGCATCTACTCTTGTCAACTCACGCAGCAGAGCAAGGAGAGGGAGCTTCTGGGCATCCCCAGCTGGCGAGGCCTTCTTCCTTTCCTCCTACGCGGCAACGACTATTTTTCATCTCTCATCTCCATTTTTTCTTCACTTTTTGTTCACCCGTCTACTCCATCTACTTGCTGCTCTGCTTCACTGTTCACAAACTATTTTTTCATCTCTCCTCTCCTTTTTTTCTTCACTTTGTTCACCCGTCTACTCCATTTACTTGCTACTCTTCTTCACCGTCTGTGTTAGAATTGGTGGGCTTGGATGCCATTTTATGACTTTCTCCCTTCATTATCTTATTTCGATTCTAATAATGGATTCCTTTGCTTCAAAACTTCATTCTTTGATTTTGATTCACTACTTTTTTTATTTCTTTGAAGCAGGCAACTAAGAGGCATTATTTGAAGCTTTCAAGACTAGGATTATTGAAGGTATTAGCATTTCACTTCCATTTTTAGTTGTTGTTTATGATTTTCTTTGAAATTTATAACAGTAGGATGAGTTTTGTGTTTAGTTTTATGTTCATGTTGCTGCAAACCCCTTGCTTACAAAATCTAATGATGTGAACCCCTTTTTCATGTTTTAGAAGATGAGAAAGATGAATCATATGTTTTATCCCTTGAAAACCTCCTAAGCGTCTAGGACGGAACTCGGTGCAGAGACTATTTTTTCATCTCTCATCTTCATTTTTTCTTCACTTTGTTCACTCGTCTACTCCATCTACTTGCTACTCTTCTTCACCGTCTGTGTTAGAATTGGTGGGCTTGAATGCCATTTTAACAGTAGAATGGGTTTTGTGTTTAGTTTTATGTTCATGTTGCTACAAACCCCTTGCTTACAAAATCTAATGATGTGAACGCCTTTTTCATGTTTTAGAAGATGAGAAAGATGAATCATATGTTTTATCCCCTGAAAAATGTAGTGTGGAGTGTTATATCATATATTTGATTTTGAGTCCTGGAGTTTTAGACTTGCTCATAACACCTGCTCTGTTTTTAACTTAGTTTTGTTTTCTGGAGTTTTAGAGTTGCTTCAAATCCATTGCTGACAAAATCATTGTGTCATTTTGTAATTTTCACATACTAAATCCTATTTGTTATTTTCACAATTTTAGGTAATGGCACGGAAATTTGATCCTATTAAAGATATTAATGACTCAAGGGAAATATGGACACTTGCTGTTCGTATTATTGATATTTGGTTTGTCAAGCCAAAACCCCCGCATTTAAGTCATTATGAAATGATCTTAATGGATGCAAAGGTATAATTATTGTTATCTGTACTCAATTTTAATGGTCTAAGTTTTAATGGTTTATGTCTTTGTTGTTTTTTTAAATGATTATTTTTTTTTTTGCCCTTTTAATCAATAAACTTTGTTGCTATTTTAATCAACTAGGGTGATCAGATACAAGTGTCAATGAGAAAGGATGAAATGCGAAAATGGGAGACAAAGTTAAAAGAGCATGGCACTTATGTAATGCATAATTTTCATGTTGTCTGCAATGATCTTCAATATAAGGCCTGTGACCATCCCTACAGATTGAATTTCATTGGCGGTGCTACCCTGAAAGAGCGATCTCTACTTGACATTCCACCATACGAATACCGGTTTAAGAGTTTTGCTGAGATACTGAGTGGAAATTTCCGCACTGATTTGTTAATAGGTAAATTGTACATGAATGATTGAAGTAATTTGAATGATGATCTTATTTTATATTCAAGGCATGTATAAAAATTAACATCAAATTTTTATGGTTATCTTTATACAGATGTTATTGGAGCTCTACATGAAATTGTTTTTCGTCAGCCTAACAGCAATTATAAGGTTGTTTTTAATATGAAATGTTAGGTAATGTACTTGAATGTCTCTATTGTAATAACTTGGGTATCTACTTTTTGTGTTGCCTTTGTTTTTAATTAGATTGATTTAATTTAATAATTTAACTGTAGTGATGACCTGCTCAATTGTACACTTTGGGATGATCATGCCATGAAACTGCTAACTTATTATGACCAAAGAGCTGATTCTTGCCCAATGATTATTATACTAACACATGCAAGAATCAAGGAAGCGCAAGGTAAATATTATATATCCTACCTAATTGTTATTTATTATTTAGTTACCTATATTATTGTTTGGTTATTACATTTTAAAAGTTCATTACTGTGTCAGGAATATATCTGCCTTCGACATCAAACTCATGGAGTGATTCAAAGCTCTTGATTAATGAAGATATTGTAGAAATACAGAGCTTTAAAAACAGGTTTTTGAGTATCTTTATATTAATCTATAACCAATAATAATTATATACTACATTCACATATTACTACATTCACATGTACTGTCCATATAATATTATTGAGTTTGATATATTAAAGTTTGTTGATTATAGCTTTGGAGGAATCTCACTACCTGAACCATCAAGTCAATTGCTGAGTCAAATGACTCCAGCCTCCCAATATTCTGAATAAGATAGATTTATGTATAATGCACAGGTGAAGTCTCTTTCCGGTATAAATGCGCTGACTCAGGTATAAATAAATTCTATTTTTACACGTAACAATTTTCTCATTTAATGTATTTTAAAAAAACCGTTCTTTTCGTCATTGCCCTTAACTCTTAAAAATGTGATTAGGAAACAATTTGTGTGACTGTTGTAACAACTGGCAAATTTAATGTTGGAAAAGGTGGTTGGAACTATGAAGGATGCATAAAATGTAATAAAAGAACTGATGCACTAGACAAATCGTTCACATGTAAATGCGGGAAATACAATGAGAAGTCTGTTCCAAGGTTGTTTTCTTAAACCTTTGAGAATTTAGAATTGGACACTACTACAACTGTGAACTTCAATCTTGGTTTTAATATCTGAAATGATTAATGGACAGGTATAAATTAGATATTAAGGTAGTTCATAAAAAAGACAGTTCAAACTTTATTTTCTGGAACCGTGAATGTGAAGACCTTATAGGCAGTTCAGCTCTTACACTAAGAAAGAAGATGGTTGAGGTTTGTAATCATCAGCTTTATGGTTAGTTGAATCAGATTTTTGTTGGCACAAAATTTGATTTACAGTATTTTCATATGTCCAATTAGGAGGGTGAGGATGATCCAAATGCTTATCCAAAGCCTCTTGATAAAATATTAGCAACTACTTTGGCATTTAGGGTTAAAGTGCAACCATCTTACAACAATGGATCTATGATTAAGGTTTCTGACAAACCAGAATTGATTCAAGCTATTCTGAAGCAACTTGAATCTGAAGAGGTATAATAAATATACATGAAAATTTTTTTTTTAACATACTATTGGTTTTAATACATCTATTTTTATTGTTAGGATGTATCTACAATGGATAAGGGAAAGGTTGTTGTGAATGAAGGTGTTAAGGGAAACTCTGATATCAAAGAAGATTTTCATTATGATGTTGTAAGACTCTATTGCGATATGTTTTATTCTTACTACTATTGTTGTTATCAAAGTTGAAAATTAATACAATTTAGTTATTATATTTATACAGCAATCTTTATCAGCAACAGCAGATCATGATCCTGATTTGCCAGTGGCTTTTACTCTAGCAAAGAGACTGTCATCTGAAATGCTGTTTGAAGATACACTCAGTCAAGATTTAGCATCTGCACAACTATCATCTACAAAAATGCGAAAGAATATTAAAACTGAATGAATTTTCAATATTTGATGGAACTTTGATAGTGGTGTAACTTTTTTGATGGCCAAATAAATATTTTGGTCTGTTTGATGTTTTGCTATTTTACCAAACATTAAGACAATATTATTTAGTACATATTATCATCATGGATCAATGTATAAGTATGGATAATGATTCCTCGATGAATATTTTTGATTATATTGGTTACTATGTTGTTAAATTTGCTTATGATCACTTAACCTGTTGTGCTTAGTCTATATTACAATTTGACATAAGTTGCGATTATGATAAAGATTACTTACATTCCACTTCTAAATCCCTGTATGATTATGAGTTGTGATTATGATAAAGATTACTACTTTTGGTTTGTGGTGCTTAACCAGATTAACAATAATAGTTTTACCTTGACATTGTTATTTCAATCAACTATTAAATAGTGGAATAAAATTATAATTATTAGTATAAAAACCAAAATATAGTTTAATAAATTATGGAATTCACAATTGGAGTCACCCATCTGATAGTTCACCCGTCTGATGACTATCAGACGGGTGAACATTTCTTCAGCTTTCAGACAGGTGACCCCACCCGTCTAACCCAGAAAGCTCACCCGTCTACTCCAGTGGGGTCACCAGGCTAAAGCTAAAGATCTTCACCCGTCTGATGACTATTAGTGAAGAAATCTTCACCCGTCTGATGACTATCAGTGAAGACCCTTTTAAATGATAGTCATCAGACGGGTGAACATTTCTTCATTGATAGTCATCAGACGGGTGGGGTCACCAGCCTCAAAGCTGAAAAAATGCTCACCCGTCTGATGACTGTCAGTGAAATAATGTTCATCCTTCTGATAACTATCAGTGAAGACCCTTTTAAATGATAGTCATCAGACGGATGAACATTTCTTCACTGATAGTCATCAGACGGGTGAACATTTCTTCATTGATAGTCGTCAGACGGGTGAACATTTCTTTACTGATAGTCATCAGACGGATAAGCATTTCTTCAGCTTTCAGACTGGTGACCCCACCCGTCTAACCCAGAAAGCTCACCCGTCTACTCCAGTGGGGTCACCAGCCTGAAGCTAAAGATCTTCACCCATCTGATGACTATCAGTGAAGAAATGTTCACCCGTCTGATGACTATCATTTAAAAGGTTCTTCACTAATAGTCATCAGACGGGTGAACATTACTTCACTGACAATCATCAGACGGGTCCGCTCCAGCTTAGACGAGTCCTGACTTAGTACAGACAAGTGAGATGAAAGAAATATCAAGTGAGAGTGGGAAGCCAAAGAGGTAAAGCAAAGAAAAGGAGGGAAATAGAAACATTTAATTTTGAGTGTCGTGGGAGTGATGAAATACATGATGAGAGAGAAGTCTCACATGTGCTTTTCATTGAAAGGTTTTTCAGTGATATAAGTACTTCTTTCACATTAATATATTATATATATTATATAAAATACAACTGGTCTTGGGAGTTGTTATACAAAGCCATCATTACTGGAAAAAATTCATAGAAACCAGTGCTGTGGAAAAGTCAGCCAACTAGCCTAAATTGGCGGGAAATAGTCTTATACTATATCCTTCATCACATATGATGAAAAAATGAACGGTAATACAATTAAAGTAGTAAGTACCAAACCAAGGTTGCCAAAGCATTCTCAATCAGGAAAAAAGGAAGTGCTTAGGTTAGTACTCACAATTATAGTGTGGAGAATTAGTACTCACTTCAACTCATTTGTCCTATGGGTTACCTCATTTTTCATGTTTATTTTTTTGTTTTGTGGAATCGAACCAAGAAGAAATCCAGGAAATAAGCATCACAGAAGTTAAATATTAAGTGTTGAAAGTAAAAATGTGTTCTTAGTTACTCTTCCATACAACCATCAGGTTAGTACTCATAATTACAGTGCATAGCTTGAGTACTCACTTTAACAAATTTCTCCTACTTTGTTAGCTCATTTTTTTATTTTTATTTTATTTGTTTGAAGAATGGAACCAAGCAGAACCAAGGATGAAGCATCAAAAGCACGCTTCAAAAGAAAGAATGTGCTGCGCGAAAGAAGAGCAAATAGATCCAGCAGTATAACTCAAAATCAACAATTGCATCTTCAATCAAGACTAAGAAATACCACACTACTTTCTGATATAACTTCTTCCGTACTAAATGAGAGGAACCTGACCAGTACTCAGTTAAATAGCAGCTTCAGCTCTAATTCTTTCATATATACTCAGCCATCTGCTAGCCAGCACCAATCACAAAAGAAAAGGAGAGCTATTTCTATTGATTCATTAGGCGTTAATCTAATGAACAAATTCTCTGAAATAACACAAAGTTCAGTCAACCACACTGATACCTACAAACATTACAATGTTGCACCCTTTTCATCAGAGCAGAATATATCCACTGCGACAATATGGCATACATTAAACTCAGATAGATATGTGGATAAAGAAAATCCATATAATGAAGTTGATAATGCAGATAATGATTCAGTTACTGAAGCTAACCCAACTCAAGGTACTAACAATGAAAACAATGCAATTCTCAGCCAATTGTCTATATATATATATATATGCAACAACTTTATACTGATTGATTATTAATAAATCATTTCCTGAATAAATAGCAGAGACTTCCGATAGCAACTCAAGTTCTAAGGAAGAGGAACTCTATGCCAATATCAGTGCTACTGAACCTGCCACTCTTAGTCTTGGTACTTTATAATATTATATTATAATAATACTTCATAATGTCAACAATGTATTGCTTGCTAACACTTTCATGAATTTATAGGATATTCCGATATTGGTGATCCAATCATTGAATGTGAATACTGTCAAGCATATATGTGGTATCAAGAGAGAACACACAAAAATAGACATGCTGCAAGTCCTAAGTATTAACTCTGTTGTGGTCAAGGAAAGGTTGAACAACCACTTTTGCAGACACCACCACCATTGCTTGAACATCTATTATTTGATAATGATTCAGCAGATAGCAAGAATTATCAACAGCACATCTGACTGTATAACATGATGTTTGCATTCACATCACCTGGAGCAAAACTTGACAAGTCAATTAATAATGGTAGAGGACCACCAATTTATAGGATACAAGGTCAATCATGCCACAGAATTGGCAGTCTATTGCCTATGCCTGGACATTCTCCAAAGTTTGCACAGCTTTACATATATGATACTGAAAATGAAATACAAAATAGGATTCAAGGATTCAGGTATGTATATACTTTTACAACTACAAGTTTAAATTTATTCTAATAATAACTATTATAATCTGACTACATATAATTTTTAATATTTGAGTACTTAACTATAATGTTATTAGAGAAGATAAAAGATATTTAACTATTTCTCTCCAAATATTTTCTTCTTCTTCATTAACAGGAACCAAAGCAACATAAATCCAGAAACAGTGTGCAAATTATCATCCATGCTAGATGAATATAATATACACGCAAAGTCATTCAGAATGGCTAAGGAAAGATTGCAGTACAGCCATGTGCATGATCTCAAGTTAAGACTTATTTCTGATAGATGTACCGATGGTAGAATATATAATTTACCTACTGTATCAGAAGTAGCTGCTCTTATTGTTGGTGATGTTGATACTGCATCAAAAAGAGATGACTTGTTTGCAAGGCATAACAATTGTTGACCAAGACAGTTATCCTGTGTATAGGAGAAGAGACAATGGTAATACAATTGAAAAGAATGGTGTTGTCTTTGATAACCGTCATGTTGTCCCTTATAATCCAAAATTATTATTGAAGTACCAAGCACACATTAACATGGAATGGTGTAACCAAAGTACGTCAATCAAATACTTATTCAAGTACATAAACAAAGGTTATGATCGGATTACAGCTGTTATTGTTCCGTCACAAGATGGAGGATCAGCTAATGGTGGTATCATTGATGAGATCAAGCAATATCTTGACTGCAGGTATGTTTCACCATGTCAGGCATGTTGGAGAATTTTTTCTTTTCCAATTCATAGTAGAAAGCCAGCAGTAGAAAGATTATTCTTTCACCTTCCAGGGGAACAACCTGTACATTTTAATGGTCATGAGGATATTGATGATGTGCTTTCAAAACCAAGTGTTACAGAATCAATGATTACAGCTTGGATGGAAGCAAACAAGATATTCTATGAAGGCAGACATCTAACTTATGCACAATTTGTGAAAAACTTTGTGTATGTAAAGAGCAAAAGGTGTTGGAAACCACAAAAAAAAGGGTATACAATTGGCAGACTAATTTGGGTTCCTCCATGTACTGGTGAGCTATTTTACTTAAGAATGATGCTAACCGTTGCAAAAGGACCAACTAGCTTTGAAGAGATTAGAACTGTTGCCAATATCCAATACCCAACTTATAGAGAAGCATGTTTTGCAATGGGATTGATTGAGGATGATAAAGAATATATAGAAGCTATAAAAGAGGCTTATTACTGGGGTTTAGGTCTCTACTTGAGAAAGTTATTTGTCACAATGCTCATATCAAGTAACATTAATAGACCAGAGAATGTATGGAAAGAAACATGGCAATGGTTGTCAGATGAGATTCTTTATGATCAAAGAAAATTGTCCAGTAATCAAGGTATGAATCCAACAAAATGTTTGAGCCACTGTTACAATTTATGTCATGCATCTTAACATAATCTTGATACTAATTGTTACTTCTATATTTTTAGAATTGCAGCTTAGCAATGAAGAGTTGAAAAATTTAACTCTACTTGAGATTGAGAAATTATTGCAACAAAACAGAAAAAGCCTGAAGGAATATCCAACAATGCCATATCCAAACGGATATATCACAAGTCAATTAGGGAATAGACTCATATATGCAGAACATGATTATAACATAGCTGATTTACATGATCAATTTCACAAATTATTCAGTTCTCTCACAGGTGATATATTTACCTTTCAATTCGCATGAAATTACTAAGTATCGTTATTTAAATTTCATATAATACCCTATTTTTTAAATTAATGTAATTATTTATATAGATGAACAGATTAACAATAACAGTTTTACCTTGCCACTGTTATTTCAATCAACTATTAAATAGTGGTTTATAAATTATACACACAGAAAACAAAAAAAATATGAAGTAGTAGGTACATATATAGGTATATATTGGGCATTGCTCTACTGGAATAAAATTATAATTAGTATAAAACTCAAAATATAGTTTAATAAATTCTGGAATTCACATTGGTATTCACCCGTCTAATGAAGAAATAAATGATAGTCATCAGACGGGTGATGATTTCTTCACTGATAGTCATCAGACGGGTGAACATTTCTTCAGCTTTCAGACTGGTGACCCCACCCGTCTGACAAGACAGCTCACCCTCTACTCGAGTGGGGTCACCAGTCTAAAAGCTGAAGAAATGTTCACCCGTCTGATGACTATTACTGAAGAAATGGTCATCCGTCTGATGACTATCATTTAAAAGGTTCTTCACTGATAGTCATCAGACGGGTGAACATTTATTCAGTGATAGTCATCAGACGGGTGAACATTTATTCAATGATAGTCATCGGACGAGTGAACATTTCTTCAGCTTTCAGACTAGTGGCCCCACTGGAGTAGACGGGTGAGCTATGTTGGTCAGATGGGTGGGGTCACCAGTCTGAAAGCTGAAGATCTTCACCCGTCTGATGACTATCATTTAAAAGGTTCTTCATTGATAGTCATCAGACGGGTCATCATTTCTTCAGCTTTCAGACTGGTGACCCCACCCGTCTGACCAACATAGCTCACCCGTCTACTCGAGTGGGGTCACCAGTCTGAAAACTGAAGAAATGTTCACCCGTCTGATGACTATCATTTAAAAGGTTGTTCACTGATAGTCATCAGACGGGTGAAGATCTTCAGCTTTCAGACTGGTGACCCCACCCGTCTGACCAAGATAGCTCACCCGTCTACTCCAGTGGGGTCACCAATCTAAAAGCTGAAGAAATGTTCACCCGTCTGATGACTATCATTTAAAAGGTTCTTCACTGATAGTCATCAGACGGGTTATCATTTCTTCAGCTTTCAGACTGGTGACCCCACCCGTCTGACCAATATAGCTCATTTGTCTACTCGAGTGGGGTCACCAGTCTGAAAGCTGAAGAAATGTTCACCCGTCTAATGACTATCACTGAAGAAATATTCACCCGTCTGATGACTATCAACTAAAAGGTTGTTCACTTATAGTCATCAGACGGGTGAAGATCTTCAGCTTTCAGAGTGGTGACCCCACCCGTCTGACCAAGATAGCTTACCCGTCTACTCGAGTGGAGCCACCCGTCTGAAATCTGAACAAATGTTCACCCGTCTAATGACTGTCACTGAATAAATATTCACCTGTATCAGACGGATAATGTTCACTCGTCTGATGACTATCATTTAGGGAATGTTCACCCGCCTGAAGGAATATCCATCACTGCAATTAGGGAATAGACTCATATATGCAGAACGTGATTATTTCATATCATACCCCATTTTTTAAATTAATGTAATTACTTACGTAGATGAGCAGAAAAGCATATTTCATACAATCATGCATGCAGTAAACAACCAGCAAGGGGGTATGTTTTTCCTATATGGTTATGGTGGCACTGGAAAAACTTTCATGTGGAAAACTTTAGCTTCTGCCTTACGTTCTCAACATCATATTGTACTGACTGTGGCATCCAATGGCATAGCATCTCTATTGTTACCAGGAAGGAGAACAGCACACTCAAAATTCAAAATTCCTGTTCCTACACTAAATAACTCAACTTGCAATATTTATCAAGGGAGTGAACTTGCAGAGCTATTGAAAGTAACAAAATTGATAATATGGGACGAAGCTCCAATGACCCATAAGTTTTGTTTCGAAGCATTGGATAAAACTCTAAGAGACATCATGAGTTTTGATAATCACGCATCTTCAGTATTTGGAGGAAAAGTAGTTGTTTTTGGAGGAGACTTTAGGCAAATTCTACCAGTCATTCCAAAAGGAAGTCGTTCTGACATTGTACATGCAACAATTAATGCATCATATCTGTGGGATCATTGTCAGGTACTAACCCTCACTAAAAACATGCGTTTGCAGCATGATTTGGAAAATACAAGTGCATTAGAACTCAGACAATTTTCACAATGGATATTGGATTTTGGAGATGGGAAGATAGCTGAACCAAATGATAGCTATGCAGAAATAGATATTCCAGATGAACTATTAATCACAAATTTTGATGACCCCATAGATGCTATAGTGAGAAGCACATACCCTGATTTAATACAGCAATACAAGAATGAGGAATTCTTGCAGTCTAGAGCTATCTTGGCATCAACGATTGAAATTGTTGATCAGATAAATGAATATATGCTGAACTTGATTCCAGATAAATTATTTAATATGTTCTTCATGATTCATTTATAAGATGCTATATTCAATTACAGTTCTTATTAACTTCATAATAATATTCATCTATGAATATAGGTGATGAAAGAGAATATCTAAGCTCAAACTCTATTGATAAGTCAGAAGGTTATGAAAGTCAACCATTTGAAGTAATTACACCAGAATTCCTAAGCTCTCTCAGAACATCAGGTCTTCCCAATCACAAATTAAAACTGAAGATTGGAACTCCAATTATGCTATTAAGAAATCTTGATCAGTCTGAAGGTTTATGTAATGGAACTAGACTCATTGTGACGAGACTAGCAAATCATGTTCTTCAAGCAAAGATAATGTCGGGAAAGAACATTGGAACATGTGTATACATTCCTCGGATGTCAATGTCACCGTCCCAATCACCATGGCCTTTCAAACTAATTAGGAGACAATTTCCTATAATTGTCTCATATGCTATGACAATCAACAAATCTCAGGGTCAATCATTGGCAAGTGTTGGATTATACTTACCTAGACCTGTGTTTAGTCATGGTCAGTTATATGTGGCAATTTCAAGAGTTCAAAGCAAACAAGGATTGAAGATCTTGATACATGATAAAGAACGACAACCACTAAACACTACCACCAATGTCGTCTTCAAGGAGGTCTTCCAAAATCTCTAAGAAGTAAGTATCTTCAAATTCAACCTTTATTCAAAATAAATAGCATAATATAATACTTGACTTAAATTATTGAATTTTTATTTTAATAGGTTATGATCAGCAGAACACATTTAAATCTGTTATTTATTTATTTTTTTTTTGCTCTCATTTCGTGGTATCAATTCTATGTCGATTTCTTTGTGAATTTATATATACACTATTAACTGACATATTTTTGTGTTGTCCTAATGTCCTTATTTGTACCAATTTTAATTGCAGCAACAGACATATCATTTGAGTTCTTCCAAAGATTTATTATGACTTCATCTTTTGAGCACACACATCTTGGAAACTTAACATCTTATAAACTGGAAAAATAGATATTTTGGTCTGGCCTTCACTATGCACCTTTTTATTGCAATAGTCAGACTTAAAACATCCATGTTCCCAATATTCAAAGAGGTATGAATCCTTATCACTAAACTCTATATATTATTGTTCAAAATATGACTAGCACTATCATTTTATATAACAAAATTAGTAAAATCCATATTTTTTTCAGCATTTGAATGAGGGATACTACACCTATAGTATAGCACATATCCTTTGCAAAAGTATCATTTCTTTGAAATATATCTATATCTATTCAGTAAATATCCTTAATATTTATGAAGTACTAACTGCCTATTATTTATTGAATCTGCTATTTCATTACAGGCATGTTAATATTACTTCCAACACAAAACACGCAAAGAAGTCTGCATATTACTTATTCTTGGAGAACCAATTATAATTTGTGATTCTCTCATTTGCTTGAATCATTATGTATTAGACTATTTCCTTCACCAACATATCAATTATTGTTTCTGTCATGTTCTACAATTGCTTCTGTCATGAGTTACTTTGTAAATGCAATTGCATGCTTTATTAATATATTAATATTGGTATATTTTTTTTTTCACTTCTTACATACATAAAAAATTTATTGATTTTCAATTTTAATTTTAAAAATAATACTAATACGCAACGTAACATGATCCGTGCGAATGCACGGGTTCTCAGCTAGTAGTTAATTAAGAAGAATACATGCCTTGGTATTTAATTTGCCTTTTTTTGAAATTTGATGATCCTGTGCAAAAAGAACTGAATTATAGTATAGAATATTTTTTAGGTGAATTGAATGAATTTTGAGTTGTTAATAGAACTAATGTACGCATGGTCAAGAAATTATTCAATGTTTTGGGGTTTAGGTTGAAATTATATTATATCAAAGAATAAAACATAGGTGTAGTTGTCTATGTGTTTGTGGTGTTATTTTTTATTGGGAATAATATATATGTAATAACTCATCAATAAAAGGATAAAATTTAGTCCTGGTGTTATTTTTTAATGAGAATAAGATATGTGTTACAGATGTTATATTTTTGTTGATGAGCAATTACACTTATATTTTTTTTATTAGAAAACATCACAAATATCTAAAGAAGACACCTAAGTTTTATCCTCAATCAAATTATAACATGTGTTTGAGTTGTTACACTATCTTTTTTTCATTAGAAAACATTACCACAAACACCACAACGTTTTGTCCTAAATCAAAACATGGCTTGCAACTTATAAATCCTTGCCTTCTTATTAGCAGGCAAAACATGCAAGGGGTAGACCATAATGCACTGCAATGACTTACAATCATTGATGGTCACCGTTGCCAACTTACTACGCAGAACTCTTAGCAAAAAAAAAAAAAAAAAACTTAGGACCTGTTTTGATTTCTCTATTTAAAAACTGTTTTCAGTTTTCAAAAATTAAAAAACAAAAAACCTGTTTGAAAAATGTTATTATCTTACTTAATTTCAAAACTAGTTTTGGTTTTCAGTTTTAAAAAACCAAAAAAAATAGAAACAGCTACAGGCTGTTTTGGTTCTCTACTGTTTTCAATTGCAAAAATAAGAAAAAGGCAGAGAATAGTGTATTTTCATTAATGGCATGCTTGTAAATAAGAATAAATATTATTCTATTTCCAGACTTTTGCGCAAAAAAACACGTTATATGGGGTTGCCTGGGTCTCCCTCTGCTGTGTGGTCTCGGCGCGCTGTGCGTGATGTTCTCTTCCTTCCTTTTTTTGCTTTATCTTTCTTATTAGCTAACTAACTTTCACGAAACAAAGCTAGAATATATATTAATTAATGTGATATGAATATCATTTTATTTGTAATGATTGCTTTATGGAGTTCTACAATAATTGTCTTCTAAATTTTTTTTATGATTATTCATATTATTATTTATTATATATAATATATAATATTAAAATATTTTAATTTTATTATAATATTATTATTTGCTTTTATACGACATGGCGCGACGCTTCACAGAATTGCTCCATATGGCACATGTTCGAGTTTTAATCTTCGGTGGTTGCTATCACAAAAGCTCATTGTTTACTTTAGCTTATCAATCTCTTTATTGCAAAGTTTCGATATAGTTTTGTTCAACTAATAATACACCCGAAACATTCAAAACTGTTCATTTAAAATAATATAAATAATAATATAAATTATTAAAATATATAAATAGTATTATTTTAATCCAACGTGACAAAAATTATTAATTTATTCCATGTGACAGTGTTGATGAAGAGACTGTTAGCCGCATTAGCACTGAACAGATGGAAACTAAAGGCAAAGACCAATTCCAACGTTTTTGAACTTACAGGGACCAAAACCTAAAGAGAAAAAAGTATAGGGACCGAAATCAAATATATATATATATATATATATATATATATATATATATATATATATATATATATATCTCTCTAAATGTCACGTGGCATTAAAAAAATTATATTTAATGCCACGTGACAGTACTGACGTGGCAATCTGTTAGTCACGTCAGCACTTAACAGTGTATTTTGAGGGCAAGGATCAATTCCAAAATTTTAAAAGTTAAAAACATCAAAACCTAAGGAAGAAAAAGATAGGGACCAAAACCAAAAGTGCTAACATATACTTTATTTGACGAAGGTTCGTTTTATCTTGTTGATTCTGACTATCCAGGTATTGAAGGTTTTCTTCTCCCTTGTAGGGGTGAAAGATATCATGCGCAAGAATATAGTGCTAAGTTGTTATAATATATGTTACTCGAGAAAGTGAATTATATATTACTTTTATAAAAATATATCCTTTTTTGTCAAGATATTATTCAATGGTACTTAATTAAAAATGTAGGATAGCTACGAATAGGGGTGGCCAAACAGGCCAACCCGCCATTGACCCGCCTAAAACGGGGCAGGCGGGTTAACCCGCTTGAACAAAATGAGTTAGACCTCCTAACCCACCCCATTTAGTGGTGGCGGGTTGACCCGTCAAAAACAAAAAAACTAGAAAAATAGATTGATGGGTTGGTAGGTTGACCCGCCAAAAAATAAAATAAAAAATTAAAAACAATTATAAAATATAGAAATTAGGCATAAAAATCGAAAATGGATTGACGGTCAACCCGCCCCGCTGCGCCTCCAAATTATTAAAATAGTAAAAACCTAATTAAAATATATATTTTTTTAGAATAGGCGGGTTGGTGGGCCAACCCGTCCCGCCTCTGACCCGCCTTCTTTGTGGTTAAGCGGGGCAGGTCAAAACGGGTTGGTGGGTCGAGAACCCCAACCCACCAAAATAGGCTTAAACGGGTTGGCCCGTCGGGTCCAACCCATTTTGTCATCCCTAGCTAGGAGCATAAAAGATAATAATGGGATATTATAAAAAAAATTTGCAATTGATTTCATTTTAAAAATGTGTATCAAACAAATTTTCAAATTTTTAATTTTCAAAATATATTTTGAAAATAGTTTATTAAATAGGTTTTTTTATTTTCTCATCTCTAATATAATTTAAGAAAATAAGATTATCAAACAGATTTTTTTTTAATTTTCTTTTTAAAATAAATTTTTAAATTAATTTATAAAATAATTTTCAAAACGTAAGGTAACCCTTACTGTGCAGAAGTAGTTTTGGGGAATGTTAAACTTTAAACTAGAGGCTATAATTAGTTATGGGAGCTGGTCAGATCAGTGGTAATGGAGGCCTGATGTCTTGTCACATTATAATTGTATCTAATTACATTGAAAGCTTCGTTTATTGGTTATCTTGACTCATTGAGGCCTAAGGTCTTGTCACATTATAATTGTATCACTATTTTCATGCAGGATGACATGATTTATGCTGGAACATCTAATCATGTTTCTTCTTTTATATTATGGTATAGTTATTTGTATTTAAAAATATATTTTGAAATCTAAATTACAAGACCTTTTTTGTGTACTACACAAGACTCTTTTCAATTTAATTAAAGTCATGTGTAAATTGTTAAATATCATATTTTCAATTAAAGTAATGAGCCTCATAAAATTGTAAAATTATATACATTCTACCATGTTACTATTCTAGTTAATTCCCGAATGGACAGTTATGTCATACGATTTAAAGATGACCCTCCTTGCTCCTTTCTCTATTACATTGGTTGATAATTCTTTCCCTATTTTGGACTTGTACATAGGGAAGGATCTTGGTGGGGTTTGTCCCCAAGAAACTGCTTAGTTAGTTTGTTCTTCCCTTTATATTAAAAAAAAAAAGAAAGATGACCCTCGTTATTTCAGAAGGCCATGACAAGGATATATCAGCTCATCCTTTCACATTCCATGATCAATCTTTCTTTTCTCATTGCAGAAGACTTGTGGGGAAAAAAATTATTAACGATTTGTTTGGAAGGAATGAATTTGTGAAGAGAGAAGTGGAGGAGACAAAAGTAAAAGGGATAAATACGATTAATGCTGTTTGGATAGTAGAGAAAGAAGAGGGGGAAAGAAAACTATGAGCGGGACTCACATAAAAAAAACTCTTCACACATAAAAGAGAATATCCGGTAGGTTGCTTACTTTTTTAACTACCAAATTTACCCTCACATCTTTTTAGAATAAGAAAAAATTATTATTATTATTATTATTATAAGGATAAAAATATTTTTATATCACAACATAATTTTTTTTTCTCTTCGACTTCTTTCCTTTTTCTCGCAATCCAAACAATAAAAAAATCTACTCATTTTCCCTTTTCTCATACTTCTCTCCTTCCTACTTCTTCTCTTAGCCAAACACACCATAAAAGAACTTGTTTTCTGGGAGATTTTTTTTTGGTTTAATTACGCTGCAGGTACCCAAACTATTTTGGAATTTTTAAATAGACCCCCGAACTAAAAAATTTATAATTGGGTCTCTGAACTTCTAAATACTTTGTAATTGGATCCCTACACTTTAAACGTTTGTAATTAGGTCCTTGAACTTGTAAATAATTTGTAATTAGGTCTCTGACGTAGGAGACATTTTAAAAATATTTGCTATTGTGAGTGATCTAGTGGTTATATTAACCTCCAAGATAGACAAAAATCCTGGAAGGAGATTATAGAGTGCTCTAGTTACAATGTTGTTCTGCTACTCCAGGGACCTAATTACAATTATTTACAAGTTTAGGAACCCGATTACAAACGTTTAAAATGCAGGGACCCAATTACAAAGTACTTGGAAGTTCGGGGATCAAATTACAAACTTTTTTAGTGTGGAGCCCTATTTAAAAATTCTCAAATAGTTTGGGGTCTGGCACAGTTATTAAACCTTTCTTTTTTTAGTTTGTCTCTTTTAAAAAATATAAGCAACATAAACAAATTTTTTAACTGTTTAAATAGGAACAAAAGGAATAATTTACACGTTTCATATTATAAGTTTAAAGGTTTGATTGCTTTAATTAGAATAACACGGAAGAAAACTACATATGACCCTAAATTAAAGGTGACTTTTATAATTTATCCTATTCTGATATTATTTTATTGGTTGAATTTGTTTGAGAGAAATGAAAAGAATAGGATTGAAACTGAGGAAGTTGAAAAACAAATAAGTATATTTTACAGTTAAGAGGAAAAAAATTATTTTACAAGAGCTCCGATTTATAAATTTTCATTCAAAACTGAGATGAAAGTGGGACAAATATGAAATATGAAAAATTTAATGGGAACAATATTATTTATGTTATGTTCAAGTAGTATTCCCCTTTAATAGCAAATCAAATTCTGTAGACGAATGAAAAAGTTATAGTCCAGTTGTGTTACTAAGTGCACACTCAGCTTTGCATTATACAAGAAATTGGCCCCGCTTTGTGCATAATAGCCAAACTGTTTAGGCTTGAAGTGTTGGTATGGGATACATTCATATTCTCTGGCTTCATATTGCCCATGTAAATGCAGACAATAGGTGAATCTTATTTGTAATATCAAAAGTTCAAATTTAGAGTAGTCATCTTTGTTAGATAAGTGCATATCAAGTTGCGTGGGGCGCTGACCATCTTTCCTTAAGTGTTTTTGAACTTCCATTATTTTGAAAATCTCTCACAATCTTGAAAAGGGTTTTGCCTTATCATCACACCAGGCTCGAAATTACACGAGCAATTCCTTGTAACAAAAATAAAATTGCATACTCATGAAATAAGTGTTCTTGTTAGACCTAATTACTTTAATTGGTCTAGTGGCAGTTCATAGTTGTTTTAATATGATATTTCTTCAGTTTGTCTTCAATTCTCGTAGGTAATTTAGTCCATCAGAACTCAAGAGAAAGAGACGTAAATGTAAATTGAAGTGTCCATTTAATCCAGAGTACTTTGACTATAGCTTCTTAAATGTCAATGACTCAATGTACACTGAGTACATTTGGTAAAAAGAAGCATTTTAGCAGTGAGCCAGTGACTAAAGTGCCAGTAGAACTCACAAGAAAATTATGATTAGATTTGGTGGCAAATTACAATGTAGCTTGAATTTCATAGCAACATCTATAAAATGAAAAAAGAAAGAAAGAATTAAACGAAGAGAATCTGAGGTTCCTAGGGAATTAAATATGACAAAAAAGGAAAACGTGTTTAACACAATATGAGATGTTTTAGTTCCTAGGCAATTGAGAAGTTCTCATCTTTCAGGATATTGAGTTTCTCCACCTTCTAGTTGTCTTTCTGTTCTGTTCTGCTGAAGTTGGAATCTGAGGTTCAATATCTTGATTTTCTATATTTGTCATTTTTGTAAGTTTGCTTAGTTTCTTCCACCCACTACTCCATGCTGATGTGTGCTTCTGCTTTACCATCTTATCAAATTGTTTCTGCAGATTTTCCATATCATTTTGAAGCTCCAAATACTTCGCTTTCACACTCTCAAGGTCAAACTTTAGCGTGTTAATGTCTTTCTTAGCTGCTGTCCATCCTTCTTGGAATGATTGTGGTGTCCCTTCTAGAAGTGTTTTCCTATTAGTAATCATAGGCTGATACTGAGATTCAACACCTTCTTTCAGAGTGCTGTTGGCTAGAGCATTGCTTATCTTTACCTGTTCAGAAAATAGAACTTGCACCACCACCCTTAATGGAAGCCTTTCATTTTGAGCAGCATGCATGCAGGCATCAATGGAGAGTTTCTGACAATCCATTACACGGCAGAGTCGCTTCCTTTCATGCTCGGTTAGTGTTGCATGTGCCTGTTAATTTGTTTTACAGATAAGTACAGAAATAGAAATCCATTGGCATATGAGTGAAACACATATCAACTAACCTTCTGTATAAAGAAATACTTTTTCCAGGGAAATGATTGATTCTATGTTTACTGATCCAAAAATATTCTGTAACTCAGATGTATTGCTACCGAAAATGATCCAGAAAACCTCATTCACGTGAAAGAACTAAACAACCAAAATTTTAGCATATTTCTAATGTTTTGTCTCAGATAGATATTTGAGACACATAAAACTACATAACTCCAATGGAAAGTAATTATGGACCCCCAACTAAATGTATTAACTCAGATTTCAGAATATGCATATATGCATATCTTCTCTTTAGTAAAGCAGCTGAAACCCATAAAAGTTTGCCTTTAGTGCTGTTGATATCATGGCATATTCTAGTTAGTTAGTTAGTTACTAACTAACTCAATTTCAGTTTTTTCTCTGTTTTTTTCTCACATTTTACATTAACGGTTTTTGCCACTTGTGAACCTTTGTTTGGTGCTCGATATATAAGGGCATGTTGAGAGGGTGATGGGGTGGGGTGTGTGACTCATTTTTGATTCTTGAGTGAATTACTTGTAAAGCCAGGTCTGTGAGTGGAGAGAAACACTTGAGAGACTTTGGGTGTAATTGGGACTTGGGAACAAGGTTGTGAGGATTGAGGAATATTGACTCAAATTGTAATCTTTGGCTTTGAGTAATATACTGGATCAAGCTGTGCATGATCCCCTAGATGTAGGTATCACTTTGATGCTGAACTGGGTAAACAAATTGAGTGTGTTTGTTCTTGTCCAATTCTGCAGTAGAAGAATTTGATTTCTCAGTTTCTTTATTCTTGCATTTGATTTTGGGCTTAGATTTGGATCAATCTTTGAACCAAGTTCTAACAACTGGTATTAGTAGCAAGGCGAGCAAGAAGGGAGATCGATGGCAATGACCAAATTCGACATTGAGAAGTTTAATGGCAAGAACGATTTCGCATTATGGAGGTTGAAGATGCGTGCTATTCTGGTTCAACAAGGTTTAGAAGAAGCGCTGGAAGGGGTCGGAAAACTCCCAGCCACCCTATCTGACAGAGAGAAAAAAGATCTTCTTAAAAAGGCACATAGTGCCATCATTCTTTGTTTGGGAGATAGGGTGCTTCGTGAAGTGTCAAAAGAAGATTCCGCTGCTGCACTTTGGTTGAAGCTTGAGCACCTCTACATGACAAAGACTCTTGCAAATCGGTTGTATCTCAAACAAAGGTTGTATACTTTGAAAATGCAACCAAATACCTCTATTCAAGATCACCTAGATGAATTCAATAGGCTTATTCTCGATCTTGAGAATATTGATGTGAAGGTTGAAGATGAGGATCAAGCACTCCTCTTAGTTCGATCTCTCACCAGTTTCTATGATAATCTTGCGGATACCCTCATCTATGGGAGAGAAGCCATAACTTTGGAGGAAGTGCAAGCTGCTCTTATGTCTAAAGAATTGTCCAAGAAGGGTGAGTCAAGAGGAATGGAGGTTGGTGAGAATCTGTCTGTAAGGGGCAGGACTGAGAAGAGGGAGAACACCAAGGGCAAGAGTCGAAGAAGGTCAAAGTCCAAAGGAAAATTGAAGTGTTTCTTGTGTCACAAGGAAGGCCATTTTAAGAAGAATTGTCCTGACAAGAAAAACTTCAAACAGAAGCATTCTAATGAAGATAGTGGTGATGTTTCTGTGGCTTCTGATGGGTACGATAGTGCAGACCTGCTGGTGGCTGCAAATGGGCAAGGTGAAGTTGAATGGGTGATGGATTCAGGTTGCTCTTATCATATGTGTCCAAACAAGGAATGGTTTTGTGACTACAAATCATTTGAGGGAGGACAAGTGGTAATGGGTAACAATGCTACATGTAAGGTTGTGGGAATCGGATCTGTCAAATTGAAGCTTGCTGATGGAACAGAAAAATTGCTGACTCGGGTGAGACATGTACCTGATCTAAAGAGAAGTTTAATCTCTTTAGGGACACTAGAAGATGCTGGTTACAGTTTCAAGGCAGAGAACTCAGTTCTTAAAGTGATGAAAGGGTCCAGAATTGTGATGAAAGGTGAAAGAAAGAAGAATTGTCTTTACCTGTTAATGGGTGAAACAATTACTTGCTGTACTGCTGTTGCAGCAGGTTCTGCATCGAATAAGGGTCAGATCTGGCACCAGAGACTTGGTCATATGAGTGAAAGAGGTATGCAAGAACTATCCAAGCAAGGACTTCTAGGTGATGACAAGTTGAAGCCACTGGAATTTTGTGAACATTGTGTACTTGGGAAGCAAACCAGAACCAAGTTTGCTATTGCAGTCCATAAGACAAAGGGGAAGCTTGATTATATTCACTCAGATTTGTGGGGACCTGCTAGAGTTGTTACTCATGGAGGTAACAAATATTTCCTTACTCTAATTGATGATTTTAGTAGAAAGGTTTGGTTATATTTGTTGAAATCTAAAGATGAAGTGTTTAAAACCTTTGTGGAATGGAAAAACCGAGTTGAAACTCAATGTGATAGAAAGGTGAAGGCATTAAGAACAGATAATGGCCTAGAATTCTGTGGAGATATGTTTAATTCTTTTTGTAAGGAGCATGGAATTTATAGAAATCACACGGTTAGACAAACTCCTCAACAAAATGGATTGGCGGAGAGAATGAATAGAACTCTTCTAGAAAGGATAAGATGCATGCTCTCAAATGCTAATTTGCCTAAGCATTTTTGGGGAGAGGCTGCTCATACAGCCTGCTATCTTATCAATAGAAGCCCTTCTATTGCTCTCAATAACAAGACACCTCAAGAGATATGGAATGGCAGCCCTGCAGATTACAAGAAGCTGAGAATTTTTGGTTGTCCTGCATACTATCATGTTAGTGAAGGAAAGTTAGAACCAAGGGCCAAGAAGGGACTGTTTATGGGCTATCCTGATGGGGTAAAGGGTTACAGAATTTGGTCTATAGCAGAAAAGCAGTAACAGATCAGCCTGCAACAGAAGAAGAATCAGATTCTGATATGGAAGATGGTGCTGGAAACAGTGAAGAAACAGATTACTTGCTATGCAGAGATAGAGAAAGAAGGCAGATTAGCAAGCCTAAGAGGTATGGCTATGAGGAAGATGTCATAGCATATGCCTTACACACTGCTGAGTTAGTCACCTATGATGATCCACGATCTTACAAGGAAGCCAAGGAAAGCAATGAGCATAAAGAATGGCAGCAGGCCATGGAAGAAGAGATGCTGTCTTTGCACAAAAACCAGACTTGGAAGCTTGTTAAGAGACCAGATGGGGTGAGGCTAGTTGGAAGCAAGTGGATTTAAAAGAGAAAAGAAGACAACACAGAGAAGGATCCTCCTAGGTTTAAGGCTCGATTGGTTGCAAAGGGCTTCACTCAAAGAGAAGGAATAGATTTCAATGAAATCTTTTCTCCTGTTGTGAAGCATTGCTCCATAAGGGTTGTGTTGGCTTTGGTTGCTCAATATGGTTTACACCTAGAGCAAATGGATGTAAAAACAGCATTTTTACATGGTAACTTGGAGGAAACAATTTATATGAGGCAGCCAGAGGGATTTGAAGAGAAGGGAAAAGAAGGTTGGGTGTGTCTTTTGCAAAAATCCTTATATGGGTTAAAACAGTCACCTAGGCAATGGTACAAGAGGTTTGACAATTTCATCCTTAGCATCAAATATAAGACGAGTAATTTTGATAGTTGTGTTTACTACAAGAGACTTGATAGTGAGAACTTCATTTACCTCCTATTGTATGTTGATGATATGTTAATAGCTAGCAAGAGTTTGATTGAAATTGATAAGCTCAAGAAGGTACTGAGGTCAGAATTCGATATGAAGGATTTGGGGCCAGCTAGTAGGATACTTGGAATGGAAATTACAAGGTGCAAAGATACAGGACAGATGTGTATAACACAGCAGAGTTACTTGAAGAAAATCCTTCTCAGATTCAACATGCAGGAATGCAAGTCTGTAAAGGTTCCAATTGCTGCTCAGTTCAAATTGTCCAGTGATGACAGCCCCAAAACTGTAGAGGAACAGAAGGAAATGGATAGAATACCTTATGCAAGTGCAGTGGGAAGCTTAATGTATGCAATGGTTTGTACCCGACCTGATTTAGCTTATGCACTCAGCCTTGTTAGCAGATTTATGGGGAATCTTGGAAAGCAACACTGGTTAGCTGTTAAGTACATTCTGAGATACTTAAAGGGAACAACAAATACTGGTTTGAAGTATGGGAAAGGTAGTCAAGATATAGGGAAAGCTCAAGGGTTTGTTGACACTGATTTTGCTGGGGATAGAGACAAGAGGAGATCACTTACAGGGTATGCATTCACTCTATTTGGAAACATTGTGAGCTGGAAAGCATCTCTGCAGCATGTGGTTGCATTGTCCACAACTGAGGCCGAGTACATTGGTGTCACTGAAGCTGTGAAAGAGGCTATTTGGCTCAAGGGGCTGGTGAATGAGCTTGGTATTGATCAAGAGAATATCAATGTGTTTTGTGACAATCAAAGTGCGATTCATCTTTGTAAGAATCACACCTATCATGAAAGAACAAAACATATTGATATAAGGCTGCATTGGATTAGGGACATCATTGCAAAGGATCTGGTTCAGATCATGAAGGTTCATACAGCAGAGAATCCTGCAGATTTCATGACCAAAGTTGTTCCATTGAGTAAGTTCAAGCATTGCCTTAACTTGCTCAAAATTGAAGCTGGTTGATTGATGAAGACAGCTAGGAGATTGCACAGCAGTTAGAGTGTTATTCCTGGAGCCAAGGTTAATATGCCAAGGTGGAGATTGTTGATATCATGGCATATTCTAGTTAGTTAGTTAGTTACTAACTAACTCAATTTCAGTTTTTTCTCTGTTTTTTTCTCACATTCTACATTAACGGTTTTTGCCACTTGTGAACCTTTGTTTGGTGCTCGATATATAAGGGCATGTTGAGAGGGTGATGGGGTGGGGTGTGTGACTCATTTTTGATTCTTGAGTGAATTACTTGTAAAGCAAGGTCTGTGAGTGGAGAGAAACACTTGAGAGACTTTGGGCGTAATTGGGACTTGGGAACAAGGTTGTGAGGATTGAGGAATATTGACTCAAATTGTAATCTTTGGCTTTGAGTAATATACTGGATCAAGCTGTGCATGATCCCCCAGATGTAGGTATCACTTTGATGCTGAACTGGGTATACAAATTGAGTGTGTTTGTTCTTGTCCAATTCTGCAGTAGAAGAATTTGATTTCTCAGTTTCTTTATTCTTGCATTTGATTTTGGGCTTAGATTTGGATCAATCTTTGAACCAAGTTCTAACAAGTGCGATGGAAATAATAATCATGCTAAGTTAAAATGACACCCAAATTTCTAATTCAAATTTTACCAATGCAGTTTTACTTGAATTTCATGTATCCTAGGTAATTCAAAATCAAACATAAGTTAAGAAACATGAAACATTCTTGTTCCATTTTCCCCTGGGAACAGGAATTAATTACCTTAAGATAGGAATCAACTGCTCTATAAAGTCCATCATCAGAGGTCCTAGCTGACTCAGGCAAAGCTTCTGCAAGAACCTGAAACTTTGTGAGGGAAAGGTTTCTATCTCTGGATACTTCAGTAAGATAACTGTCAACAAGCCTTGCCACTCTTGCCTTGCCATTTTCAGAAAAAGATTGTCTGCTTGGACTATAACTTTCGGTTTGCTCTTGAACAAGAAAATGCTCTAATAGCCTCTGAACAAGATCTACATCATAGGCAGTCTCACTTTTATGATAACATGGAATCAGAAGATCAGCCAGTGTAGCTTGCTCAAATTGCATTCCCACCCTTTTCTCCAATTCAGTAATCAACGCAGGTGCAACCTTTAACATGTTTGCTATTCTCAGAAGCCTAAGAAGGAAACTGCAAGAGACACTGTCCTTCTGTGGTGGAATTATGCTTATGAGGCTCTCAATGATCATCCTTTGATCTTTAGCCTGAAGACTTGAAGTGTCATCTCGAGTTCCAGCCACAATCATATGAAGTCCGGCTTTCCAGCTACCACCACCGCTACCACTACTACCGTTACTATTACTGAAGTTGCTTGCTTCATGTGCTGGGATTGCAGTGTCATTTATCAATCCTGGTAGCCATTTAGTTGCATAATGCATTATTCCAGCACCAATCAATTCAAACCTCATACCCTTTACCTTAATGGCAGTAATGACTCTAACAAAGTGATCAATCCTAAGGATTGAAACATCTTCAAACCACCAATCAGGAGGAACCTTCTGATTACTAGGACTTGAATCCTTCATTTCATTCCATTTTGGGCTAGTAACTTTTGGGGGTCTTCCAGTGTATGACCACCTTATTCCTTTTGGATTAGCACACGCTTTCCAAGCTATGGACTCGCTGCATCTTCGGACGATTTGAAGGTTCTCAGCCCATGGTGAGAGCTTCTCACAGCTTTTCAACACTACAATGGAGTCTCTCCATGAAGACAAAACCACATAGCTAAGAAACGCTTCTGTCTTGAATATAAGATTGCCTTCTTCTAGGTCCTCAGTCATTTCAAGGTACTCAGCAGCACATCTTAGGCCAGAGATATTGCCTGCTGTTAAATCAACAGAAATTCCATAGCATAACTTGGCTGCAAGTTCAAAAGCCTCAGATCCACCAGGTAGATCATCCATGACTATCTTATTCATGTCAGGGTCTCGAGATTCATATATGATTCTGTTCAGCTTTCCACTTCGAGGTAGAAAAGGATACTTTCACAACAAAGGGAAAAAAAAGGTCACAAAATTCAGTAGTACAAGTAGTAGTATCTGATCTCTTTATAGAAAGAGCCATAATCCATATTGTTAAAAAACATTCAAAATTTCAAGAAGGGAAAAAAGAAAAAGAAAAGATTGCTACCTTGTGTAAGTGGAAGTTAACTTCTCCAATTTGAACTAGAAGGTCACTAGGAATATCAGCTGAAACATACCTGCATGCAAAAGAGACCAAATGTTTAAGCAGCATACATGGTCTTTATTCTTTAATCTCATCATGTCCTTCTTAACCTGATTCTTCAAGATTATTAAATGGATGAATAAACTGACATTTTAACAGTTGAAAACAATATTATCAGAAGTTTCAATCTTTATTTACTGCCATGTGATGTAAAATTTCAAGCCACAAACTTTAGCACAGAAGATTAGTGGCTGAGACATCTTCAAAGGATACTATTTCTGCATTTGAACATACCAAGAGTTGCCTCTTTGTTGAAATCCTTCTATCTTGACACCATGCTTGGTAGAAGTGAGAAGTCCATCCCCACATTCCCTTCCTGCTGCTGACTCACTCTCTGATTCCCACATGATGAAAACCAGATTCTCAGAATGTTTTGGGCTAGAAAAAATTTCTCAGGAAAGTGGGTTTAAGTCAGAGTCAGTACAGAAAAAAAAGGTGCAGGGGTTAAAGAGCAGAGTGAACAGAGAAACAAGGTTCATATAAAAAGGAGCAGGAACCACATGGGATGCTTGGAAAATTGTCGGTTTCTTCACAGAATATTTCAAGGAAATCTCACAGGCTGTGCCGTAATGGGCATAGTTTGTTGTGAATGATCAATGATCATCATCTGAGTTTCTTTTTCTTTGTTTTTCAGCATTGGATTTCAGATATGACCCTCCATAATGTAGTACAAGACAGGTAGTTACATTTTCTTTATGCCCCTTGACCATACATGTCTCTTCCTTTTCAGCTTATTTTCTTATTCTTTTATGTGTTACTCAATTTATTATGATCCCAAAAACATTCCTTTCGATGATGAGTGAGAAAGAACCAAAGGCGCATTCCATAGCAGGAATTTTGGTTTGCAATATTAATATATGGGAACCCTTTAATTACTAAATTGCCACTTGATTACCAGTGAACTAACCAGTCAGCATTTAGCTAGCTTTTCAGAAAGATAAAGAATGGTTGCTCTCTAATGTATCATTAAAGAGAAAAATAAAAGACAAAAAATCTCTTAGCTAGGAGAACAAAGGGCTCCAGGGAGTGTGGGGGTGGAGGGAACTCTCATTTTTCCCATGAACAAGGATAAAATCGGAAGATGGGAGATACAATGAACCGGTCTCATTATTTAAAATCAGAATTTGACAACAAAATCAATAATAATTTTCATGATTAATGCAGTTCAAAAATGTGATTAATGAAATGTTGAGTTTGATTAATGATTATACTGAAAGGTATCGCAACTCATTAACCATCAACTGAACTTCATTAACCACCATTTTGAACGTCATTAATCATGATTTTCAGATGTTTAAATATATATATAATATGTATAATAAAGTTCATATTCAAACACAAAAATAGTTAATGTAGTATGTATAACTTATCCCATAATTTTTTTGGGTTGTTTGAACACCTGAAAATCGTGGTTAATAATCTTCAAAATCGTGATTAATGATGTTCAGTTGATGGTTAATGAGTTGCGACACCTTGGTAGATTCATTAACCAAACTCAACATTTCATTAATCACGTTTTTTAATTGTATTAACCATGAAAATTGTTGTCCAATTTTATTCTCGCATTTTGATGTACAGATAATATTTGTCAAATTAATAAAATACTGCTTTTTAACACCCGGTGTACAATACCTACATGGGACACCGTATGGTGTGTGAATGTGACTGAATATTGTTATAACCAATGCCAAAGTGAAACGAGTATGATTTATGCATATGTGAAAAGAGTGTCATCTGAATATGAGATGTTCAAATAACAGAACTTAAATGGACGGTGACTATACCAAAGTACCAAACTTATACAACTCACAGTTGGCATTTTCACAACCTTGAGGTTTGAGCTTCTACGAAACTCCACACATGCAGTATTGACTGCTTGGTACATTTGGAAATTGCAAATGAATAATTTAATGTAAGATAAGGACATTGTAAATTGGGTTTTGAATAGCATTCACGTTGTAAGAAAATGAACGTAATTGGGATTTACAAATTGTTTAGTTTAAAGAATGATACAGCTTTTGTAAATTAAGAAACACATCTATTTGATAACCTTATTTATTAAGGGCTTAGAGGAGAATTTACATATTTTTATGTGTAAGAAAAAAGTAGAAGTTGTAAGTTGTATTAAGTGAGAGGAGGATTTTTTAAGAGTTATTATTAGACTTTGGATAACACATGAATTATCAAGATTAGAACATAAAGTCATGTGATTTTTTTAATTGATCATATGACAACTAACTAACTTTAATCTTGATCATCTATATATAATTTTAACGATTAAGATTTGTTCCTCTCATTCTCACATAAAAAAAACCCTCTCTCACTCCATATATATATATATATATATATATATATATAGGTTTAATTGTACTTGTGGTCCCCTTATTGATCATGTGTGATTTTGGTCCCTATAGTTTTTTTGATGCATATTTGATCTCCTATTTTTTAAATGTTACAAATTTGGTCATTCCATCCAATGTCTGTTAATTTTTTCAATGATCAACATAGAGGAACAACTCCTCTAAGCATACAAAACTTTTCGTTGAAGTTCTCCCTCATCCGACTCTCCAATTTAACATGATTCAATGATTCTTCTATATTATTTACTGATTTTGTCCCTCCTTTTCGAGACCTTTTTTTAGTTCCATCACAGATCCTTTACCTTAAAAGCTCAACCAGAGGTTCTATGGGCGTTGAGCAATTGTTCCTCCATGTTAATCATTGAAAAATTGATGGACATTTGATGGAATGACTAAATTTGTAACATTAAAAAAATAGAGGGACCAAATGTATATCAAAAAAACTTTAAGGACCAAAATCGCACATGATCAATAATAAGAGGGCTAGAAGTGCAATTAGGCCTATATATATATATATATATATATATATATATATATATATATGTAAAAGTTACAAAAACAATTTATTGTACTTACAGCAAAAGTAGCAATCTTTCTTAAAAACTTATATCTCCGGACGACCCCTAAAATTTGTGAAAATGTAAAAGCTTTCAATGTTGTCCTTTTGAAAACTAGGATAAGAAATCACGGGAGTCTGCTGTGGTTGTCAGATATATATCAAGGCAAAATTCAGTGGGTCTTGTGTACTTGAATTTATGTCGTTTCAATTCCACCCGAGGAGCTTCAGTTTGTCTCCTTAGGTTTGTTTGTATTTTACCTGGTTGTAACCCAATTCTGGTCTCTCCAGTCTCCCCTCATCCAAATAAAACAAAAGAAAAGAAATGGCTGGTTTAGGTTTCACCCCGCTGAAAACAAATGTAAGTAACTGATCTATCAATGAACATGCAATATTTTTCTACAAATCTTTCTACGAATCTTCCATGTGATAGGTGGGAAGTATCCACCGTCGTTAACAGTGACTAATCTCCACCGAAAAACTTGTAGGCACACAAGGTGGATAGTCCCCTCACAACCAGATTTTTTTCATTCGCAAGAGTCAGGATTCGAACTCCTGACCACTTGCTTAAAGGGCCAAGTCCTTACCATTTAGACCAACCTAAGTTGGTATTGTATGAATCTTTTAATCTACTTAAATTTGATACATATCATGTATTATATTTGTACAATATTAATTAATCTTAACTTTTGGCATTTTTCTCTCTTTATCAAATATTTTTTTTGGTACACTCATTTTCAAATATTGCATATTTCCATAAAAGTTTAATTGTTATATACGGTCAGTCTAAAGTTTTTTATGCAGTCAACCAATCACAAATCATAATATGAGTGACTTATAAGATAGTTAAGATAAGAGTCAACATTTTTAAAGATGTGATAATTTATGATTGATTGACAATGTAAAAAATCTTCACACTGACGGTGCATACCAATTAAAAATTTTCTAAAAATCTTTTCATAAATCCTCACACTTATTTAAAGTTAAAATATTAATTAATCTTAATTTTAAAATAGTTTTCTCTTTTTATAGATGAATAGGAAGATTTGTATAAATATTAATAAGATATAATATTTCTCCTTTTTAAATAGATAAAAGGAATTTTATATATATATATATATATATATATATATATATATATATATATATTTTTGTAACATTTCTTATAAAATGTAAGTTTAATTTTGATATATTGTGATTATAAATTTTTTTATTATATCAACTAATCACATATTATTATATGTATGTCTTTTAAGATAGTTATGATAAAAGTCAAGTATGTTTAATGATGTATCAATTTATGATTAAATGATAGTATAAAAAATCTTTACTTAACCGTAATATCGATTAAATTCATAAAATATACCTGAATTCCCTTTTCAATCATGCACAAAGAAAGGGAGGTCTATAGCATAACTACGCTATTTATTTGATTAAAGAAACATTATATATAGTTTTTTTTTTTTCTATAATGTAACGTTGGTCCATAATAACTAAGTAACTTGGATATGTGTGTTTTGATTTTTGGTTTTTTAGGGTATCCCACCTTGCAATTGCAGAGATTTACTCTTTAAGTTGGATAGGACCATAAGGATGATAAAGCTCTCTTTCAAAAGTTTTAATGTTGCTGTATTTCCAGGGCTCAGATTCGAACTCGAGACCATTGATTAAGTTGAAAGAGACTTATGTCATCTCATCCAAATACTCTTAGGTTGTTAGTTTTGTCTTCAGTTTCCTGTTTTCATTTCCTGTTTTTATTAATAATTGCAAAAATGTCATCTTATTTTCATTATGTTTCCGATTTTCAAATATTTGTGCAATCAAATCTTATTTTCATTATTTCCCATATAAATCTTTGAAAAAAGAAAACTGATATTTTTGCGATTATTAATAAAAATAGAAAATAAGAACAAGAAAATGAAAACTAAGCAAATTGACCCTCAATGTGTGTTTGGGTTTGAAAGTGGAAATGGAAATGTGCGTTTGGCGGATGCTTCCAGAGCGAACTTTCTCTTCATCTTAAACTTTGTGCTAACAAAGAAACCGAAAAACATTTTTTTAAAAAAATATTGTTGATGTTGAGTGCCCTTTTTAACATGAAGTACTAATAAAATATTATATTTATTAAAAATTAAAATAAGAAATTAAAAATTGAACTTATCATCTTTATAATTTAATAATATTATTAAAAAATTTATAGCTTTATACATTTTAACTTTTAATTTTGTGAGGATTGAGAATCTCGAATAAAGAATTAGCCAGCAGATTAGGTTTTCTCTTTTTGTTTTACTTTTTAGTTTTTAAATTTTGATTTTTTTTCTTTCTAAAAAATCGATCAAATCCGGCTTAACCCGATCCAATCGGATTTTGATCGATTTTGACCAACCTAATTGTAAAAATGATTTTGACCCTTAATCAAAATCGGATAAGAGGTCGATTTACGGTTCAACCGATCCAACGGGTCAGTTCCGTCTGATTTTCATAACTTTGGTATGAAGAGATGTACATTGAATAGTTTGTAAAAATATATGAGAGAGAGAGATCCAAAGTGCGCGGTGTAAGTTGTGCCAAGTAGACTCCAAGTCTTTCCTCCACACACCTATGCCCATTGGGTGTTGGGGATTGGCTAACCATGCCGCATTCATCTCTTAACCATAAGCTGCAAATTGGACGACTCTTTCGGCCATCATTTAGGGCCTATTTGGGTAAACGGCTTAATTAAGCGCATATAGGATAAACGCTTATCATATAAGCGTTTATGTATAAGCTATTTCTATAATTAGAGAGAAAATATAGTCAAACTGTTTTCATATATGTTATAAGCTGTTTTTATAAGCTATCCTGAAAAGCTTATCAAAATAAGCTGAAAACAGCTCATGGACATGTCATGAGCTGTTTCCATAAGTTTTCTCAAACACTCTGACAATTCCTTATGCCAGTAGATAAGCTCACATAAGCTGTTTATAAGTCAATCCAAACAGATCCTTAATCATTCAAGACCCATTCCAATAATAATAAATGAAAATACTAATTTGATCGTCAAGAATGTATAGTGCGGATTAAATTGATCTTTTTTAAGATAATTTTAAAGGACATTTTAGTCTCTGTCAGAGACTATTTTGACCCACATTTCATATTCTTGAAGACCAAATTAATATTTTCTTTTTCTCAGGGATCAAAATGTCATCGTGATTTTTTATCGAGAACCAATATGGATCTTTACTCTAATAATAATGCATTCCCTGTATAATGCACACTGTGTGATGTGTGCACTCTTCTCTAGGCCTTATGAACGGGGGTGAGGTTTGAATCAAATTGCAGCAATCATTCAATCCCCAATGTTGCATTATTTGGGTCGATCTATCACTTTCTAGCTATTATGGATTGTATATTGTTAGTATTTTGTATTTATCATTATTATTTTTTATTTTTTATTAAATAAATTAATTAAAATCACAATAACAATAAGTATTTGACTAGGAGTCCGTTAGTTGTTTTTTTGGGAAAAAATCAATTACTTTTAAAAAAATAACCATTTTTAAGGATTGTTTGTATGTTTGTTTCAACTTTTGAAACAAATTAGAATTTGAAAAAAAGTCATTAATTTGAAAAAATCTAAATTTATTTTGAGTAGTTTCTCATAAAAATCTATCCTGAGTAACTATTTTAAGTGATTTTTATTATTGTAAACAAACTAATATGAACTAGAGTAAGATCTTCCTTGAATTCAATTGTCAATTTGATCAAGAACACAAAAATGCCCAAATTTGTTTAAAAACATGACCTAAAAAAATGCAAACAGAGAAAGGGGAAGAAAATCTCACAAGGTGGGAAAGATTAGGAGATGGAAAATTATGCAACACGCCACATTCAAGGATGAATGATAAGTGCAATTAAATCGCCACAAGACATGAAATTCTTGATAAGATTCTTGAAGGTTCACAAAAAATACATAGAGGAGCACCAAGCTCTGAACTCTCAATTTCCAATTATGACAAAAGCTTCCAAATATTCTTTACAATGAGCCTTTTATTTATAAGGTTCCAAAGCTAAACCAACTTATAACTAACACAAGGGCACCAAGGCCAAGCTCCCTAAAACAAGCTAACTATACAAAAGTCAATGTATTTATTTATTACAAACCAATATCTAAGAAACTACATGATATCTACCACTAAGAGATTTACAAAATATGATTCTCTTTTAACACCAACATTGGCCTTGAGAAAGTAAGCTACTTGGTGTTTGAGTTGTTCTTTAATTTTTTTTGCCCTTCCTCTTGTTATTGCTCCATCCAATCCAAAGTCTGGAGACTTTATCTCTTTGAGCCTAGGTTATTCCGCATCACAAACACAAATTAATTTTTGCTTTAATCTCTAAAAAATAATTACTAAATTATTTTATATAAAAATCACTTTTTTTAATGGTAAACAAACAGGTTCTACATGGACCATAATGACTTATCTTTGTGATAATTTGTCTATATCATTTTTGAGAAACAATTTTTTAACATCATAATAGGGACACCACCTTAATAGGTATGTTTAATGGTAAATGTTTTTAATTTTTTTGGTTCAGCAGTTACTAAAAAAAACAACATAAAAGTCAATATGATTAAGGTAGAATAAATACAACAAATTTGAATAAAAAACTACTCCCAAACCTTAACATTCACATTTGAATTTGTGTTTCTTATTTGTTATTGTATCATGATCAACAATATACCATCCGTGTTCCCCTTCTATGCCTATAGCAACTTGATCACCAGCAAAATAGCCAGATTAAAGAGGCGAATGAAGATGATTGTGAACAAGGGCGGGAAACAAATGAGATGTCTCCAAGACTGCCTTTGTACGCTGGGTTAGTTTTTTGCTAATGTCATCAACCTTTTGGAACTTATGTCAGTATTTATACTTTATTCTAACTTCCATACTTATTATAACTAATTGCAGAAGCAGAAGGACGTCGCATGCAAAAACAAGCTGAATTCCGACAAGCAAGATATATAAGGAGACAATTGCTTAATTTCAAAAGAAATTCTACCCACTTCGCAAATGCAGGTATGTATTTGTGATTGATTTAAACCTTAGATTTAGTGTAATATGCAAGTGAAAGATCAATCTTATTCATTAATTTCCACCGCATCTATGTTCGATACTTAAATCTAATTGATCCATTACATACTTAAATCATGGAAGAGGTCATATTGCGTTTGTAACCTTCTTTGTTCGCAGTTTCTTATTGTTTTCTCACATTTCATTTTGCTCTCCTAGATTTACCTTGAACTGAGACTTGCTTCATATTTTATCTATTGCCCTATGCTTTTGTTTTTGTGGTATATTTTTGAGATGCGTGTATACAAGGAAGATAAAAAGTAAGTGAGATATATAGATAAACACATACGGCGTCAGATACGGTGTCCAAATTTTGTTATTTAAATAACATAGCTCATCATTTTTTACCTAAGTACCCCATTTCAGACATTTGTTATACCAAACTCCGCTTCACATACCGTGAGATTCCCATAGGAAAAGATTCCCTTCCCAAAGTGATAACCATCTTGTAATTAAAACATTTGTATCTCACAAATTCAGGAGATTTGTATTGAACAGTTTCTTCAGGGAAACACCCTAACTTTAAGATCCACTCCTATAGTGCATTTTGAGATTTGTTCAATTGCAGTGATCATGCATGCAATCCCCTACTGTTGGATTCATCCATCACTTATGATCAAGACACTACATAAATTTTCAGCCAAACCTACTTTGAACTTGCTTCATCTAGAACCATTTTTCTTTGATACTATTTAGCAACAAGCACAACCAATAGAACTAGGAGCTGTGCTCTTTATTGAAGCCTCTTCCATCTTTCTTGTCTTGACCTCAGCCAAAACATTTCTAGCCCACTCTGCAAAATGGGTTTCATTATGTCCAATTCTACCACTTTTGTATATAGACATGCATCTGCGATCATCTTCTGAATATGGACATTCATCTCCACTTGGGTCCCGCCAACTACCTTGATGTTTCATCCCTGACCAGTGAGCTTCCCAATGGTAGACATATTGGCCAACACCAGCAAGTTTTAGCCAACCTTTGGGAAAGAATTCCATGACACTGCTGTTTCTTTCCATCAGAAACATGTTGGTTAATTGAGCACCATGTGGAGATATCAAAATATCTGTCAAACTCATTAACTTCACCTGCATTAAACAAACAAATACATAACTCATTTGGGCACATATTGTGTGTTACTGTTTATTGCAGTGATTGATCCTTCTGTCTGTGATTATGATCTTTCTAATGATACCTCTCTTCCTGAATAGGTGATATAATAGTTCATTTCTTAGTCAACAGTACTTCATTGACAAATTAGGAACATGAAAAAAGAGAGAGTATATGAGTCCCTAGTATATTAGTATATGTCTTTAATAGATGAATGAGATTAATATAAGGATTTAGTTGCTATGCACTCTCAGTGTAAAGGTTTTTTATACTGTCAACCAATCATAACTTGTCATATCAGCTAAAATGTTTCACTCTTATCCTAACTACCTTAAAAATCACTCATATCATGATTTATGATTGGTTAATAGTATAAAAAACTTTACAATGTCAATGCATAAGAATTAAATTCTTAAGATAATGACCACTTATTACCTGCTCACAAAAGGTGAGATTATTGGAATGAGCTACCATAAACCGGCAACCTTGCACCTTACTACACTCTTTGTGAAAGATGTCAGCTACAACTGTTTCATTCTTAAACGACCTTGGCCCTGTCCTCAGGAACAAAGTCATCCCTATCACTGGCAATCCTCTATCATTGATCTCTATACCCTTCAGGCTCACATTACAGTACATCCTAGCCTTGCACCTCATTAGATCATACACCTCCATTCTCCTCTCCCTTGACATGCCACCCTCGTTGTGCCTCATAACCACAGCCTCCTCAAAACAAACCGGCCCATCTTCATCAAACCTTTCAATATTTGGTGGCCCATTAAATGTGGCATCCATCAAGGCTTCTAACCATAGGCCCATCTTGAACCTGAGCTCACCCCAATGATACAAAACCCACCTTGAGGGCATCAATGAGCAATTGTTCATCTTATGCCAAGCCACAAATGGGACCATAGCTGATAAACCATGCCATAAATTCTCATGGTTGTAATGATTATATGACACAAAAGTTAAACCTTTCATGAAGGTGGTGTTATAAGGCAAAGCTTCTGGCCATGCTAGAGCATAGTAGTTCCAAGATCCATCATGGGTGTCACGTCCTTTTAAGCATAGAAGCCGACCCTGTGATGATTCGGATGGGAATTGTTGGTATTGGACCTCACCACCTTGGTGAGTGTCATACAAGGAGCTCATGAACCATGTGTGGCCTTGAAGAGCAGCATTTGTGTAACGGAGATCCTTAAGTGGAAGAAATGTGACTGAATGGCGAAGCTTGTGGATCATCATGGAATTGAGCTCGTTGGTGTTGAAGATCGAACTTTGCCGTTGCCTTGAAGGTGGACTTCGGAGGGAGAACCGCATGTGGAAGAGAATGAAGAGGGTAACACAGGTGGTGAGGACCAAAATGGAAAGCTTAGGTGAGTAGAAGCGTAGGCGTTGATTGTGTTTGATAAGGAGAGGCTTTTGGGGGCTTGTGCATATTTCTGGACGTGCTTTGGTAGTAGTCATGGTACTACAGAGAGAAATAGTGAAGGATGAAAGGTACAAAGACATTGGTTTTGTACCATAAAAGTCTCCTACATATACTGGCGAAAGTAACATGTACTTCTCAAGTTAATGCTTTGGATCTTTGGTAAACCCATCATCCTATTCTACACAGAAAAAAAGGAGAGCAGAAAAGAAGGGATAACTTCCGCTTATATTATTTTGTAATTATGATTGAGTACTGAAGAAGTTAAAATGCAGCTTACTTTGCCTGAATATCCTGCAGATTATATGGGATGTGGCGGTTAATCTGAAACATGTATGAGCATTTTACATGGTTGAGTTCATGAAACCGATGTGGTTCATTGTAAAAGTAAACATTTAAACTCGATTCAAGGTTGCATTAGCATGGTGATGCTATTCGTACAACGAGAAGGTATACAGAAAAAAATTGCTTTGAAATCCTTGAATGCCATAAAAATAATTAATCACTTGGATGCCACACTTAAATTTCAGCATGAAATATTTTAAAAGTTTAGGGACCAATCACAAACTTTTAAAATTCAGGGACCTATTTGACAATTCTCAAATAGTTTAAGGACCTACAAATTAATTAAACAATTTTTAACACACTAGGAACCAATAAAACTTCATTATCAATGCAGCGAGTTACTGATACATAATATCCTAAGCCAGACAAAACAGATATGGTGTAATACCTACTAATACTACTGCTTACTTCTCCTTAAGTTACTCCCAAAAGCATGGGTTACTATACACTAGTCAAAACATCATCTAACAACTGAAAGGTGCCATGACCAAGCCTTGTTTAAAAAATTTTGCTTAAATGTTTTACAAATGTTCTTATTTGCCAGCTAAAAAAACAAAAAATATTATCTATTTTCACAATTTCTGATTTCGCCACTATCTGTTGCTGTTCTAAGGACGTTAAGAATTTCTCAATTTTGTGGTCTCAAATCAAATCAATGCCCCCTTCTTCATTTGATGAAGCGAAGCAAACTCAATAACTTATTGTATTTTACAAAATATTTATCACAAACTTCAACTAACAGGTACATCAAATGATTCAAATTCAGATTTTAACTTTATCCAGCACAGACTTCCCATAAAGCTGGTTGCTTCGCTGAAGTTCCATATAATCTCTATGTTTCATCCCAACGTATGCTGGTGGATTGCTTTGATTGTCTAGCAGCTCTGAAGCTGGCTCCACCACCGTGTCCAAGGATGGTCCTATTACTGATGCCAAGGACATTCTCGTAGCTTTGTTGCTCACAACTGCTCTATGTAATACACTTTTGTACTTGCCATTGCTCATAATCTGTTATAAAACAAAAGGGTAACAGGTTATCACAGAATCAAAATCACCACTAGAAAAGAAACAAAATGCATAAATAGCACAACTTCTATGGGCACAACTTATATGAACATATCTACACAATACCAAATACCAATACATGGATATAACAAATTCGTAAATTTATACAAGAAAATATTATTTATGTAATTAATCATTCTGTTATCCGATTTGTATGGTAAAAAAATTCAAAAAACTAATTGAAAGACATAAGCTAGAAGTATTCAAAAGTATCCGAATAGCATCCTATATGATTTGTATCGGATAGACAATAATTTTGAAGTAAGCAGGGTTATGTACCTCAAGGTGATCAGCAACAAGGACCAACAAGCAGTTTGGAGTAGAACTGACATTGATCCACTTGTTATTGTGAAGCACTTGGAGGCCACTAACTCCGTTTTGCATGAGGAGGTTCAAGAGGCCATGATCAGAATGAGGGGGCATTCCCATTGCAAGCTCAGGCTGCGGACAAGGTTGATAAAGATTTGCTGCTATCATTTGCAAACCAGAATCTAGGTTCATTGTTCTGTCTATGTAATTGGCCTCCAATCCCAAGCTTTCTGATATTCCTTTGAGTAGTTCCTTGCCCACTTTCCAGGTTCTTCTGCAGTACTCTGCAGATGTATCCCTTAAACAACAAAATAGCTGAATGATTTAGCATACAGAATATCTTTACCTAACGGTTAGTCCACATAGCACAAGTGTAGCACATAAGCTTTTAGAATTGCCTGAGAATACAAAGGAAATAATGCCCTTTTGTGAGGTTGAGAGATGACACAGGATGAACCTGAGACCCACTTATTTGAATAGGCTTCATACTAGAATTAAATCTCTCAATTGTAAGGATTAGAGAATCATACTAATTACAATTTTCCTATTCTATTTAGAGAAAGAATCAAGAAATAATATCAGTAAATCAGTAAATATTATCAAGCAGAATTACAAGAAAAAGTGCTGGAGAATCAGTTAAAACCTGAAACCAACTGGTTTGTCAGGTGAGTGAAATTCTGGGTGCACCAATATTTTTAAGGAAATCCCTCCAGAATAAGACATTGTCCTGTGAAGCATTGAAGCTGGTGCCATACCTTATTGGGTCCATTACTTCCTTACCTGCATACTCTTGCTTCTCCTCCTCTCTAAGATTGAAAAAAGCAAAAACTTGATCAACCATTTTCTCCAGTAGGCTCTTTGACACTGAGTGATTGATCAGCATGAAGAAGCCCCACTGCTCACAAGCTTTGCCTATGTCATGGATGGTTTTGGCCCTTCGATCAGGTGTACCAGTGACCAGGAGGGAATAGTCAATGATAGGGATTGGATCATCAATATCATCTGGGTCTGCTACTATTTCATCACCAGGGTTGGTGGTGAAGATGTATGAGGATGGGATGGAGGTGAGTTCTGGTGATTCAGCTAGTTCTTTGACACTTGTGAAACCAATTCTCTTCTTGGATTCTTGGGTAACCTCAGCAGCGGTTGAAGCCATTAGAGAAGGTGATAATGAAATGAAGTGGGGGAAGTAACCAAATATCTGTAAGCCCTGCCTCTTCATGCTCAACGTAAAAGGGTTCTTCTAGTGTCTTACACTTCCTTACTCGGTTCATGGGTTATGTGAAACGTGTCAAACATTGAGGTCAGCCAACATTATTTATGGCTCAAGTTAGGCTATATATTTATCGGTTTAATGAAAATAAAGAGGATAACTTAGATTTGTATAGTCTGTCTTTTATTCCAAAATATGATAACAGACAAAAAGGATATGACAGACTCGTGGATTCTTATGTAACAATAAATTCCTACAACCTTTCCCCCCAAACTATGACTTTGACATTTTCACGTTACTGAAAAAATCAGTGAACACTTGCTTTCGTCCCTTGGAAAAACTTTGCACTCTAGAATGACATATATTGAATACGTTAATTCTTCAGTTAACTCCAGTCCATTAAACTCTAATATGACACCCTTAATTTCTAAGTTAGATTTTATTTTTTCAAATGGCACTGAATAAGTAATCCCATGGCCAAAACGACGTAGGGTTAAAAAAAAAAACGAGATATGGGTTTGGGTGGTTTATTTTAATTTAAAAACAGAACCCCATATACTACTCCAAATATTTTCCCTTTCATGCTAGAACCAATTATTCCTGAATCAAAACAAAAATTCAATTTTTCACTCAATAAAAAAGAAAATCCAGTAAAAAAAAGAACTCCATTAATCAAAAGAGAAGAACCAAAACAATTTGAACCCTAATGTAAAAAATGCAGAAAGAGAATGATGGAAAAAGGGAGATTTAGGAAGCAAGAGATAGAATTTGTGGTAATCAGCAAACCTTAACCTTATTCCAGCAAAAGACTCTTCAACAAACCCATCACTTAATATCATTTTTCCATTTTCTCACACTTTCTAGGTAACCAACAGGGGATGGAAAGATAGATAATGGTAACCTCCCACACTTGCCAGCAATGTCATGAAAACCAAAACCTGCAAATAGATCTGAACAACTTCAACATGTAGATCTGCGAGGAGACAGCCCCTTGTTTGACATGTTGCCATAGCAGAGATCACTTGGAGATTCAGGAAGTTGGCAATAAGGAAAGCATAATGTTGGAGAGCAAGAATATTAAGCTAAGTAATGTCACAACCAATAGAGCAAGATGCATAATGTTGGAGAGCTCAGTAATTCTGACCTGCCAATTGAATCCAACTACTACCAGGTTGCTTATTAACACAATCCCTAGTCCTTTCTATCATGTTTCTCAACTCTATGCAATTTTTCCACACTGATGCTGATGTGCCTAAATGTTAGACAATAGAACAAAGATTGAGGGTTCATTTACTGCTATATCAGCAAAGCATCTTTGATATTCTGTTTCCTACTTCAGCATTCTCATGTTTAGAGCAAGCACCTAGCAAAGTCTTCCAAAGAACACATTTTGCTAAGTCATATGAGAAGACAAGTATGTTTTGGCACACATTCGAATCTCACAAAAAGGAGTTCCAATGCCTTAGAGACATGGTAAATATCAAGCCACGAGGTTGAGGCCTTGGCATTTTCAACTATAATTTTAGAAGTTGCAATGATGTTGCACATCGATAGGGTAGCAATAGTTTCTGCATCCGTTTTATTGTATTTGGACAGGAGCCACCTCCTCTTATTGCTTATGTACTTGTTTCAAATTATGCCCTATTCTACTGCATCTTTTCACCTAAAAGAGAAGGTAAAAAAACTAAACAGAAATGCTCTGGTTTGAACCCAAGCATGAAAAATGAACGCATTGGTTTCATTAAATTAATTGCTCCACTAGTGAATAAATAGTAATATGATCAATTGCATTGCAATGCCTCCCATAACTGAGGCAGAGAATTGAAGGTACGGAACTTTAACGAGGAACAGACGACCAAAAGGCAAAAGATTTAACAAGCTAATTGGGTATAAAACCTTATGGAGAATAATACAAGCTTTTAAATTAACTATTCAATAAATTATCTTTTGTAAACCAAAAACACTAAAAACAGCATCTATTTTCAATTTACTTATTCATCTTTTGGAAATGATTGCTGTATCATTGATGCCCCTTTGCACTTGTATTCTCGTGCTTCAACGAGGTAAACATAAAATTCCCTGAAAGTATAGCTTCTTTATCTGCCAATCAAAATTCCATAATAAGAAAACTAAAACTAAGGAAAACAGATAAAAAGATGAAATTCAACAAAGAAATAGGGGAAAAAAGATAAGATTATCTCCATAAGATCTTTGCAATTCTTTCATAAACATATCTTTCATGTATTCTACTAGAAAAAGGAAGTAGCATGCAAGGAGCATATGCATTGAGTTCAAAAATTCTGTACGTTTCTTAGGGAAGTCAGAAGTAACATGCAGGGAGCATTATATGAATATGTGATGACATGGTAGAAGTTCTATATGTTTCTAAGCCACATCACCACAAACACACGGGAAATAATGGTGCATGTTGGACATTCAAGTGCAAAAAGGGAATGCGGCTCATGAAGCAGTAAAGGAAGAAAGTTAAGAAATGAAGAGATAACTAAAATATGGCTATCTGTTATTGATCTTCCATATGATTCTGACTGCTGGCTGTTATGCATGCTTTTGCACTGATGCTAATAAAATGGTATTAAAAGCTCTAAACAGGTCGAGTATCCACTAAATAGAAAAACTTGTATGAAATGAAACAAATTAATCAACATTTTTCTGCCGTAATTAAAGTTGAGTTCCTTGCTAAACAAAAAAACTCCTCATTATCTGTGGCCTACAAGCCCTTTTTCAGGAATGGTTTCTAACGAGTCCATTACTGAGTGAAAGGGAGTTCTTTAGCCCACGGTACCACTTAGTATAGCATTGGCGGATCATCTATTTTCAACTTTATGAACAATAATATAATACAAAAACAAACAGTAATTACATACAAGGACAAAAAAGTCATTCTATACCTGTTAAAGACATGCAGCTTACTTCCCGGCGAGCATACCTGGCCATTGCCTATATACAAACTTGAGATTCAGTATCGAAGTGTGTTTGATATAAACAAGGACAGGAAGGAAACGTTGTGCACATAACTAAACGCAACTAAATGCATCAGGTGTATAATCAGAAAGGGAAATGCAGAAAAAACAACATGAAATGAAAAGATGGTGAATTGATGATAACATTTCAATAAGCTGAAAACGGGAATTTTGGAAACAATTATAGACAAAGTGCCAAATTGGGCAATCAGGAAATTTTCAAGAATTTTCCAATCCCAAAAAACCTAGACTTGAAAAGTACATACAATATCTGTTTCACAAGTAAAATGAAACATGTTATATCATGCATAAGACATACCTGCACTGACTGCAGCGCAGCAGCATCTGCTGTTGAGGAACCATCCTCAGAAAATATATTCCTAAAACAAAAATAAAAAAACATATAAGGATTAACTAAGAACACGGCAAAAATGACTTTTAAATGAAGTAGGCACTGTCAGATTACATCTTCATTGGTTCAACATCTACAAAAAGAGAAAGCAGAGAAAGGATTGATTGAAAGTTCCAATTCTCAACAGGTGGGACAAGAGCAGTAAAGGGGATTAAGTTTGGATCAAAACCTACCTCCACATAACGGTATAGAGATCACCCTGTTTAGCTTCTGGAAGCATGGCAGTATCATAAGCAACAATGTTCCCATAAAAAATCTTCTCTAGATCCTTCATCCACCTAGTCAATAGTAAGTTAACCTGCCATTTCAAATTAAATGAGAATCCACCAATATGGAGGCCCATCATTTGCATAGTAATAAAGGCAACCCCAATTACACGCCCCTATAATATTTTGGGAAAATTATAAAAGAGAAAGTCATGGTAGTTCAGGAAAATTTACTACTCAAATGGTTGATCAAGTTAGTAAGAGGTTACTCATAACTAATTAACCATTCTTTGAACATCATTAACCAATTCATTAACTAATTAACAGATCTAACCATTAAAGTCTGGTTAAACATACACTGATTTATAACCTTAGCAAGCAACACCAAAACATACCATTTCCAAAGATCAAATTCATCTTGCAATAAATATCAAAATGAAAAAAATCAGATCCTCAGATTTATGCAGTTGAAAATAAGAATGAAAATCAACTACACGCCATTTGAGATAAGTTGAGGATAATAGATTATGGAAGGCGGAAATCAGAAAAGAGACCAAAGAAGATAATTATATATACAAAAGTAAATCTACATAAAAATTTCCACAGCAGAAAATACATATAAAAGACCACTCACTCCAGCTTTGGAAACTCTTAGCTCCACATCATGATTGTAAATCTCATAAAGGTACTGCCCAAATTCAACACCCTCCTTTCCCTCCTGCTTTAAGCGACGCAAACATAACCACATATGAAGTACAAGCAAAGAGAATGTTGTTTTGAATGTTTTCTCCAAGTTAAACACTGCATACAAAATAAAGAAGTTCAGAATGCTAGTTTTTAATCGAATAGGAATTCTACTAATAAGGAGCAAGTGACAAAGTTCAAAAACACGAGCCAAAGGAAAAAAAGAATAGTCTTAATAACTTGGAACTTTCAATGTGTTGGTCTGTGGAATCTCCAATAGACGCAAGTATGGGAAGTTGGAAAATTATGCAACTAACATTACGCAGTTGACAGTCACAGTACACTCAATTTATGACCTTCAATTTAAGAAAATCATAAGTTATATATATATATATATATATATATAAGACCCTCAGTTTATTAACGGAATTGGAATGTTTATTCTCCAAGTGGCAGGACACAGAAAAACAGAATACAGGGTGGAAAATCAACCACGCTGCCAATGGAGAGTTGGACAGGAGAGGCAATGCTTTAAACAAAGATAGAAGAAAATACGATTTATTATATTAAAAAAGTTATATAAATACATCAAATTTACAGTCATGAACAGGAGGAGTCAGTGAGTCACCTTCGTAAATGGGCGGTTTATCAACTTGTGAAATTATTCTTCGATATACTAGGTTAGCCCCTCGAATTGACTTGCTCTGTTTACTATAAAACAACATCAATTTTAGTATGAAATGCTTGATGCCCTCATAATTAGGTTCTTCCACTCTCAGTGGTGAATCATGGGCCAGGGCTAGTGAACAGGGCTTAGACCAAAACATTTTGTCTAAATTAACCTGCAAAATACATATACTTGGTTATTAGCATCAAAACAAGTGGTGCAACCCAAGACAACTGGTCGTTGATAAAAAGTAAAACCAACTGACAAAAGGTAAGGAAGAAAGGGGAAGAGTAAAAAAAAAATCTCCTAAACAATATTTTGCATAAATTCTGAAGATATAAGTGGCCGTCACTCTTTATCAATACGTACACTATTATATGTAGAGCTGGGTATATGGATTTGGTTCCGCGGACAGTCCATTTAAATGCGGGCTTTTTAAGTCCGGTCCGTTTAACCCGTGGACTAAACGGACTTGGTTCGCGGACTCGCGGACTGGTTTACGGACTTACACAATATAAAAAAAAATCCTGAATTAGGAGGACTTACACGCTCAAAGAATTTAGGGCCCAATTTGTGACCCACCAGACTGCTTTGGATTGTGTTTGATGTACTCATGTTTGATGTACTTCAGTCAAATATTACTTGATTTGGAGAACTTTTAGATAAAATTGCATGAAAATGGTGTAAGCTATTAAAGCAAGTCATATTCAGGCTTTGCATTTACCAATTTCAGTCTTTGTAGCATAGAAAAGATTTTAATTAAAGAAAATAAACAAATAAATAAAATTTAGAACTGGCCTACAAAATTTGCTCTTCTATTTTTTTTGAGTTCGTGGACCAGTCCATTTAACCCGTGGACTATGCGGACGGGACGCGGACTTGATAAATACAAGTCTATTTATTTTGTGGACTATTCTGGTCTGGTCCGTCTAATTACGGACTAATGCGGACCGGACCGGTCCGTATACCCAGCTCTAATTATATGTAAGAGTTCCATTATTTGAACACCCCAAATACAACAACTCTACAACACTCCACTCACATGTGGATATGGTATATGAGAACAATATGGTACATGGCATCAGAGAATAGAGATCCACACTCACATATGGATATGGTGTGCTGTCCCACAGGGTGTTGTATTAGGGGTGTAAAAAAAAAACATTTTCTGATAGGTGATGCTTGAAATCAGCTACAAGCACATATTGTATGCACACAGGCTCATACATAAACAAACTCCTGGTGAATATAATTAGTTCTAATCATGCTCACTTTAGTTCAAAAGTGTTTTTTATATCCTATTTCAAGTATGGTTTAACTATGTAATAATTAAGAACGTGCTGTTTTAAAATTCATACCACAGGTTCCCTAGTAATATCCTTCTCCTCTGTAGTTGGTGCAGCAGCTGCAGCAACCTTGGCATAGTTTTGGCGCGTTCCAGCACAAATATCATTCACGAATTTCAGATTACTCTGAAACCCAATTTTTGAGATATGCGTAATAGCCTTGCTCCATCTTACCAACATTCTCAATCACTTCCTACCAAAATCATAAGAGGGAAAAATCAATTTAATTTTAAACTTGGATATGTGTGTCAATATTGAGGGTAGGTCTTGACGCAACGGTAAGGTTGTTGTCTTGTGACCTTGAGGCCATAGGTTCAAATCCTGGAAACAACCTCTACGCTCGGGGATAAGGCTGCGTATATTTACCCTCCCTAGACCCCACAAGGTGGGAGTGTCGTGAACTGGGCCACCCTTAGATATGTTTGTCAATATTCTATATTAGAAACCCCACTTCATTTTATCAATCCATGATCCAATAACAACAAAAAAATAAAAATAAAATTAAACAAACACACAAACAGTATGATTCATTCATGTACATATATATAATTTACCATAACTATTTGAAATTGAAAGAATGAGTAAAGTATTATAATACTGAAAATGGGAAACAAAACCCATGAAAAACCCTAGAATTCAGAATCATATAATGATACTAAGAGAAGTTGAATAAAGAAATGGGCATGCTCGGATCAAAGCAAAGACGCGAAAGAATGAATGGGAGGCCAGACCAGAACAAAGCAGCGGGTATTTATTAGAGTTGGGGAAGATCTTCTTCTCTTTGTTGTTTCTCTTCAATTTGGAAACTTGAGTATAAGTACCCTAATTGGTTGCTTCAAAGAAAGTTGAGGAATTTGGGTACAATGGTACCGATCAGAGCTACAAACCTAGCGTTGTGTTGTGCTTTGCATGTTTAGGAGAGAACAAGCTTTTGCCGTAGCGAAAGAATAAGATCGAAGAGAATATGAGCTATTTTCATGTTATTTTTTTTGGGGGGATAATATTATATTTTTAGCTTAGCCTTTTATTTTTTTGTTCCGATTTAGATCTTAAAATTTTAAAATCGTTCTAAATTGATCTTTTCAATAAATATCATTATAACAGTATTAGATTTCAAAGTTTTAACTTACTGGAATCTGGATATATCCACCGAAAATTATTTACATTTTACGTAAAGGATTTCTCTCTCATTTTCTCTTTCTTTGTCTTCCTCTTTCCTCTTTCCTTCTTCCCCTCCAAATCTATCTTCAACACCTTCAAAAACAACAAATTCCGAAACAAAATCCTAACCCCCCACCATGGCAACCAAATCATCAAATCAAGACTGGACATAATCAAAATCATGCAAACTAAATTTCCAACAAACATACTATCCATAAAAACAAAATTACAATCCATACTTCTTCCTAAACGTGATTGTTCATTCCCTATATCCTTATATTGAAAACTTCCAATGCAATATTAGGGTTTAGTTGGTTAGGAATTTTGACTTTGTAGGAAGATAGTTCAGTAATGACTGAAGGATTTGGGGTATATATGTTAGGATTAGGGATTGGGGGGGCACGAGTAGCGATTTGGATGAAGGATTATGAATTCGGATGGGTTAACTTGTGTTTCTCTCTTTAAAAGTCAAATTCCAGCGAGAGAACCTAAATTCTGGTGAGAAATTTAGCCTTATTAGCGTTGTTTTGATGGAAATGACCAAAATAGTATAACATTTGCAAGATAAGGGACCATTTCGAAATAAAAAAAAAAGAATGATCAAAACGAAACCTAAAATAAAGATAAAAGACCAAAAGTATAGTTTAGCCATGTTTTTATTATCATTTATCAATATCAACTATAATATTAACTATAATAAACTATAATATTGTTGAATACATCTGGAATCTAGGTCCAACATTATACGTGCAATATTAATTATACGTGCAACATTAACTATATTTCCTTTGGATCAAACTAATCATTTGGTCTCTATACTTGACACTGATTTTGAATTTGGTCTCTATACGTGCAAATTTTTTAAATCGATCTCTACATGTACAATTGTTTTTAATTTGATGCTCGTTATTTATTGGTGTTATAACACTATTTGTTGTGCGTTCATGGTGGGACGACGTAGTGGGACGAAGGAGTTTCAAAAGTGTGATGTGTTGTCATTCGTGGTCTCAAGCGATTTACAACCAACATGGACGACAATGACACAACACTTGAGGTCACAACTCCTAGGACTCACAATACCCATGGACAATGGCAACAAAGGAGAGGGGAGATGACGACGATGTAGATCTAGGGAGCACGACGGTGCTGCGAATCAGAGGAGCAAATGATCCTCTTTTGTATGAACACTAAGTACATCCATGAACTAGATTCCCTTCAAAAATTGGTTTTGATTGGGCTCCTCCAAGACACTATAACCACATTTGATTAAGAGTGTGTTTGTTTAAGATTATTTGATGACAAAAATCATTATTTTAAGTTAAAAATCATTTTTAGTGATTTTAATTGTGTTTGTTTAAGATTTTTTAAGAAATCATTTTTATGACTAAAATAAGAAGTTATTCTCATTAGCTTCTCACTAAAATCTGATTCTATAGAGGAGGGAGAAGACATGTTTATTGCAGATTATTCTCTAAATTATTTTATATAAAAAATCTTTTTTTTCATAATATGTAACCAACTGGCCCTAAATCATTTGAAATAATAGGTTATTTCCCTTTGGAGTTTAGTTCTTTTCCATTTAATAGATTAATGATCTTTGAAGTAACTGTTAATAGGCTTTTGTAAAGGATGATCTAGTGGATCGATTATAGGGTGCGTTTTAATGGATTAATTAATATGCTTCTGTTCTGACAGAAAGCCCCTGTTTTTAACATACCCATTAATTGATTAGTGCTCTGTGTATAATCGATTAAGTTATCTAAAATAATCGATTAATAACTCTTTCACAACTGTTTAGGACTTATATAGTTTTCTATGACGCGACCAAACGATTTTTCAAAAAGCTATCTGCCATTTAATCCATTAGAAAATATCTAAAAACATGTTTTAGCTAATTTACAACTTATTTTAACATTCAAATCAATTAGACATCTTATGTTTAAGTTACCTTTTAGGCGCATTTTCAACAAGTTAAGATTGCTTTGTTCTTAATTATGAGAGCCAATCTACCTAATAATAGCTTTACAAGGGCTAAAATATCTTAAGACCTTAAAGACATAAGCTCCTCTTAATTTTGTAGTCTTTTTCTTTGCACTTTTCTTGTTGTCAATACGCTCATCATCAGAATAATAGTCCTGTAATACAGGCATTCACAAGGGAATTCAGGATCAACCTACCTAATATAACTTTCTATAGTCATGACAACTTTGATATTACGAAAGAAGCATTTGTATTCTTGGATGGTACAATATAATATTAAATGAACAAATATTCTTTCATTAGATGAGAAATCCTTAACCTATGAAACTGCCTACATCTGTTTTCAGCATCTACGAAAACAATGATTGCATCACATTATCACCGAGTGAATATGAAAAAAAAAAAGTAACGAACGGATTTATAAACCAAATATTTTAAATTTTGGATCAGGATGCAGTGTTAAGTTCATCATTATGGTTGATCGCTTAAGGAATGAAAAAATATCATGACTTATAAAAGAGATCTCATTAAGCCCTTAACATAGTGTTTGGTTGGAGGGGGAATGAAGGGGAGGGGAGGGATTTTTTTAAACACTTGTTGTTTGGTTCATTTTTTAGGAGGGGAGGGACTCCTCATTCAATTTTGGCTCCCCTCTAAAAGTGGGGGGATTTGGAGAGGATGGAAGAGGTTTTAAAACATTTTAAATGGAACTATTAAAATTATCGTACTTATGTATTTTAAAATATAAAATTATAAGGATATAAAAGTAAATTAGTTTTAAAATCTCTCCCCTCCCCTTGTGAACCAAACACAATAGCTAATTAAAAATCCCTCCTCTCCTCCCTTCTCCTCCCTCCCATTAAAATCCCTCCCCTCTCCTCCCCTTACTTGAACCAAACACACCCTACATATTTCGAACTCCCCTAACCCACCATATGGTCACAAAACAAGTATCCAATTGGTGCTTTCACGGTTGCTACCCCCATGAACTAGTAAAATCCAGTAGCTCCAATGAAAATACGAATCCAATTTAGCCCGTGTTTTGTAGAATAGAATTTGGAAGGTGCTCAGCAAAGTGCAGGTTGAGGTGGTATGGTATGGATATATGTGACTCTATTGGATACCAGATTAAGTGCAAAACATGGTATAAATGTCTAACTACTAAGTTAAAAAAACAAGGTTCAATAATACCATTAACATACTCAAATAACATAAAAGGCTTCTACTGAAGGGGAGCCGAATCTCATGTGAAAGACTCCGAAGGAGGAAATTCAAATGTAAGTGAAAATAAGACACACACTTTCAATTAAAGCAAGATACAATTTTTTTTCTCTACAGTCTCTTTTCAAAAGGTGCACAGTAGGTATTTCATATAAATTTTCACAACCGGATAACATAGAGTTCTATTATTTGTATAACATATTCATACAAAATAATTTTAAATCCTCCTCCTAAACCTCTTAAGTACTACTTAAAGAAAATATTGAATGCTTTTTACATTTCAAAGACATGAGATGTCTTTACTTTTCATTTAATACTTTATATAGTATTAGGAAGATTAGTAGAAGGGTTTGTAGGAGGATATAACATAACTCCAATCACTTATACTCACATAAATCAAATGTTGTCCCAAGATTGTCTAATATGTGGCACCTCCTGAACAAAATATAGTAAGGATAATCTTCATTTTGTTTATGGCCTTTTCCTTTGCTATTATACGCTTGATTGTCACATGACTTATTTGATTCATACAGAAAAGCTTTGAAACCCTCAGCTTGTTGAGAGTCACAAGTACATTTTTAGTTGAAAACAACAGAACTGACCAGAGCCAATAGGACAATCAAAAGCTTCTCACAGGAGCATTAGGCTTCTTATGACTACGACTATACCTTGACAGTAGGTGTTTCCCATTGAAGGATCTTGACCTCTTCATTGAACTAGGTTCACTTTGCAGATATCTTGTCCTGAAAGAAGAACTACCTTTTGCACTAGTTGCCAAATTCTCATTTCCATGAGATTCCACTGATACAACAGTGGCAAGTGCAAGATTGATCTTAGCAGCAGAAGAAGAATCCAAAGACACTGATCTTCTTGGCTGCATGTCCACTACTTCAGAAGCTAAGCTCTCAGTCTCACCTTCACATACCCTTCTTCCATCTTCAACTTCCACTTCCACTTCCACTTCTTCTTCTGCTCCATTCCTCAACATATCATCACTATTTTCCATTCCACTTCCACCACCACCACCACTATTTTCCAAACTTTCCATATGGGAATTTTCCATAGAACTTGAATCAACAACATTAGGCTGCATAGATGGAATCCTTGCTGGGTTGGTAACTACTGGAGCCCTACACATGGGGCAGTTTGTGTGTGATCTAAGCCAAGTATCAATACAAGGTAAATGAAAAGCATGGTTACACTTTGGCAAAAGTCTTAGACTCTCGTCCTCTTCAAACTCATTCAAGCAAACAGAACAATCTGTTCCTTCAATCAAACCCTCACCTCTCTTATACTTACAAACCGTGATTGCAGTGATAATTGATTGGTCGAGACCAGTAGTGCGGATATACCAAATGGGGTGGTCCACCATAGGGCCATGTTCTTCATCAAGAAACAACTCATCATGGTTCTCTTGTGTTTGTTGTTGTGATAAAATTCTCCTTCTTGACCTGAAAAACTTGGCATAGATGGCATAGCAGCAAACAAGAAAGAAAGCAGTGGCTACAATAGCAAAAGTGATGATCAAATAGGTGGAGATTGTGGTGTGTTTGCTGTGTTTATTTACATCTACTTCTGAGTAGATAGGAGGACTTGGTGGTAATGGATTGTACTTGTAATAATTGGATTTGCAGTCCTTAAGGCAATCATCATCATTACAGATGAATCCACAGTCATAATCTGATACCATCTTTCTGTGATGCAGCCCCATATCAGAGAAAGGGGATTGGGTGTGAAGGGAAAGGAGAAAGCATCAAAGCAAGATGGAAGAAGAAGAGGAAGGTGGGGATTGGATGAGTACTAGGTGAGGTGAGGTTGAAAGTTTGACATTGGACTATACACAAGAGGAGGAAAACTATGCTTTATTTTGTGGAAAATGTGATAACTTAATATTCTACGCGTTGCTTCTTTGACTTTTATGTTTGGTTTAACTTAGATTTCATTCTAATGAGGGCTGATGTCGGTGTATTTGGGCCCCCTTTACTCTACCCCAGCCCAATGTTACTCCACCAACAAAAGATGAAGCCTTTTTTTTTTTGGTACAAGGGAAAAGCCAAAAGATGAAGCTTTTATAACATCTCAAAAAATGGAAAATATAATGTGAAAATGTTAAGGGTCTGTTTAGTTTGCATTTTCATTTTCTGTTTTCATTTTTTATTTCTATTTTATAAAAATTATTATCATTTTCAAATTTTGAAAAATTTGAAAATATGTTTGTTTTGACCTCTGATTTTTTATTTTCATTACTTATTTTCAAAATTTTGGGAAGAAAAAATTGAATTTTTTGTTTGTTTTCAGATTTGAGCCAAATTCAAAAAATGTTTTCAGTGAAAACATTTTCATTAAACTCAACCAAACATATTTTCAAATCCATTTCCTATTTTCACTAAAAATGAAAACAGGAAATGGCCAAATCAAACAGGTCATAAATAAGCAGCAAAATGCACAGTAATAATGGTACGTTCACACCAACTAAGGGTTGGTCAAGTGGTAAACATCTCGACCCCATAAGAAGGAGAACGCTAGTTCGAATCGTGATAGAGTGGTTGATAAAAAAAATAATGGTACGTTCACTTTGCCTAATACTATCAATTATCATGCAAATTGTTATATTATTAATTGCAAAAATAAAGCATTATGAACAAAAAATAAGATGTCTTCCAACTTTCCACAGGAGAGACTTTTGTTACCCCTTTAAGATACCAGAGTCATAAGGCTATTTGCCTGCAAAAAAAAATTTTCAGGTTCGGAATCCACTGTAAGTAGGATCTTTGGCTCCTCAGTAGGTTCATCGAGGTGTCCCCACAGTTTCGATCCTTTGAACCGATTATGGAACTAATCCCCAGTTCAACAGCGACAGACGTCCGATTTTTTACACATGGGGTTGGGCTGTCTCCCAAATGGACGACTCCAGCAATCGAACTTCACGTTACCAACTCTGCCAATTTTATACAGGGGTTATTGCACGCTAACGTCGTCAAATTAAAGAAAAAAAAGTTTATTTTATCCTATTTTATATACATTTGTTAAAGAAAGCAGGAGGTAATAACTTATAGTGGTTAACTTAAAGGGCCTTGCTAAGCCATCCACAAATTGATCATCAATTGCTTGGGTGTGGAAGAGGCCAAAACTGTTTTTAGGTACAGAAGTAAAAGGAAAAGACCGTGTCAGTCAAATAGCTGGCTAGTGCCACTTGAAACATTCTATGATTATATAAGAACTTGTTCAAAGCCTTTACTTTTCAATACAGTGCAGGAAACAAAGGGCGCACGTTTCATGCTCCAAAAAATTAAGAAAAATAAATACTGCGTTGAGTAAACTAGTATGAATATGAATTAAAAAGATCTCAATGACATTGATTAGTCTGATCTTTATAAGCGGAGATGTGGTTTTATATTGTTTGCCAGCATTTATATATGAGATGATAATCACCAGTCCCATTTTAGTGTACCACATCATGTCCCAACCAATAATATCTTGTCATGTAAGTTAAAGTTTTATTTAATATTGAAAAGTAGAATACATGAAAAGATATTATTGGTTGAGACATGATGTGATATATCAAAATGGGACAGGAAATCCTTATCCTTATATATATGATGCTCTTTTAGTAATTAGAATTTAATTTGTATGTACTATCATTATAAAGAATTTTTAGACTCTCAACCAATCATAAATTGTCACAACATTGAAAATGTCTGATTTTTATCATAATTACCAAAAAATCAACATACGATGATTTGTGATTAATTGACACTATAAAATTTTCTATACCGATAATATATCAAAATCAAACTCATGGTAATATTCAATAACAATATTCTCATTATGTCCTCTTTCCATCTTTTCCCAATCACCTTTTTTGGTAAGAGACTCTTTTCCCATTGCATTCACTTTTATTGCCCGCAATGAAGTAACTGCTTCATAATTTTGTTATACTCAGTTGATTCAATGGCTTCTTTTGTGGTTGTAATGGCTAATGGGAGATAGATAAGGCAAGGAGGACACTCAATCATTCAGAGTTGTGAAGGGGCCTGAGGTGTATTTTATTTCTAAACTTTAAGCTGTTATATATGTTGAAAATAGCATGGACAGGAATCAGGATAAGCATCATCTACATATATCTTTTCTAGTTTTACAATGAAATCTCTCAACAATAAGTCAAATTGTCGAACAAATCAAAAGCATGCTAGATTGGGATTGGAATGTGGACATCTCACATAATTTTGATAAAGCAATCTCAAAGTAAGCCCTTGTTTTGTTTCTTTAAATAACTGGCAGGCTAGGCCTAAATACCAAATCAATGACAAGGGAAGAGTGATATTTCCACTCCACAAATCAAGGCTTACTTTATATCTTTCCTTGCTCAAAATATTCAAGTATCCAACCCTTTTTCAAGTTTGTGTTGCTTATTTTATGAATTTCAGCAAGTAACTTTGATCATAAGTGTGAAGAAAATAAATACCACGAGAGCTTTGCCTTCAAAGCCAGAAGGTTTAACTTACAAGGAACAAACATGACATATCCAATACTTGGAGCACGTTTCCCTTTGTTAGGCCATAACTTTGCTTCAAGTAACCAAATCACATCTAAAATCTAATCCTATGCTTTCTTAAAATAATGCATATTTATAGCTAAATTGGTTACTTGAAACTAGAAAGTAACTCTGACAAGGATCAATCATCTTTTTCTCATTCCAATTGTTGTGAAGAAATTGAAAATCTATTCAATATGTCAAGAAGAGGCTCATGGGTAACTCTGAAATTCAGAAGTGTTCTTGATGTAGTTCATTCCAGCAGATTTAAATCAAGCAATGGTGGACTACATAGATACAGTCCAATTATGTCAGCAGCCAAGGGCGGAAGTGGTTATTGGATGCATCCTGGTCTGCAATTCTTAAGCACCAATAGCAACACAAGCAATAATGCAAATGGGTAACTACCCACCACAACCCTTGTTTTTGTTTTCATCTTCTAACAATTCCAATCTGAATGTTGCATTTACATGCTGAAATTTGTTTTCAAACTATACTTTTAGAGACTTAAAGAATGTCAAGGTCCCACAAGCACCTGCTTCTACAACCTTCACCTTCCCTTACTGGTATGAACTAACATACCTTACAACTACTATAATTAGAGGTTGCATTTACTTATTTGGATAAACCAAACAACAAAATTGCTAAACAGCCATAATTTTTTATTCATAATTTTTAACTGAAAGAGTTGTCTTGCTTTTTGAGAAGGATGTGGTTCCTACCACTTTATTTCATCCAACAACCACTCTTGAATTTTGTCAAAATTCTGGCTAAAAAGTTCTGGCTTTGTAGCATTGCTCACCAAACAAGTCATTTGGAAGACACAGACAGTTCTTTTCATGGATATTCAACTATTAAATTGGTTCTTTTCATGGATATTCAAGTATTAAATTGGCTATGATCAAGATATCTAACTCATTGATCCATCATCCACGTTCAATTGCAAAATTCACCTAAAAATAAAGGAGGACTGGGAGTATTAACTAATGAGTGGAAATTACAAATATGCAAAACATTTAGTGAGATTTTAATTATGAACATGCAGGCTAAGATGGGTTTTGGGCTCGGTACTTTCTCTCTTGCTACCTTTCTGGAAACATTACTGGGAAAAACTACTGAGAATAGAAGGTATATAGATACTATATAGCAAGATTTTAAAATGAGGTCAGTAATCGCAATTGAGGTTGCAATGTCGTGGTTTGAGTAGTTTTCCCAACCGCATCGCGTCTGCAATTACAGCTGCATCGACCGTATTTTCCCCCGATTGTTTGCAATAGCGATAAACGCAACACGATTGTGACCACAATTATAATTTAAAACCTTGCTATATAGTATAGACTTGGAATATTTAACATAAGACTTTCTCAATTTTTCCACATTTTCTCAAGAATTACATTGTTTGTTAACTGGGGGAAGAAAATGTGCATGAATGCATCAGGAGAGGCAGTGGTTGTGGTTGAAGAGGTTGATAAGGTGGCAAATGTAGTAGAAAAAGTGGCAACCTTAGCAGAAAAGGTATCTGAAGATATAGCAGAGAAGCTTCCTGAGGATGGTAAGCTAAAGGAAGCAGCTTTGGCGGTAGAACGTGCATCAAAACAGGTTGTTCATGGTGCTCAACTAACAGAAGGGTTTATACATAAGGTACTGCTACTAATATTTGGCGTTATTATTGGTTAGACATTACCTATCATAGACATAGGTACTTCATTTATAATTAAACATGTGTGACATTGTGAGACCCATGTTAAGAATCTATCTACTAATCTCTAAAAATGTTATTAATTATTATACATGTCAACTAATGAACTGATCGCCTAAGAGATGATGTAGTAGGAAGTACCAATCTAAAACTTTCTCCCGAGAATATTTGATTACATAGCTTCACCAATTTTACAAGTCACAGATGATTATTTGTTGCTTTTATTTCAAAAGACTTGGTTAATGAAACACAGGTTGAAGAACTCAAGAATGACCTGGATGATTTGGAGTCCTTCGTTGAACCCGTAATTGACAAGATTGTGAAGAAAAAACCTGAAAAGAATTGATGCCAAAATTACTTTTCTTGTACGTCATTGTTTGTATTACTGTACTTAATATCCTCTGTGCATATTAATGTTCTTTGCTGTGAAATTGTATTATTTGTAATTTGTTTGCCAGGTTAATTAATTTAATTTGGATTAATCCAAACAAAATTTTAAGGCCAAATTGTATTTTTTTTTTGTGCTAGGCAAAATTGTATTTAATTGGGGCATATAAAGGAAAAATAGAGTTGAATCTAAATTTGTTTTAAGAATAAGGTTTTTAGCCAACAACCGATTGGACCAAACTCAATCAAACTGATTCATATTGGTACAGAAAAATTTTATCCCAGAATTTAGTTGGTTTGATTTAGCTTGAAATTATCTCATTTTATCTTTTTATTTTATTATTATTTTATCTATTTAATAAATTCTATAATCTGAACCACAAGTTTAGCTAGTCTTTCTAGCAAAACTTATTTGTAGTACCATTGATGCATCATAGAAACCACCCAAAAGACTACCATGACGGACGCCTTAACTCAAGAATGACAAACACTTTCTCATGCGTCAATGAAATGTATTGTTTGTGTATGGTTAAACAATTTGTCTCACGAAAGCTACTTCAATGACAAATGCCACATCCACTTGGTGGCTATATGGTTGAAGAAACTCCATTACACCTTGGTTTTGATGACTTTATTGAAGAAATTTCAATGTTTCCTTATGATCTCTCCTGCCTCATATGTACATGTCACTTGGAATTAACATCAATATTAACTCGTTTTGATAATAATTTTGACGAAAAACTATAACTTTAATATTTATCCTATAATTATTAAAGAAAATATTTCTTACACATCACTACCCCCTTCACATTTCTCCTGTTTATTTAGTTGGAAGAATTGGAATATAAATGTAAACAAAAATTAAGATTTTTAACATGATTCTATTTTAATTATTACAACCTGATTTTCGTATAAGAAATTGCACTTTCACTTAAGATTTTTAGAGGATAGAAATCCATTATTCCAACTTTTTTTACACCCTTTGTTTATACTTATTTCATCAAGATTAAAGAAATATGAAAAAAAAAATATATATATTTGAAGGTATTTTTTTTTTCTCTTTCTTACTCTTGAAAAGTAAGAAAGCATTGTAAGTCCCTTTGAATCAGCTCGCTTGGTTAAACTGCGAAACATAAATTGTGACCGCGTAAGTTCAAATCTCCGCAATGCGTTACACTCCTTTTCCATTCCTTTTTCACTTCACTCCCTTTGTAAGACCTTCTATGAGTCTCCCATTAGAAGAAAAAAAAAAAAAGCAGTCAAAAAAGAAAAAAAAAGAAAGCAGTGTCAAAATGTATTAGAATAATAGTATAAACTAGTACATGTTTCATCGTTGGCATTTGGAGGATTGAATAGACATGGACGGCGGTGTTTCCGGTGGTTCCTCCGCCGGTGGTTGCTAGGATGTTTTTGTGTTACGGTATTATCGATTGTAGATAATAGATCTACACCATTGCTTTATTTTAATTATAAATTGATTTATTTAAATTATAAATGAACGATGCTGATTTCTGAGCCTTCACCATTAAAATATCCTTAAAGACAAAAAAAAAAGTTAAAATTATGTTTACTTGCTAAAAAAAAAATAGGGTTAATTGCACTTTTAGTCCCTCAAGTATCATGATTGTGCAATTTTAATCCCCCAATTTTTAATTGCGCAAATTGGGTCCCCCAAGTATTATGATTGTGTAATTTTGGTCCCCCAGAATTCAATTGCGTCAATTGGGTCCCCCAGGTATCACGATTGTGCAATTTTGGTCCCCTAAGTATCACAATAGTGTAATTTTTAATGTCAATAGCCTACGAAACACATGCGGGACTGATTTGGCACTTAGTGAGACCAGCTTGGCAGCTCACGTGTAATTCCTATGTGACACTTAGTGATGTACATTTGACCATTAAAGTGTGTGATATGTCAATGATGTCACATAAGAATAGATTGTAAGCTTTCGAGTTGACCTCACTAAGTGTCAAATCTGTCCTACATGGGACACCTAGGCTATTGGCGTTAAAAATTGCATTGTAATGATACTTGGGGGACCGAAATTGCACAATCGTAATACTTGGGGGACCCAATTGACGCAATTGAAACCTGGAGGACCAAAATTACATAATCGTAATACTTAAGGGACCCAATTTGCGCAATTAAAAACTGGGGGACTAAAATTGCACAATCATGATACGTGGGGGACCAAAAGTGGAATTAAGCCAAAAAAATATTAAGGGCCTATTTGGGAAAATTAGCTGTTAGGGGATAAGTTAGCTGATAGCGGATAGCTTATAGTGGATAGCGGATGAGGTAGCTGATAGCAGATAAACTAGCTTATTTTGTGTAGAAGTGTTTGGTAAAACTAGAGGTTGAACTAGCTGAAAAATATAAAAAGACATAAAAGGACATGTGTTTATATATAGCTTAAAAAGACATAAAAAAATGAAAGAAAAGTACTACATATATAGTAATCCAAGACCACACCATGAAAGCAATCCAAGACCAAAAAAATGAAAAAAAAAATTAAAAGAAAACTGCATAGCAAAAATTACCTGACACAGAGGAACGAATGAGATGAACAGTGACAGTGACATGCGGAGGAGGGACGGTGGTACACGGGCACGCCGGCGTATCGGAGATAGGGACAGTGGCGCACCGTCACGACGGTGGCAGAGAGAGGGATGATGAATTGGAGAGACAGGAAGGTGAATTAGAATATGAAAGATTAGAATATTTTATTATAATTTAAGAGGGTTAAATTGGAATTAAAATAAAATAATAAGGATAAAAAAAAGAAATAAAATGAAACGTTATAAGTTATAAGCTCAAACGTTACTTCAAGTGGCATCTGAAAAAAACGATAATCGCTAATTACAAAAGCGCTTACCAAACAGGACTACTAAACCATCCGCTATAGGCTAGCGGATGGGATTTGCCAAACAGACTCTAACTCTCATTCCGATAGGGCAGTGCCTCAATCAGTATCAAAGAATTAAATGACAAGATTTTATGATGAAGTTGTATAGTTAATGTATTTTCCAAACTTTTTTTTTTTTTTGAAACATGTATTTTCCAAACTTGATAGCCAAATTGTTTGTTTCAACTAATCATATAACATTTTATGGTACCTATAAAATATTGCCTCGGGGTAAAGACCCCCGTTACCTCACGAAGAAGCAAACCTCCAACATTCGAATTAGATTAATTAATATATGTCTACTCTAATAAAAAAAAGATTTTGAATGATGGTTAACGTGTGATTTTGGGTGACTTTAAAAAATCAGGATAATCACTTAGATTAATATATGTGGGAGAATGTTAAGGATGTAAGAAAAAAAAATTAAAAATTACTGTAATTAATACAAAATTATTATTTTTTTATTTCTTTAAAAAATATCATTAGTCGTTAGGATGACCACATCCATATCTCTAATCTCTAATCTCTAATCTAATCTAATAAAAATAATGGTTACACTTTTCCACGTCCTTATAAGGGTGGGTAGGGCGTAAAGCAGCAAACGAGTTTTAAACCTTTATATTTTACGATGGAATCTTTTGACTAGTGACAACAGGTTGCTCGTACATATATGCCTCGTCACTTCACTTCGCTTTAGACATGTCACATGTAACGTTGGTCGCTTTTATCTGTGACCAAACCTGAATAATGCAACAATTTCATCGTACAAAATTAGAGTGAAAGTGTCAAAGTGAGGCAAAATTCAGACCCAAAGAAAAGGGTAAAAATAACCAAAGTACAACGTCTCTTCAATTTTCCACAACTTTAAAGAGAAAGAATCAAATAAAGATGAACTTACGCTTATTTGCACTCACCACTACAATACCTACGCATATTTTTGGATCAACAGTGCAAGGTAAAACATTTAACTACACTTCTCACATTTGAAAGATCTTGCTAATTAAATCCTATTGTCATTAAGGCGTTAATGAGTTACGATTGAAAACAGTTTAGGTTAATATATTATATCCACATACGAACTACGAATTACAATAAAAATTGCAAATAAACATAATAAAGGATCAGAGATAACAGAACTACTGAAGAATAAAAATGTATCATTCATAATAAGAGTAATAATAATAAATAGGATACACAAAATAATCAAATGAATGAGTCGTCACACCGCATAGAAAGAAAAACCAAAAATCAAGTACTAGAGTTCACGATTCATATCGTAATTCGTGATAATAATTAAAAAGGAAAAAAAAAAAATAACTCCAAATAACTCTCTACATCAGCAACGCCGCAGCGAAAACAACGACAGCAGCAGATCCGGCGACGGAGAATCTATTCAAAGCAGCACCGCTTTTGCCGGGTGCTTCTGCCGGCGCTTCAGACGGAGGACCGGAGATCGATGAGGGAGTGGTGGAAGGAGAACCAGCTGGCGACTCCGAGGTGGAAGGAGGAGGAGACGGAGGAGAGTTCACGGCGGAGGCGGCCGGAGAAGGAGAAGGACCGTTCTCCACAGGAGTAGGAGGAGATGAAGCCGGTGACTTAGCAATCGGAGAAACCGCCGGGGAAGGAGATAACGAACGTCTTGGCGGTGTCGCCACAGGAGACTTGGTCGGCGATGAAGCCGGAGACGAGGCCGGAGATTGAGCCACGGTGGAACTCACCAACAATGCAGCCACTAGCATCAACACCACGGTGAAGCTAGCCATTGTAGAAAGATAAAGAAACAGAGACCCTAGAGAGAGAAGGTTTGAGAGTTATTAGACAGAGGTAGAAAACTGAGTATTGTGAAGGTGATTGTGAGTTGAGAAAGATAGGGTTTGGAGGGCATTTATAGAACGGTAACCGCGTGAAAGACTTGGCGAGTCATTGTGAGCCGTTGATGCGTTGAAATGATGATCAAAGTTGAATCGGACGGTGGATATTGGCGCTACGATCTGAAAGGGAAAAGCAGAGTTGAGGGTAACAAACGACACGCGGAGAGAGTGGTGTTGAGTCCAAGCTGGTACAGCTGTCTTCGAATCTGGACGGTACGCGTGGTAGAAACTTCGTGAATCTGGACGGTACGCTACGGAAAGTCGTAACGGTCGAAAATTAGATAAAAAGATAAATGCAAATATTGGTGGAAGTGATTATGTGAGATTTTGATTATTCTGATGTTGTTTCAGCGACAGAGTCAGAGTCGGAGTCGGTACCAAATTGTTCGCATGAAACGTGGAGGGAGGGACCACCTCGTTGATAAAGCATAAAAGCAACGCGTCTCTAATTTTTCTTTCAGAGCCGTTCAACGGAAAACTCAAGAAATTTAGGAAAAGTAAATTGAACTAATCAAGAAAATTATTTCCAAGATATTTTTGGTGCAAGGTTTTAAAAATCAGATTCATTGTCAAACGGGTGAATCGAAATTAAAGAACTATTATCTGTTTTTTAACATAAATATCTTAACAATATAAATTTGTAGCTCAATCTTCTCCTTTTTAGGTGAGTTGCTCCATGTTTTTAATAATTGAATAAAGGGGATTTTAAAAGTTTCAAAATATACATGTCCATTCTTGCTCATTATTAATCATTATTTCTTTTTTGGTACACTGTTTTTAAAAGTATTAGCTCAATGTCGCAGATTGTCCTTAAATTCTTCTTATTATTATCTTATATAATATAATAACATAAGAATTTTATTAATAAGTGACTTAACGGTTTACCTTTTAAGAAAAAAATATTAAGTAAATATCCAAATTGATTTTCGATAAAAAATTACGGTGACATTTTGGTTCCTTAGAAATGAAAAATATTAATTAAGTCCTCTAGAATGTAAAATGCGGGTCAAAATGATCCCTGATAGGGATTAAAATATCCCTAAAAATTATCCTAAAAAGGATCAATTTGACCAACATTTTATATTTTTGATGACCAAATTAGTATTTTTTATTTCTTATGGACCAAAATATTATCGTGTTTTTTTTGTCAAGAATCAATTTGAACCTTTACTCAAAAATATGTTAATTTCTTTGTAAGTGTCCTAAACAAATCTATAAAATAATGTTATATATAATTTTATTTTTGTATAATTTTTTATTTTTTATTACGTATATTTTAATTATTATACCACCTCATTGTAGTGGGAAGTGATGTGGACCAAATGTTAACTTTGTTGAGTAATAAGTATATGTAAGCTTTTTAGTGCCAAAAGTTGCAGCAGCATGTTTAGTTTATGCCAGGTTGGTCCCTGTTTCTGAAATCAAATGGACATTAGAAATATTACCTGTAAGTATAATGTTCTGGTTCACAGCATAACATGAATGGAGTCTTGATAAATTATTATGAAATTTGGAAAAGTGCTGTCATGAAATAATGCTGTATTGCTGTCCCACCAGATTCCACTGAATTGCCAAAACAAAAGATTGCCAGCACGTTTAGTATATGGTATGTATGTTTGAATGCGGGTTTGATAAATATAATTTTGGATAGAATTGATTTTAATATAGTTGAATTTGAAGTGAAGTGGTTTATGTTTGAATATTTTCTTTAAAGCAAATTTGATGTAAAACTTAGTGTAATTTTTCAATTCAAAAACAAAAGTACCTTCAAGCTGCTTCTGATAGAATCAATTCTGAATACAAACACCTATTTTTCTATTAGAATCACGTTTGACAGATATAGAAATAATTCCGGTGCTTCACACTGTGATAACAGACACACCATTAGTATGTAATATTAATACATGGACTTAACTAAGAATATATTTTGTTATGAGAAATAAAAACAGTGAATTTTAACCATTTGACCCATCAAAATATTTATACCTTAAAAGTAATTTTACTTTGACCAATTTGTTTGAGTGTTTGGAGAAGAATACACATTTGATCAAAGCTGCTAATGAGATGTTTTGGGAAAAAAAAAATGTTTTGGACATGTGTTTCTCCGTCTTTTTTTGTAATAAATTAGAATCAACAAAAACAACAGCAACAAGTAACAAAATTACACCCTAGTAAACGCTACCCTCAAAGCATCAGCCAAGAGGAGGGTACCAATTTTCTGGAGGGGTGTCGCAAAAATCCTCAACCTGTACACTAGAAGCCCCAATCTTGGCCATAAAGTGAGCACTGCCATTTCCTTCTCTGACTGTGCTTCATCTTTACGGATCACGATTCATTGCAGTTATAATCAGTGACTATATTTAACATATATTATAATCATTGGATTTCTTAACTTTAAATCATCATCATTGATTTTTTTTTAATAAAATGATAGAAAAAAACATGTGAGTGGAGAGAGAGTGAGAGAACTGAATGCAGGGAATCACAATCCCATCTTTACTGACCACGCCATGAGCAATTTCTGTCTAATACCCAGGACTAGAGACTAGAGATGCATACTTGTGAAAACAAGAAATAGGCTGGATAATCATGTTCAAAACCACTAAGCACTCCAAAAGAATCTAAACTCATTTTTAAAATATTATTTTTTGGTTTTTCTGGGTATGTTTCACGTGCAACTTTGGAGACTAATCCCACGAGGTACTGGACGACATTGAAGGGGAGACCTCTTCCAATCAGATTTTTTTCCGTATGCAAGGGCCAAAAATCGAACCCCTGACCACTTGCTTAAGGAACATGAGTCTGTAACCACTCGAACCAACCACATATTGGTATTTTTAGGACAAAATAGGTTGATTCGTTCCATACGTTTTTTTTTCTTTTTCACATTGGTCCTATAAGTTTTATTTTTTTCAATTAATTCCTATATGTTATGTTTTCTTGGCACCTTAGTCCTTTCCGTCAATCCATATATGACGACGTCTGTTTTAGGACTAACGTGGAATACAAAACATAATGTATAAAACCAAAATGAGAAGCAATGAAAGGAAACATACATTTTTTTTTATTTTGGTCCTATATGTTATATTTTGTATTCCATATTAGTCCTTTCCGTCAATTTCTTCTTGACGGCGTCAATTTTAGGACTAATATTGCGATGAAACATAACGTATAGGACAAAAATGTAAAAAATAAAACATATAGGACTAAAATAAAAAATATAATAAATGTAGAGGGCCAATCAACCTATTTTCCCGTTAAATATTATTACCCGACACATAAATTTTTTTAACTTTAAATTTTAAAAATCAATTCTTTCAAAATTAATTCTATAAAAATCTAAAACAAAAATGCACATATCCTATCAAATTAATTCTACCAAACCTGTGACACCCTCAAAAACCCGTGCCACTTTCGTAACTCAACACACTCAAAGAAACTATAAAATTTCGCTGGTTTTACTTTCGGAAAAAAAAAAACATCTTGTGTAGAAGCAGATTCTGGAAATTGTGAAAAAAAATTTCTCATTATTAATACTTATAAACATCACTCCGGACAGAACAGAACTGCTCACATACATAATAACAAGGTATATATATATATATATATATATATATATATATATATATATATATATATATATATATATATATATATAATGGACAACAAGTCCCTTTACAAAAAAAACGAATGATTACTAAACTTCTAAAAAGCTATAAAACTAGGCAGCGACAGTCTGGAACCATATTTCTAAAACCTATGGCCATCAGTAGCCGTTAACAGACTACCCAAAAACCGCTGCCTCAAAAATAAGGTCTACACCCTAAGCTGGTCCGACTAATGGAAGCCATTGGACAATCCCCCAGAGGGAGGTCCAATGCTGGAACCAGGGGAAGAACTCTGGGAACCTACGTTCCCGTTCCCCTGTGGATGGGGATCGGAAGAATCCGAAAGATGATCCTTCGGGTCCTCCTGAGGATCTTCCTCAGGGTCTTCCTCCTCCTCCTCTTCCCCCACATCCTCCACGACGTGCTCGCCCGCTACTAAGACAAAAGGCGGGGGAGGCGTCTGGGGTAGCTGTTGCTGCGGGGACTGTGCAGCGGGGGCGACCGACTCGATCACACCCTGCTCCATAAGGGCCTGCAGCATCAACCCGATGGGAGGGAGAGGCACCTGGATGGTCTCCACTGTCCTAGTACTCTTCCGCGGTCCCGTCTCAATCGTCCCACTTACGGTGTAAACCGGTCCAATGTACGCCGCACTTTCCACCCCTGGGTGGATAACCCACGCGGCTGGGTCTGTCCTTCGATCAAATGCTAGGACGCGCATCCCGGAGTGCGCTAGGTGATCTGACGTCGGCTCCATCTGTAAACACGATACAATATATATACCAATGGACAACCCGTCCAAAAACATGCAAGGGTGAGAAACCAATATATGAATCCATAAACAACAACTATATGCCCAATCCACACAACAGACTCATATGCGGTAACTCACTCAAATCATCATATAACATGGCATATATCATCAAGTACAAATGGCGGTAAATACACAAGGGCTTCGTACCCCACAATCAACGTTATCTCCTAAATGTATGCATGGCACTTCCATATATCTCAACTAATATTCAAACTAGATTTCCGGAAATCCCAACACCATAAATACGAGTTGATCAGACTCAACGTTATTGCCCCGTAGGATACAATAACAAACGCCAGAATCAACATTCGGCCAAACGTGAGCACGTAACCTTCCAGGAAATAATACATGGACGCGCATGTCAGTGGTACTCACGATGTATAAGTCATACTATATTGTCCTCTCCACTGGGCACAATACGAACACACAGCACGTATGACATCATTATCCATCAAGGCACAATGTTACATAATGACATTAAGTCATATCAGGTTCTCCTTGCCTATCAAGGTCCCCCATTTCACGGCACGTCGGCCCAACACACAAAATGCATGAGAAACTATCTAGTTCCCGATAATGATCTTTGTCGCTTCAATATTTCCTCGTTGTAGCATCAACGCTAACAACCACCAAAATGTCTTAGACTCTTTAAGCCTCAAAACACATTTTCTCAAAAGAGGACACTTAGTCCAAACAACTCAAATCCCAACATCCCTAACCGATGCACCAGTCAAGGACGCCGGATTCAAGATCATAAAAACATCCTCAAGCTTACAGGACCACAAAGATCGTCCCTAAGCCGACAGGGACCATAACTAACACGGATCCTTGATCCACGTATTCTGCAGAACCCTAGAACCCCGACGTCTCGGTTTCTAGTTTCTAAGCTTTAAAACCACTTTCCTTGAAAACTCGAAAACCAAAAATCCAAATCTCCGATACTTACACAAAGTCATCGGGATCGGTTTTCCATAAAACGAAACTTGGTCCAGAGACCATTTCTTTTTCTTTCGTTATTTTTCGGTAAAATACGAACTTAAAACAAAGCTTGTAAAACCTCATTTTTCTTGAATAAACTCAATATAATTTTGGAAACCACATTTCTCAAAATGCCTTTGCTCAAAGGGTTAACTCATCGAATTTGGACAATTGAAGGTTTCTAATGCCCTATTCGCTTTTAAACTTCACTTCTCATTATTAAAACACATTTCAGACTTTTAAAGCTTTTAAGTTACACGATGTCGGATCCTAATCAAAATTAGGTCCTCTAATGCCTAAATCCCACAGTAGGGCACACGATACATCCATATAACCATTCAGTAAGTATAACATGCATTCAACTATATCAGCAGTTACATCAATACATCAGTACATCATTGCATATTCCAATCAACAGCAGTCAATTAAGAAATCAACTAACAAAACTATTTAAATACAGTACAGACACCGATGCAACACATAGCTGTCGGGAATGGAATTCCTCAGGTTTATCCCCTTACCTCTTGTAGCTTCCAGCTCAACTTTGAACACCCGATCAACTTGTTCACCGCCCCAGCACGTTGCCGATCACTACATACACGTAAAACATATCGGCATTAACTTACAAAACAAAGATTTCTCCTAATGCACCACCCCTAGGGTTCGGCCCTATTACACTAAAAATAGCTAGGGAGCTCCAAAATTTCTCATTTTCTGGATAATACCCTAACTAAGTGTGACAGCCCTAGATATCAGATCAGATCATCAAAAACCAACCAAAACCCTACCCTACACCCATAGGGGGTTTCGGCCCCTACCTAGAAAATATAGCTAGAGGGATTTCTTGGCTCTAAGCTCTTGGATCATACAAGTATGTCATGAACCTAGGCCATAGAAATTGGTTTGATACAGATACGATTCTCCTACAATTTTTCATGGATTTTCAAAGATTTTAGGGACAAAACCCTAACATCCTTGATCATGAAAATATGAGGAGAGAAAGGAGAGATTGAGAGAGATAGAGTTGAACTACTACCTCCTATGATGATCCACTCCAAGTTTGATGAAGGTTGCTTCACAAAAACTCAAGCTTTAGGCCTTCAAAAATGGAGATTTTGGAGAAGAAAAGAGAAAGAAGAGAAAGGAAGAGAAAAGAAGAAGAGGAGGTGATTTGGGGGAGGGGGCTGCCGAATGAGATGGGGAGATAAGGTTGGAAATATTAGATATTTATGGGTTTATTAGTTTAATAATAGGAAAGGTAAGTTGGTAATAAAATTAACCAAGGGCAATTTGGTCAATTCACATGCCGATATTTGAAATCATCCCGACACTCGTATGAATTCCTCAAATAACTTGATACAATCTTGGCATGAAAAACATCTGATCGTGGGTCTCGAAAAACCCTAAGACAGCTCGAATCGTCTCCTCGTTCAATTATCGGCCCGAATATAAAATATTATTTATATTTTGGGCGTCAGGACACATTTTAGGAAAAAGATAGAGGAATACATTCTAAGACTAATGGTTTCGTCTGTTAGTCCAGATTAGGTCGTGATAATAGAAAACACTATCATCTGAAAAACGTAGATCGGTTTTTGTTTGAGTTTTCGGCCCAAAACTATGATTTTAGTTTTCCCAAAATCATTTTCTAAGACATAGATAAAAATATAAACTCATTAATTGAGTTTATCATCCTTAAAAAGCACGAAAAATCGGGGTGTTAGCGTTAAGTAATTAATTTACTAATTATATTGACTGCCTATATAAATAAGTATTAGAGTTTTAAATAATTAATTAAAAATAATTTAAAAATAAATTGAGAAACTTATTTAGCTAGGCTATTCAATCCCCTTGATTGCACAAATAACATGGGCCCAAAATCAAGGGATTGAGCCTCAACCAAAGGTTTTGTTTATTGAGCTCAACTTCCCTTTGTAATATCTAGGTGAGTTTAGCTTATTGTGTTTTGCAAAACTGAAACGAACTGAGTTTTGCAAACCTAGTTTTGATAAAAGTAAGTTTGTAGTTGCTTTGGAATACTTTATTGTTAAAAGTTTATTTGATTGAAGGATCATCTTTTTTAATTTATTCAACTTGGTCCCTCTATTTTAAAAATATTCAAGTTGATTCCTTACTTGTCAAATATTAAGCAATTTGATCCTTTCCGTTAAGTTTCACCGTTAAGTTGAATAAATTAAAACAAATAAGGGATCAAGTTGAATAAATTAAAATAAATGAGGGACAAAGTTGAATAAAATATAGGTACTGAGTTGAATAAATTAAAACAAATGAAGGACCAAAAGAGTAATTTAGCCAAAGCTTAACAGTGAAACTTAACTGAAAGGATCAAATTGATTAACGTTTGACAAGGGACCAACTTGAACATTTTTAAAATAGAGAGACCATCTTGAATAAATTAAAACAAATGAAAAACCAAAAAAGTAATTTAGCCTAGAAGGAATGTTGTTTGAATTATTTCATTCAAACTGACTTTTTAAACGTTTACTTACCGAATTGTCCTACAACTTTTAGATGAAAATAAAAAGTAAATAATTTTTAAGAGAAGTATAATAAAAATAATAGTTAAAAAACTCAGTGACAAACGCAAAAGCAATAAATTCTTACTTTTACCCAAACCCAAGTTTGGTTTCCAAATTAATTATTCCAACCGGAAACCATACATTATAAAAAAGGATTTAATTGTTATGCACTGACAATGTAAAATTTTAACCAATCAGAAATTGACACATCTGTAAAAATGTTGTATTCTTATCCTAATTACTTTAAAAGTCATTCAAAACATGATTTCCGATTGGTTGACAGTATAAAAATCTTTACACTGTTAATACACAGCAATTAAACTCTATAAAAAAATGGCAAGAGTAAGTTAAGAGTCACTAAACTCACATTTGGCAAGTGCCAACGTCAATCCAAACATCCTATAATAATTTATTGTCACGATCATCAATTAACCTCAAACTAAGAAATAATACTATTACTATAACTATAAAGTCAATTACAAAAATTAATTACCCAACAATTTATAATCCACATACCTCCTTGATTTTACTCCTGTATAATGATCCCATACAAAAGCACCTACAAATAATTAACCTCTACAACAGCACCTTCGTATAATGAACCTCTCCAAAAGCCACAAAAGAAAGCAAGAGTCACTCAAATTTGTCTAAGCAATGCCCACGTCTATTATACATGGAACTAGATAAAGTTTCAGGCGAAGAATGTTCGAGAAAGCCTGATTTAGCAGAGCCTGCTTGAAGAAAAATCAGGCACATGAATTAGAAAATTTAAATCTCGGTAAAATCACGATTTTATCTCTTCTTATTATAGATACTCTGCAGTATGGAAATATACACTTCCTTTCCTCTTCTTCTGTGTGTGACATAAAATTCTGTATCTGGTAGGAAAAAGGCCAGTTTATAAGCCAGTAACAGCATTAGAATCATCACCACTACTGACTTTACCATTACCACTGTCATTATAGCTCAATTTGCTGTTGAATTCCAAGCCATACATGTGGCCCATTTTAACCCGTTTGGTCTCCAAGTATCTGCTATTTTCCTTTGTGATGAGTGTTACCAATGGGATCCTACCGGAAACTGTTAAACCATAACCTTTGAGCCCAACATATTTTGCCGGATTGTTTGTCATCAGCTTCATAGAACGAACACCCAAGTCCCTCAATATCTGTGCAAGTACAATTTCAAATTCTAAACTTTTGACTCAATGCTATCAAGTAAAACATCTGGAATTTGGACCCGTTTGGAAGAGTTTATAAAGAATTTATAAAAATAATTTATAAAGATAAACTTATACAAATAACTTATAAGAATAGTTTATGATATTTCCATAAGCTCTTTTTTGATTATTTCAATAAGTTTGTGAGAGAAACTTATAAAAATAAGTTATTCTTAGCTTATTTGAAAAAATGTTTATTACATAAACACTTAGTTAAACTGTTTACCCTAACGCGTCCTTTATATTGAACTGGACAATAGCATGCCATATAACTTCATAATCATCTTAAACCACCATGAATTAAAAAGTGAATATAAGATGTTCAATAAACCACCATGAGTGAGTATAAGATGTTCAATATTCCAGTCATTATGCATTTCTACTATAATTACCTGCGCACCAATTCCATACTCCCTAGAGTCAACAGGCAATCCCAACTCCTCATTGGCTTCTACAGTGTCCCGTCCATCGTCCTGTAGGTTATAAGCACGAAGCTTGTGGCCCAATCCAATACCCCTTCCTTCATGTCCACGAAGATATACCAATACACCTCTACCAGCAGCCTCAATTTGTTGCATTGCAAGTGCAAGCTGATTTCCACAGTCACATCTGGCAGATCCAAATATGTCTCCTGTGAGACACTCTGAGTGTACCCTCACAAGAACATCTTGTCCATCTCCAATGACACCCTTTAAACAAGAAACAATCAAAACCACGAAAATGACTAAAAGTTGACTATTGAACCAAGCAATATAAAAATCTAAACGGAAAAGTTCAAGAAAATTGAAAAAGCTTGCAAATTTGGAAAATCCTTCAGGCTTATATGCTTACTAACAAACACCTAGAAGGCAAAACGATAAAAAAGAAAGATATGGGTGAACATCAATCTATCCCTACAGAAAGCAAAACACTGTGACAGAGTTAGGCAAATGATAATAAGCAGCTTGATATCCTTTTTAAGTCAGAATGAGATTTCATTTCCTGCTGACCACATCCAAATCTGGAGAGATGACTGGATCCCTCCCAAGACTTCATCCAATCTCTTGCAGAGGCATTAGAGTGGCCTCAACTTACTGTTGACTCATACGTGGATCCTATCTGGTAACCCCCATGAGGCCGAAAATGGTCCATGTAAACCACGGGGACAAAAAATCCCCATGTAAATAAGGCATGCGTTGCGAAGAAGGTGGCTCCATACGGTTAGGCAATGCGTAAAAATCACTCAATTTTCGGAGTTGAAGGGAGGCGGTGCCCGGCCGCCAGAAACGTACTAATGACCCTGTTAACTAAACTCCTTCACAGCCGTTCATTCACCGATCTCGGTTTAGGCCCCTTATGGATAGAAGTAACTCTTCTTTACCTTTTCCCATTCCATTCTGACAAAATCATTAAAATTCATCCGCCTGCTCAGGCTTAGTTCTAAGTCACATTTATTTTGTGGAAGCAAGGGGAAATTGTGGATCAGAGTTCTACTATGCATGAGGACCACTGCAGAATTTCAAGCTATCTCACTAGCAAAGAACAAGGCAGGTATTTGAGCTATCTCACTAGCAATACAGCCTATTTGCTATTCTTCAATCCTACCTTTTTCTTTGCTATATGATTAACATAAAGAAGCTACCCATTGAGCTAAATCATATATTGGTATCCTTCCCATGCTCACATTTTTCTTGTCTACTTGGTTAAAATAATTCAGTTCAAGTTCAACAATCAAGAATGTTCACACATACTGCTACATATATATAATTCACAGGCATCAATCACCTTAACCATTGCAATATGCTCCATCCCATCTAAAAGTGACCTATAACAGTTTGCTGTGAACGGCCCCCACATTGTTGGTATTAGTGCAGCACTAGCTCGTTCTACTAGCTTATCTCTCTTCCTTCTATATCTGCCATAACAATAAGTGTTAATGTCCTTGCTATGTAACCAAAATAAGCAACAAGTAGTATCCAGGCAGCAAATACATAAGCCAAGGAGACTCGGGTAAGGAACAAGAGAAATTAAAAAAAATGAAAAATTCTTAACTGTTCATAAATCATAAAGAAAGTCGTTGTTTAATGACTCTAATGCATGGACATCAAATGGAATGTAAACAAAATAGGATTTACATTTTCTTAAGGGTATATGAAAAATCCATTCAATGAAAAGTAAAATTTCGAGGAAAAAAACAATTTAAACCAAATATACATCATAAGCAAAAGCAACCATTATAATTGACTGATAGCATCCTTAAATGAGAAGGCAGGGGAGCCTTGGCACAACAGTTAGAGTTGTTGCCATCTAACAAGAAGGTCAAGATTTCAAGTGGTGGAATCAGCCTGTTGCAAATGGAAGGTAAGACTGCCTACTACTATAGACCCACTCACCCACATAGTGGATCCAACGCTTCCCTAGACCCTAGCACCAGGTTGCCCTTTTCTATAGTATCCTGAAATGGCAAAAGTAAGTACCACAGAAACCGAATTGGTACGATTACTAATTATGTAGTTAGGATTTTAGGAATGAAAATCATGGTATCAGACAACTTAGTGTGTGTTTGATAAAAGTTTGATAAACGTGATTTTAAATGAAATTGATTTTGTAAAATTGATTTGATTACAATTGAATTTGAGGTGAAGTGATTTATATTTGGATGTTTTTATTTTGAAAGCATGTTTGATATAAAACTTAGTGTAAAATTTTCAACCCAACGCAAAAACTACTTTCTGTAGCTTCTACTAAAATGACGTTTGAAAACTAAATCAATTTTGCATGTCAGTAACCATACACCTCTATTTTTACAAAAATCACGTTTGAGAGGAGGCAAACGCAATTTTGATACTCCTTATCGTGAAACCAAACACGCACTTAGGGGATTAAAATTATGGTATCTTTACTTCAAAACAAAATCCAAACATAAAAGATATCATAAATATTCATACAGTGAATTTTATTACATCTTCCATGATATGCAACCACATACCTTATCAAGTCAGCAATGGATATAATTTTTAAATTTTCACGCTCTGCAAACTGGCGAAGCTTAGGTAATCTAGCCATGGAGCCATCATCATCCACAATCTCACACAGAACTGCCACTGGATTCAAACCAGCAAGTATGGCAAGATCAACTGAAGCTTCTGTATGCCCAGCCCTCTTCAAGACACCACCTTCCCGGTATTTTAGGGGGAAAATATGGCCTGGTCGGTTGAAATCAATTGGTTTTGAATCTCTGGATGCAAGTGCCAAGACTGTTGTTGCTCTATCACGAGCTGACACCCCTGTGGTGGTACCATATTTAGCATCCTACAAATGCAATGTAAACTGTTTCAATGTAACAAATTACATTAAGTACGTCAAAACCAATTCCCACCAAAACATAACATGATGAAATTCCAACCATCTTTGTTGACATGATGCCATACTAGTAATCAACGTCTCTTAAATACTCGAACATAAAATCTATTCAATGCAACAAAGTAAAGTTGCACTGAATTATTGACAAACTAAATACTTCTTAGCTTTTACAAGTTCAGCTTACATTACCCAAATTATTCTCTCTCTGAATTTGACCTTCTCAAATGTATTGTTTTTAGCTGACGTAACAATGGATGACCTTGACTATAGATACAAAACTAACTCCAGATATAAAGATGCAAGTACCGAATGTACATACCACTGTGACAGTGAATGCTGTACTGAGTTTCTCATCATTATCCCGACTGTTTACCATCAAAGGAAGTTCCAGTCTCTCCAGATCTTCCTCTTTCATGCTTATACAAACTATTCCAGTTCCATGCTTCACAATAAAAGCCATAGCCTCAGGTGTTGCCAACTCTGCTGCCATTATTAAATCTCCTTCATTTTCTCTGTCCTCATCATCTACAACCACTACCATCTGAAGCACCACTAATGTCAGTTAATAACATAAAGCAGAGTCAATGGTGATGCAAAACAAAAACTTATAACACTATAGGCCTCCCTTGCACTCAAGAACAATAATTTTACTAAATTATCCAGAGTATCAACCTTTCCATTCCGAATGTCTTCGATGGCCTCCGGAATGGAAGCAAAACCTTCCGTGGGACTGTCCGAATCAAAATCATCATTGCCATCACTAAAACCATTGCTTGTTAGTGCTGTGTCTGCTCCCAGTGTTCCAACTGGTTCAACACCGTGTAGGTCTCCTCCTCCAGAGGTCAATGTAGCTTTAATTTTACCATCTCTTGAGTAGAATTTAGAGTTCATTCGGACAAATGCCAAACCCAAACCATGCCCATTTATGATAGATGAATTTATACCGTGCAACCCATTAAACAATTTGAAGTTTTTGCATACCCTACATTGAACACAAGAGCAGATAAAAGGTGCAATCAGTAATTGTTAAATTCAAACATAAAAAAAATCATGGAAATTCGAAGTTTATTATAACAGAGGGACTGAACTGAACTAAACTGAAACAAAGACTTTACAATCGCATTAACGAAATAAGGTAAAACAAAGAAAACTGAAATTAAGGTTAGAATGAAAGAAAAGGGAAAGCGAAGGAATTGAAATAGAAAAAAGCAAAAACTGATAGAATTCCTAACAAAAGAGTGTTCGTGGAAGAGATTGGTATTGGTTAGGAAGGGGGAAACTGACCGAAGGTGCGAGAGAGGTGGTGTGGTAGAATAGGAGAGATTGAAAGAAGAGGCCATTAGGGTTTCAGCGAAGCAGTGGAATTGGTTGGCTAAATGGGAATTGCTGAGAAGGGAAGAGCAACAGAGTCTGCTATAGGCGGTTCATCATCGTTACATTCAATTTCGCTCCAACTTATCCACCATTCAATCCACAATTTTTCGTTTGGTATACGTTTTGTTTTTATCTAAACCTTCCGTATTCGAAAATCACATTCAACCTCTACTGATTCGAATCGGATCGGGTGAAGCTACATAAGGAAATAAAACATTCTCAACATCTATTTTTTTTTATTTATAAGACTTGAATTCGAAACTTTACTCAATGAATCAAACTCTAACCACTAGAATTAACGGGTGTCAATTTTGGATATACGTTTTTTAATGCATATAGATTGGTGCGTGGACAGCTGGTAATTTTCTTTTGCTGTGAGTTAACTTATTTTTCACTTCCAAAAATGCTAGGTATTGTATTTATGAAATTAGGTTGAGAGTGGCATATTCGATAGTGATATGGGATGAATAATATTTATGAGTGGGGGACAATCCTAACCCTATGATCCAGTTTTTGGAGTTGAATTAGGCCCAAACCTAAAATTGGAAAATGTTATCAAATCCTATCCGAGATTCTTTGGGTCACCCACAAGTGTCCAGTCCTGCAAATTTTATCCTACAGATGTTCAGTCCTGGGTGTGAGAGATGTGTGTTGAGAGTCCCATATTGAATAATATATGACTTGAATAATGCTTATAAATAAAGGCAACTCATATCCCATAAATTAATTTTTGGGATAAAATTAGGTTGAAACTTAAAATTCTAAGAAAATGGGACAAGTCACGATGTAATTCCCGGGTTTGCCTTTTTTTTTTTTACCTTTTAAAAATTAGAAGTCCATATTTCCCGTCACAACTTGCATATTTTTAATTTTTTTAAATAAAAGTGGAAATCATTATTTTTAATCACGACTATATTTGTTATATTTTAGAATCAAAGCCTAAATTAGTCCTCAAAATATTTAGAAACCTATTTTTAGTCCCTGAAAAAAATGAACTAGTCATTTAGTCCCTCAAATTTATAAACGCGGGACACATTAGTCCTTCAGTTTAGTTCCGACGTCCATTTACTTGTCTATGTGTCTCATTAATCATTATATTTGGCCCGTTAGTGATTCTGCGTGACTTATTACGAATTTCCACCTCCTAAAAATGAATGAAAAGTGAGATAAAAAAAAGTGCATAATTTTCAGGTATTTTGGATTTTAAAATTACGCATGTTTTTTCAACTTTTTATTCATTTTCCACGTAGAAAAATCGTCATAAGTCACGCAGGACCACTAACGAGTTAGGTAGGATGGTTAATGGGACACGTAGACAAGTAAATGAACATCATAACTAAATATAGGGACTAATGTATCTCGCGCTTGTAAATTTGAGGAATTAAATGATTAGTTTATTTTTTTCAGAGACTAAAAGTGAGTCCCCAAAAATTTTCATAGACCAATTTGGGCATTTACTCATTTTTTAATAATTGTGGAGGATGTCTTGAAGGGCTTGGTATGTGTCTTTAAGAAGGGTTAATGCATGGGAAGGTTTTGAGGATGTTTGTGGATGGGACTTGAAAGTGGAAGGCCATGTGGTAAGGTGGTTGATGGTTTTTTTTTATCTTTATAGTGCAATTTAGTTCCAATATTACCAATATGGTGTAGTTTTTAAAAAATTTGCAAATGTAGGATTAATCGTAGTTGGTATGTACAAGTAAACATTGAAAGTTGTACCTCAATTACGACTTCCACTTTTCAATTTTTTTAATCGAATCGTATATGTGACATACGACTTTAGATCTTTTTTTTCCTGTAGGAATCGTAGTCCATAATCGCGACTGAGCCTTTTAATTTTTTAAAGAAAAAATAAAGGGACAAGTGCATTCTTAAACACATGAGAACTCCCACCACACCACTGTCACCATTATCCACCACCGCTATCACCACATCCTTTCCAACAACTCCTGCACCAATATCCTTCTCGTCATCTTCACCATTGTCCTATTCCTCCTCATGATGCTGGCGGTCCATGGGATGGAAAAAGCTTCACTTCAATCTTCATACATGCATTAACTTGGCCATTTCGTGATATTGGTCCTGCTAGCTCTGCAAACATAGACCGTAAAAAATGTTTCTAATTGCAGATACATTTGCGGCAATCTGCGGCAATTGTTAAGAGATAATTCGTATCATCTTGATTTTTCAAATTCTTCTAGCAAGGTTCCTTGGCAAAGTTAGTCTATGAGAAAAACCAGATAGTGACATACATAAGCGGTGCGGCAAATTAACAAAGCTAGAATGAAAGATATATAATAATATAATAAGGATATTTGTTGGAATTTGGGAAGTGAAGTAAGACTGAAATTGATAATGCATTGAAATTGAACAGGTAATGTTAATTGAAATCATGGCTATAGAGATTAAAAGAAAGGCTCCTCATATGCTCATACTGTGTGTGAAATTGTCAAAGCCCGATATGTTACTTGTTTTGGACAATCAAATTAGAGTATCATAGAGTATTTTTGTTTCTTTCATGTTTTGGTAGATGCTTAACTGCAAGTGTTTTTTTTTCACTCATAGTGATAACAATGTTTCTTTACCTCAGTTGGGGGACTTGTGCACACATTGTATTCCTCTTTTTCTGCTTCTTGACAAATATAATTGTAACGGCTATGTTGCTCCCTGGTGACCTACAGCCTTACATGAAGCCATGCAGCAAACAAGTATTGCATATAGGTTTAAGGCAAGTGGTGCTTGTTGGTCACGACTTATCCTTTTTCTTAAAAAAAAAAAAAAATCAAACAAGGAAGTTGTGTTTACAGGACAGGACTCCTTCAATTTTTTCTTAAAATAAAAAGATTAAAGTCATATATCTCGCGTATCTTCAATAAAAAATATGAAAAGTACCGGTCGTGTTTATGGACCACGACTTCTTTGTGCAATGAATATAATATAAAGTAACATATCTTAAATACGACTGTTATGCAGTCTCGTACATACAATATACGACTCACCCTACATCAGTATTTTTATTTTAAACTACACTAGATCCGTAATATAAGAATGAAATTACACTATGGAAGTAAAAAAACGGTTGTTGGTCTGATCCTTGATGTGTGAGATAAGAGGGTGAGATCTGCATCGAAGACTGATGGACCTGATGTGGTGAGCTAACGGTGGTTGATGGAAGGTTAAGATTTTTGTTTAGAACATAATAGGAATATCAGAAAACCCTTACCATTTCTCTTGATTAAGAGTGTCTTTGGAAGAATTTATAGAGAACTTATTTGGGTTTATGAGAATAGCTTATAAGAATAAACTTATATAAATAACTTACGAAAATAGTTTATAATATTTTTATAAGCTCTTTAGCTTATTTCAATAAGTTTGTCAGAGAAGCTTATGAAAATAAACTATTTTTAGCTTATGTGAAAAAAGTTTATTGAATAAGCGTTTAATTAGACTGTTTTAATCAAACGTGTCCTATGTAATGCTGAGGAAAAGTTTATACAGAGAGAGAGTTTTCCAACACTTTGTTGAGCATGAAGGGATTCACCTTGTAAGTAGAAGTGCAAGTCGACATTTTTTTATAACTTGTATTATTGTTAACAAAACAAAAAATAATGCAAGCCACATTTTCCATCAACTACTTCTGCTGTTATTAAAAATAATAATAATACAAGTTGTCATTCATATTGGCTACTTCCGCTTTTATTAAAAAAAATTAAAAAAATATGCAAGTCGTCATTGGAAGTAATAACTTCCACTTTATTTAAAAAAATAATAAACATGTAATTCATGATTGGAAATAACGATTTCCACTTTTATTTATAAAAAAATTAATAATATGTAAGTCGTGATTTACATTTATGACTTGCCCTAGTTTGGGACGTACTTTTGGATTTGGATTCTTTCCTTTTATTCTCTCATTTTCCTCTCATGTTATGAGAGACAAAATCATAAAATCAAGTTTTAATGGACCCCACACATACTATCTCTCTCTCTCTCTCTCTCTCTCTCTCTATATATATATATATATATATATATATAATATAATAAAATTTTTATTGATTGAACCATTTATAATTATCTACCATCTAGATCATTTGTCTCACATGGTAAATTTTTTTACGCAATCAATCAATTACAAATCATCAATGTGTAACTTTCCAGATGGTTATTATAAAAGTTAAACATTTTTAAGGACGTTGCAATTCATGATTAATTGACAATTTAAAAAGTCTTTACATTAACATTACATAATAATTAATTTATCAATCAATCATAAATTGACATATGATTAAAAAAAATGTAACCACCTTTGATTTACTAATGTTGATAATAATCTAAACGTAAATACATCCATAATTTGATACTCTAGAGACTAAGTTCAGAGTTAATATGATCATCAATATTTTTGCTACATGGCATGGGGAAATAGCATTGCAGATGGCCTCAACAATCAAATTGGTCCCACTGCATGAGTGGGTTTATGCAATTATTGTCCTCCATTGTACCTTTTTGTGACCCCACCAATCATGTGGACAAGACTTTCTTAGAGTTAATTTGTTTGTAAAGAAAAAAACTAAAGTAAAAATATTTCATTCTAATACAATTACTTCTAACAATAAAATATCTAAACATAAACTAAGTTTGCAAAACTCTATTCATCAAAACTTAGTTTGCAAACGGATTGTCAAACACACACTACGTTAAATTAAGCCATCCATAAAGTTTACACTTATTTTTAATTTGGTTTATACATTTTTTTTTCTTTTCAAATGAATCCTTAAAGCTTTAAACATTTTCGAGTAAGTGTCTCTTGATACTCTCAGCTATAACACTGTTAATTTGTTACTCCCAAATAAGTCTGAATGATGTAAGGTATTGTTATTCTATATCAAATGTTAAATAAGCATACTAATCCATATCACCTTCATCTTCCTTCTCTCATCTTTTTTCTCTCTTGTAAACCTAGACTTATCTGAAAAGAAAAGAAAAACTATTAGGACCAAATTAAAAACCATTATAAACCATATGGACCAAAAACCATTATTTTGAAAATTGCTACCCGAAATTGGACTGAGATTGTTCTAATCTCAGGGCAATGAAATAAGTTTACAATGATGATCTTGAACTACACGATGACATAACAAACTTGAACCTAAAATCACCAAAGGATAAACAAAATGTGGAGCAAATGTTCTTGATGATTGCCTGTAGTTTTGATTTGTTATAAGATCATAATGTTTAAACTACTTATATAATTACTTGAGTTCCAATTAAGGTTGGCTCAACTTGTAGGATCGAACAATTCACATTCATTGGTTGGCTAGCACTCCCATCCCAAAACAATAAAGTTTTACAACAAGGAGGTTAGTATCAAATATAACTCTTTTTCATAATAAACAAAATTTGCAAGCAGAATGGCTGCTTAAATAACTATTACATGCTTGGAGTATTCCCTATAGTACTTCATCAAACTATGTCATTTGTTGATCACCACAAGATAAGATCTGCTCATATAGTTCAGCATAAATCTCTCCTCAGAGCACAGTTGTTTCTGAGGAGGAAACTTGATTAGTAATTCTCCCTATAACTTCTTTCAATTGGTAAGAAAAGAGGTACAGTTTATCTGGCAGACGCCATTTCCCTAAAGTCCACTCCATGATCATTTCACTCACCAGAATCTCTATATTCTGAGCGTGGATGTTTTAATCTCTCAAATATTTCATCAAGGGATTCAAATGAAGAGTGTGACTTCAGAGTTGTTCCCTGAACATTACCAAGAGGAAGGAATCTCTTGGAGTCAATGTTAGATCTTAAACTTTGAAATCCATGCATCATTGTTTCCCATTTTGAGGCTAATGAAGATGATGGTGCTGAACTAGTGCTCTGAGAGTCATTAACATCATTTGTCAAGGAGGAAGAAACTCTTTCCTGGGTCAAATCTTTACTGGACTCCTTCTCATTCAGGTTTGTCCTTAAGGCTGCATAGTTTCTGCTACCAAATTTTCTGCTAATGTCATTCTCAGTGCCTTCATTTTTGTCCTCCACTATGTTGGTAGTATTAAGTCCAGTGGCACTCTCATCCAGAACCTGAAGAAGGAAGAAGGTGGGGTTTAGGGGGAAATGGTAGTATGTAACATAAAACTAGCCTTGAGATGGTTTCAAGCTACTTCTACAAATCTTTGTTCATAGTTACTAGATGGCTGTTCTTAGTTCAGTGGTGAAAGTCATCTTAGCTTCATATAGAAGAATTTGAGTGAGGGACTTATATGCAAAAGAATTTGAATGAATTTTACAATTGCCATGCTTTCTAAGATCAAAAAAACAAAAAAGTTCAAACCCAGTGGGTTTTAGATGGGTACCGTGGTCCTATTTGCAGATTCAATATCCATATTCATGCTGAAACTCCTTGCTAGAGGAAAAACAAGTTCACCAACTTTGTGCCCTTGCTGGAGAAGAGAACGCTCTGAATGAAAAAACAGTAAGCTAATAAATTAGGATGTTATGGGCCTCAAATGGCAGCAGATGGCTATGGTTATCCAAAATTGTATGAATAAGGAGGAAGTCTAGTTTTACGTAGGTATGCTACATTTGAAGCTTTCAATTAATTTATTGTGGAGAAAAATTGTTCATATGGTTTCCTTTAATATCTAATCCTTATTGACTGAATGATGAAAGGCTTTTCTATATTGCTTTTAAGGTTTTTTTTCCCCTTCATTTTTCCTTTCTGTGATATTTTTCTTTTCTTTTAGATTTCAATAAGTTTCTTCTTTTTCTATCTAAAAGGGAAGGTATTAAACCTGTTGCAGACTATTAGAATAATAGTAGCTGCACACAATAAAATGTGAAATGTTTTATGCCAAAAAATGGGATATTAAAAATATAGTAAGAAAAAAGATTGAACTCACCTTTCTGCAAGATTATTACTCCAGATGGGTCAAATCCATCCCTATCTTCTGCATCCTCATTAAACTTGAATATCTTCCAAATCCCACAATAATTGATGACCCGGTTAAAAAAATTGCTTGCTATTAGTGAAGTGTATATAACCATAATGAGGGGGTAGATTTTGTTAAATCCATTCCCAAAAAATGGAACAGCATCATCAATGTTCCCCATCCTCTGCACAAAAATATGATTTGTACACACTGGAGTAAATTAATCAATCTTTAAGAAGTGGTAAGGAATTTAATTTTCAATGCTTAGGTGAGGTTAGTTTTAAAACGATCTGTCATTAACCAGGAGCTCCAAATAAGATGCAATGTTCATTAAAGATATACACAACATAAATCTGACGTTATCATTCTTATGGTTGTTTGATGGAAACACTTCTTTTTGCTAGGAATAACAAATTATTATGTTATCTTTAATCTTTTAGACTAGCTAGAAACACCAGTGATTAATGACAACAAATTAAGCACCAGACAGTATTAAAAGACCTTTTCAAAAATGGTTTTTGCATTCCCACCAAGATTAATGAGATTGAGAAAGTTGTATGAAATAGGTGCTGCATATCTTGCAACCATCCTACACAAAAAAGTGAGATACAAAGGCCAATAATTTAGAATAATTATACTACACACAAATGACTAAAAATATAAAAGCAAAAAAAATGAAAAACTTACGAGCATATCATAAGCAAGCTTACTGAGCTTGTTTGTCTTGGTGTCAGTGAGTAAAACATCAGCATTCCCATTTTAAACAAGGAATAATATGTACAAATACACATATACATCAAGGGGATGGAAGCAGCTAACTGGAAAAGAATCGAACAATCAGTTTTCAGCAAGATGAACAAAGGGAAAATTAATAATTTCATGCATGAGTCAAAATCAATTGCAGTGAGTTTCCTAAGCAGTGAAATTTAAGGCATGTTTCTTCTTTCTCATAGGAGAAGATGTCCTGCCATAGTTACCAGATTCTCTCAGTAATCCAGCGAACCGTGTTCCAGTTCTGGCGTACCAATTGATGGTACTTCACAATGTAAATAGGGTCTTGTAGACCTGGTAACTATGGTTCTGCCTATCTGCTCTTCAATTGGTTTTGCTGGCTACTTGCTACTAAACAGGATTATACAAATTAGAGTAGTTCCCTTCTGCAATCAATATCAATAATTTGAACTCAAAATAATGCAAAGGAAGCAGAAAGCCTCTAACCCACTTAAGGTTTCTTTTCACATCAGAATGTGCCTAACTATGACTTTTGCCTTGGGCAAAACAATTTATGTTAATTAATCCATTCCACTTCTTTCATCAAATTTTTCGGTTTCTTAATAACATAACTTCTGTAAAGCTAGTTGTTAATGGCGTTAACTACTCTGTATTAAATTTAAGGTCAATCCTGAACTTGGTGTTAAACTGTTAATAACTAAGAAGTGAATTTAACCTCCTTCTGAGATATAGGACAAAAATACAGCCTCAACAGAAACAAATTAAGATAAAGGAACATAAACTTATTTCAATGAAAATGCCTAAATTGGAACATTTCTAAAAATATTACCTGCACAAGCACCTCATGCTTTGCTGCAGCATGTATTAGGATAGAAAAAAGGGATAAATCAACACCACTGGGCAGTATAGTAGCTTCTGCTAAAAGAATTGCAAATGACATGCAGCCCAATATAACAGCCAATGATTTCTCAAGATGCTTCCTTATTATACATCGCCATAGAAACTCTGTGATAAATCAATATTTCAGGCAGATATAATTGTTCTATTTAGTACCTAATAAGAAAAAAATCGTGAAAGTTAATCACTATTAATTTTGTAAAAGGAAGGTAAGTGACTTTCTATTGATGTTTATAGTTTTAACAACATCGTAGACAAATTGCCACTCGTGCACTCATCTAGGTAGCTTTGGCAATAATCTTTGGGAAGATGGATTTAATTTTTAACATACTCCACAAAACGGGAAGAGTTAAGTTAGCACCATAAAATACAAGGTCATTGGTACATCTTTGTTTTCTATTGAGAAAACAACACATAAATATACCAGTAAATAAAAGGAACAGCACATCAATTTAATAAGTGGTGAGTACCAATTATATCCAAAAGTGCGCCTACTCTGCCTAAGCGTTCAGGCCTCAAGCATGAAAAATATTTCCTGCAAGAATGGGATAAATTATCTTTAATAATGATATAAAGCTACTGCATATTGCTTTCTAAGTATAACACTTGAACACCGACGGCCGAAAAGCAGACTCCAGTTAGTATCTTAAGCCTCAACAATATATCCCAAATTAATCATCCAAGATTTTCTGTCCCCATAATCTATACCATTTTCAAGTTTGTTGGCTAGTCACAAACCCTTTTTTCTCAGATATTGACTGTCTTTGATTTAACTCAAAGAATAAACTACTGGAATCATAGAATGTCACATAGTTTCCTTAGTATTAACTTCATTTTAGATGTGTTTAACTTTCTTAATATACCAAGGCTTTTTTCGTTAGACTGTGGGAGTCTGGAGATAATAAAATGAAAGTTGTATTTGCATTTGGGCACTTCCTCCTATACCAACGATTTTTTTGGACTAAAATCCTCATATAATTGGTGAAACAACTATCAGGAATATTGGAACCTTCCCTACCCCACAAAAAAGATGCAAAAACCATCTTCTGTCACTGAGAATCTCTAGAAGTTGCCTACTGTTTTTTTATAGACAAATGTTAGTTTGTTAGTATTTATTATATTAGTGGGGGAAGTTGAACCCATGACCTCCTTATCACTCCAAACCCTATGTCCTTCCCCCCAAACCACCAAGCCACCTTGTTAGAAGTTGCCTACTGTTCACAAGAGGAAACTATAAATAGACACAACAATGAGAAAAATGACTGTAGATTACCATCCTGTAGTATCACGACACTCATAGTTCTTTATGGTATCCTCCAGCTCAAGGGCTTCCAGGACAAATTTTGTATATTCACTGGAAACATAAAATGAAGTTTAATCAAAACTTGCTGCATAAAAATTTTAGTTTCCGCAAACAATGTACACCCCCATAAACCACGGGCACATATATATATATATATATATATATATATATATATATATATATATATATATATATATGTACAAAAGGGTAACTCATAACCAATATTTCCCCAACCACATTCCATTAAAAGATCAAATGTCATGTTTTAAGCTAGTTCAATGAAAAAGGATTTTATCAAAGAAACAATTACTCCTACTAGAGCCGTCCATATAGTCCACCAGACAGAAGTTGATCATCATATGAATCCTTGATTTTGATAGATCCATATGATTAAAATTCAGAACCCTCTACCATCTTCTATACCAAGTGGATCATGTCTACCTTCTATATCGATAATACTGTTCACGAGCTCTTTTCAGATGGCGTCTTAGTGATGCCATAGACTTCTCATCTGTGTCATAATCCATGTCACTTTCTCCTAGCCTCCCACCCTGTGGTTTGAAGGAGGGGTCTTCCTTCAGCTAGAAAAAACAATGTTAAATAAATACTTAGCAAAAGAACATTCATATTCAAAACACCTGTATGTATAACTTAAAAGACTTTACCATCTGAACCAACATTTTGTCAATTATATTCATGTAGGGTCTCAAAGGATCACGCTTGGACATCTGCTTTGATGTTGCCTGTGTGATCTACAATGGCACACCATCAAAAATCATGTCTGCAAAGAATAAAGGATAAAAAAAGTATTTCTTTTTATCACCACAGTATAGATTTTATATGGTCCACAAATACGTACACCATATTTCAGAATAAAATCATTAATCTCATTATGATTAATATTGCAGGACACAAAAACTTTGATCCATGTCAAAATTGCAAGATTTTTGGAGACCCTGAACTACTACAATTATCAATATCTCCTTTCAAATTCCTTAACATAACAAATACAGAATCTTAACATGCTAGCTTTTATTTTAATTTTTCAAAAGAGAGAAATACTTGCAATTATATAACCATTTTATTATACTGAAGGATTAAATCCTACTTTCAGGGAAAGATACACTAAGAGTTTAAGAAAGGAGCAAAATAAAAGATCATGATAGGCAATTGGTATGACTAACATACAACAATAGCATTTGAAAAATCTTGATGAGCATCATCTAATTTGACGGCCATCTTTGCAACTTTGTGGGAAAGAACTGTTTGCTGAATGTTCCAATCTGAACTTAACCAGATTCCCTTTGGAATTTCACTCAAACCAAATCCAAGTAGAAATGCACCCGTAACCAGTCCAAATGTATTAGAGCAAGCCATGGCAGCACCCATAATATTACCACTCCTGCAAATTACCAAGCATTTAGATAATTAAATAGGGAAGTGAGTGAAAGAATTTGGCAGTGTGGGAACAACAGAAATGTTCACATTCAATGATTCAAGTAAATAAATGAACAACAATAACAAAATCTAAAAGAAAGAAAGAAGCAAACCAATCTTTGTGTAAAACAATTAGTAATATCAGTCCAAAGAGCGCAACAGAACCAAGACACAGATAGAAAAGTAGGTTTCCATGTATGCTAGTCCTCAATCTCGCTTTCACTGTAAAGTCTCCAGCATCTTCATAACCCTGAATAGTGGGAACCACAGCCCTGTTTAGAGAAATAATTTAATACAGAACTATGAGTGCTTACCTAGCTTCCATAAATATCCTAATTGATTCTCACCATAAGTAAAAGCAAGAAAATAAAATATCACATCAATATCATACACACACTTCATATTAATTATGAAAAAGATTGAAATACAGTCAATTCCAAAAGTAGTGGAAATATTCTACATGCTTGAAGTCTTCAAGCTGCTTCTCTTCTTCTTCTTCTCTGTGCAAGTGTATGTGCATATTTAACATGCTATAAATAATAGAGGATAACTAGGGGTAGCTTAAAGACAATTTGATGTAAGCATATATACCCAACTTCACATAGAGCTATTAAATTTTTTGAGGAATTGGTAAATGGGATAGGATTATTGGGAGCTTTATAAAAAGGAAGCAGCTTACCATGTAAGTAAGAAGGTACTCCAATATGACAAACTCCATAAGATGGAAATAGCTCCATTTTGATCACCATTCAGTGTCTAGTCAATCAAAGGAAATGACTTAACCGGTTGCAATCAATCAAATATAAAATAAAAAATATCTGTTAATCAAAGAAATAGATTCTATTTGTTCAATGATTTGTTTCTCCAAGAGCATGAATTTTATGAATAACATATACTAACAGGAAACTCATTATCTCATGAATGTTTAACTTATTTCCTTGTTTCATGGCATATGAAACGAACAACACAGAACCATTATTAAACTTAAAATGGGTATGAACTAGTATGGAAATACCGTCCATATGTCAGCAGGGACGAGTATGATGATGGACAAGGAGCAGAAGCAGGTGTATGCAACGGTGAAGAACACATATTTAGGCACATCAGGTCCAGAAAAATATCTCAACGTAAAAATCACCATGCCGATCGTCAGAGGCAATGACAACATATAGAACACCCACATTTTTATGCTTATATATATGTTACACTTTCTTATGTTTCATGTAATATATTATGTATATGTCCCTTTTTTATGGTTTTTTTTTTTTTTCTTTCTTTCTTCTCCTCGTCTTCCTCCTTTCCCTATGTGCAGAAAAAAGACACAGAAAAAGGGGATTAAGAGAGTCAGGAGAAGAGGTTGTCTGAAAAAACTGGAAAGAGATTTTTATGTTAACGCTCTTAACTTGAAGAGCAAGGAGAACCGGTCAAGAGGACCCTTTTTTTTTTGCTCTTCACTACCTCATTTAGAAAACTAGTTCACCCAGGTGTCCTCTCATTTGGAAAAGCTATACGGTCTTGTAGAATAGAGAAATGATTTTTGAATATAAAAGATGGATAACAATAGGCTATCCCTGTGATCTTTTGACGTATTTTGAAATACGTACATATATATATATATATATATATATATATATATATGAGGTTAATGAACATGCACTGTCGGTATAAATTAGTTTTACACTGTCATCCAATGAGAACTTACCATGCAGACAGATCAGCCCACTTTGTAACTGCATTTTAAAATTAACCGTAAAATAATGAATTTTCATTGGACGTTAGTGTAAAACTGATTTACACTGACAGTGCATGTCCCATTTTCTCTCTCTCTCTATAAAAAAATATATATATATATATATATATATATATATATATATATATATTCAAATAACACAACTATCTAGAATAATACATGTATTTTTTTAAAGAATGTTTTTCACACCCGGATTGCATATCACCTATGACACCATATTCTATTTATCTATTTATCTATTCTATTCATAATTTATAATGTATAATTTAAAATATATATTAAACTTCATCCAAAACATCCACTAAAGACACAACAGGTTCTTTTTACCCATCTATTCCAATTTCTTCCACGTATCCTGCTATGTTACGTGGCCCTCTCTTTGCAAATTCTTACACTGTCGTTCCTTTTGAAAGCACTGAAAGGAACCAAATCCCTGCTCGACGATGGACAACTGTACACGTTTGCGGAGGGGTGCCACTTGGGGCGACACATGGTCACATTTTCCACTCCGCGCGTTCACCTTGCGCGTCACAACTCCGCTGTTTGTCGTCGTCCTCCGCTCTCAACACAACCCCAAGGTGGATGGGGTTGATACCCGGACGATGGGTTGCTGCCTCCGCAATGGTAAGCACCCGAAAGCACCGCCTCTGCACCGCAAGGAATAAGGGAAGGCCTTCAAAAGTACACTGTAAAGTAACTTCACCTATGTGATAGCCTTCAATTGTTGAGAATGTCATTGGTGGTGATTTTCCTTTTATTAAACGGTCTCTCAAATTCAGGTTTTCACCTAAATTTCACATCATTGATGATGGGTGGTAACAAATTATCAACGAGTTTCACAAAGAAGGTGAAACACTAATTGAAGGAACCCAATAAGATTATTTTTTCGATTGAGAACATAATTTTTCATTCATTTCTTAGTAATCATGCTCACATCTTTCGTTAACAAATAGATTGGCAATATCAAAAAACTGTTGAAAATCCAGCCAAGCTTTAAATGTAATGGTTGAAAATTTGTTTACCATCAACCACCAACTACACCATGCCCTCATTTGCATCTATAAATAGATGCATTTGGGATGAAGGAAGACACAACAACACAAAGCCTCACAATTAGAGAAAGAGTGTGAGAGAAAAATAGAGAGAACCTTAGAGAGAGTTTCTAAGAGAGAAAAATAGTGAGCCAATTTGTGAGTGTTATCCACAAATTGAAGATACAACATTATTGTATTTTTGTATTCCCATTATTTTATAGTGGAGGTTTAAGTGGCCTACGGGTCCCGTGGTTTTTCCTTGCTCACATTGATGAGGTTTTCCACGCTAAAAATTTCCTGGTGCTGCTACACTTATTTTTACGTTTCCGCATAGTGCCTATTTTGAGTTCACAGAGGAGGGAAATTATGATGGCATTTCCCAACAGTGGTATCAGAGCTCTCAGATACTAGGTGCCAGAGATTCATAAGAAAATTCTTAGTATGCTCTGTGGTGGCAGCATTGTCTGATCTTCCACATCAGAAAAGAATTATTCTTGTTGCTGGAAATAAAGTGTAGTAGTGTGAAAGTGCATTCTAGGAAAGTTCTGGCTAGGAAAGACTTGGTATTTAAGTGTGTCCATTAGTGACCCACCACTCTTTCCTGGGAACTTACTTGGTGCACTGTTTGCATACTGCATTTATTGTTCCAGTATACGGCACTATTCACGTATACGATATTGGCCTGTGTAACTCAAGATGGACGGAGCTATCACTCATGATGGAGATATGTTCAAGCTAACTGCAGATAACTACTCCTATTGGAAGCCGATGATGGAAGATCACTTATACTGCAAAGATTTGCATGAGCCAATCACCCAGAAAGATAAACCGGAAGGGAAGACCGACAAAGAATGGGAGCTCCAGAATCGGAAGGCGGTAGCTATGATCCGCAAATACATTGATCGCAGTTTGTTTGAGCATGTGTCAACTTATACTAATGCGTATGAGTTGTGGACAAAACTTGAATCCTTGATTCAAAAGAAGACACCCAGAAATAAAGCTCACCTTGTCAGACGACTGGTGAAGTTGGAGTACTCGGACGGCCAGAACATGATCGAACATTTGAATACCTTCAAAGGTATCGTAAATCAGTTGACGAAGACCGAGATGAAGATAGATGATGAGTTGCAAACTCTTCTACTCCTCAGTTCTCTGCCTGAGAGTTGGGACACTCTAGTTGTCACCCTCAGCAATTCTGCTCCAGACGGAAAGCTTAGCATGGATTCTGTTATAGATTGTTTGCTAAATGAAGAGTCAAGACGGAGGGAAAGAGGCTTGAACAACCAGTTTGAAGCCAACGTTGTTGAAAACAGAGGAAGAAGTAAGAATCGTGAAAAAGGAGGTCGTGGAAAATCACAAGGTAGATCCAAATCTCGCACTAGACTAAACTGTTATTACTGTGGCAAACCGGGCCACAGAAAGTCTGAGTGCAGATTCTTGAAGAGAGACCAACAGGCTGGAACGGTCCACCCAGACCAGATGAACCCAAAGAAGAAGGAAGATGGAACAACTACTGCAGTAGCCTCGAATGATGAGAATATATTTCTTGTCGAAGAAGAAAATTATCTAAACATTGCATCTGATGATTGCATTTGGATAATTGACTCAGGAGCATCCTTTCATGTCACACCTCATGAAGAATTTTTCTCATCATACCAAAAAGGAGATTTTGGTACGGTGAAGATGGGCAACCATGTCACGAGTAAAATCGTTGGTATCGGAGAAGTAACTCTGATGACTGAGAATGGAAACAAGCTTGTGCTGAAGGAGGTAAGACATGTACCAGAGATGCGTCTAAACCTTATCTCAGCAGGCAAGCTAGACGAAGCTGGGATGATGAACCAATTTGGTGCCGGCAGATGGAAACTCAGCAGAGGAAGCATGATTGTTGCTCGTGGAAAGAAGGAAGGCTCCTTGTATATTATGCAAGGAAAGATATGCAAGGGAGAAATGAATGTTGCTCAAGACACAACCAAAGAACTGTGGCATAGACGATTGGGCCACATGAGCGAGAAGGGTTTGGAGCTTCTTGCAAAAGATCATCTCCCAAATATAAAATGACAGCCACTTGAATCTTGTGAAGACTGCCTAGCAGGCAAACAACACAGAGTATCTTTCAAAAGGTCAGATGATGCAAGAAGAAGAAAGCAGATTCTGGATCTTGTTCATTTAGATGTTTGCTCAACGTCTGAAAGGTCTGTTGGTGGTGCCCAATACTTTGTTACCTTCATTGATGATCACTCCAGGAAAGTGTGGGTGTATCCATTGAAGACAAAAGATCAGGTTCTTCAAGCTTTCAAGGAATTCCATGCTTCTGTAGAACGAGCATCTGGAAGAAAACTAAAATGCTTGAGAACTGATAATGGTGGAGAGTACATAGGTCCGTTTGAGACATACTGCAAAACTCATGGGATAAGACATGAGAAAGTACCTCCCAAGACACCTCAGATGAATGGACTAGCAGAAAGAATGAATAGAACGATTGCAGAGAAAGTCAGAAGCATGCTTTCTCAAGCAAAACTTCCCAAATCATTTTGGGGCGAAGCGGTGAAAACTGCAGTGGATCTGATAAATCTGTCTCCTTCAAGACCTTTAAATGGAGAGATTCCAGATGAAGTATGGTTTGGAAAGAAAGCCTCTTATGGTCACTTGAGAGTCTTTGGGTGCAGGGCATTTGTCCACATTCCTAAAGATGAAAGAGCAAAGCTTGATGCAAAGACGAAGGAATGCATATACCTTGGTTCACCAAGAGATGAACTTGGCTTCAGATTATGGGATCCTGCAAACAAAAAGATTGTTCGAAGTAGGGATGTGGTATTCTTTGAAGACCAGACGATCCAGGACATTCACCAATCTAAGAAGCCAAAGACCATTGTGATACACAATTCAGGGGGAGAGATTCTTCAAAGAAATGATGTACCTGATCAGACAATACAACCCAATCAGACGGAGCAACCTGATCAGACGGAACAACCTGACCAGACGGAACAAAGTCAGACAATACAGGGAGAACAAATGGAGACTGATCAGACAGAAGAAGAATCTCAAGTAAGACGATCGACGAGACTCAGACAACCTTCAAGGAGGTATTATGCCGATGAGTATGTCAATCTCACTGATGAAGGGGAACCTCAAAGCTTCATGGAAGCCATTGAGACGAATGAGAAGGAGAAATGGATGCAAGCCATGGAAGAAGAATTACAGTCCCTGAAAGAAAATCAGACGTATGACCTGGTGAGATTACCAGATGGTCGAAAGGCACTGAAAAATAAATGGGTGTTCAAGCTCAAGACTGAAGAGAACAACCCAAACCCCAGGTACAAAGCAAGAATTGTTGTGAAGAGGTGCAACCAGAAGAAAGGCATAGATTTCGAAGAAATCTTCTCACCAGTGGCGAAGATGACATCCATTAGAACAATCCTTGGTCTAGCTGCAAAACTAGACTTGGAGATAGAGCAACTTGATGTTAAAACAGCATTCCTACATGGAGACCTAGAGGAAGAAATCTATATGGAGCAACCAGAAGGTTTTGCAGAACCAGGCAAAGAACACCTAGTGTGTCGTTTGAAGAAAAGCCTCTATGGTCTAAAGCAAGCTCCAAGACAATGGTACAAGAAATTTGATCTCTTCATGGCCCAACATAACTTCAAAAAGACGTCCGCAGACCACTGTGTGTTTGTGAAGAATTATGAGAATGGTGAATCCATCGTACTTCTATTGTATGTTGATGATATGCTGATTGTTGGGAAAGATAAGACAAAAATAGCTGCTCTCAAGAAGGCATTGAGCAAGTCTTTTGCAATGAAAGATCTGGGTGCAGTGAAGAAGATTCTTGGAATGAAGATTACTAGAGATCGTTCTAGAAGAATGTTGTGGATGTCACAAGAAGACTATATCAAGAAAGTTCTTGAAAGGTTCAACATGCATAATGCCAAACCGGTGCATGTTCCATTACCTGGTCATCTGAAACTGAGTAAGACACAATGTCCAGGCAATGAAGAAGAAAAAGAAGAAATGAGCAAGGTGCCCTACTCTTCTGCAGTGGGTAGTCTTATGTATGCAATGGTCTGTACAAGACCAGACATTGCTTATGCGGTAGGAGTTGTAAGCAGATTCCTATCAAATCCAGGAAAGGAGCATTGGAACGCTGTGAAATGGATACTAAGGTATCTAAGAGGAACTGCCAAAAGGTGCTTGTGCTTTGGCAATGGAAATCTAAAGCTTCTTGGATATGCAGATGCAGATATGGCAGGAGATGTAGATTCAAGAAAGTCTACGTCTGGATATTTGATTACTTTTGCAGGGGGAGCTATCTCATGGCAATCACGACTACAAAAGTGCATTGCTTTGAGTACCACAGAAGCTGAATATATCGCAATCACTGAAGGTTGCAAGGAAATCTTGTGGATGAAGAAGTTCCTACAAGAGTTAGGCCAGAATCATGAGAGCTATGTTCTCTATTGCGACAGTCAGAGCGCAATTCATCTCAGCAAGAACTCGACCTTTCATTCAAGGTCGAAACACATCGACGTAAGGTATCACTGGATCCGTGATGTGTTGGAAAGTAAACTGCTGCAGATTGAGAAAATACATACCAATGACAACGGGGCGGATATGATGACAAAAGCTCTACCAAAAGAGAAGCTAGAAGTTTGTAAAGATGTTGCAGGCTTAACATCAACCCAAACTGATCCAAGGATATTTTCCCTTTGGCTGGAGGGGGAGAATTGTTGAAAATCCAGCCAAGCTTTAAATGTAATGGTTGAAAATTTGTTTCAACCATCAACCACCAACTACACCATGCCCTCATTTGCATCTATAAATAGATGCATTTGGGATGAAGGAAGACACAACAACACAAAGCCTCACAATTAGAGAAAGAGTGTGAGAGAAAAATAGAGAGAACCTTAGAGAGAGTTTCTAAGAGAGAAAAATAGTGAGCCAATTTGTGAGTGTTATCCACAAATTGAAGATACAACATTATTGTATTTTTGTATTCCCATTATTTTATAGTGGAGGTTTAAGTGGCCTACGGGTCCCGTGGTTTTTCCTTGCTCACATTGAGGAGGTTTTCCACGCTAAAAATTTCCTGGTGCTGCTACACTTATTTTTACGTTTCCGCATAGTGCCTATTTTGAGTTCACAGAGGAGGGAAATTATGATGGCATTTCCCAACAAAAACAATATGACATTCCAATATAAAAAAACAAAACTCAAACCATACAGAATTGTGATAATCACGCGATTGATAATCTTGGATCTTTTCTTCCATTATCGAGTTACAAATCCTGTTGATAGTGATTTTGGTCAACCACATCTATCATTTGCGAGATCTGGTTTGCATTTTCTTGGAGTTTGGATTTCCTGTCGTTACTGCATGTAACTGCGTGAAATCGTGGCCGTCCCATCTGAGCTCGACGGCCAAGATCGATTTAAGCCGATTTGGTGCAATTTTAGTCTTATCCGTCCGCTCTGATCTCGACGGCTGAGATCGGCTACAATGTGAAACTGCATGCAGTTTCTACGGCACCAAATCCAGGTCCTTCTTCTTGGGTGTTAGATCAGTTTACTAAATGGTGTCTAGTCAATAGGCAAACTTTTATTGACAAACTATCTGAAAGGAAAAAGCACAAAGTTGTAAGATATATAGACACACACACATTTTGCATTGTGCTTTACGGGTGATTTGAACTAAAAAATCATAATGCATAATAGGTTGTTCTAAGAGCTTAATCACATTCTGGTACCATGATGGAGCTTTATTAATCTTAAGACTGGTGGAAAATTTGTAATTGAAATTTGAAATATCAAGGTCCACTAATTTTTTTTCCCTCTGCTTAATTTAAACATAAATCAATAAAGCAAGCAAAAGTTATGCACATATACTATCCTTGTAGCACGTCAAACACTTCAACCATAAAAAAAAGAAAATCAATTTGGTTTTATCTAAATAATGTTTATGTTATATAAGGTTGGATTACCAGGCAGCAACAATTAAATAAAAAAAAATCCTTCATCTTGAGATTGGAATTATATCACTCTGATGTTTAGTTGAACTGACTTTCTGTTTGCAAATAGATAATAATATTGAATGTATTCAGTTTTCTTGATGATGACATTAATGATATATTGACATTCTTTTGACTATTGAACTTGTAATTGGATATTGCTTACCTTATGTTTTCCTTTGCTACATTTCTGATTGCATTCCCTTTCAACTGGTGCATCTTTGTTTCTTAAATCAGGTATACAATTCGCCAAGCATAGGACTTAACATTCGATTATCAAAGAGCTGAGTAGGTTAATACAACTTACACTTTTTGAAAAGTATTAATTAGGTAAATTTCAAAAGTGCTCTGAATCCATCATGATAGTACTGTTAAACATACTCAGTTGCAAATAAATGATTGTGGCTTTCCTGCTGATCCTTTATCATGAGAAAGTGCTAAGTGCCAATGGATCATTGTTTCAATAATATAAGTGTAAAGTGCCTAGAATATTGACGTGAAAAATTTAGCTTCTGTCATTTAGCTTTTCTTTATATTTTTATCTGGTGAGTTATTTTCTTCTGAATATTTGCATTTCCTGATGCATAAGGCCTTATTCATGTCTTATTTTGATATTGTCACTCTGTTGTAACTCCAGGATGTTAGCAAAACTAGCTAATGTATCAAATCAGCAACATGTTGGTGTAGTTTCAGAAGGAAGAAACAATGACAAATCATATATGCAAAATAACCCTTTGACCAATGATGTTTCAGGTGATTCCAATTTTTAAATCAGGTAAATGTTGTAGTCTTTGTTGCTCCTTTATGATTCTCCTTAAAGTAATTTTCCTTCTCAACAGTACAGTTATGTTACCCAAAAATAAAATAAAAATACACTTATTTATTTGATTGAGAAAGTAGTTCAATATTTATAACTGAGTTTGCTGTCAGTTTTTGTACGTTAGAGATCCTGTTGATAGAGAAATGCAATGTGGTAACTTATTTATGGCCAAGGTTTGTTTATATCAAACTCTATGCTAAAGCCTTAGTTCAATAAAGCATCTAAGGGATTACCTTCTAGAGCTGCAGGTTTATATCAAACTTTTTGCTACACAAATTGCTTTGCAAAGGATCTTAACAACTAAACATGTGTTTGGTTTGGAGTTACAAAACCACGGTGAAGGGCTTTTTCACGTTTCTAGTGGCAGGATGGTAATTATTTTTGTATAAAACTTGGCTTTCACGTCGCGTTAGCTTTTACGCTCCCCCAAACATTCTATAAATTGTTAAGATATAAATTTATAATTGACTGATTGTTATAATTTAAATTATTATAATTTTAATTGATTGATTTAACCTTGATTCAATATAAAAACATGGTTTTGTATTGGTTCTGCCGGTCAAACTATCAACGTAATTTCATTATAAATGCAGCACCATTTGTATTTGCGTCGACAAATTGCTCAAAATCAAGCACACCCGGCTTGACGAAGCCCTCAACTCAGCCTAATCTTCTTCTGATTCGCTATCTTGCAATGTGTGCCCACTAATGGAAAGGGTATATCATCTCTATAAATCGAAGTAATCAAAGTAATTACGGGATGATAATTACAACATATTTGAATAAAAAGATTTTTTACAGGACTCTCACATTTGAATGTCTTGACTTTTGGTTGTCACTTCTCTTTGTATCATGAGTAATAATATACTTGCCTTTCACTCATGTGGTCATAGTAATGTAACAAGCAAAATAGCCATATTAAAAAGGCATATGAAGATAGTTGTCAATAAGGAAGGGATACAAATGATGTGTGATATGTCTTCATGACGTGCTTTGCAGCCTTGCCACCTAGGTGACATTCTAATCAATGCCCTTAACTTTTCTTTGTTAGAAATAATTCACTAGAACTGTTTTGAATTATGACAGGATATTCTGATTCTTCTTTCAATATCTACTAGCATATTTCATTGTGCTATAGTTATAGCAATTTGTGGCCAAAATATTGGAACATATGTGCCTCACAAATTTATATTACAAATTCGATGATACAAATTCGATGATTCAGTTCAGGGAACAATGGGAAGATCCTGCATCCAGGATGAAACAATTGACTCCAACTTCATCCAGATGAACCAAGCTAGCCAACAAAAGATTCATAATACTAACACACAAAGGGAAGTTTAAGAATTAATGAATGAGATCCACTTGTATACCTTTTTTTTATAAACAAAAGGTATATTGATAGGATTACATGAGGTACTTAAACCCATATACAAAGCAATATACAAGAAAAAGAAGATGGTAGGCCATAATGTAAATCAATACTAACTGTGAAAATCCTCAACTGCACAACCAGTATGTTTTTTACAAAAGTCAATCACTCACCAAAGTATAATCTAGAGCAGGGATATTCGCCTGTAAAAGGTAACTCCAATCTGTGACCATATCAGGATAAGGTAAACAAAAGCATATGTATGTGTGCATCTGCATCACCATTCTTGTGACAGGTAAATAGAGACAGTTTAGAAGAAGTGCTTTTGCCTTAGTTAACAAATGTTCAGCCCAAAAACTTGGCATGGTGCCTGGCGTGCTCCTCTTTAGCAGGTCAAGCATTAGATAAAATAGCTAGATCAACCAAATAGATACTCTTGGAGACCACTTAACACTTAACAATGAAATGTTTTCAGCAATTAAACAACTCTTCACAGTCACGGCAGAACCACTAAGGTAGTTGCAGGCCATAGAAACAGAGAAAAAAACCATGCATATGAGCCATGGGATAAATGAGTGAAGCTGCCCCGAACACATCTTGCTTTAAGCAAAAGTTAAACTCCAGGATAGTTGTCACTTATCACAATTATTATCTCATGACCATCTCATAGTTGCTAACATGCACCTCACCCAGGGACAGATACCACATTCGAACACAACCTCACAAAAATTCACTCTAACAAGCAAGATCTCACATGTTTAAATCTCAACCACAAACAGAACCACACAGCCAGAAAGGGAACAACAAGCAAAGTTTAGAACCTCACAGTCAAGACTCTCACAACACTCAAACAGAACTCTAAACTCACGTTGTATCACTCAGTCAACACCCTCCAACACTCATTTCAATTCTCTCAGTGTATCACTCATCTGCAACCACAACCACAGTCGCCATGTTATTGAAAGAAGACCACCACCGAACAGCCTGTCAGTGTAAGCGACACTTGTAGGAAAATAACATATATAGAAGCAAAGAGCTGTCCAACAACAAAAGTTAGAAAAATCAGGACTTTCAGAGTGAATAAGCACTTTCCGTTTATTTGGAGTATGTCTCTGGTGGTTCTATTCATAAATTACTTGAGGAATATGGTCCATATAAGGAGCCGATAATTCAAATTCATACCACACAGTTTGTCTCCGCACTTGCCTATCTGTACGGAAGAAATACTGTACACAGGTAATTGGGTTATCGTTTTTTTTATTAATAACAGGGCATTGGAGCTACTATATGCTTTTTCAAATTATGATGGCATTTTTTATTTTGGCAGGGATATCAAAGGGGCTAACATATTAGTTTATCCTAATGCTGAAATCAAGTTGGCAGACTTTGGAATGGCTAAACATGTAAGTTCATCTTATTTTGTAAACAAACAATGAATTCTTCTGGCTCACTTCAAATGTTATCAATATTTATTGTTACATTACATAAAACTAATTAAACAATGCACAACATATAAAATCAGTTGAATAATTACTTAAAATATACTTCTTTTGCTCAAGCTTAAAAGTTGAAATTCTACTCATTCCATTGTAGAGACATCTCTCTCAGATGCTCATTATCCCACTCTCACATTTGTGCACTCCCACATAGATCATGAGAGCATGGACACACGTAAGACTCTCACACGTGCAAGATGCATTGCTCTCCCTCCATCCCTCCTCCTCTCTCTCTCTCTCTCTCTCTCTCTCTCTCCAGAGTTTTATAATTTAGAGTTACATTCACCTACGATCGGTCCACCCGTCCATTATGAGCGAAGATTACCAACGGGAAATAACTGTCACTATAGGTTTTACCTACGGTCCACATACATTTATCTACAGTTGTATTTGACTGTCAATAAGCTTTAGCTACGGTCCGTCTACCTTTACCTACGGTTTGACTGACACTAATATCTATACCCACAATTTTAACGACTGTCACTAAAAGTGTTCATAGAAATATGATAAATTCCTTGTAGTGATGGCATGATAATTTACCTGCAGAAACAAAATGTAGTTTAGAGAGCTTAAAAATGTAATTTTCTATTTTGATTGATTTCTGATTTATGATGGTTGCCGTTGAGTTGTTATTGTTCTGAACCAGAAAAATTCTTCTACCTCAATGCTTTCTTTCAAAAGAAGTCCATACTGGATGGCACCTGAGGTATTTTCCCCCCATTCATCTTGTATCTTTAAATTTCTTTTAAAACAAGTCAATTTCTTACCTTCTGCTCATCATCATCACAGTCTCCATCTTCTTCTCTCTCTCACCTTAACTACTGTGTCCTGATGTTCACTTTCTTAGGCTATAATGCATACAAATGGCTATAGGCCAATTTTATATATATATGGAGCTTCGGATGCACAATTCTTGAAATGACAACAACAAAGCCTCCATGAAGTCAATATGAAGGGATGAGATATTGAATATTTCAGCTTCATTCTCTAAAATTGATATGTTGCAATTCTTCTTCTTCTTCAAATGCAAAAAAACAAAAGGCCATTTAAAGTGGCGGTACATCAGAACAAGTCCTCTATTACCTTTCACTGTTTCGCATAAATATTGTCTTTTATTGCAACCATACAACGCGCGGGTCACAACCTAGTGTAAATTATTAATGGAAAACATAATTAATAAATTTCAGCCATCATATCAGGAACTGCACCTTGTGTAGTTGTTTTTATAAATGCAGATTATCCAAATCCATGATGAAGGAAGTGAGAGGGGCCATGGCTCAATGAATTGGAAGAATGAAGAATAATAAGGAAGTGAATGAAGAATAATAAGAAAGTGCCGTCCAATCCTACATGGCTTAAAGAACCAAAGTGACTCTGTTTAAGAGATCCTTTGCTTGTTTACCTTCCAGATTGTGGAAAATACAAAACAATAAACATATTCTGTTGTTAGGTTAACTAATTGAGCTCATGGCAGATCGGAAGCCTTTGCAAATTTGCAAGTCTATTTTAAAGTTGCCATATTGCAACCAATGTCGTTTCACATATTAGATCCAATAAAGACATTAGCTGACTTTTTCCCAAAATCTATACACATTTTCTGCTAACTGTTTATGAATTAATCATGTCACAAAAATTGAACTCAAGTTCGGGCCAAATGAACTCATATTTAGCCACTCATTGGTTTGTGTACACTGTTGTGAAAAGAAAGAACTATGTAACTATATTAGCTCATTACAATATAACATATTTTATGGCAAGCGTTTAGAGAAATGAAAGCCGAATTGCTATATATATATATATATATATTTACTGTGGCCCTCCGTTATCTGATGAAATACTAGATTTGATGATTTGCAGTTCATACTTCATAGTTACTCATTTTTGAAATATTCACTTTTTTATCTTTACTGATTAAAGAAATTTTCTTTGCAACTTTTTCTTAGGGACTTACGCTTGACCTCAATACCTGGTAGGTTAGTAGTTGAGCAAAGGCAAATGTTGAGAACCCATGGGCTCAACTGTCAACTCTAGTATTAGTATATAAACTTCTCTCTCTCTCTCTCTCTCCATGATGTGAAAATAATAAGAGGGCCAATTAGCAGGCTGTTAATTATAAGAGTTTAAAAAGAGAGAGAAGGCATCATAATCATAATTGTATAAAAATGTGTAATTCAACATAAATCAATAATATAGTTACAAAAAGTACAAGCAATAGCGACAAACTCATGAATAGAAAATAAAAGTAAACGTATTTCACACCAAACAACGTACAGATACAATCACGAGCTCATAGAACTCTCACATACACTAAAGAAATTATGCAATATCTATTACATGCAATTAATCTGCTGACCACATTATACAACTTGGCATAGATACCAAGTCAGTGGCTAGCTAGCTAGCTAGCACAAGATGCACAAGTGCACCTTTTTTTATGGGCTGGAGGTTGAAGGTGGTGGGGAGAGGAATGGAATGGAGGGGATAGTGGTTGGGATTGAGGGAATGTTGGGCAATGAAGTGGCTGGCAATGGGGGGAGTTTGACCTGTGGGAGTGTTGGAATGGTAGGGATATTGCTAGGAAGTGGTGGCAGAGATGGGATTGTAGGCAATGGAGGAACATTTCCCTGCTGAGGCAATGTTGGAATTGAAGGCAAAGGTGGCAATATTGTTGGATTAGGCAAAGTGGGAATGCCTGGCAAATTTGGTTGTGTAGTTGTTTGCAAAAGATGGCGAGCTGCTAGGCTCAAACTCATGCTTGACAAGGCCACAGCAAGAAAGAGAGCTGTGATGAAGGATTTGCTAGAGGCCATGGCTTGATGAATTAGAGAAGTCAACAAAAACTGGAAACTATATGTGCAAAGAAGGATTTTGCTTAATTTGAGATTTTATGAGAACCTAGGGGATGGTGCTTGATCTTATATAGAGTAAAAGAGGCGTGAAGGGCTTTGGGGCAGCATGTATAGTTAGCCACTGCAATCTTTTGTTAGTTCAACATCCTGTGTTTGAAAATAATATTTTGTGGTTAGAGCGCTTGTGTAGTTGACTATTATATTATATATCCCCAACATTCAAATGTAGGATGGCCAACTCTTCTGTTTTGTAAGTTACAATGAGAGTGGGAAAAAGGTAGAATGATTAGGTGATACTTGTTTATAAGTTTATTTATGGATTTGGCAGCTGTGAAGAATTGGAACCGGAAACAGTTATGTGTGAGTAGGTCATCTGATTGAGTTTCCCACTGATGCCAGAAGTCGCGTTTTTCAGCCAATGGCGTTTCACGCTACCATTTGTTCCTTTGACTGCTACTATCGGTAGGATAGGATTCTGTTATCTCATTTTGATGTCTCATTTATTTTCTTTTCTCGTTTCTATTTTGACACGTCAATTAAAATTTTATATTATCTATTTCGTCACCCTCAAAAATTTAATATGAGTGGAGAGAGACATGAAATATAAAGACAAATGAGACTGCAAATTTCTATCCCTACTACTAATGCATTATTAATTAAGAAAAATTATTATAATAGGTAACGAAGTAACACTTTTTCATATCCTTTTTCTTGAAAAAAGGCTCATCTAAAGTGAGAAAAAGTGTAAAGTTAGAAAGTAAGGATGTATTCACTATTGATTAGTTAAACTGCATTCAAATCTCAACTCACTTTAGCTAATTAATGATGAATACTCTCTTACTTTCTCATTTTACATTTTTGCTCACTTTAGAGCAACCTAATCCCTAAGTTAGTAATTTTTTTTTTTCAATTCATAATTTAAAGAAGAGTAAAGGCACAAATTGGTCTTTGACAAAAAAACCATGGGGATATTTTGGTCTTTGAGAAATGAAAATATCAATTTGGTCCTCAAGAAAGTAACATGCGGGTCAAAATAGTTCCTGACAGGGACAAAATGTCCTTAAAAAGGACCAATTTGACTCGCATTTTACATTCATGAGGATCACATTGTATTTTCAATTTCTCAGGAACTAAAATGTCACTGTGATTATTTGTCGAGGACCAATTTGGGTCTTTACTCTTTAAAGAAAGTGCAGAATGTACTGTATTAAAAAGAATGTATGAAAGTGTGTATCATTAACAATTTAACATTTATCATTTATATATATAAATTAGATATTTATAGATGAATTTAGCTCCTCTAAAGTGAGTGGAGCTCTAAATTGAGAAATAAGGGGCTATCCACCATTAGATCATTTAGTGGGTTGAGTTCTCTATATAGTTAATCATATCAATAGTGGATAATCCCTTACTTTTTCACTTTAGAGCTTCACTCACTTTACAGGAGCCAAATCCTTTATAGATATGTACTCTTATAATTGATACTTTCTTATATTTTAAATAAAGTATTATATGTTAAAAGGCATTACTTGATGTAAATGGCATTTTTCTTCCCCGATATTGGACATATATGTTACACCCAAGGAATTAGGATTTGAATAAATTAGAGGATTTGGTTTTCATAATTGAAGTTGAGATTGAATTATTGTCCAATTCATGACAATTGAAGGAAGAATAGAGGTCTAACACCAACATCATCAATCCCTTGATCCATTTATCTTATTGCTTCTACGTTTTTGATAAAATTCCTAAAGAAACTCAAACTTTTTACTTCTTGTTTTATAAGGTTAAGTACTATCATATATTAATTAAGATTTCATGGCCGACAATCATTAAAGGAATGATTTAGGGTTTCGATTTGGTTTTTTATCTTATTTTTTGATTTCGATTTGATACTCCCACTAACTCTAGCACATAACTTGGATAACATTCCAACTCAACTACTCAAATCATTTATCTGCCACATAAGCTAACATTAACCGAGACATGACGAAAAAAGATCAGTATGTATAATGTTTGATAGATAAATGACTAAAACAGATATTTTTAAAGATAAAAGATCAAATCAAATTCTGAAAATAAGATGTGGGACCAAAAATATATTTTAACAAAAGCATAATTTGTCCGGTCAAGTTGAGGCAAATCCAAATGTAAACCGAACTCGACCTAAAATATATCGGGTTTATTTTGGAAACCTGAATTTGTCCAAATGAGCTTCAAATCGAGACGAATTTGTAATACGAATCAGGTCTTAAACATCCCCCACTCCTCTACGGTTGTTAAAAAAATTGCACAGCATACAGTTCTTCATTTAATGGCTTGAGTTTCTTGAATTGTATTTTTTATTTATATTTCATACTACAAACTAGTTTTTATGGTTAGGATCACATTCAGGTATAGAAAATAGTAATATTAGTGCAATAAACACCTTAAAAAGTAATAATGACGTTCAGAGTTTAAACATTCCTAGTGATATGGACTTCATCACCAGAAATGGTAAAATGTCTAATAATAGTTTCCCTCTGCCTAAACTGTAATTTCAATGAACATCATCGACTCCGGTCTACTGTATACATTGTTCGGAATTTGATCATCCTCCAGGATTGGGTTTGCAGCTACAAGAGTTCCATCCTGCGTCTTTGCAATGTCTGCTTATAGCCACGCCATTCTTTTTCATCGATCTTCCAAATGTTTATTATGAAACTAACAAATGTTTAATAATTTATCATAGCAACTCCCTTTCATAATTTTATTGTATCATAGACTCTTAAAGTTTTTAGCACTAATTTATTTATTTTTGGATTTAGAGTCTCTCTTCGTGTTAAAGAGAAATGATAATTGAACAAATAAAATGCAATACAGAAACTTCACAGTTCTAACACCAGGATCTGTTTTAAGAAATGTCAGTGTAACTAGCATTTCTCGTCGTTTAAATAACATGAGAGGACCCTGTCCATCTGATAAAGTCACATGATAACTTTTTATGTAATAAGTTAAACTCTAACCCATGGTCCTTTTATAATAAAAATTGGATAAGACTCTTTTAAAGTGAGCTTAAGTGTACTTGAATGTAAAATGAACAAGTAAGGATGTATTCACCCTTGATTAGCTAAAGTGGATTAAGATCTCAATACATTATACCTAATAAAGGGTGAATACACCTTTACTTGTTCATTTTATACTTAAGTTCACTTTAGAGGAGCTTTTTCCTATAAATTGTATTGGTGAAGATAACGGGGGTTAATTTCGCTCCTTAACTCTTTGCCAAATTTCATATAGATACTTACACCTAATATGATAAATCCAATTAGGTTTGTGGGGAAATTCCAAAATATAAAAGAATCACCAGCTCAGATTTAGTTTCCAGGGAAATTATGCAATTGTTACATCATTAGCAAATGGTTTGATAACTTTGATTTCAAACAAAAAGCGTTTCCAAGCAGCAAATGTTGCCCTGCTCTGCTATTAATCAACTAAGGACTATCAATGAAGTTAAAAGAGGGGCGCCTAGCTAGTGGAACCAGTGCCTGACCTGTTCTGATTGATGAGGTACGGTTGCTGCACTTAACTCTAGATCGGTATCAGTGTCATACAGTTTCTTCAAACTTATTTGGCCACGGAAAGGGGAGGAAAATCAAGAGTATTTCAGAAACCTCCGCAGTAAATAGCGTTCAAGACCCAAAACTTATCGCTCTTGCACCATACAAGCTTGCATCATTGATCCTCTTGAGCAAACCCCTCGGTGCACATAACTTCCTTGTACCACAAGCCAATCCTCAACCGAATAGTGGCCTTGATGTAAATGTTGTATTAACCATTCTAGCCACTACCAGTCCAGAAGCCAATGCAGCTCCAAACAAAGCATGTAACCTCACACAGAAGTACTTAGCCATGAAAATCTTGTTTTTGTCCTGTAAGAATACAACTTTTGTTTAATAGCAAATTTTTGAAAAAAATATTAGGGTCACAGACTCATCAACAGTCTTTGACTTGCCTTGTGGTTGTCTTGGATGAATCTAACTACCAGGTTTCCCATCGGTATGGTCAATGCACAAAGGAACTAGGATGACCATATTCATAACCAAAAGAATAAACCATAAGCACATGGCTGAGAATAGCAACTATAGTACTATACCCAAAAAGAAGGGAAGAAATGAAAAATGAGATGCATGAAGTTGGTAATGTGTTTAAAAGTGCATACAATACAGGTAAGAGGAAGATCCTTGCTTAGACCAAAAGCAACCAAAAGAGCATAGAGCATCATGACTGCCACTTTCACTACTTCTGCACCTCTTTTGGTGCCAAGTCTAACCTGAAAGTGAGAATGGGAAAGAAATAACACAGGTAGATTCACATCATTAACACAGATAAGAAAAATGTTTAATCCAACAAAGTGTATCTACCAAAGGTGACATTTTTCCAACTTCCTTGTCGCCTTCCACCTGAGTAATGCATTACAAATGTCACCTACTTGAATTTCATCATAATCAGAATTAAGAATTCAGAAACAAAAGTACCTGATGGAAATGACTACAAAACAGGATAAGGGATGTTGTGAAGCCAACAAGAATTGATGCTGAAAGAACTGTTCCAGTCAAGGGGAAACAGTTCATCACACTATCAAAATCATACGGCAATCAGCAATCAGCCCATGAAAAATCAAATATTATAAAGTGACATATGGAATCACGTAACTGAGATAACCTTGCACTGCCCTGTAATAAATAAAAACCACAAGTGGCAAAAGGACCAAATGCTGCAAAGCACAAGGGCTCTCCCAGCCCCTGATAACTTAGCCGAAATGGTGGACACTGCAACAGCAATGAGTCAAACAGAGAATTTGAATGTTAACTTATGACTCTGAATAACTTTCTAATATGATTCTAATACCAGCAGAAACTTTACCTGATATATATAGCCACAAAAAATTGCGCAAGCAAGAAACAATATTGAACGCGTATTTCCTGCCTCAATGGCAGTCCAAGTCAGCCCAATGAAGCCAAAAGCAAGGCATAAGTAGGCAGCAATGAAGGTTCCTGTACGGCTTTCCAAATTCAACATAAGGAATAAACAAACTGAGTTGTTATTTTTTATCAAACATAGAAGCAAAAGAAAATAGACAAACACCAAAGACAAGTTTGAGAGGAACTCACCTACCAACCAGGTTCACAACTGATTCCTTTTTGTTCTTGTCAGCTCCAGTGTCAAAATCATAAACATCATTACTGCCATCACCGCTTATAAGAAATTACTAACTTGAGAGAAATTAAAAAAATTATTTCAAGAACATCATAGGCATGACAATGCATGAAAGGAATGAAAGGGAGAGAAGTGAAAAAGGTCATGGCATAATGCATCAAGTGAAGAGAGCTTATATCTTTTTCCTAGCATGGTTGGACCATTAATCACTAAAAAATAGATAGTAAGGAACAGACTAGATATTCTACTGAGATCATTGACAGATTTTATATAACTGTTTCAAACATAAGAATTTAATGAAATAGTTGAAAAAATTATGGAAGACTTTTTGATAGTGTCCATCTTATAACAAGTTTTAAATTGACTTCCAAGCCCATGACTTGGAGTACAAAAGTTTATCTGGCGAGGTAGATGTATCAATCCTTACACCCGCAAAGGGAGAAACTGTTTCCCGGATTTGAACCCATCACCTCCAGATTACAAGGCAACAACCTTACTGTTACACCAAGCTCTCATATATTAAATAAAGAGATTTCATTGTATTCAAAAATCATTTACATCTATTTTATATTCACTCAATCCCTCAAAACTGTATTGAAACCCACCTTAAATTGAGCCAGGTAATCACAAGAACTGAAGAAGCCAAGAGAACAAAATAACACCTAGCTGAAAAGATGCCTGTCTGCAAATAGGCTGCTGCGCTGCCTACCTATTCATGGAAACCAAGAAATAAATTAGAGACGGTCTCATGCATGTTGGATAATGATATAAAACAAAATTATCTGACCGGTGCATTGCTAAAAATGACATGAATTCCCAATGACAAAATATGAGTTGATGAGTTCTAATTCAAATAATGTATGATATGTAAATGAGTTCAACATTAAGATAGGACAGGGAGGTGTTACGAATACATGGATCAAAGGGATGAAGATCAAAGTCATAGGAGAGGTAGGGAGCATATTGGTACTCATATGGATTCATATTGATTGATTGATAAAAGATGATGAAATGGGTACATTATGCTCTTATTTATAGTGGTTAGTGAGCACTAACCTTCTAACTAATTCTCTAACAAACTAACTCACTCTATAATCTCTGTTAGGAGGGATTATCACTTGAATAAAATCTTCTCCAAAATCTTAATATGTTTCAAAATATAGTGCCTTACTTCTATACAACTCTTTGCTGGCCTTCTTCATAGGTATTTAGAAAGTTTAAATTGTTAGGCACTCTCACTGAGATCTTAGCCCTCAATTTTACTGCATAATAAACATACAGGAAGACTGCACACATCCACAAATTATTTTAAGGATATAAAGTTCAAATACTCACAGTGAGAGGAACCCATGCAACAGAGTATATTGGCAACTTGATAGCCCTCCAAACCAAGGTTCCCTTTGAAATATCCTCTTGAATTTCCTCACCAACTTCTTCAAAGCTAGTAGGGGATAGTTCAGCTCCTCTTGCACCAGGCACATGTTGGTATTGGTGCCATCTTTTACCTTGGAGTGCTCTTCTATATCTCCAATGGAAGACTATCTCAACATTATATGTTGATCTTTTGGAATCCAGAGAAGAGGAAGCTTGCCTTTTGAAGTTGCTCTGAAGCTGGAAGTACTCATTGAATTTGTTGAAACCAGAAACTTGGGTGAGTTTACAGCAGGTGGCAGCCATTCAGATCAATGCACTCCCAATCCCAAGCTCTTCATCTCTATCTGTGTCTCTCAAACGGAGATAAGTGAGAAACTTCAGTTTGAGAAATGGAGAAATGACATCAAACTAGAAAAGTGATAGATAACTGAAAGTGAAGGAACAAGCCCAGTTGGAAGTTGTAACACTTTCCATTCCATGTTTGCCTTCCATATCCTTAATTGGAGCAATCCTATCTCATTACAATCCATCCATGGACCACTAGAATACTGCCATCTAGGATTACTTAGAGTTAGTGTGGCCCCCACTTTATAACCAACAAGGCACTGATAATAATAGGAGTATATTTACTGGAAAAAATTTATTTCTCACAAACCCTTCACTTTTAAGTGATTTTTATGAAGAAAAAAAAGTATTGGAGAACCAAAATGTTATTTAATAAATTATATTATAAATACCAAGTATAAACAACTATCTTATTATAAAAATTGCTTTCATTGTCTAATTGCAAAAAGAAAATTGCACCTCGAATAACATTGTATCCAAGACTATTTTCCTTATTTAGGAAATGGAAATGAAATAAGTATATATTTGATTAAAACTTGAATTTGAAAATGTTTTATTGAACTGATTTAAGTTGATAAAAAGATATAGGTCAACCTAAATCAAAATTAAATTCAACTTATTAGTTCTTGTTAATAATTTATTAATTAAATTACATATTTTCTTCATACAGATTTTTTTATTTTTTAATATATTTCCTTTTTTTTACTAATTGACATATTTATTTGGATCTCTCATATTATGTTTTATGTTTAATTTTATATTTTATCTTTATGATAAATATTTATGAGTTTAATTGTTATGCATTGTCAGTGTAAAGTTTTTTACACTGTCAAGCAATCAAAAATCATGATTTGAATAATTTTTAAAGTAGTTAATATAAGAATCAATTACTTTTATTGATGTGGTAATTTCTGATTGTTGACAGTGTAAAAAACTTTAGGCCTAAATAGCAATTAAATCCAATATTTATTTAAAAAAAAATTAGTACATAACAATTAAATCCAATATTTATTTAAACTATTCTATTAAATAATCACAATCTGGAGAAGATATAGGCTATAGACCCACATTTGCTTCTCACAAAAAACGCGAGTTCACTTTTGATCTTTTATGAAAATAAATTAATAACTTAGTCCCTCGAGATTACAAACCCCAAACAGGTTAGTATCTAGATTATTTCTTGTTCAGGAACGTCGGTTAATGTGTTAATGTGTCCTATTAACTTGCTTATATGTATTAGTGAATTTCCACCATGAAATTTCTTTAAGAAAATATAAAATGATGGCCCAAATGGTCCAAATCGACGTGCTCATGGTATTGAGGAAGGTAAATGAGCCTGCTCCTTCTCCTTACCCATCAACGCCAATCAAAACCCTTACTCTGTCGCTACTGTCACTACCTTCAACGAGATCCGATCCTTCATTCCCCTCCATATCGTCGCCGTTAAACCCTATTTCTCCGATGATATCTTCGTTGATCGTGCCCTCCCTTCCGTCGAGAAGAACGCCGTCTAAATCGATTACCACCGTCCGTCGTCGTAGAGTCGCGCCCCCTTTGGATACTCCGACGACGACTTCAGTTCCCTCCACGACCGCACAAAAGACATCCTCTCCGTCGTCGTCTCCTTGCTTTTCGGCGTGGATTGTTGTTAATAATCATAGTGGATTTGAACGGAAAATATGCATTCTTTTGCATTATATATTAGTGTTTGTACCATGTCAATTGCATGTTTTACTTGTTGTTCTGTCTGTGTGCTATGTGTCTAATCCTCCCGTGGGGGAAATTGACAGGTGCTTGTTCCATGATGGGGTTTTGACGTTACCAATTGTAGAGATATTACCTATTGCAACCACAGGCGAGGCAAGCTTCTATGACTCAAAGACGGCAAGTTAAGGTGGGGGATTAAAACGAGATGTTTGCAGCCATTGCCATCAAACCAAACTGATGTATAAAATTTTTATAAAAAACGCCATAGATAAATGTCGGGGAAGACAAGGTACTCCGGTTTTTTATTTTAAGGTTAACAATGGATTGATTTTTGGATTTGATTGAATCTCTCAGTTTAAAACCAGAAAAATAAAGTTTTCTTTCAAATAAATACTTAATATAATATTAATCCAAAATAATTGTTTACATCAATTCAAAACCGAAATAATATAATCAGTTTCTAAACCTCAAAACAGGACGTTTATAACATATCGTATAAGGAAATAACTAAAAGATAATAAAGGTTCTCCTGATATATGCCGTACAATATTAACCAAGCTCTAAAACTAAAGAGATAGTTTTCAAAACATCTGGCTGCTCAACAGGGTCATCCTCAGGCTCTGAAAACAATACTACTAATGAGATATAAAATCCCAGTGAACAGAAATACAGTTTAAAGGATTTTCACAAAAGCATTGTTCTCAGTCGGTGCGGTAACCAGAAAAACTGTCCATGGTATCCGCTATTTTCAAAATAATAAATAATATTTATATATACTAATATTAACAATAATTATTCAATAACACATCACACGCAAGTATGATAAAATCTCATTTATCAAATAATCTCAACATCCTCATATATGTCATATGACTTTCAAACTGCACATAACAATGACGTCTCATTGCCTACCTTACTCATGAAGGTATTTCGATGCCACCTTCTCTTCAGTGACATTACTCATTTCGATACCAACCATTATAAACTAGTAGTATTACTCATTTCGACATCCCAACGTGTGGCGATGTGACTTTCGATACCCCATCATGACGGTATTTCATATTTCGACACCCCAAATCATTGGCAGTGTTACTTTTAATACCCCTATCATAGGCGGTATTGCAGCAAACAAAATTCAACATTTTAACAGTTATTGAATCATGACAATATCACAAATATCATCAAAATGTGCATATATAGCATGTCAATTCAACCAAATCATGTATGTATCATATATATTATAACACCAATCTCAATAATAAACATTTAATTGATAGCAGAAATACCTTAGAAATAAAACCCCCAAATTTGTAAAATCAGGATTTGACCAAACCAGGATTATTTTCCAAAAAACGTATTTTGAAAGCATAACTCAAACCCCAAGACAATTTGCACCATGAAAAGCATGGGAAAAAATATCTCTACTCACTTCTTTGAAGACCTCAAAAAAGCTTCAAGTGTTTCCTAAAAGCGAATCCTATTTATCCTATTTATTGTGCTCCTGTTTCTATCAGATAAAACACAAAAAGAACACGATTCTTCGTGTTTGCGGTACTGCACAATTACAGGCCTCTTTTTGGCGCTGACTGTTGTGGTTTGTATCCTTTTGAAACCCTAGAGAAAGAGATGGAGAAAGAAGATGAAAAAAAAGAAGATTAAAACTACGTTAAAACGTTAGTCCCTTCTTAGTCATTGTCCAGGTGCTGATGTGTCCTGTTAAGCTTTGTATGTATACCGATAGTAAATTCCCACCATGGACTTTCTCTAAGAAAACACAAAATGGTGGCTCAAATGAACCAAAACAATATAGTTTTGGTGTAGTTTCAACGTCTTTTCCTTTATTTAATAATTATTTTGTTCGTGATGCTGTCGGTGACTGTTGTCACAATAATCTCAACTCTCACCATACATTTCCACTATTAAACAAAAATTAAAATGCAAAACCTATTTAACATTGTCCGAAGTGTTGTGCAATCGTTGCAGTGCAGAGTTGAAAACTACAATTTTGCAGTGAGGAAGAATACTGACAGACCAAGGTGATAGGTCGAGGTTATTTATTTCCAAGCAATGTAACACAAACACTAAAGCTTCATACTAATGTGAAAGTTTACCAAAGCTTTACCCAAAAATGATCACCTTTTTCTCTAATATCACTCTATGCATGAAAAAGCTTACTTATGTTTTAAAGAGCTAAAATATAGTTAAAGTAACTAGACAACAGAGAAAAAGCTTTATCTCATGGGTGAGGATGGAAGGAGGAGCATCATGACAAAATTTTCAGTTAGAACAAAAACTCAATAAAATAAGTATAGACTTTCCCAAACTGACATGTTTTCATTTTGAACTCTAATAGCAGCTTTGTTTAGCACCTCACTAACTTGATGATTAGATCATTAATAACAGCTGCATCATCCAGAAAGTAGAAACAGTAGATAGACTGTGCCCTTCTCATATGATATGCATGTCACTATGATGTCATTTTTCTTGTTAGGCTAACATCGTCATGTTTTGTCTATAAGTGTATCTTCAGGATTTATTTGAGTTGGAATGTATGTTGCACATTGTTTGACACCGTCTAGGCACATGCTTTTGTACAATTCAAAGCTTAAGTTCTTTCCTCTTGTTGTGCTTTTGAACTGAAGGATCGGAGAGAGTCAAATACAAAAAAACAAAAAGCGTCTCTTACCTTAAAGAAGATATCGTTGTTTAAATCGTCCCATGTTCTTGTATATCAAGCATATTACATAAATATAGAATGAAAAAAACTCTGATTCATTATATCCTAAAAGAAAATTTTTGGAGATTATCGTCAGCAGAACAGGATATTTTCATAGATGTAACTTTGACAGTTAAACCAAAACAAACTCCTTTTCCTTTATCTTCACACACTCTTTTGACATATATTATTCACACACAACTGAAAGTTGAGCATGACTACCCTTCATCATCCACCTGTTCAACATAAGGTTATACAAACCAACCCAAAAGTTTTTACTACATTTGAATGTGATGCCATTAAGTCAACAGAAGTCAGTGAAGGTATTCAGGAAGATAAGGAGAGTATAACGGTGACATGGGAGAATTTGTGGGTTACAGTTCCAAATGGAAAAAAAAGGAAACCAATTCTTCAGGGTCTTACAGGTTATGCCCAACCAGGGAGGCTTTTGGCTATAATGGGCCCTTCAGGCTGTGGCAAATCCACACTTCTTGATGCTTTAGCAGGTCCGTCAGAATCTACAATTTATATATTTGGGATGTGGCAATGGGACATACATGTGACTTATTATGAGTCTCAGTATATAACCAACTTACTATTATTCTCGGTGATATCCTTTATGTAAAAGATCCATTACTTTTAAGTTTTAAAGGAAATTGAAGCATTATAGTCAAGCGTGTCTGGTTTTGGATACCTTTATAAATTCTGTTAGTCAAATTCTTGTTACAAGAACAATTCTACATATGTTTGGCCATTAATGAAACTAGCAATAGAGTTTATACATTGGAGAAAAGGGGAAGTATTATAACTTTATAAGTCAGTTTTTTTATTTTTTTTTATTTTGTCAGTATCTTTTACTTTTTCTTGATGCATGTTATTTACCACGTATGCATTTTTTGTAAACTTTGTAACCGCCCATGTATATTGATCTATCACCTTATCGGTCAAGAGACCATCCGTCATTTATCAAGTTATAATATTATTACTATCATATGATTCAAACAATGTTGCAGGAAGATTGAGCTCAAACATAAAGCATACTGGGAATATTCTAATCAACGGCCACAAACAAGCACTGGCTTATGGAACATCAGTAAGAAAAATTTCCCAAAAGCTACATTTCCTACAAAAAAGTAGCACTTCACTGGTAGAGAAAAACCATTATTTTACAAAGGAGTTTTATTAACCTCCCTCCCATGCCATGTGAAATCAGGGGTATGTAACACAAGATGATGCTATGCTGTCAACTTTAACGGCTGGGGAAACTTTATACTACTCAGCTCAGCTCCAATTTCCAGATTCTATGTCCATAGCAGAGAAGAAGGAACGAGCAGATATCACACTCAGAGAAATGGGTCTCCAAGATGCAATGAACACAAGGGTTGGAGGGTGGGGCTGTAAAGGCCTCAGTGGAGGACAAAAGAGGAGACTTAGCATTTGCATTGAGATTCTAACACGCCCCAAACTTCTCTTCCTTGATGAACCAACTAGCGGGCTTGATAGTGCAGCTTCCTATTATGTTATGAGTAGAATTGCAAGTCTGAATCTAAAGGATGGCATTCAAAGGACTATTGTTGCATCCATTCATCAACCTAGTAGTGAAGTTTTTGAACTCTTCCATGACCTTTGTCTTCTGTCTTCTGGTGAAACAGTATATTTTGGTCCGGCCTCTGATGCTAATCAGGTTAGGAACTGAAATCCTTATTAAGAAGCACATACTGTTTTGAAGTTTACTAGATATACAATAAAACTTTTTTTTCAATGCAGTTTTTTGCTTCAAATGGTTTTCCTTGTCCAACTCTCTACAATCCTTCTGATCATTACTTAAGGATCATAAACAAAGATTTCGACCAGGTATGCAAACTTTGTAACAGTTTGGCTAGTGTTTACTAGCAGTCCTCAGGTGCTTTAGTGGTATTGTAGTAGTTAAATGTTCATGTTATTTTATCCAGGATGCTGAAAAAGGCCTTAGTAAAGGAGTAACTTCAGAAGAAGCAATTGACATCCTTATAAATTCATATAGATCGTCTCGAATGAGAAACCAAGTTGAAAAAGAAATGGTAAAAATAAGTGAAAGTGTAAGTTTGATGGTACATTCCTCCCATTAAGACTACAACATCACAAACAAGAATTTTCTAGTACATGAAAGACTAACTTTTGCATGAGTTTAGGATTCTGGTGCAATAGGGATGAAGAGGATCCATGCAGCATTCATCACTCAGTGCCTTGTTCTTATAAGAAGATCTTCCCTGCAATTGCTTCGCGACATAAGCAATTACTGGTTACGCCTTGTTGGCTTTACTGTAATAGCTATAGGCATGGGCTTTATCTTCTATCGGATAGGCTCAAGTAATGTATCGATTCAGGTAAGATACAAAAATAATATAGCTTTTAATGAACAAAGTTTATGAGTAATACAATATTCTTACGCATGCTTCAGGGGAGAGGGTCGCTGCTCACTTATTTTATGTCAATTCTGACTTTCATGACCCTTGTTGCGGGATTCTCTCCACTTTTGGAGGAAATGAAGGTAAATAACTGCTGTCTTTTTTGTGCTATATTTTATGGTAAATTAAAGTTTTCCTAGTTTCACTGCTTCTGCACAAAAATTGGGACCAAATCCTTCTTTCTCTTACCTTTTGTGTGTGTGTGTGTGTGTGTGTCTATATATTATGTCACCAACTAAAAACCTGTTGAACGAATATTTAATAATTTAGTTCCTACAAATTAAAACTGCAAATGCTAAATGAATACACCCATAATCTTTTAAATTATAACCTTACAAATGTGAAATGGAAGATTGCTCTTTTTTCCTCTATATGGAAGTATGAAACATATTTTTAAAAAATACATATAATTTGTATAAATCAGATTCCCAAAAATCACACACTCACTTTTTCAAAAAAGAAAAAAAGTATGTAATGCAGCAACATGTTAATTATAACTATTAAAAAGTATAATGCCTTTTATTTCTAAGTGAAAATGTTTCCTTTCATCATGTCAGGTATTTGAACGAGAGCGATTGAATGGGCACTATGGTGTTACTGCTTTTCTCATTGGCAACATATTATCTGCTGTTCCTTACATGCTAATGATATCCGTGGTTCCTGGAGGAATAGCTTATTACCTTTGTGGGCTGCACAAAGGACTAGAACCCTTCGTGTACTTTACTAGTACTCTATTTGCCATAGGGATGTGGGTTGAGAGCCTTATGTTAGTTGTTGGGAGTATCTCCCCCAATTACATAATGGGTATGTTCATTGCTGGTGGAATTGAAGGACTCATGATTTTAGTGGGTGGATTCTATCGACTCCCTAACGATCTTCCCAAACCATTATGGAAATATCCTTTGTACTATGTTTCCTTCCTCAAGTATGCCTTTCAAGGTTCTTTCAAGAATGAATTTGATGGCTTAACATTAAATATGGACCAAGATGGAGGTACCAAAACCATTATCAGTGGTAAAGAAATACTGACAAATAAATGGCACGTGGAAATGGGACATTCTAAGTGGGTTGATCTTGCTATCATGTTTGGAATGATTGTTCTGTATCGACTTATGTTCTTGACCATCATGAAGGGCAAGGAGAAGCTGAAGCCACTTGTAGCTAAATAAATAGGGTTCTACATCATAAGGCAAGGAACAATAGCAGGTCATCATATCTTAGAAGAATATGCTATTGCTGTGAGTTTAGCTCAAGCTCTTGTAGTGTCACTGTAGTAACTTGGACCTGTTAAATGTATTTGCATTCTGTGCTCCTTGTGTAAGGATAAAGGAACATGTTTGATGAATTGTATATATTGTAGTCAAACCGAAACAAGTGCTCAAAACTGATTAATGAATTAAAATAAAAAAAAAGTAAGGTGTTATGTAGAAGTGTATTTAATATATTGATAAGTGTTTTGTATGGCTCATATTCTGTTATAAGTTGACAGTCATTAGAGCGGAGCGGAATGGAGCGAGTAAAGTGGAGTACAGGGTTAATTGTAGATTGTACTGAGATATAAATAGACTTTGTAAACCCTATTGTGATTATCTCTAATAATATAAACAGTCACTCAGCTCCCAGGGATGTAAGCACAATTGGCCGAACCTCGTTAACGAATTCTTTTGTCCTTGTGTGTTTACTGTTTTCGTTATTACCTTTTGATTGCTTGTTACCAACAATAAGTGTTACGAACCATAGGCGAATCCACCACAGGGTCAATCCCCAATGGCGAGACCCATCCAGGAAGTCATTGTATGGTCTGGACCGGACTCGACCGCAATGGGGCAAAGGGGGACATGCAGACCCTCACCTAAGCCATGTGTGCGACCGACAGAAGACACAGCGTGTTAGATGACACACTTGCCGCTCGTCCCGCAGGCGCTAGGCGTATCTGGCTACACCCGCCACGCCTGCTCCTATGACTGACGAGTCCTACCACCTTGACACTACAAGAAAAAGGCCCATTACCGAGGGCGCAAAGCCGTCGGTAATGGGCCATTTCTGACGGACAACCTACAACCAAAAGCCCGTCAGAAAGAAGCTCGTTGGTAACACATACAGACGGCCTATCATAAAAGGCCGTCGGAAACAACACCATCGGTAATTACCACCCCCAATTACCGACTGCCTGACCGTCGGTAATTACCTACATAGAGTACCGACGACTAAGACCGTCAGTAACACTAATTTATTTATTTTTAAATAATATTTTTAATTAAACATGCTCAAAACATACAATACCAATAACAGTACCAATACATAGAATACAGTTCACCAAGCATACAGTTCACCAATTTTGTGCAACCATACATAAACGTGCTTAAAGCATACAGTACCAATACAATAACAATAACAATAACAGTACCAATACAAGACTGGTATTTTGTGAATACAGTATCACAAACACATGCAATTCAGCAAGCAGACAGTACTAATACAATAACAAATAAATAAATTAAAAAATTAAAAAATACATGATAGGGAGACCGAGACAGAGGGAGGCTGAGAGAGAGAGAGAGAGAGAGGAAGGGAGTCCGAGAATGGTGGTGGTGGTGGTGTCGCCTGAGAGGGAGGAGAGTGGTACTGTTTGTGCCCGAGAGGGTGAAGAGTTAGTGTAATCAAACCTTTTGCAAAGGGAGAAGAGACCGAAAATGAAATGGGAAAACGAAGATGAGTACTTACCTTTGCAGAGAAGCTAACGGTGCTGGCCGAAGAAAAAGGAGCTTGCGTGGTGGCTAAGAGAAAGGAGAAGAAGGAGCTCGCGTTGTGGCGGTGGTCGCGGTGAGGAAAGGAGAGGAGGCTGAGAGGAGAAGTGAGCGTTCTGAGTGAAATGAGAGGGAAAGGACATTGTGTGCGTATTAGTGATGCTTATCGATGGCCGTTCGACAGCCAGGCCGTCGGTAATAATTTATTACCATTACCGACGCCCTAGCCCATTGGTAAACCAAAAAAAGACGTTGCGTCAATGATACCAAACGACACTTACCGAGACGGCCTAACCGTCGGTACCAATAAAGTACCCTTACCGACAGTCTAGGCCTGTCGGTAAACCAAAAAAGAGACGTTGGGTCAGTAATACCAAACGACACTTACCGACGGCTTGACCGTCGGTACCAATAAAGGACGAAAGAATAACCGATCCAAGAGATAAGTTATTATGAGTAATAGAAGGAAATTTAGCTTTTGTAAAGTTAAAATTTGAACTTCATCCAAATATTGGAATACCTCTAAATATTCAAAAACTAGACCAATCATTAACTCTAGAACACAAATTTTTAAGAAGAAATCTAATGAGATCGGGTGATAAAATATTCTCAGTAACATATTGTGTTAATTATGCATTAACTAATTCACATCATAGTATCACTTTTAGAAATAATGACAGAATAAATGTCTCAAGTTTAATCGAAGAAATAAGAAAAATTTATTATTCAAAAAGAAATGAAATAACAGAGTTAAGAACCTTTATAAAGAGATCAGAATCATTAAGAATGAATCAAATACCAAAGCCAATTAATTTTTCGGAACCAGAAAGAACTAAAGATAATAATAATATCAACAAATTAGTAAATCAGGTTAACGATTTAACGCTATATTTAAAAAATAGAATATAAATTATTTAAATTATTGGAATATTTTAACTATGAATTATTTGAATTATTGGAATATTTTGCGTTCAATACTAGGTCCAATCATTTGGTATCAGAACTATCAGGGGAAATCCTTGGTAGCAAGTTAGAAAATCAGTGAAGACTTAAAAAAAATTCTAAAATACAAAATTAGAATCCTTAAGGAAATAATTAAAAATGATTATGAATACTTACAAAATATTTACAAGAACAAAGAAGAACTTGATATCGAAAGATTATTTAGGGAACATATAGAAGATAATCTGATTCGAAGAGAAAATAGAGTTATCCAATTCGAAAATCAATTAAGAAATATAGAAAGTTCAGAACAGAAGTATATCTAGAAGATTTAGAGCTACATATGCAAGGACAAATAATTACTTTGATAGAAGGATTTGGCACTACACAGGTAATGGTTACAAAAGAAGCCATAAATTATCTTAGGAGAAAAATAAAACATTTAGAAAGAATTATATCTCGGGAACAAAACCCTGAAAATATAGAAATAACTCAAAATATTTTAAATAAAGCAAAACAAAGGTTAATCCAAGTCTCTAGATATGAATCTAGAAGAAGATAAAATAACGATTGGAACCAGATAAAAAATTAAAAAAAAATAAAATAAAATATATTGTAATTGCATCATGTCCTCTAAAGATAGAAGGCAGGGGAGCAACTCCCTTAAAGTTTTCCTAGTTTCAGTGCTTCTGCACAAAAATTGGGACCAAATCCTTCTTTCTCTTACCTTTTATGCATATATATATTCTGTCACCAACTAAAAACCTGTTGAAGGAATATTTATAAATTTAGTTCCTACAAATTAAAACTGCAAATTCTAAATGAATACACCCATAATTTTTGAAATTATAACCTTACAAATGTGAAATGGAAGATTGCTCTTTTTTCCTCTATATGGAAGTATGCAACATATTTTAATAAAATAAATATAATTTGTAGAAATCAGAGTCCCAAAAATCACACTCTCACTTTTTCAAAAAAGAAAAAAAGTATGTAAGCCTGATGCTTGGTGCAGCAACATGTTAATTATGGGTGCGTTTATGGTGCACTCGTTGCTTTGGGCTACACTGGTGCCTCCCACTTCTTATCGGTGCTAATAAGTGATTTTGGGACCTTTAGGGAAATATATCTGATTAAGTTATTTATTTGTAAATATTCTATAAGAGGTTTTTAGCAAATTAAATTGAGCACTGTATGTTAGATCCCCTTCAACCTTAACTCCTTATCTCCACTCAGACAAAAACTTGTACATCCCCTTCATCCTTAACTCCCCTCCCTAAGAGTCTCTGCCACTCCGCTTCTGGTGTTTCAACTCCAACGATTGCCTCCCTATTGATCTACCCGAGACATCTTCTCCTCCATTAACCCCCGGTACGCTATCAACCTCCACTTCTCCTTCCTTTGCACTAAAAGATTTTACATGGACTTTTGGGGGAAATGATTTAACAGTGAATGTTATCTTCTGAATCTTCTGTCCTGATTTTACCAATGTATTTTACCAATGTATATCAATAATTGTATTAATCAATAGGAATTCCTTTTAGTAAGAAAAGAAATATGTAACCTTGCAAATAGAATAGAAATGGAAGCGCAAGCAGCCATCCTCAGTAAATAAGATTCTTCCTGTGATTCTTTTAAATAAAGATCATGGAACACGTCACAATTGTGAACAAGTAAAAATTATTTTGGAAAATTGAACATTAATCTTTAGAGATCCATGAAACAAAGGGTATCTATGTTTAAGAGAGAGAATAAGCATATTTAGTATATTTAGTAATGCCTTAGAGAGAGAATAAGCATATTTAGTAATTCCAAAATGTATCAGTCAAAGATAGAAAGTTCTATTAAGAACAACTGGGATTGCCTTAAATCTGTAAAAGTGGATGAATTATGAATATATAGACTTTCATAAACAACAAATTGTGTGGTATCATTAGGTTTGAGACAATGTTAGTGATAAAGGTGTGCAGTGCAGGATAACATATGAAATCTATATATACTATATGATTTCTGAAGCGCATACTCTAGCGTTACCATTTCAGCTATTCTGATTACACTCCATTTGATCAAAACTGTTGACGTGTTAACTCTCTAATTTTCGAATATTTTTATTTTTATTTATCTATTTTTAATTTATGTTTCCTTTCGGTAAAAACTATGATCGGGAAGCCCTTTAGCCTCTACAATATAATGTTTCAAGTTCAAATCCTCAATACTGGTGTTTGTTCGTTGAAGCCCCAAACCCTCAATACCCACGTATAACAGTAACTGTTTCGCTTGTGTAACACCTGGCCCCTATGACTGCAGCACCGTTGCGAACCGCAAAAGCCCCGAAGCCACTGTCTCACCACGACGCAAGGACTTCCAGGCGAACCCGCACGAGACCGTAGAACCACTGTCAAGACGGTGTAACCTCGCAACACACCACCTCCGCACGCGAACAAAACTACATCACCGCACTAGCCAACCAATCAGAGGAGCACCATGAGCAACCGGAACTACACCGCAGGTCGGTTCATCAATGTTGCGAGCCACATTGCAAGGTCACCGCCCAGCCCGCGAATGCTCAATGATTCAAGCTTGCCCTTATCGTGATCGCCTTCGTCCTTTGACCACGGGACCGCCACAATTGGTCGCGCTTACATTCGTTTTGTTTTTTATGCCTATACTGCAATTTCAAAATATTGAAATTTCAATCCCTTCTTCTTCCTCTACTCCAGCGCTTGAAGAATATATCATTTCTCTTGATCGAAGAGAGCTACAACCTTTGCAGTGCCTCCAACACTCTCTCTTGCTTTTCTACTCACAACTTGCACGACTTACTTTTCATTCGATCCCACTTCACATTTTGCCAAAAAAAAAAAAAAATCCTTCTGTTCGGGTACATGCCACTTCCATTGGGTGAGCACTTTATACTACGTTTAATTTTCTATTTTTGGGTTCTCACAATTTCGTTTTCATCATTTTCAAGTCTGTGGTTCAGTGGTTCTTCCAAAAAAATTGGATTTTGATTGTTTGGTTTTGTTCCTTTAATTAGGTACATGATGTTTGGTTGGTTTCATGGAGTGGACCATGTAGTTGCAAATTGTCTATTGAGTATTGACTTAATCATCACCCTTTATGGCTTTGGCATGGCTTTTCTCTTAGAGGTAGAGCTAGCCCTTTGTTTCAATGGAAATTGGTTTATGAGCAAAGAGGAAAGTTACCATGCAATTGAGTCAGATGTAAATACTTGATCGATCACATTAACAACGTTAGTCTTTCTTTTTTAACACCACAGTGATCAACATTTTTAATTCTTTCCCAGTGAAGTTAGATGTTATGCCTTCAAATTTAGCCTATTTCGGTGTACTTTGTTTCAATGTACTTTTTTTAGATGTTATGCCTTTCTTTCTTCAATGTACCTTATTTTTTTCAGGTGCATTAGGACGGAAACATGTGTCTGTTCACACCAACAAGAAACATTAGGTATCTATTGTCATTATAAAAAAATAATTTAGAAATATTTTAGCAATTATGCCCTTTCTAACTTGGATTTGGCTCCAGAATTATCAATTATCATTTCCGTCATTGGTTGTTTGTTTAATTCCAAAAGCTATTCACGCACCTTTTTTTTAACAATCACAAAAACTCACACCCCTTGTGCTGGGATTGTTGGATCATTTCCACAGGATATTGATTTGACATACTGTCAATTATCCAGTGTATCTCCACATAAGAAAGTTTATTTGTAGATTTTTTACCAAGGCACCATATGTTGTCCCCATTTTTCCCTTTTGTGATTTGATGCATGAGAGAAAAAATACATACTAGTGCATTTAAGTATAGAAATATGGTGTTAATGTTAAAAAAAGTTGTACAAATATTATAACTCTTCTGCACATGCTCTTGAGAGTAACTTTACTCTTAAAAATGCATTCTTATGGCAGCATGTTCTGAAGTGTTTATCAATTTAGAAAGCACATATTTGTCTTCTAGCTATGATAAAGTGTCTATAATCTGGGTTCTGCACATGACAAAGTTTATTTGTAGATTTTGTACCAATAAACCATATGTTGTCCCCATTTTTCCCTTTTGTGATTTGATGCATGAGAGAATAACATAGATGCAAGTGAGTTTAAGTATAGAAACATGGTGTTAATGATTAAAAAAGTTGTACAAATAATATAACTCTTCTACACATGCTTGCTTTTGAGGGTGGCATTACTCTTAAAAATGTGTTCTTACTTATTGCAACATGTGTCTTGTGATGATTACCTTAAGCAAATAAAATGTTCCTGTCATAGGGTGGAGTCTTTTGGCATTCCATGTGCACATATTGTCTGTGTCATTTTAATTTAGACGTGGAAGAGTTGCCAGAATGTGTGATTTTGCATAGGTGAAGGAAGAGTGCAAAGGAAAATTTCGAGTTCTCTAGCCAACAGGGTCCATAGGTAAGTGATGCATTGTACTGGTGTCGGTTCCACTCTTTGCTTGAATTTTGTAAATGTTTGTGTAACTCTGCATGTTGATTAGGGTAGGCGGGTTTGGGTGGGTTTTGAGGTTGTTGGGCCGTAGTTGTTTGGAGGAATGGGTTGTAGACACCATTTTTTTACACTAGTTTTCAATATACCAATTAAGTGAGTATAGCTCACACACATGATACATCTATTTTATTTTATTTTATTGATTCCAACTCATGATAGATCTATTGTGCTGGAGTTGAACAACTCCCAAACTAGTAATTGTATTGTGCACAATTGCACTACAAAAATATTGTGCAAATATCAGGATTCATATGAGTGACAATTTGAGTTAGACTATATACGAATTCCTTTTAAAATTTGAAATTTTTAAGCGTTAACAACGATTCTTTTTAAATCTTTAAAAAATTATTTCAAAGTGTAATTGTATGAATATGTTTTAAAGTTATTTGGTCACAAAGTTTAAATATTACTAATGACATTATATCAAGTTATCCTTTTCTTTCGGATTGCAACCATTAGTTACATGGGCAACATTTTTTTTTCTTTTTGTATGAATTTGTCTTTTGTGTGTTTTTTGAGGCGCATTGAAAAATTGGACCTTCACACCTTTTTGCCATTCTCCCTCTTCTAAATTCTTGCAAGCTAAATTTGGACGCCAATAGAAACTAGTAAAGTTTGTGTAGAAAAGGCATTGTCAGTTTTCTTTTTGGGTGAAAATTGCTATTTTATGTTACTCTTTGTAGTTTTGTTCAAATGTACTTCAAAAGCCTTATGCCTTGTTTGGATATGGGATGAAGTAGGAAAGAAAAAAGTATGATAGAAACTATGTTGTTGATCGCGGCGCTATTGCGCGCGATCGCGGAGGTGCGGTACGGATTGCGCCCCCTCTGTTATGCGATTCACTGGTGCGGCACGGTTTTGGATTGCGGGTTTGGAGGCCACGATTCGTGACGGAATCATGGGTTTAGCGGCCGCTATTGTGAACCGACGGCGGCGTAGTTTTATGTTGTTCTCGCCTCTATTTCTACTCAATTTCTCCTCTGTTCTTGGCTCTATTTCTACTCAGTTTCGCCTCTCGTTTTCGAAGCTCAGGATTCTCCCCTCTGCGATTTGCGAACCTTCCCTCTAGGCGTTGCTGTCTTCTGGGTCTTGCACTCATGGGTCTGAAAGTTGGGTTGGAAGTGTGAAAGAGAACACCCGTTTTGCTTCGTTGTTGTTCAGCATTGATGCGGGGAGTTTTGGATATACATAGTGGGTAGTGACAGTGGGTAGTGGGTGCATGTGCTAATTTGATAGAAGAAAGCTTATCCTTATCAGTTTGTCTACTTATCTCCTAGAAAGTAGATAAAAATAGATATATTTTATTCAAGCCGGTCAATCTTTTAGGATTTGATAATTGATAATAAAAATTTGTATTTATTAATTATGACAACCCCTTTATTTTTGTGTATTTATTTATTTGAGTATTTAATATTTATGTATACTGTTTTTCAGAATATTTTTTATTATATTCATCATTTAAGTTATATTGGATTTGTTATTAATGACAATGAATTGTGATTATTAATTATAAATATGTCTTTAATTTTATGTATTTTTCTATTTTTGAGTATTTATGTATATAATATAAAATATGTAAGTTGTTTTCTAGTCTTCGTAATAGCGGTCATCCCGCTATCGCTATCCCGCTATAGCGGTTTTGGGCTCGGCCGCTCTGCGCCGCTATTTGGAATTGACAACATAGGATAGAAAGAAGTATGATAGAAGAGAAAATGAGTCAAAAAATAAAGAGAGTTTTTTTTTTTGTTTGGATTGAAAGAAAATAGGTAAGAAGTAGAAGAGAAAAAAGTAGGGAGTTCTCTCTTTGTTTGTTTGGTTAGAGAGAAAAATGAGAAGAAAAAAATGTATATACTTTGTAATGACATTTTTAACCTTTAAATAAACTATTTTTTAAAACTTTGTATTGATAGATATGTGAAGTCTCTTCATAAGAGAAGAGATTTTATTTGTGGGTCCAACCACAAAACTTTTCTCTCTTTCCTAAATTCTTTCATCAACCAAACACATCAAAAGTTACTTTTCTCTCTCAATTCCATCATCTCCACTTCTCTCCTCCCATTTTCTATTAGGGTTAAGGTTAGGATTACTTTTGCAATTGATAAATTTATTTATTTTATTATTATCATTTATTAGAACATTTAAATTAACATAATAAATTTATAATAGCTATGGGTATCAATTTAAATTATTTGAAATTAATTTAAATCATTATAATTTAACTATGACTATCTTTAGTTAAGACAAAATTTTGTGAACATTGACCAGAGAACTTTCATCCTATTAATTTAACTATGGCTATCTTTAGTTAAGAAATTTTTTTTTTGTGAACAATGACTAGAGAACGTTCATCCTATTTATTTATTTATTAATTTATTTTATATTAAAATTTTGCTACTAATAATGTCTAGAGAAGCATGACTTTCCTCGTTTGAACACCCCACCTGTGCTTTTGAAGTACGTTCATCCTATTTATTTATTTAGTTATTTTATAATAAAATTTTGCAACTAATAATGTCTACAGAAGCATGATAACTATGGGTATCAATTTAAATTAACATAATAAAATTATGTTATTTTACTATGGGTATAATATAATTTACATAATTACTTTTAAAATTAATATAATAAAATTTATGTTATTTAAGCATAAATTAAAATAATAAAAATACATAAAATTAACATAATCAATTTAAATTAACATAATAAATTTATGTTATTTAAGCTACGGGTATAATAATATTATTTTTGTAATTTTACGCTTCTTAGCCTTTGTTCTACCCCGAAGCACTTAAAGCTAGGTGTGATACTTCTACTAGTGCTTTCGAAGAAACATCCTCCGATTATTTATTTTTGGAAACATTGACTAGAGAACATTCATCCCATTAATTTAACTATGGCTATCTTTAGTTAAGACCAATTTTTGTGAACACTGACTAGAGATTAACGTTCATCCTATTTATTTATTTAGTTAAGAAATCTATTCAGATTATTTATTTTTGTTATTATACTTTTCCTAGTCCTTTTTCCGCTCCAAACCACGTAAGACTTGGTGTGATACTTCTACGAGTGATTTTGAAGAAACATTTTCCGATTATTTGTTTCTGTTATTTTACTTTTCCTAGTCCTTGTTCTGCTCCGTGGTGTGATACTTCTACAAGTGTTTTCGAAAAAACTTTTTTCGATTATTTATTTTTGTTATTTTATGCTTCCTAATCCTTGTTTCACTCCGAACCACTTAAGGCTTGGTGTGATACTTCTACTAGTGCTTTCGAAGGAACATCTTCTGATTATTTATTTTTGTTATTTTACCCTTCCTAATCCTTGTTCCGCTCCGAACCACTTAAGGCTTGGTGTGATACTTTTAATAGTGCTTTCGAAGAAACATCTTCCGATTATTTAATTTTGTTATTTTACTCTTCTAGTCCTTGTTCTGCTTCGAACCACTTAGGACTTGGTGTGATACTTCTACTAGTGCTTTCGAAGAAACGTATTGCGATTATTTATTTACCTTATTTTACTCTTTCTAGTCCTTGTTCCGCTCCAAACCACTTAAGTCTTGGTGTGATACTTCTACTAGTACTTTTGAAGAAAAGTCTTCCGATTATTTATTTACCTTATTTTACTCTTTCTAGTCCTTGTTCCGCTCCGAGCCACTTAAGGCTTGGTGTGATATTTCTATTAGTGCTTTCGAAGAAACTTTTGATTATTTATTTTTGTTAGTTTACTCTTCCTAGGTTTGGTGTGATACTTCTACTAGTGCTTTCGAAGAACTTTCGATTATTTATTTTCGTTATTTTACTCTTCCAAGTCTTTATTCCGCTCCGATCCACTTAAGTCTTGATGTGATACTTCTACTAGTGCTTTCAAATAAATGTCTTACGATTATTTATTCATCTTATTTTACTATTCCTAGTCCTTGTTTCGCTCCAAATCACTTAAGGCTTGGGTCTCGTTTGGATAGTACAGCTTATAGTTTATTAGAGCTTCTCTGCTGATATAAATGCTTTTATGTAAAAAAAACAATGTCTGAGTAAGCTTAAATAAGTACCTTATTAATCCCAGAAGCTGTTTTTAGCTTATTTTGAGAAGTCAATATTTTAGCTTATTGAAAAACCTTGTGTGAAAGCTTATACAATAAGCCGTTTTCATATTTTATACTACAATTATATCCTATAGTAATTTAAAATTACATAAAAAACAACCATTTCATCTTCCTTACACAAAGTTTATAGATTTTAAAAGTGTGTTTTCAAGTATGTATCCAAACACTAAATAACTTAATTTAAAAGGAGCGTATGCGTGAAAGCTTTTCATATAAGCTCTTCTAATATAAACACTTAAATAAACTGTTTACCTAAACGGGACCTTGGTGTGATACTTTTACTAGTGCTTTTGAAGAAACACCTTCTAATTTTTTATTTTTGTTATTTTACTTTTCCTAGTCCTTGTTCCGCTCCGAACCACTTAAGGCTTGATGTGATATTTTTATTGGTGCTTTCGAAAAAACGTCTTTCGATGATTTATTTTGGTTATTTCACTCTTCCACGTCCTTTTTCCGCTCTGAATCACTGAAGGCTTGGTATGATATTTCTACTAGTGCTTGCCAAGAAACGTCTTCCGATTATTTTACTTTTCCTAGTTCTTGTTCCGCTCTGAATCACTTAAGGCTTGGTGTGATACTTCTACTAGTGCTTTCGAAGAAACATATTTAGATTATTTATTTTTGTTATTTTACTCTTCCTAGCTAGTACTTGTTTCGCTCCGAACCACTTAAGGTTTGGTGTGATACTTCTACTAGTCCTTTCAAGGAAACGTATTTAAGTTATTTATTTTTGTTATTTTACTCTTCCTAGTCCTTGTTCAGCTCTGAACCACTTAAGGGTTGGTGTGATACTTCAACTAGTACTTTCGCAGAAACGTCTTTCGATTATTTATTTTTATTATTTTATTTTTCCTAGTCCTTTTTTCGTTCCAAACCACTTAAGGCTTGGTGTGATATTTCTATTAGTGCTTTCGAAGAAATGTCTTCCGATTTTTTTTTTGTTATTTTACTTTTGCTAATCCTTGTTCCTCTCCGAATCACTTACGACTTGGTGTGATACTTTTATTAGTGCTTTCGAAAAAACCTTAAATTAATTCAACTTTTATTTTTTAACAGAATGACACGTTTCATGATTAAGGGTAATTTAAAAAGTATCGTTTTTTTTTCATATGAAATTAAAAAAATTAAAAAAATTTAATTAACATTCTTACTAAACGTAAAATTAGATATCTTTCCCTATATTTAAGTTCGTATAAAGTAATAAACAAGCTAGCTTGCTTATTGAACTTAGTTCTTTGTCCGTGGGTTTACGAATGGGTTGAAATCAGCACAGATTGAGAAAATTTGGGTTGCAATCCGTGTGTTTACGTTTATTTATTTCATCATTTAAACGTTCACAATAAAAATTGATAACATTTTATATAATTAATATCAGTTAAAAGTGTGATTAATGAAATATTAAGTTTGATTAGTATTTTAACTTATTAATCATTTTTTGAATTTCATTAATTATAATTTTGAACGTTATTAATCACGATTTTTAGGTATTCAAAATTTTGAATTTCATATACATATTTAAATACTTGAAAATCGTGATTAATAACGTTCAAAATCATAATTAATAAAATTTAATAAATAATTAATAAATTATCATATCTTATATATCTATTAATTAAACTTAATATTTTATTAATTATATTTTTAAACTATAGTAACTATAGAAAATGTAATCAAATTTTTTACCTTCACAAAAACATTTCTCTTAGGCATTCCACCAATGACCACAGTGTTCGAGGTTGGGTAGATAAGGACTGCTAAGTGATCAGACATTGTCCAGTTGTCCAGACTTTATCTTTCTGCTTTTGCTTTCTGGTGTAGAATACAGGAACCTCAGAGATATTTTACTTTTATTAGATGTGCACTCATAGCATCTTCCAACGCCCGATATTTTGTTTTTTTACAGCTACTTAAAATACTATTAAAATAATGTATTTAAAAATGAAAGATAAAATGGAAAATGTAAAAGTATACTTAGCGGTGAATATGTTTACGGAGATGTGGTTGGTTCAAATAATAAATGATTCTTTTTTTTGGGTTTCTTTTATTTATTGTACCTTAAAAAAAAAATGATAAATGTGGGGGTTCAGATCCGGATTTGTGTATGGAGAAAATCAGATTGAGAGATAAGATCTCATTTTATGTGTTCAACAAGTTTTTCGATGAGTAAATAATCAATTTGGTTACTAAAAGTGTAAGACGGTATCAACTTAGTCCCTGAATTTAACTAAATAGCAAAAACGTCCCTAAAGTTGTAAAACATTAATCAACTTGGTCCCTCCGTCAACCCCAGTTAGCTGACGCGGTTAACAGGACTGATGTGGCAAATTAAGTGCCCTGTTGGCACCGTTGTCACTGGTTAGGTGGTGTCCACGTGATCAGGGACCAATTTGAAATTCTGAACCAGGGACTAAATTGATACTCGCAACTCTGAACCAGGGACTAAATTGATACTCGCAACAGTTCTTCTTCTTTATCTTTTCCCTTTCTCTCTTTGTTCTCTCTCTCTTTACTTTCTCTATCTCGTGCTCTCTCTAATCACTCATCTATAGACGGGTCATTTCTCTCTCTGCTCTGTCTCTCTCTTTGCTTCCTCTGTCTTGCGCTCTCTAACCACCCATCTATAAAACCATTCGTCTCGTCTATAGACGAATGGTTGTATAGACGGGTGGTTAGAGGGAGAGCGCGAGACAGAGGAAGCAAAAAGGGAGAGAGAGCAGAGAGAGAAAGGGGAAATATAAAGAAGAAGAAGAAGACTGTTGAGAGTATCAATTTAGTCCCTGGTTCAGAGTTTCAAATTGGTCTCTGACCACGTGGACACCACCTAATCAGTGACAACGGTGCCAACAAGGCACTTAACATGCCACATCAGCGCCGTTAACGGCGTGAGCTAACTGGGGTTGACGGAGGGACCAAGTTGATTAACGTTTTACAACTTCAGGGACGTTTTTATTATTTAGTTAAATTCAGGGACTACGTTGATACTGTCTTACACTTTCAGGAACCAAATTGGTTATTTACTTGTTTTTCGACGGAGATTACTTATTGCTAATGATGGTGGATACTTCGTACCTATATCATGATTACCAAAAAAGACGGTGGGCATGTATAATTGTTTATTAAAGAGTTGTATTATTTGAACATCAAAATTTGGATACCGTATATGATATAGTATGTGTTTATTTTATCTTTCACTTACTTTTTATCTTTTTAGATATACACGTATTTCAAAAATACATCAAAAAAACATAAAAACACCCTATGTTGTCCCCACTCTAATGTTTAAACTCTATGAAAATTGATGTTTAATTAAGAAGTAAATAATCAATTTGGTATCTAAAATTATAAAGTCGTATCAATTTAGTCTCTCACATTATTAATATTTCAAAATGATTCCTAGAATTTTAAAAAGTTAATCAGATTCGTCCCTTTATTAATATTTATGTGAATTATAATGATATTAAATCGATAATATCATGAATATATTTAAAATTAAATAAATAATATCAAAAATGTATTATTATGTTTTATAATTTCAAAAATTATTTTAAAATATTAATAATATAAAGATTAAATTAATACGATCCCTCAAATCGTGGATCAAATAAAATATTTACCGTTTAAATAAAAGATGGTATGGCGACAATATAAAAAGGATTGTTGAACTTAAATTAGATATAGACAAAATAAACGTTTATTCATGCTCATGAATGGAAGATGTGTTTACATCAGTAGTCAGCTTTATATACTGTAAAGCAGCCAAAGGTTACACGGCATACAAGGCTTTATTTGTTATGCATATAGTAAATATTTAATTTGGTTCTTAAAATTATAAGATCGTATCAATTTAATTTTTTATATTATCAATATTTTAAAATGATCCCTGAATTTGTAGAAAATAAATCAGATTCGTCCCTTCATTGAAATTTGCATGTATTATAATGACATTAAGTTGGTAATGTTAGGGATGCATTTGAAACTAAGTGAATAATGTCAGGGATTCATTTGTTACATTTTAAAATTTTAAGAATCATTTTGAAATATTGATAATGTGAGGAATTAAATTGATACGACCTTATAATTTTAAGGATCAAATTGAGTATTTACTCGTTATGCACACTTGTTGAACAATTCAAAATCCTGTATCTAACACGTTGTGAACCAGCACTACCAATATAAAGCTTTTAATTGTTATGCATATTTGGTGTAAGTTTGAAAAAGATGGAAAAATAGATTCCGCTTAATAATTGATTATAATTGAAATCTATTTTTATTTAAATATATTTATTAAAAAATAATTTTAAAATAATTTATTTTATTTGGATAGCATAAAAAAATTATTTTTATATAATAAATTATGAAAAAAATATAAAATTATTTTTATAATTTAATAATATTTATTTGAAATTTAATTTTATAAGAGTAAATAGAAAAAAAAATTTTGAGGATGAAAAATAATTAAATTATAATAATCTTAAGTTAAAACAAATTAGATTGTATAAAATAATTTTTTTCCAAAAAAAATTTTTTTTATAAATTTAATTAACGTGTCAAACAAAAAAAATTATTTTAAAAATAATTTTTTTCATCTATGGTTGAAACCTAATTAATCCAGTTTTTTCAACCATATTTTTAGTGTAAATTTTTTTATATTTTTAATTAATAAAAAATTATGATATTAATGATTTTTAAGATGATTAAAATAAATATTAAATATTTTAATAGATATTTTAATTTATAATTAATCGGTACGTAACGATTAAATTCAAATATATGCAATTATGATGGGTTAATAAAATCTGAATGGTTGGCAGGTGATAGACGTTAGCATTGTATTGAGGCTTTTACTGGAAAATGCAATAAATAATAGTATATATTGTTGAGTTTTAAAACTTCAAACATAAATGAAAACTGACGGGATTGGTAAGTAAAACCGACTGAATCACGTGAGTGATTGATAGATAGGGACCCAAATTTCAATGAGTTCTGCATACACGAACTGGACGGATGTGACTTTGCAAATAAAGTAGCATGAAAAATGAAAAGCGAGGGAGAGATACTGTATTATGATGGTAAAGTGGGTTAATTCCTTTTCGTTCAGTCATTAATTCACATTAAGTGTGACGGAGTTAATCAACGTGTTTTAGTCATGTGGATTAAATCTCTCAATCTATCTCTCTTAATAATGGATTGACGGGTTGATCCGTCAAATATATGAAATTTTAAATTAGATTGATGGGTTAGTGGTTTGACCTGTTATAAAAATAAAAAATTAAAAAAATCATATAATATTTTTTTTTGGACAATCTTCTTAGTATTTATTAAATTATTATTAAAAAATTAAAATAATCTCATCTTATAACATATAATTCGTGTTATAAAAATAAAGAAATTATTTTTTTAGTATGAAATTATTACAAGTAACAACTAAATTAAATTAAATAATATTAAATAAGTAATAAATTAATATTAAAAAAATTATTTTTTAATATGACGGATTGGTTGGATAGGTTAAACTGGACGGATCAAAGTGGGTTGATGGATTGACAATCGTAACCCATCTCATCAAATTTTGACGGATTGATCCGTGGATTACACAACCCAGTTTATCATCCCTACGCGGAGGAAGTGTTGTTTGACTATAATAATTTAATTTTTTTGTGCATTTTAATATATTAAATTAAGAGTTCATAAATTTACACTGAAAAGTTTTTTTTTGAAAAGTTAGGAATTAATCTATTCAGTCAAACTTTAAAGCACATTAATATTTGTGACTCTTGAAATACTCAACCGTCCAGTACATGACTATTTCCTATATGTTGAAGAACGTCACTCCCCACAGTGATATAACCATCCCTTAACGTGTCTTCAAACCCCCCCCCCCCCCCCTAAACAATTTGGTCTTCCTCTCCAACATTCAATCATCTGTGCCTTTTTTCCATTCAATCCCCGTGCATTACAGAGGCAATATTTCAAGTAAGTGATTCTTTACATGTCAATGGCACTTCGAAAGTGCATGCTATAAAATTTATTTTTCCGAAATTTAAATTTGGCAGTACCTTAATTGATGCTATTTTTATTTTGCCATTGTTACTATAAATAAGGTTTAATGTATCATGAATGCTAGCAGAGAGTTTGTCACTGCATTATATATATTGACAAAGTATTATATATTATACAGTAATCACTTTTAATGTTGTTATTTTTCTAATTTGCTACTAGTTGATTTTTATTTTTATGATAGAATCTTATTTCTATCCCTCGCACTTCTTATCGATTATGGGACGATACATTACCTCATGCCGTCTCTATTGAGGACAATTTGGGCAATCGATTTGTATGTCATATAGTGTTTTCATAACAAAATCATGCATACTTCCACACAGACACAGATCAGATTAGACAGAAGGTGCACTTATGAAGTTAGGGTACTTTGAAGGATCATGATTTAGGTTCTTCATCCCGATGAACAACGATAACAATGATAACAACAACGGTAACAATGGAGACGACGATAATGGTAACGATGGAGACGACGATAATAAGGACGAGGACAATTACAACAACGAAAAAACGGAGGTTCAAGAAGACTACAATGGTCTCATCGACCTTCAACATCATGTGGAGAACAACGATAACAACGAAGACGCAGAGGTTAATCAGCACGATAATGTGGGAGGGGTCGGACATCAACCACTCCAAAATAATGTGCTTTAAAATCAATTACCATGGTACTGGAATGGTTGATGTTCGAACCCCCCATTGTCGTGTTGATTAACCTTTGCGTCTTCGTTGTTATCGTTGTTCTCCACATGATGTTGAAGGTTGATGAGATCATTGTAGTCTTCGTGATCCTCCGCTTCTTCGTTGTTGTCATTGTCCTCCTGTTCATTCTCGTCGTCTCCATTGTCAACGTTTTTTGTTATCATTGTCACCGTTGTTCATCGGGATGAATAATCTTAATTGAGATCCCCCAAGGTACCTAACTTAATAAGTGCACCTTTAGGAAGTAAATACAACCGTAAAATCTGATCCGTGTTTGTGTGGAAGTATGCACGATTTTGTTGTGAAAACACTATATGACATACAAATCGATTATTCAGACTGTCCTCAATAGAGACGTCATGAGGTAATGTATCGCCCTATAACCTATAAAAAGTGCGAGGGATAGAAATAAAGTTTTTTCATAAGAATAAAAATCAATTAGTAACAAATTAGAAAAATAACAACGTTGAAAATAATTACTTTATAATGTATGATACCTCGCCAATATGCAATGTCGTGACAAACTCTGCTAGCGTCCATGCGTCCATTGTACGTTAAATCTTATTTATCGTGATAATGACAAAACAAAATTAACATCAATTAAAGTAATTAGAAATTTAAATTTAGAAAAATAAATTAGATAACATGCATTTTAAAAGAGTCATTGACATTTAAACAAGGTTGCTAAAATCGCGAGTTTCATCGTACCGACTTTACGAAGTTTGACAGCGTCAACAATCTCAAATGAAGTTCGTAAATGCAGGATTGACGTGATAAATTGTAAAAACGTGAAGTCGTATGAGGTTTCTGTTTGGGTTTTCAAGTGAAAACATCTCCTTATTTGATTCTTTCTTATTCAAACTTTCTGAATTCTGAGAGACCAAGAGGACTCAATGTCATTGACACGTTTTAAATTACTGATAATTCATTCATATCCTTCCAAAAGCCAAAACCTTGTGTTGTGTCAGTGTGCCCGTCGAAGTGTGTATTCTTGTTGTAGCTTGTAACAAAGTTTTCAATGAAGGTAACTTTTGATTGTTTGAAAACTTTGCAATAGAGTTTGAAGTTGTGTCTATGCGTCTATCAAACACTTTGCAACAGAATTTGAAACTTTTGTCAAAGGCTCTGAACTGGACTGGTAGTCGCGGGTAGGGAAGAAAAAGAAGAAGGTAAGGTTTACTTATATTATATAAATTAGGTGCAGTGGTGTACTAAACTGCTATTATACTAAGAGAGCTTCTAAAGTACCTTGACAAATCCGAAGGTTTGGATACAATTGGTCAAATAACCAATGGTTAAACTTGGTTTCATTTAATGATGTCATGTCATTCTATTTGTTAGTTATTAGTAAAAGTTTGTGATATTGCAATTAATTTCCTAATACTTTTTACCCATGGTAATATTAAATTAACTCAAACAGATAATTTAAAAATATTATATTATTTGACAAATCATTAAAAAACATTAACAGATTCATCTATCACTTTGAACATACTCAGTCTCACAGCTACCATCTCAGTCTCTTCATCTATCGCTCAGCTGCTCACGCTCCCATCTCCCATCTCAGTCTCTCGAAATCCATCTCCCTCACTCTCCACCGCCACTGCGGTTTCCTTCGCACTCTTCCTCCACCTATGCAAAATCACATATTCTGGCAACTCTTCCACGTCTAAATTAAAAAGGACACAGACGATATGTGCACATGGAATGCCAAAAGACTCCATCCTATGACAAGAACATTTTATTTGCTTGAGGTCATCATCACAAGACACATACCAGTATGAATTTGGTCTTTTATACTTGCACACTGTGTATATTGAATAAGATGGAGTTTCTTTAGAACCAACCACCTTCAACCATGCCTTCACCAAATAAGTATGAAAAATATCGAAAATTTCCCGTGTAAACACCTTTGCAGCATGCCTTTTCAAATCAATCAAATGTGTTTGCAATACAGGTATCCCGTATGCTGACCTAAAGTCAGCCTCAACTTTCGTATTGCGCATGGCATCTAGTTCACGTTGGAAATGTTGTAGTAATTATGTCAGGTCGTGTATAAAGCATACATAATTCCTAAGTTTAGAATGCAAACCCTCACACCGAGAAGTTGTTCTAAATCCTGCAAAAAATTTGCCACGCATGTATGTTGCTGGCCACATCTCCTTTTTTTTTCATAAATTTCATTCACCCATTTATTATTTTCCACCCCACATTCAACCACCATCGACTCCCACCTTTGATGAAAAACACTAACATCAAAATCACTTAGCATACATCGAGTAAACATCTCTGTAAACTTCTTGCAACCAACATTTGTGGTGGCATTACGCATCAAATGCCAGGCACATAACCTATGATGTGCATTAGGAAATACTATCCGGATAGCATTCCTCATGGCCATGTCACCATCTATTATTACAGATATTGGTGCTTTTCCATTCATCGCCTCCAAATTTGCTTCCAAACCCACACATAAGTTGCTTCAGATTCATCACTTACTATAGCACTTGCAAAAACAATTGTATTGTTGTGATGATTCACACCAGAAAAAACCACTAGAGGACAGTTGTATTTGTTCCTTCCATAAGTTGCATCAAATGCCAAAATATCTTCGAACACCTCATAATCAAACTGACAACTACCATCACACCAAAATAATTTTTCAATCCTTCCATCATTAGTGACAGTGTGCCTCCAAAACATCCCTGGGTCTTTCTTAGCTAACTCTTTCAAGTAAACAATGGCGTTGCTTGAATTATCATTTCCCCCGTCCGCTGCCTATGAATTTGATTATAAATATCTCTTTTTCTGAATCCAACATTTTGAAACCCACCAAATTGTTTCCCAAATGATCCATAAATATGAGGAGTCTTGATATGTCACGACCCAAATTTCGTAGCCATGATCGGCCGAAAGGGAAAGATTCCCCTTACCTCTTCGCAGCCTCACAAGCATACATAAATCCGTTTCATCCAAAGTAAAAGATTACATTCATTAACTACATAAGAAATATAATACATCAGAGTGATTAACAACACATAAGTTACAAAGTCTTGCTTTAAACTAAAAACAACCTGAGCACTAAGGGTACCACCGTTCAAACTGTCCACATGGCATCCAAGGCTTCTGACGGCTTCACAGATACCTGCAACTGAAATGTTAAACGTGGGATGAGTCCACCGACTCAGTGAAGGAGTTTCCCCCAAACACATCCAGGCATGCAAACAGAGAATAAAGCATATAGTCACGCAAGCACTCACTCATATCCATGCATAATCCATCTCAAGCAAATAGCGCAACAATAACACAGAAACATTCATATAGTAAACATAGCTCAAAAGGACATCTCGTCCATTCATCAAGTAATTATGGAATGCCTTGCACTTCATTTATTTGTCATATCTCAAGTCCCTCACAAAGGATCAGTACATTTCTCATGTACACATATCACATATCATAATATCATCGAGTCTTTGGGTATGGATTCACTAAGGACCTCCTACATCGACGATTTTTTATTTCCTATCCCGGAGATATCGCACTCTTCGGCAAGCTTCAACATCCCTCCTAACGCCCGGGGTATCTAACGGGGTCTCGTCGTCCCCGGCGGTGATATTTATATACCGGAGCCTTTCGCTTCCCGGTAGGCCTACCCAAAGAATCATAACCATATCTTGGCAATCCATTCCACCTAGTACTTTTAATAGGTTACCAACCACATACATCAATCATCATCACATATAAATAATTGATCATAATATGCATTGAAATTATTTCATTAATTTCACATCTCATAAACAACATATGTCATATTTATCATTTCGAAACTCACGGTAGCAGAATTCAAGTGAGTTTCATAAAAGATTATTCAAGGTCACACAACTCCATGCAATATAATAAATATATAGATATATACACATAAGCCAACCCATTACATAACTAACCACTTAACAACACATATAATATATAGTTCCAAGCATTTAAAATTAAACTAAGAGGATAAACCTCAACCGGTAACAACTACTTAAATCATTAATCATTACAAAACATCTCATAGACACACTACACTACCATTATCATATTTTCTCTTTTACAACAATAAACCAAAATTACATAAATAATGATAGTCTCATCATCACTTAAATATACTTTATCAATCTCAACACATCAAATTAATAAACATACTTTAACTCATCTTGCATAATCACCACCTTAAAATAAATCACACTCAACAAATTCCATAACCATATCATCACACGTCTCATAAACATACAATTATTTGAACATTATCATGGTATAGTTTGTATCATCTCCACAACATAATTCAAGTCATATAAACATTTTCACCAAAAATAATAAGCATTCATATTATTAGTCCAGTCATATAGGGCCTCCTTGGCCACACCATTAAAATTCACCTCATTGTTCACAATTGTTGTTTGTGGACAACAAATATTTCAATTAAGATTTACATCTTGTTGTCTTCCTTTACTGATCATCAATCAACTGTATGAGTACAGTCCATGAGTATATTTCCTAACATTTAACTAGTTTTGTGTCCTTTTTAATACCTTTATAATGCCACTAGGGGTACTAAGTTCGAAGGTTGTGATCCAAGATGTAACATTACCAAGACTTGCTGTTAGAGGAAGTCTCCAACAAACGGAGACCAACTTCAAACGAAAACTGGAAATACTAAAGAGATCCATAAATTCTAAAATTTTAACCACAGCAAGACTTACATGTCTACTTTCAAATGAAACTAGTTTCACATCAAAAGGAGGTCTAAAACTCCAGATATAAAGTTTTAAGTAAAGGCTATCTAAGTACATCCGAGACAGCCAATACTCTGATTTCAAGATTAAGCTGGAACCTCCTCAGATCTTATTAAATCACGAAATTTTACCACAATATACTTCTACATTTCAGTTTTCAAACTCAACAAATTTCTTCTGAATCCGAATTTTATAACTCAAGATATAAATTTTGAATGCAAGCTGTCAGGAAGAATTCGGGCAGATCTAGCCCTGTTTTCAAAATTTATCTAAGAATATATCAAGTTTTCTAATTTTACGAAAATTATACACTATGTATCTCTGTGTGTTACCTTTCAAATGGGGACAATTTCATCCCAATCCTACATCTACAACTCCAGTTGTAATTTTTTTATTACAGGTCTGTCAGAATTTCACCCCAAAATCGAGACATCCAAAGAAGATATTCAACCTCAAGCTCCAACAACGGATTTTCCTCACCCCCAATTTCTAGGGTTCAATCACAAAGTCATAAAATTTATTTTCCTTTCAATTTCATTGGCATAAACATTAACTAAAAGAAATTAAACAAGATTAAACAAGAGAAATTCAAGAAAACTTCAAATTTCTTCACAAAAATCAAAATTTGTACACCCAATTAGCAAAGGAAGAGGAACAAGGCATACCCGTACCATTACCAAAGCAAAATCAAACATCAACACACAAATCCCTCACCTCTTTGAAGACTTTCTTGCTTGCTTCCAGGGAAAACGAAAATGAAGGGCAAGGGAGAAGAAGAATCACTATTGAAGCTCCTCCTCAAGCCTCCAAAGCTAAAAACAAAAACAAAGAAAAAGATGTGGGAACACCAAGCTTCAAGATCTTCAATGGTTTCTTCTCCTACAAGCTCTCTCACACTTTCTCACTCTAAGCTCTCTCTCTCTCTCTAGGGCTTTCAGATTATAGAAGAATGAGGGAGGAAGGGGGTGACACCCTTTCTTAACATAACCTTGGGCCCTAGGTTGGTAAAAGCCCACAAACTCATTATATCACTAACATTATTAGTTAAATTAATTCCCTTACTAATGGTGTGTCAAATATGCACTACTCTATCTAGGTCTTAAAATCCTTATTTGAATCATTATAGGATGCCCCATCATATTTTTAAATTATAGCATTATTTGCTAAATAAGAATATGAGGGTAACTAGTTAAACAAAATAAATATAACATTCATATGATGAGAAAATTTAGCTTACCAAGCATAATGTTATTTAAAACTTTCATTTAAATTATTAAAATTATCGGTATTACATGATACCAACATCCCTCATGCTATTCATTTGGGCAACATCCGCATCTGTCATTTTCCGATGTGATCCCAAATGCCTTACATACTTACCGCCAAGTATTTCATGATTGTGTTCATCATTCAAGTATGTCACATACCACCGCCCTGTTTCTTTGTTGAGGTGAACACGAAGTACAACTTTACACCCAAACCTTGTAACAACTTTTGGGTTCATCTTTCGGTTGCTAAGTTCATAAAAACTACCACTTCGAAACCCTCCGCAACTACATACAAAATTTTTCCGCACTACAACACCTTGGCAATTTTTACCGATCTTGCCTTTCCTTATGCTAAACCCACTTACAACACCACATGTATTATAAAATTCATAAGCAAGATTTTTAGATGCAAATAGACATTTCATAACCTCATCACTTATAATGGTATTCAGGTTAACCGCTCCAATATCGTCCTTCCCCTTAATTACAAAACTTGTCTTAGTCTGCACTTCTTCATTTTCATTCAATGCCGACAGTTCCTCATAAATCTCACAATCATTGCTGCTTTCTTCTGCCAACGTTGCAGACATATCTCGTACCTGAAATAACATATAGAATGACTCCCACATCAACACAATTTCATCTCATTAATTCTCTCCTACTTGGTTGTATAACATATTTTTTAAGAAGCCATGAGTATTGCATAAGATGCAATAAAATGCAACTTAAGAACAATAGAAAGCAGGACAAGGAAATAAAAGAACAATAAAATGCAGTTTAAGAACAATAGAAAGCACCCATCCGTAATGCATTGCAACAACATAGTTCAATCTCAGCAATGAAAAACAGATAAGGAAAATTCATGTTCCCTATTTCTAGATGCCAAACGACGAGGAAGAAGAAAAAAATATAAAGCAACTTCTACTACTACTTGATGCAACATGGGTAGAGATTCCCTTAAATAACGTCCAGCTAACCCACACAATTTGTTTCCAAGATAATGTACAGACATCAATTTATGCATCACAAAAAATTGGGAAGTAATCATTTCTCCAATTGAATATTCATTGGAAACCATACTAAGTCAAATGAGTAAAATGGAAGAAAATGTAATAACAGATTAATTAACAACTAAACAAGAAAATGTAATAACTAATAAGTCATTCAGAGTTGGAATTTTTATGAAGTCAAGGACTAACCTGTACTTGTCATTCACTACTGTACTAATTTACTAATTGCCCATACTTGTCATTTAGTAGGGTGATCTCTCAATACGGAACTAATGTGTTTCCAAACCTAGCATATTTCATCCAATCAAGCAAAAAATTCTCTGCCATTGCAGAGTAATTGAACATATATTATATTTCATATGTTATCCTACACTGCACACCTTTATCACAAAAGCCAAATTTGATACTCTAAACAGAACAATATAGTTGACACTAACACTGTCTCAAACTTAATGATACCACACAATTTGTTGTTTATGAAAGTCTATATATTCATAATTCATCCACATTTACAGATTTAAGGCAGTCCCAGTTGTTCTTAATATAACTTTCTATCTTTGACTGATACATTTTGGAATTACTAAATATGCTTATTCTCTCTCTCTAAGCCATTACTAAATATGCTTATTCTCTCTCTCTCAAACATAGATACCCTTTGTTTCATGGATCTCTGAAGATCAATGTTCAATTTTCCAAAATAATTTTTTACTTGTACACAATTGTGACATGTTCAATGATCTTTATTTAAAACGGTCACAGGAAGAATCTCATTTACTGAGGGTGGCTGCTTGCGCTTCCATATATGTTCTATTTGCAAGGTTACATATTTCTTTTCTTACTAAAAGAAATTCCCATTGATTCATACAATTATTGATATACATTGGTAAAATCAGGACAAAAGATTCAGAAGATAGCATTCACTGTTAAATCATTTTCCCTCAAAGTCCATGTTAAATCTTTTAGTGGAAAGGAAGGAGAAATGGAGATCGATAGTGTACCAGAGGTTGATGGGGGAGAAGATGTCTCAGGTTGATCAATAGGGAGGCAACCGTTGGAGTTGAAACACTAGAAGCGAAGTGGCAACGATTCTTAGGGAGGGTAATTAAGGATGAAGGGATGTACAAGTTTTTATCTGAGTGGAGATAAGGAGTTAAGGTTGAAGGGGATCCAAAATACAGTGCTCAATTTAATTTGCTAAAAACCCCTTATAGAATATTTGCAAATAAATTACTTAACCAGATATATTTCCCTAAAGATCCCAAAATCACTTATTAGCACCGGTAAGAAGTGGGAGGCACCGATGTAGCCCAAAGGCAATGAGTGCACCATAAACGCACCCCCAAGTTGGATCTTCATCCTCATCCTGACATACATTAGTAAATAATTCATCCCAATTTCAACCATCATCTTTGTTTTTGGGATGACATTAGCGAAGAAAGAGCTGCCATATCAGAAGGCATGCAAGGTATTCACGACTATTCCAATGGTATGTAATGTTTATTTTGGCATTTTTTTTTTTTAAAAATCGTAATCAATGTTTATTTTGATATATTAATGTAATTTTTAGTTTGACACTATTCCAATGGTATGTAATGTTTATTTTGATATATTAATGTTTCAGACACAACTATTCAGTTTGCGGAGGTCAGGAATGTTGAGAGTGATGAATTGAATATTTGAATTTAAGCATGCAAAAGTGGCTAACCAAAAATAGCATTGTTAACATGGACGGAGCCAATGTATACTCACCAACATATAACCATGCATGGCGGTCAAACTTATTATCAATATTATGTGTCCTTAAATACAGCTATAAGTGGCAGCTCTCGAGTCAGTATGAGATGCATGCTATGCTATCAACGAATATTTGGCTAGAGATGATGCAGCTTTGGTGATGATAAGACGACTACTTGCAGCAACCAACTGAGAAATAGTTGATTACAACTATTGTAATATTAAACTACTTGAAAAACGTATAAATTACTTGGAATCAGTCAATTATGATTTGATAATTGACAATGAAAGCCTGAAGGAACAGAACAAGAAACTGATGGAAAAAAAATGTTTGGTTGATCGATTGTCGTATTTACTTGATAATAAGTTTTAATATTAGCCTTACTAAAATCTTAACACAGTTAGTTTATGACTTCATTCTCATTTAAAACCGATTTTTGAACTAAAATAAATCATTAATCAATTGCAATGAACAAGTGGAATGGTTAGCAATTTTTTTATAAGCGGAATGGTTAGCAAATAATTTAGGATAATTTAAAAATGCCAATATTTTTTTTTAATGTTCAGACTCTTGAGGATAAACCATTAAAACCTATTGCAACTTAGTAAAGTCTAATTCCAACGTATTGTAAAGGATAATAAAGCCTATCACTCTTGAGGTAATAAAGCCTAACCTACTGTAAAGGATAACTCCAACGTATTTTGCAGTCAACCGATTGAAAAAAAATGCCAATATTTTTTTACTGTTCAGACTCTTGAGGATAACTCCAATGTCTTTTGCAGTCAACCGATTGAAAACCATTTAAGTAAAAAAACATGACACCAATTTAATTGGATTTTGAGGTCCATGAGGACTTAGCGGTCAGGTGAGTTAATTCCAATTTAACCAATTTGACAATTGGCTTCCCAAGGGTTACGTTGCAAAACCTACTGAAGACAAGAATAAAAAGTAGGAAGCATTGTTATCCAATATCCCAAAGCTATGGAATTAAATGGAATAATCACCGAATAGGCAAACACCCTCTGCAACAATGACAATTGCTACTAACTCACAACTGCATTTGTTCATTGAATCTGGAGAATGGTTGACAAATTTAAAAGATTGACCTCGAAATACATTACAAGGTTGCTCATTCTAATCTATAAATTGAAGAGACTGAAACACTACACGGTACACAGCAAATTAACTTACAAGCACCCAACAAACCTACCAACCATCACAACCACACGAATTCAATTCAGATGGAATTTTTCTCCTAAGAACCAGTCAAGTGCAATGTCTCTGACTAGCACATTCAATTCCAGTAAGTTAACATTAAACACTCTTGCAATAATGTAGGAGTAATATATTAACTATTTGTGATGAAGTCCAAGTTCAAGAAGTTCAAAGTCAACTTGAAGGAAGCTTGATAGAAATGGAAGGACCTATAACTAGAACAAGGGCTAAAAGGATGCAAGAAGCATTAGAGAAGGAAGTGACATATTTGATTAATACAAAGCTCAACTTGGAAGAAGGCCCAAATGAAAGTCAACTCCTCATTATTGACCTAGAAGAGGCGTGATGCAAACCTAGGATGACCACCTTTGACAAGAAGATCCAAGCCAATTATGGAACAAGAAGAACCAATTTGAAAATTGTAGAAACACTCATTTTTGTTGGTGATGACTTTTCATCTTTGTTTCCAATGTAACTTGAGCTATGGTTATCTGATGGAGGCGTTCTTTGTGGCATTGGAAAGCTAAGAGGATTATCTAAAATTCGTATTTCTAGTGTCAAGACCGAATTCGGCTTCTATGATGGTGAAAACCGGGCTACAAGATTAGGACGACATGCTGGATGAGATTTTTCCTGTATTTTGGGCTTCCTTTGTATTGGGCTTATGTTTTTAGACTCCTTATGCTGAAGTAAGAATTACTTAGGAGAGGATTAGGGTTAGCCGTCACCTCCTTAGAATAAAATTCTATAAATAGGGATGTAATACCTATCTTTTTCGAACCTTTGAATAAAATTAGAGTTTTCCTATTGGAATTCTTGGAGAGTGTTATTCTCTTCTCTTAAGTTCTTGCATAGAACTTGTTTGATTCTTATCAAGGAGTGCTACTCCTTCTGGCGAATCCTCTTTTGGCTTATCAATCTTCCAATTTCTTGGAAGCAATTGTGGCGCCTTCTTTCATCTCTTATCTTTTCCATTTGTTCATTTAATTTTCGTTTTTCCCTTTTTGTCTAGTTTCAATTCGGCACTTTTATTTTAATTTGTCTTAGTGTAATTCTTGTCTTTTGTTTGCCATATTTCTTCCATTTCTTGTTATTTTCATCATCATCATCTCGGGTGACATCTCACCTTTCTCTTTCCCCCTTTCTTCTCATCCATTGGTCATAAACTTCAAGTGATTAAGCTCAAGGAAAGATCCAAACAAACAATGATTCATATTTGGATCATATCAATTTGACATTCTTGTATTGTATTTAGACAAGTTAATGACAAAAAAGACCATCGTGAGACAGTTATAGACACTATTGGTGTGGATGATATCCCTAATGCTTAAGTTCACTACTTTAATAGGCAGTAGCATTTACTCACTCATGATATTTACCTTGCTCATATTATTTTTTCCTAATATAACAATCAGAGGAAGTGTGTGTCAATGTAAAAGTCAATTCAAGGGAGACGACTGAAAAATGTTTGTGCATGCTTGAGATAAATTGAATCGTAACACTCCAAAATTTTCTCATGACATCAGATAATAACCTAAACAAACAGGATTTGCATATACCTTATCTTACCATTCATAACCCAAACATGTATATGGAGGCCTTGAGTAAACGTGTGCAGAGTCTTGAGCAGGACGAAAAATTAACAAACGACTTTTGCATGAAGGTAGATCAAAAATTGAATGAAACACAACAATCTGTCAAGATGATTGAATTGCTGTTGTGCAAATGCCAACAACCACATGGCTTTGGGTTTATGACTAACCTATCAAACAATACAAAACCCCCTGACTCTATGATACAAAACAATACAAGTCTTGCCAAAATCACCAAGGACAGAAGGAAGGGGGGGTGAACACATTTGTCCCTCCCCAAAGTTGCAGTATGTTTGTCTTGGATATATCTGATGATGAAGGTGAAGACCCTAACTTTGTCATGTCCACACCTAATTTTACTTTGGGCTCCAATAAGGATAAGCAATCTCAAGGAAATGCACCAACATCATCAAAGGTGATTAAATCACATAACAACCACCCTATTTAATGTGGGCAATATTTTTTCAACATTGACACTATTTTGTTAATGTGTATTCAAGGGGAGGCAATCAAGACTAAATGCTAAAGCCCTAGCCTCAGGAAAAGAATTGTTTACTAGTCCATGTTCACTATCACCATTGAAAAGGAGAAACACCAATTCCGGTTCTCAGCCAAAGAAAGCAAAGGGAGCAACAATCCCAAACGCATAAAGATTGTTTTCCGTCCAGCACAGGACATGAGTTTAAACTTGGAGGAAGCACAACTTTTTGCTTATGCATTTGCAGAGAATAGGGACTTCAGGTTTAAGCTATTCTCCTAATTATCATTCACTTTGTTGCAATTTTTTAATTAATATATCTAAATGTAGCTACCATTTAACTCTTACCATTTATTGTTTCATCATAGTGAATGTCTCCTCAACATCGACGAGTTAAGGCTTTGGAGGCATGATTTCCTATCGTTTGCCCCAAGGAAAGAGATTGATCATAAGGCACCTAAATAGTTTACTGATCCATATTTCCCACTAATTTCACATGTAGATTTTACAACACTGTATGGTTGTCTTTATTTTTAATCTACCTTTTTTAAATAGGTTATGGCTCTTTTGGCCCAGCACTACACAAAAAATCAGCAATTTTACTCAGAAACTCGTGCGTGGTGTTTGCCACCTAACTTTGATGTAAGTTTTTCATTTATTACGTACTCTGTAGATCATTAAGACATTAGAGGCAATTAAAAAAAACAATACGGTTCCAATTTGTTTTAATTTGTTGATTTCCTAAGGACGATGTGGTATAAGGAAAAGGTGATGAGGAGATGACTCAGATCTATACTAACACATGGATGAAACCGTTAGTGGCCCTTAAGTTTGTAAGTAAAAAAATTCTGTGAATAACATATTCACTATGTCACATAAATTACTCTTACCACTCTCACTTGCAATTAAAGCGTGCAGATATATATTCCAATTAATGATATTGACCACTAGAACATGATGGTGGTCAGCATGGTCCATCAAACTATCTACTACCTTGACACCTTTCCAGCAACATAAAAAATCCCTAAGAGGCACGCTTTCATGCGTAAAGTGGTACATGATTGCAAACTTCACATTTAATTTACAATCAAATTTAATACTACTGAAACTAAAATTGTAATTTCGGTGTAATGGCAGTGTGAAACATTGATTCAAATCATGTCATACGAAAAGTATGCAGCTTCACTTGTATACCCTCCATTTCACTTAGGGTCTTGGGAGATCAAGGAGGTTAGAGGTGTACCCAACTTGGGCAGCAGGTTACTATTACCCTTATATTCAAATTCGTTTGATGTTTTACATGGATTGAATCCTGTTGTAGCTAGATAAATAGTGTTCTACATCACAAGGCAAGGAACAATGGCAGGTCATCATATCTTAGAAGAATATGCTAGTGCTGTGAGTTTAGCTCTTGTAGTGTCACTGTAGTAACTTGGACCTGTTAAATGTATTTGCATTCTAATGTCTCTGTGTATGGATAAAGGAACATGTTTGATGAACTGTATATATTGTAGTCAAACGAAACCGGTGCTCAAAACTGATTAATGAATTAAAATAAAAAAAGTAAGTTTTTATGTAGAAGTGTATTTAATATATTGATAAGTGTTACGCATCATAGCCGAATCCACCATAGGCTCAATCCCCAATGGCGAGACCCATCCAGAAAGTCATTGTTGGGTTTGGATCGAACTCGACCCGCAATGGGGCAAAGTGGGACACGCAGGCCCTCACCTAAGCCATATGTGCGACCAACAGAAGACGCAGCGTGTCAGATGACACACTTGATGCTCGTCTCGCATGCGCTAGGCGTCTCCGGCTACTCCTGCACGCCTGCTCCTACGACTGACAGTTCCTACCACCCGGAGTACGATCCGGCACAGCAGGAATCACACCCCTATTGTTTGTGTACTACGATCTGCTGCAATCTGAGCTTGTTGGAGAAATCCCAAAAGCCCTCCAACTTAACAAATGAATCCCCCTCTATAAATAACAGGGAGTATCCTTCTACCCTAATGACTTATACAACACACTCACGTATTCTCTCTAAAACTTATGTCCCCTTTGTTAACTTAATCATCAGAGTGTCTTTGCATGTACCTTTGTCGTGTCTTGGAGCATCTGACCATAGGGATAACGACGTCCGACCACCACATTATTTGTGTCAATATCATTTTATGCATATCTCACACTATTCTCAAAATCATCACTAGGCTCATCTCTTCTTGTCTCACCATGCTTTGTCCAACATGTATAACTTTAATCAATTTCATTACACACTAAATGATCTTACAACTCATCTGTACTAATTCCCCTTGAATAACAACAACCTAAACAAGGGCATGTGATTCTACTAGGGTTTTTTGCATGCTCAACTACAAAACTAATAAATTATTTCTCTCCGACCTCACATTTCTTCAACAAACGATTTGCAGACATCCATTTCTGATTCATACTTTCCTGATTTACCAAAATAGTTATTAACAATAGTTACTATACAGTATGGGCATTGTATCCTATCCAACATTGTCAAATTCGCATTATATACAAATCGTTCTTAAACAGAAAAGTAGGATAAATGCATGTCTGAAGATAGAGAATGATAAAAAAGAGAAATACCTAAAAGCCTAACACCAGAATGCTATCAAGATCCAAAGAGCGTGCAACCAGTTGTCTGTTTAAGAGATTTTCAACATAAAAATAAAAAACATGTCTAACACTTATAAACTAAAGGATGAAAGTAAGAAATATTTGGAAATGAGTTTCTTTCACGCTCTGGTGTTGTTGAGCGTCTGACACAAAGCGCCTTCACATTTTCAAAGAGTTAAAACCCTAATAGAGTGAATGAGTGAGTGAGTGAGTGAGAGAGGGGCGTAAGAAACACCTGATAGACACTACAAGAAAAATTGGCTTTAGAGATCGAAAAATTGATCACTAAAGTGAGCAAATCGGTCACTAAATGATTTAGTGAACGAATTAGAAGCCAAATTTTTTCAGAGACCGATTTAGAGATTGATTTTAGATACTAATTTAGTAACTACTTTTAGACTGATTCTAGATATTGATTTGGTGATTGATTTTAAACACCGATTTAATGATCGAATTTAGTAACGAATTTTAGTGACTAGTTTATTGAAAGATTTAATAACCAATTTAGTGTCTAATTTTAGCATTGTTGCAAAACCGTTTGAAATAAAACCGGTAACAAACCTGAAAAACCAACTGTCTGAAAGCTTTAAACCGGTCACAGAACGGTTTACCCAAAAATGAGGGAGCTGATTGGTTTTACAGCTAAAGCACAATGCTTTGCTTCATAAAAATGTCTATGTGGGACTCATAAGTCATGTCACTTCCACTCTTACAACTTACGTTAGATCTGAAGCTGTTTTCGCAACATCATAGAAAATAGGCAGAACACGTTGTGCCGATGCATTCATACAATCGACGATCTATGTGAGTTCTCTTAAGCACCAGGTGGAGGAAGCCTCATTAATTCTTGGAGAAGACAACGATGCAAACAAGTGATCCTTGAATTCCAGAATCCATGGTAGCATCGCTACTGTTTGCTTCCCGAAGAAACGAGGGCTACCTCCTATGCCCCTCTCTGAATCTGTCCGTACTTGGTTTCACGAGTTCAGTAATTGTGCTATTCTTCAAATAAATAAATATAACCAATGAAAAGTGAGGAAAAACATATTTAACCAAGACGCTGAATTATGAATGATGAATATGAAAGTGGTGGGTATACTAAGAAGACCAATTTTGGCTCTTGTAAAAAAAAAAAGATCAATTATGCAAACTTCGTATGCATCATATATTAGGACAAGTGTTTCCTGTAACACTTCAACAAGAGGACAAGTGGAATCCATGCTATTCTTTTATTTCTTGTAACAGCGAGGCTTATTGATTAGAATTTGGAACTATTCTTTGATTTAAATTTGAATTCATTGAGTTAGGCCAGTTTGTTTTAGATTCTGTAAAGGTAAAATCACGTTTGAAAATTACGTTGGGAGAAAGCTCCTCTCACATAGCTTCCAAAATAATTGTCTCTGAAAGCGTTATTTTTATGTTTGCGTTGAAAATAATCTAAACCAAACAGACCCTTAATGCTATAGACTTGTTGTACGATTATTCCTATTGTGTTTGTAACCTATTATTTGTGACCGTCAATATTTTTTTTTTTGTAACCATAAGATTGGTACGAAGAATTCACCACCGTTAGCAGTAACTAATCTCTGTCGGACGACCGGCACACAAGGTGGGTTCTCCCCTCCCAACCAGGTTTTCTTCATACACAAGAGTCAGGATTCGAATATCTGACCACTTATTTAAGGTGCCCGAATCCCTTACCACTCGGACCAATCACATGTTAGTATGATTGTCATTGTTTACTTAGCCTTTGAAATTATTGGTGAATTAGTGTTTTGATATGGGTATTATTAAGTCTATATCATCACATTAGTATGTTAGTTAATTTTTTATTATTAATTGACCCTATTATATAAAAACAAAAACATGTATTTAATTACAACTGGTTCGATCACGGTCAGTGAACCATGAATCAGTGCCTTCACAGTTCAATGACCGATCCGATTCTTAAAACATTGGATTTTAGTCACCGATTCTAACGATTTTTAATTAAATCAGTTACTAATTCGATCGCTATTTCGTGCTCTGATAAAAAAAAAAGAATAATTAAAATATATTAAATATTTTTTTACCTGATAGAAATATATATATATATATATATATATATATATATATATATATATATATATATATATATATATCAAATACATTCTGAATAACAAAACATATCAATATATTAAAAATGTCACTGTGCATAATATTTGATCGATAGAATTAAAATTTTAAACTAAGCCCTAAATAATCCGTCTTTATTTCAGTCATTAATTCTCAAATTCTTATTTTTAATTAAATATAAATTAATTATTTACCAATTTAGCAATCGATATTTCGGTCTCTAATTTTAATCAAATAATCGATCTCTATTTCGGTCACTAATTCTCAACTTTTTATTTTTATTTTAATGTGAATTAAATTATTTAGCAATTTAGCGACCGATATTTCGGTCTCTAATTTTATGCAAAAAATCGGTCTCTATTTCAGTCACTAATTCCCAACTTCTTATTTTAATTAAATGTAAATAAATTATGGGTTAAATATGTTTTTAATCCCTAAAAATGAGTAGATTTTGCTTTTGATCCTTATAAAAAAAATTCCTTGGTTTTCATACCTCTAAAATATGAAATTACTAATTTTGGTCCCTATAAAATGAACAAATTTTAGTTTTGATCCTGTAAATTGTTTTTCTTTGATTTTCATCCCACCAAAATTTAATATCCCTGTTTTTAGTCCCTAACATTCATTTTAGGGTAGATAAATATATTTCATTTTAGGGTTCAAGAAAATTTTAAGGGAATCATATAACATGACACCACAGAGGTCATTGAGTGTCATTTGGGATGATCATATGACCTTCTGCTATACACATAAGTAGTTAATGGATGTCACATGACAATAAGGACCAAAAATAGTGATTTTAGAGGGACAAAAACCAAGGACAAATTTTTACAGGGACCAAAACCAAAATTCGCTCATTTTACGGGGACAAAAAACATATTTAACCCATTAATTATTTACCAATTTAGTGACCGATATTTTAATATCTAATTTTAATAAAATATTCGGTCTCTATTTCGGTCACTAATTCCAAACTTCTTATTTTTAATTTAATGTAATCGGTTTCTATTTCGGTCTCTAAAATATATCGTGACCAATTTCGAGACCAATTAAATTTTTGTCAATAAATCTATGAATTTGGTCTCTAAATCGGTCTTTATAGTGACCGAATAATTTCGGTCTCTAAATCGGTCACTAAAGAGTGGATTTCTTGTAGTGAGAGATGAATATATGAAATACTTGACATCTGACAGTGACCACAAACTCTAAACTAAAGGATGAAAGTAAGAGAAATACTTGGACATGAGTTCCTTCCACGCTCTCGTGGCGCTAAGCACATTTAAAAAGTTAGAACACCTGATACAGAGAGAATGAAAGAGGGACGTAAGAACATAAGTTCCTTCGTGGGAGAGGTTTTTGCTATGAGTTGTTATTTTTGCGGTGAATAAGAGCTACCAAAACAAAAGTCTATTAAATAATATCTTTCATAGCGCTTCTTAAATGAAATGCTATTGAAACCTTAGAGCTGTCTATCTCTCTCTCAACCTTCGCTTTACCCCTCTCTTCCTTCTTCCTCATCCACCGGATGGGGGTGCTTTTGGGTCTTTTTTTGGCCTGGAATCACCCTTCAACATCATTTTTCTCTCATTTTATCTAAATAAGTGGTTTTTCCACACAGATCTGGTTTCTTTTTCGTGTTTTTCCGTGATTTCGTTATCTGAGTGCGGCGTTGTTTTATTCGTCGTCTTGGTGCGGCATTGTTTGGTTTTCCATCTTGTTGCGGTGTTCGTTTGGTTCAGATTGGCAGATTAGCTTCGGTCTATTATAGATTCAATTAAGACTTGAGCTTCAACGCTATAGATCCGGAGACATGGGTATTCCGGTCACTTTGATTTTGTTACATTTGTAGACATTTTGCCATTTTATTCTATTAACGTGGGTGCTGTGAGTTTGTTCGCAGATTCATCATTTTCGGTTTTTAACGATGTTGAATTTGTATTGTTTTAGATATATTTTTACCAATTTGAATGAATGAATGAATATCTTTGTGAGTCAAAAAAAAAAAAATGAAACACTATTATATATTCAAATTTTAGCTAAATCACATTGCTCTTGAAACACTAGCAAAAGTTGAAGCTCTGTCATGTAGAAAGGAGGTACCTTGAATTTCATTAAAATTGCCTATAACCAGCCAGGGAATGTTACAAGTGAGGGAAAATGCTTGCAAATGATTTCATAGATTAATTCTATGCATTTGTATAAGGCTAGCCGATAATCTTCTAGATTATGTGATTTATGTGCGTTTATTGAGTCGATTTTTGCTCCTATTTGTGCTAATTGATCAAGTTTGTCCCTAAGTTTAGTTAGTTGAGTTTTTAATAATGTTTTACATATTTTAGTTTAATTTTATATTTTTAGAGTTAATCTAATAATATTTTTACTTGTTTATGTTTGTAGGAAATAATAAAGATTTGCATTAATTTGAACATTTGGCTCATAAAAAGATTGAAATGACAGCCCATGCAAATGGGAATCCAATCCCATTTTGAATTGGATTAGGAAAAGAACCACGTGCCATTTGCTGGGGGAAGCTACTGGAATGGTGGCAAAAAAGAAGAAGATAGAAGTCCACGTAAAAAGGAAGTAAAGAGGCTGCCAGGAAAAGGGAAATAAAAGGAGTGGGGGCGTACAGAGGGTAGAGGCGCATGGAGCAGCTGGCTGGAGAACAATGAGAGCTGATGCTCTTGATACTTTGCACTCTGTTCCTTAATCTCGTGGAGTTTTTATTTCTCTTTCTCTCTTTTTTATTTTATTATAGGATTTAACATGTCCAGCTAAATTCATTTTTAGTTAGGGTTTGGGTGTAATCATTTTATAATGATATTTTAATTGACTTTTTGAATATCTTATGAATAGTTGATATTATTGATGTGATATTTACTTTGCTTAATGACATTTGAATGCTTAACTATCATTCTTGTGTTTTGAGGGTTCATGTATATGTTAGGAATGATGATATGTGGACTTGCCTCTCGTAATTATTATTATTTATATAATCTTTTTTGATAATACAATAATATAAAAAAAAAATCATATGTCATTTAGAAATTATAGCAATAATCTAGATATAAATTTGGTAGCTCATGATAATTATTACGTTGACAATAGATTAACTTTCAAATGAAATTATAAACTTAAAATACTCAAGAAAAAGCTATCACAAAGAAATTTATCACCTAAATTAACAACAAATAAGACTTATTAATAGTATAAATGATTTTCTTTTGGCTTAAGGCAGCTACCTAAGTGACCTGGATAAAGCCAAGGCCATGATACTATGCAGAGATAACGGTGTCAGGATGTAGAATGTGTACCTAAGTTCATGTGGGTGGATAGATATACCTAATCTAGCTAGAGACGACAAACTTTGAAGTGGACAGATAAAAGCCATTCTTGTACTATATCTTAGCATTAACTGTGAATTTAACCAAAAATTCAGCAGCTTACTACTCACAAATCACATCTACCATACACAAGCGCCGCCTGTGGGTCCCACCAAAATGACACCACATTAATTATTCTTGCCCCTGATTCTTTTCAATTTTTGGTATAAACTACTGTTGCAACTTCTTTCAAACAAGAATTTGTAATCTGGTTGCTCCTCTGCAGAAAATTGTTTAGAACTAATTAATCACCTGCTGTTTGATCTGGATGTACCCAAATTAGTCTAAATGCCATGGGAGGTATTACTGTGACATGGGATAAATTGGAGGTCAGTGTTCCAAATGGAAAACGAATTCTGAAGGGTCTTACAGGTTATGCCCAGCCAGGGAAGCTTTTGGCTATAATGGGTCCTTCAGGCTGTGGCAAATCCACACTTCTTGATTCTTTAGCAGGTGATTAGTACCAGTGTCGTCTACAATTTATATATACTTGGGATGTTTCTATTGCACATGCATGTGACTATGTATGTGCCTCAAAGCATGAATTAATTATTGAGCGATTTCCTTTATGTTTTAGAATCATTAACTTTTCAATGAAGTTGAAGCATGAAGTAGCATGATAGGTTTTCAAAAAAATTATATAAACTCTGAATGGGAGTTGCTAGTTAAAACACCACTTCAGTTATGTTTGGACATTAACGAAATTACTCTAGAAACAGTTTCTGAATTAGAGAAAAAGAAAGTATTATTTGTATCCAAAGTTTTACTTGCTAGTATCTATTACACTTTTTACTGATATATAGTAAAATACTTTAGTATAATTTCAATCAAAATACTTTAGTATAATTAGGAGTAAGTTTCTTTTGTTTGCTGTGATTGGAAGCTGACTATATAACAACTATCACATCATTCAAACAATATGTTGCAGGAAGGTTGAGCTCAAACATGAAGCAAACAGGGAAGATTCTGATCAATGGCCACAAACAAGCACTGGCTTATGGAACATCTGTAAGAAAAAATTTCCAAAAGCTATACATGTCCTAAAATAAAAGTAGCACAGAAGAGAAAAACAACTTTTTAGAAAGGATTTTTATTAACCTCCCTCCCATGCCATGTGAAATCAGGGCTATGTAACACAAGATAATGCTATGCTGTCAACTTTAACAGCTGGTGAAACTTTATACTACTCAGCTCAGCTCCAATTTCCAGATTCCATGTCCATAGCAGAAAAGAAGGAACGAGCAGATATCACACTCGGAGAAATGGGTCTCCAAGATGCAATTAACACAAGGGTTGGAGGGTGGGGCTGTAAAGGCCTCAGTGGAGGACAAAAGAGGAGACTTAGCATTTGCATTGAGATTCTAACACGCCCCAAACTTCTCTTCCTTGATGAACCAACTAGTGGGCTTGATAGTGCAGCTTCCTATTATGTTATGAAAGGAATTGCACGTCTAAATATAAGGGATGGCATTCAAAGGACTATTGTTGCATCCATCCATCAACCTAGTAGTGAAGTTTTTGAACTCTTTCATGACCTTTGTCTTCTGTCTTCTGGTGAAACAGTATATTTTGGTCCTGCTTCTAGTGCTAATCAGGTTGGGAACTAAAATCCTTATAAAGAAATAAATATTGATGTGAAGTTTGGCAGATAAGTCATACTTTTGATTCGATGCAGTTTTTTGCTTCAAATGGTTTTCCTTGTCCAACGCCCTACAATCCTTCTGATCATTACTTAAGGATCATAAACAAAGATTTCGACCAGGTATGCAAACTTTCTAAGGCTTTGTTTAGTTTAGTTTGTTTCTAATTTTCTGTTTTTATTTTTTATTTTTATAAATAATTACAACATTAATATTTATGAAATTATCATATTGTTTTTATTTTATTTTTTATTTTCAAAAATTTGTACAGGAAACACTGAAAATAACTTATTATTTATTTTCATTGTTTTCTATACAAATCTTTAGAAACAAAAAAACAAAAATGAACATAATGTGACAATTTTATAATTATTTAAGTTGTAATTATATTTGAAATTGAAAAATAAAAACAGAAAACTAAAAATAAATCAAACCGACCCTAAGATCGGCTGATATTTATTTTGAATCCTTGGGCACATGCACATTAGTGGCATTATATACTTCTAACCTTCTAGAAAAGAGAGAGTAGTTGAAAATTTGAAACGTAAGGAATTATTTGGTTTCTCCTATTTTCATTTTTGTCAAATGAGATAGAAAACATGTTTGGTTAGTTTTTTTTTTTAAAACATTTTCTTTAAAAGTATTTTTAAAATATGGTCCAAAAATAAAAACAAAAAAAAGATATTTTCACCATTTTCGATGAAAATTTGAAAAATAAAAACTGAAAAAATTGATAACATGATAACACTTGTTATTGGAAATGGTTAAACTAAACGTATTTTATATTTTCAATATTTTCAAAATCTGGAAATAGAAATGGCAATATTAAAACTAATATGTTTTTAGATTTTTTTTAAAATTTAAAAATAAAAACAATTTTCAAAAAATGAAAATAGAAAATAAAAAAGAAAATATGAAAATGCAAAACAAATAGGTACTATTTGATTCATCTTTTTGTCTTCAGGATGCTGAAGAAGGCTTTGGAAAGGGAGTAAGTACAGAAGAAGCAATTGGTATCCTTGTAAAGTCATATAAATCGTCTGAAATAAGAAATCAAGTTCACTATGAAGTGGCAAAAATATCTGAATTTGTAAGTTTCATTTTACATTCCTTCCATCAAGCAGGCCGGCCCAAGGGTAAAACAAGTGAAGCCCTTGCTTTAGGCCTCTCAAAATAAAACAATTTTTTCTTTAAAAAAAAGGCCCACTTTGTATTTTTTTTATATTAGCCGTTTGATATGTGTAATATATCAACTAACATAAGTTAGCCCATTTGGTATAAAAACTTATCATTAGGTTGAAGGTCCAGGGATCAACTCCTCATTGTGCACAAAATAATTAATTTTGTATGAAAAAATTATTGGGTTAATTTTTTAAAAAGGCCTCACCATAAAGTTTGCTTTAGGCCTCAATAGGTGTTGGGCCGGCCCTGCCATCAAGATTACATAGAATAATTCCAAACCCAATGACCTTTCATCTACAGTATGTATAAAAAAACTATTTTGCATGAGTTTAGGATTCTGGTGCAGTAGGGAAGAAGAGAATTCACGCTGCATTCCTCACTCAGTGCCTCGTTCTTATAAAAAGATCTTCCCTGCAAATGTTTCGCGACATAAGCAATTATTGGTTACGTCTGGTTGTCTTTATAGCAATAGCTATAAGCATGGGCTCTATCTTCTATCACATTGGCTCAACTAAGGGATCTATTCAGGTAAAATATGAAATGCATTTTCTATATATATAATTTAGTTTTGATATATATAGTGAGAATTTAAAGTTTTTTATTCTTTGAATCAATCACATATCATCGTATACATGACTTTCAAGATGAATAAGACAAGAGTCAAACATTTTTCATTAATTTGATAATTTATGGATGATAGCCAATGTAATAAACATTAAACTGAAAGAACATACCAATCAAATTTATATATGAGAAGGGATTGATTTATATTAGTGTAAATCATTTTTTACTTACACTCATCATTAACCGTTGATCTATTTATCATCCAACGGTGATTATAATTTTAACTTCTTAGTAATAATTTTGCAACGTTAGATGAAAATATGAAAAATGACTAAAGATGAGTGTAATTAAGAAATGATTTGCGCTGATATAAATAAATGTTTCCCTTATTAAACATTAATGAGCGTCTTTCCAGTAGTCAAAATGACTTATCCAAAATAAGAGGAATTTCAGCATATTCACCCGTATCAAACACCATAAATTCAGCCGAAAAGAAGAAATTGTCCAGAGATCTTCTACCACACCACACATGGAAATTTAATATAAGATATGAGTATGCCAAGTTGAAAAGACATCATTAATGTGGACGTAATCCCTCCTCATTTATAATATCTAAGGATAACTTAGTAAAATACTAATACATTTAATAAAGAATTTTTTTTTGATTTTTATCTTAATGAAGAGAGAAATGTTACATGAAGAAAAAGAATATAAAATTATTGAACAATTTTTAAATAAAAAACAATACATTTATTACTTTTATAAAATTTTTAAATAATGGAGTTAACATTTTAATAGAATTCATATGTTAATATTTAATTAATATATTTCTTATGTTTGTTTAAAATATTTATATTAAATTTTATATGTGAATATTTATTTAAAATTCATACGTAAAATTTTTATTTTTATTTTAAATATTTATTTTTTAAACGTTATATAGTATATATTTTAGTCTTTCATTTTATTTAATGAATAAATTTATAAATATTAAATATTATTTTATGATTTTAATATAACAATATTGATTACAATTTAAATAATATTAATCATATCACATTATTCCTTTCATAGCACGTATATTTATGTATGAATGGTTTCAATATTTGTTAACTTAACCATTTAGTAATTTTATTAAAATAATAAATTTATTTCTTTTATATTAAAAATTAAAATCAATTTAATTAATGATCTTATATTATCTTTCTTCATGAAATGGAGGATCTTTCCCTTCATTATAGTAAGAGACAATTAGTCTATTTTTTTTTATTAAAAGTATTAATATTTTACTAACATGTCCTTAAAGTTATTTTAAATAGAAATAATACAGATATTTTTGTCCAAAAGTAAAAAAATGTATATTTCACTACAATAAATTTGTCTTTTAATGACTGACAAAATCAGTCACTATATGTTTAAAATCTGTTGGTACATGTAAAATTTAAATTCACCTACGACTGGTCCAACCATCTATTATGAGCGACGAATATCAACGGAAAATGATTATCACTATAAGTTTTATTTACAATCCACATATATTTACCTACAGTTGTATTTATCTGTCAATAGGCTTTATCTACGATCCACCTATAGTTTGACTGACACTACTATCTATAGCTATAATTTTAATGATTGTAACTAAAAGTGTCCGTAGGTATATGATAAATTTCTTGTAACGTTTTGACAGCATATTCATTTTAAAAATTACTCTTGAAATAATTTTAAAAAAATTATTTCAAATTCTCACTCTTTATTTTATTGTAATCCAATAAAAAATAAATACCTTCTTTAATGAATCGGTAATACTTATTGGTGCGAAAGAAATTTGTACATACGCTGACGAACAGTTAACCATTGTCGTTTTGATTTTTGTTTACCCTTGTTTGGCTTTTCAAACTTTTGTTGTTAGGATCGAATGGTTATTATTTTTGCATCTCATTCATCAATTTTGCATTCGTGACATATAGCATCACTTTTAATGAATTAATATAAACCATTTGATTATAATAAAATGATGGATAAAGATCTGGAATAATTTTTTTAAAGTTACTATTGGATAATCAAAAAGAGAATTTTTTTTACTATTTATATAAGATTAAATAATCAAATTAAACTCACTATTCTCAATTCTTAGTTCTTACGATAAAACATTTCTCTCATTATATTTCTATAAAGCTGTAAAAATTATGGCTTCTAATGTACACAGTTGGAAGGTAACACGATATCCTCATGCATGCTTCAGGGTAGAGGATCGCTGCTTACTTTCTTTATTTCAGTTCTGACTTTCATGACACTTGTGGGTGGATTCTCTCCATTAATAGAGGAAATGAAGGTAAAACTGCTGCATTTTATAATAAAATGTTTATTTTCACCCCTACCATTCGATATCTGACGTGAGAGTGATTAGTACTTATATTATATGCTTAAAAAAAAGGTACTTATATTATATTAGAGTGAATATATTAAATATAAATATTTAGGTGTTTTTTACCAAAAAATAAAAATAAAAATATCTGGTAATATATATATATATATATATATATATATATATATATATATATATATATAATTAACAAAAAATATTAAATCAAAATAAAATTTTCGTTCACGACCAAATGAGTTTGAACATTGTACTTGATACGGTATATATATCTTTTTAATTCTCACTTGTTTTTTATTTTCTTTATATATAAACATTTCAAAAATAAATCGAAAAAGCAAAAAAAACAACATATGTTCTCATTTTGATCTTCAAGAAACGATTTCCTTGATACATAAGAGGAAAATAAAATAAAAAGGAAATTTTTTTTTAAGTGGACAAAAATGTAAAGTGAAAAAGTAAGGATGGATAAATAGTTAAAGTGAAACACTTCAATTACTCATGGGTAAATTAAACTAGGGATGACAAAAAAATCCAATCGTCCACCGTTCATCCAAATGAAAATCCATCCAATTCATCCGTTGTAAAAAAAAAAGTAACAATGGACCGGATGAATTTGATTATTTTATTTTATGGATGGTTGTGATCCATCCACCATTATTCTAAAATCTATTGGACCACTTTATAAAACAAAAAAATAATTCATTGGATAAAAATGAAAAAAAATAAATAAATGATAAAAAATAAAGCATAACAGTATATGTTTTGGTGTTTTGCTATCAGGATTTCCATTCCTTGTGCAGGTGGATTTGTGATAAATTGTTAATTAAAAAAATAGGCAAAAAATTATTTTGGAAATTTTTTTGTGTGGATGGATGAGAGATATTATTTAAAAATAGTCATAAAAATTATTTAATTTTTTAAAATATTTTTCATGGATGGATTGGATATCCATCCCTAAAAAAATTGTTAATAGATGGATTGGATGGATTTTTTTAAATGGATCATGAATGAATTAGATTTTTAAAAAAAAAATATAATAAATCATAATGGATTAATGAATTGTCTTTAATTCATCCATTATAATCCGAATAAAAATTTATCTAACTATTTGTCACCCCAACTTAAAACCAACTCCCACTTAACAATTTGGTTTGGTAATTAGAATTAGAATTTTGTAACAAATGACTGGGAAGTCTGTAGACTCAAGGGGCTAAAGGTAATTTGATCAACGATAATATTACCTTCATTTTTAATTGAACGTTTTCTTTTATCGTGTCAGGTATTTGAACGAGAGAGATTGAATGGGCACTATGGTGTTACTGCTTTTCTCATTGGCAACATATTTTCTGCTGTTCCATATATGCTAATGATATCTCTGATTCCTGGAGGAATAATTTATTACCTTTCTGGACTACACAAAGGTGTAGAACACTTTTTATACCTTACTTCTGTGCTATTTGCCATTGTGATGTGGGTTGAGAGCCTTATGATGGTTGTGGGGAGTATGTTTCCCAATTTTGTGATGGGCATTATCATTGCTGGTGGAGTTGAAGGACTCAATATTTTAACAGGTGGATTCTATAGACTGCCAAATGATCTTCCCAAACCATTATGGAAATACCCTTTGTACCATGTTTCCTTCCTTACATATTCTTTCCAAGGATCCTTCAAGAATGAATTTGATGGCTTAACATTTGCTATGGATCATGAAGATGGAAGTGCCGAAACCATCAGCGGTAGGGAAATACTGATTCAAACATGGCAAGTAGAAATGGGTCATTCTAAGTGGGTTGATCTTGCTATCATGTTTGGAATGATTATTCTATATCGACTTCTGTTCTTAGCCATCACTAAGAGCAAGGAGAAGTTGAAGCCTGTTGTTGCATTTCATCAGTGATCCCCAAACATAGGTTTTCCCTATATTGCCCATATCATCAATGAACACTTAATGCCGTTCTACATATAGATTCATCGAAATCAAATAAATAAATAGTTACATATGCAAGGCCACAGAATAATGGCATCTCATCATATCTTAGAACATACTTGTGTAATGGACTTGGTTGATGCATTTGAATTGTACATGTATACTCATAATGTGTATAAAGGACCATGTTCCATGAAGCGAACAAAAATCTGTTATCCCAAAAAATAGTGTCTTGATGTCGCTCACTAATCAAATATTAAAAATGAACATAAATGTTAATGAGTAATGATTTTATTCTTAGGTGTCAAATTATTATTTGTGGGGGACAAAGAATGTGACAGGAAATTGGGACAGAAGATCTCCAACCCCGTGAAACATGTTTTATTATGTAACTATTGTGACATGTGAGAGATAGGGAGAAATTCAGAAGTGTCAAATTCTGACTGATGAGGACTGGAATAGAGGAAGACAAAACCCAATATACTTCGGAGAGAACTTAGATGTATTTAACTAGGTGTTTATAGTGTTGTTTGTCAATGAAAATAAGATGTGTAACGACTGTTTGTTACGTATGCTATATTTTCGTTGATGAGTTTTTACACATATTTTTCACTCATTGAAAAACAGCAAAACAATCACTTATAGAATTGTACTTAAGTTTTGTCCATATCCTTTTTATGCGGTACAATGAAACAAGACCGAAGTTAGGGGTGATGGAGGAAGAAGAAATATAGGGACCAGAAGTGTATCTGACTTTTTGTCAGGGACCATTTTGGGTCTTTAGTCTTATTTTTGTTTTACATATTCTATATTGGACGGATCAAGTCAGCACACTAACGGACACATCAACTACTTAACGGTACACGCCAGCACACTAACGGACATCTGGGGGTTAAACTAACGGAGGAACTAATGTGTCCTTATTTTATCATTCTCTGAAACTAAATGGTAACTTCTTTTTTCTTAGGGACGAAAAATATACCCTATATTTTTGTTAGAGACTATTTTGGGCTTTTACTCTGTTTAATATGTAGTAAATAGTGTTATTACTTACTTTTCAAGGTAATACATATTCACACAAATATGGATTGTTTGAATATAATTTATTAAATTAAATTACAGAAAAACGAGAATTTTCTTTAATATTTTTGTTTCCCAAAATTACAGATTAGAATTTGCTAGAGGACCCAGTTAAAAACCACTGCAAGCAGATCATTCCAGCGGCCTGAAAATGAAAGTGTTACGGGGATCTGCCGCCAGGTTTCTTACTGGAGTTAGTTAGGATCCAAAAGTTGTCAGGGTGACTTTTGTTGGAAAAATATGAAAATATTAGCATAGAATTAATAAAACAACAATAAATTATAGGCAACAATTAGATAAGCAATAAAATAATATAAAACAGTAATGGTAAACTTATCGATTTTAGCTAAGACGTGTAAAAATACTGGATTTAAGAGTATTTCGTCACCACAGGTAAATTACCCGATGCAGTTGGTTTCATAGCTAATAATCCTCAGGATACAACAGTCATTTCTTGCTAGCACTACATGTGAAATAGCAAGGGCACATGAACAACTTTTTGGATGCTCAAGGGAACAAAAAAGCCCAAATAATTTCAAAGGTTAATTTTTTCCAGAAATTCGATTTGATTTGCAGCTCTGTCCCTGCGTGATGAATTAGCATGAAATATTGTTGAAGCCTTCAAAAAGTTCAAAACTTGAATAAAATTCAATGTGTTGCATTGTTGTCGTAGGGATGGCATTAAAAGGAAGTAAGGGAAGTAGTATGAATCCCTATTCACTCGGTGGAACTTTCATATTATATTAAAGGGAAGAAGAAAGGAGAGAAAAAAAAAAGAGAGAGAGAGAAAGAAAAGTAATAGATAAGTTTACTAGAAGGTAGGAGAAAAAGTGGCAACCAACTTAGGTAGTGAGCCTTGAGACTCGGTCAAAGAATAGTCATTTGTATATTTGGCTTTTAAAAATAAATAATCACAAAATAAAATATAACAATCCCCCACAATTTATTTTAAAGCCAAAACGAAAAAAGGTGTTCCCAAGAGATTGAGAAATCAATGCATAAGCACTAGTGTCTTTTGGACTATGAACTAACACATAGAGCAAATGAGTTATGACCCACTAGAATGTCGGTGAGATTAGAACCTCTATGAACCTCATTCCGTTTGTGAATCAGTGAACTCCTCACTCACACTGATCTCTAGTCCAAAGTTGTTCAACGCGATGTGGTGCTTTTTGGCCTTGCACCGTTACCTAGATTTCATGATTGGCTCTAGAAAGTTTGCCCAAGCTTTCATAGAGGCGGTCCCACCTCAACATTCATATAGGTGAATCTATCAAATGTACACCACAGTCAAGTACACCACTCATTCATGATCTATAGATTCATTAAGAGTATATACTCAACCTTCAACGCTGTAGTATTACACTATCCTACACCATAGGGATGAGCCATCATAAATAATGGATAGCGTCTCATCAAATTGACAAGTGACTTGTCCTTACCCATATGAACATAGACATGTGAATTTTCACAAACTATGTGGGGTTACCATCACTCTCAATTTTTGAATTAGCATAATTAAGCCTCATCCCCCTCGATGTATTACTCACTAGCTTTTTGCTTAGTGATTTTTTTAAAGGATCCTCCAGATTCATTTCTGGCCTCACATATTTAGGGATGTAACCCATTATTCAGTAGCTATTTTACACAATTGTGACATATATGCACATATATCTCTATTTTTCATTATAAACTTTATTATTTTCTCACGCTATTGCCACTTGGCAATCATAGTGTACTAATAAGGAAGACACAATTTCCTTCCATCAAATAAAATTGGCTAAGAGATTTCTTCGTCAACCAATCTCACATCTTGCCAAGTCAAGAGTAATAAACTCGGCCTCCATATTAGATCGGGCTATACAGGTCTGTTTGATCGACTTCCAAACGACAACATCCCCACAAAAGGTAAAAATAAATCCACTTCTAGATTTACTCTCTTATAGATCAAATCCAATTAACATCATTGTATCATTCTAATATACAATGGATAATCCATTAAATACAATACCATAATTCATGGTATCTCTCAAGTATATCATGCACGAGTCTAGCAAGTGCCACAAAATAAATTAAATTTTTTTTTCTCAATGAACTTTCAACATTATAGGTATACTCATATAAGGTAACAAAGTCACCTCTAAACTTCTTTAACTAAGTGTTAGAATCATAAGGGATATTCAATGGTTTAACTCCAAATTATCTAAACTTCTTAAGAAGTTTCTCAATAATCTTGTGATAGCATTATACTATCACACTTCCTTATGATTTGAACACCTAAAAGTATGCTTGTTTCTCTCATCCCTTTCACATCCAATTTTCATAACTTCAACAACAACATCTTGAATCAAAATTATTCTGAAAGAGTAACAAGTTATAATACTTCACAATAATATAATACTTCTCAAATCATTGACATAGTCAAAATAAATTCAAAAAAATATATATAATATATCCAAAAGAAAGAAGTGGAAAGGGGATGTAATTATACACACTACGTAATAATATAAGCAAAAAAACAAAATTGCTCCGCCTCAAAGAAATTCATATTTTTTGTGATTTCTTCAACCTCTAAATAATTTTAATAATAAGAGAATACTATCCAGTTTTGATCCATCATCGATGGTTGACATTGTATATGAATGACAAAACAAACAAGAAACGTAACTAAAACTACTCGAACACATTGAGTCACATATTTTAACATTCACTTGCAAAAGCTCATAAAACTGTTTTTAGATAAAGTTACAACAAACGTCAAAGAAATGGGTACCACACGATAAGTAATCACCATGTTTTTTTCTAAAACATACTCCAGTATTGAAGATTCAAAGAAGCCTCCAAATATCTAAACTCAGCGACATAAACTTGATTTTTTTTTTTTTTTTTTTTGAAATGTTTAACACAAACAAGCCATTGCTATAACACCCTTTACTCATAAAACTCCCACATTTTAAGAGTACAACTTTATTAGATTCAAAGATAACTTTGACACCCTCTTTGCTCAACATAGACACAAACACCAAATTATAGCTCATATCAGGCACATGAAGAACATCATTTAATGAGAGAATTTTCCCGGAGGTAAGATTTAAATTCACCGTCCCTTTATTAAGAACAACAATTGTTCTTGAATCGCTTAAATTCACATGCTCCTCTCCTTCCCCTATAGCTTTATAGGAGGTAAACACATTTTTATTTGAACATGTATGTGCGGTAGCCCCAGAGTCTACCACCTATGATTTATCCTCCGTCACAAATATAGTCTCAAAAACAACACTCACAATTACATCATCCGTCTCAACTAAATCAAATTTAGGAGCTACAGGTTGGTTGTTTCCTTTTCTGTATCTACATTGAGCACTATGGTGTTCAGGTTTTGTTTTGAAAATACCGCAAGGGCATTTCATCAAGGTAATATCTATAGTCTTGTTTCTAGGCTATAACTATGTGAGATATGTATTTTTGTTTTTTTCAGATATTCTAACACTGACAATAAAATTATCAACAGCAATAAATATCATAGAACAATGTCAAGAACAACTATATAATAATTGTATGTTAAAGAAAATACTCTTAAGAATGTTGGAAAAACATGGAAATATTAACATAGAATTATGATAATCCTGCGAACTATCTATTTTGGTTATACTTTTTGATAGGATATAAGTCATTTGCATCCAACTTTTAACTTAATTTTGCCTAAATTAACCATGATTTTGATCATAATGGAATGAGAGGGTTAATTTGATAAATCTCCTGAACTTGATTGCATATTTGAGAGTTTTGAGCCTTAATTATGGTGTTTTGATTGCAGTGAAGATAAAGGTTCGCATGGATTAAAAATAGGAAGAAAATTTCCCAAAATAGAAGGATGAGTACTGTCAGTATATAGCTGAGCGGTGGCATGGACCGCTTAGCGGTGGCAGGAAATCAAGTAGAATGAGGGTTTTGTCACCACACCGCTGGGCGGTGTATCGTGCCGCTGGGCGATATGGAGACAGAGAGCATCAATTTTCAGCATGTCACATCGCTGAGCGGTGGTTTGTGCCGCTGGGCGGTAGGGGTGTTTCAGATTTAGAACCCTTACTGACTTGAGACCGTTGGGCGGTGGATGTGGCCGCTAGGCGGTGGCTGTCACGCGGCCCATCTATTTTCTGGCCCGTTTCACTCTCTGAGATCTTTTTTAATCTAATTTTGGGGGTTTTGGAGAGGAGGCATTGGAGGGAGACACGAGGAGGGAGTTCTTGACCCTAATTTGGAAACCTTGTGGTGGCTCTTGGAGTGGAGAAGAGTGGAAGCTTGGATCATCTTCATAGTTCATCATGGAGTTTTCTCTTTTCTCTTTTGTTTTAGTTTCTCTCTTTAGTTCTATGTCTAGCTAAACTTCCCCTTGTTGGGGTTAAGTAGATTTTGATGGATTTTGCTTGTATTTGACTTGGGTGTTATGCATGACTTCTTCTATTTTGAGTTCATCATCTTTGTTCTTAAAGCTTTCTAGGGTTTGATCGTCCTTGGAATGATTTATATGGTTTATGCTTTGAATGAGAGTTTGATGCATGAATTTCTTTAAGATTATGAACCTTGAGATTCTTGAACTAGGAATAGTCTTTGAGTGCTTGTTATCTTTTGGATTCTTGATCGTCATGCTTTTTCCCTTTTTGAAATACCTAAGGAATTAGAGATTTTAATTAGGGATTAAAGTTCTTTGGCCTAAGGAATTGGGTCTTGGAAAGTTAGAAGAATCCGATAACAAAATAGGTGAATTAGTTTGTATTAACCCCAATTAAAGTGCAGCAAATGAAATCAAATAAAACTTAATCCCAACTCTTTTATTCAATTGAGTTTCATCCTTCGCCATCCGAGTGTTTGAGAAATAGCCTCAAAGAAAACCCAAAAAGAGTTTATTGCTTTGTTGCTTGTTTTATGATTTCGAATTCTCTTCAACCTCAACAAAAGTCTAAATAGTTGTTATCTTTGTGAATTGGTATTTGGCCATCGATCCCTGATAACGATATCTGATTTCTCACCGTTTTTATTACTTGCAACGACCCGGTACACTTGCCGCGATCCCATCAAATTAACACAACAACAATGAATTATAGGCAACAATTAGATAAGCAATAAAATAATATAAAGTAGTAATGATAAACTTATCGATTTTGGCTAAGGCGTACAAAAGCACTGGGCTTAAGAGTATTTCGCCACCACAGGTAAACTACTCGATGCAGTTGATCTCACAGCTAATACTCCCCAGGATACAACAGCCACTTCTTGCTAGTACTGCACGTGAAATAGCAAGGACACATGAACAACTTTTTGGATGCTCAAGGGAACAAGAAAGCCCAAATAATTTCAAAGGTTGATTTTTCCCAGAAATTCGGTTTGATTTGCAGCTCTATCTCTGCGTGATGAATTAGCATGAAATATTGTTGAAGCCTTCAACAAGTTCAAAACTTGAATAAAATTCAATGTGTTGCATTGTTGTTGTAAGTGTGGCATTAACAGGAAGTAAGGGAAGTAGTATGAATCCCTATTCACTTAGTGGAACTTTCATATTATATTAAAGGGGAGAAGAACAGAGAGAAAAAAAAAAGAGAGAGAGAAAAGTAATAGATAAGTTTACTGGAAGGTAGGAGAAAAAGTGGCAACCAACTTAGGTAGTGGGCCTTGACTCTCGGTCAAAGAATAATCATTTGAATATTTGGCTTTTAAAAAAAAAATAATCAGAAAATAAAATATAACAACTTTTGGGGTCTGTGCATTAACTATGGTATGGACATAACCGACTTCACCTAGGGTGGTGCTACCTACACCACCTCAATTTACACATCCACCATCCCACTTTTTATTTTTATGGATGAAAACACATAAAACATCTCATGCACCTTTTCATCTTCTTTTTCCTCCAGATTGGACCAGTGCCCCTCCTTCTCCTCCTTCTTTGCAACCACCCCCCTCCTTTCCTTTTCTTTCTTTTTTCTTCTTTTGCACGGCAACCATCCCGTAATTTTTTTTCGTGTTTTCTAGATCTACCGACAATTAATTGTCAGAACTGATATTATGATGTATTCTCTGGCAACTAATTGCCGGAATATATATTTATAAGTTTTTTGACCTTCCTACAATTAGTTGTCGGAATACATCATAATTTCAGTTCCGACAAATAATTGCCGGTAGATCTAAAAAACACGGGGGAAAAATTCGTGAGGCAGAAGAAGGAAAACAAAAAACATGCATTCCGAAAATTAATTGCCGGAAGTACATGTTTTTTGTGTTCCGACACTTAGTAGCCGGAAGAACATGAAATAACGAAAAAAAATAACGTTACGGGATGATGAATTTACCTGTAGCGATATTTTTATAATAAAAAATAATTAAATACTATAAAATGATGGATGTGCAAATGTGGTGAGGTAGGTAGCAACTCCCCTTCACCTACTTTTCACATCCCAACATTCAAGTGCCCTATATTATGGGCTTTTGGGTGTGACATTCACATTTACTGTTGCAGCATTTTTTCAATCAAGAACGTGCTTTTGCCTGAATTTTGATTTTGGGACCAGCAAAAAAAGTTAGGTAATCTGGTAGCTCTTCTGGCTGAAAATACTTTGGAAGATGGAACTAACTGAAGCTGTACTGGCATATATCATACATGGATAGACTTTTGCCATATTTTCTTACGACTTTTTTTTTCATTATTAAATAATAAATTATTAAATAAATAATAATGTATTTAATATCTTGAAAATATAGAAAATATTTACTATTTTTTAATTAATAAGTAAGGTGATTTACCCTGTCTACTTGGGATGTTTACCCTCTTCATGGGCAACCCTAGATATAACACAAAATGAATTAATGAATTAAATTTATGATATTGAATTAAATTCTACAACTAACTGAAAATTTACGGACCTGCCACACATAGGACAAGAAGGACCCTTCCAGAGGGGATTCTACCCTTCAATAAGACCATTATTCATCTTAGCCATAATGTTTTGAGCATCATCACTCTCCACCAGGACTTCCTTGTAACCATCATTCCAAGCTAACTATAATCCAGTGAGAATACTCCAAAGCTCTGCCCTATAAGCATCACACTACCCCAGTCTTCCGCTAAAGCCTTTCAGCCACCGCCCACCATCGCCTTTAAACACCCTGCTCCCCCCGGGTTCCCACGTGCGACCCCATCCGAATTAAGTTTGATCCACCTAGGGGGAGAGAATGAATTTTTTAAAGAACAAAACATAAGAATTTAGGATTTCCAAGTTAATTGATATACTAAAGAGAATCCTCTTCCAAACCTCCCTTAGGGTCTCTTTGGAAGTTTGGAGGAAAATGGAGGGAAGGAGTTTGAGGGGAAAGGGACGAGGAAGGAGGGATAGTCCCCCATCTTGTATGGGTTTATTTTTCAATAAAAGAATCAAAATCCCCAAATTTGGAGGAAATAAAAAAATAAACTAGAAGAGGATTTTGGAAGACTTTTAAAATTTTTTTATACTATTCTTTGTTCTAAAAAACTCTCAAAATGTCTTTCCGTCCCCTCCCTTCCCCTCCAAACTTTCAAACAAACCCTTAGTGAAAACTTTCTACTCTTACGTGTGGTTTTTCTCTCATCACCCTTTTAGAGAGTTTTTCACAAAAAATAATATATATTTTGTGTTCGTTCATATTTTCTCAACTTTATTTTAATTGTGTGATATTATTCCTATAATTCTTACAAAACTAATTAGGAGTTATAAACGGGTGCCAATACTAGCGTGCAACTTTAAAAATTTATACATCACCATCACTTTCTTAGAATTTGGGTTTGGATCTAACTCAACCTCAAAAGCTAGTTCATGGAGTGAGGGTTGCCCCCTACTTATAAGCATTATTCAAGTCATATTATTATCCAACGTGGAACTCCCAACACACCGCCTCACGTCCAGGACTGGACATCTGGAGCGTGAAGTTTGCAGGACTTGACATCTACATGAGTGGCCCAACGGATATCGGATAGACTCTGATACTTAGAATTTGAATTTGGACCTAACTCAACCCCAAAAGTTAACTCATAAACAAGGGCAGATCTACATAGTAGCCCTCAATTATTTTTAAAAAAAATAAAATTACCCTATATTCATTATTTTTGGCCTCGATAGTTGACAAAATTGCACCTATACCATTGGTCTATCTCACTCAACACCCTTTCCTTAGTGACCTCACTGACGCACCCATGACATGCACTCAGCACAACCGTCAGCACCGCCACCTTCTTCTTAGGGTAATAATTTTCTTTGTATTTTTATCATTTATGGTGTTAATTTGTTAATACGTTGATTTATGGTTGGGGTTGATACATTGATTTCAAAATTGGGGTAGTCGGGTAGTAGTTAATCATTTATGGTGTTTGTTAATCATCTTCTTGCAGCTATAATAGTTAGGGTTTTGAATCAAGATTGGGGATTTGTGTTTGTGTATGTGATAGGTTCAAAATTGGGGATTTGTGTTTGTGTATGTTGATAGTTATGGTGTGTAATTTATCTGATTAGATATATTAAAATTTTATTCCTTTAACATTTATGCATTTATCTACATATATATGATAGTAATTTTTTTAAAATTTTTGAAAATAGATTGCCCCCATTGACTCCGGGTTTTAGATCCGCCACTGCTCATTGGGTGAGAATTACCCCTCACTTATAAGCCTTATTCATACCATATCATTATCCAATATGAGACTCTTGACACACTAGGGTGTGTTTGGTTCAAATGAGGGGAGGGGAGGGGGGTTTTAATAGAGGGTAGGGGAAGGGAGGGGAGAGATTTTAATTAATTGTGTTTGGTTGAGGGGAGGGGGGAGGGATTTTAATTAAGGGGAGGGAAAGTAACACTATTTGTGTTTGGTTCACAAGGGGAGGAGAGAGATTTTAATACCAACTTACTTTTATACCCATATAATTTTAGATTTTAAAATACATAAGTAGGGTTATTTTAGTCATGCCATTCAAAATGTTTTAAAATCCCTCCCCTCCAAATCCCTCCACTTTTGGAGGGGAGCCGAAATTGGGTGAGGAGGAATTTTGCTCCTTTCCATTCTCCTCAATTTCCCCCCTAAAAAATGAACCAAATAATAAATATTTAAAAAAATCCCTCCTCTTCTCTCCCTCCTCTCTATTTCCCTCCAATCAAACACTAACACTACGTTGGAGGTAGGACAATCCATTAGGGATAGAACACAATCACCCTTTTTTATTTTTAGTATTCCTACTGTAAATTGTAATATACTTGAAATTAATAATACTTTATTATTGAAAAGACACTTGTACGAGATCCCGAGATGATTCCTCACTTCACGATAGTCCTTCACGGACGAAGCAAAGTTAAGATCCTCCAACTAATAATTTGAGGATGGATTTTTTAATAATTTAAACCATTAAATATTTGATTAAAAAATTAAAAATTTAAAAAATAAATAAATCAATGAATCAAAATATGTAGAAGTTTGATTCTTTACAAAATTTTGGAGGATCATAGATTTTGCCTTACTAAACGCCTAGTGCTTATCACCATTTTCATGTTTTCCCGCTTTGTTTATTTTGATGGATTTTGGAGAGAAAGAATTGAAGAAGAAAGAAGTGGGAGAGAAAAGTGAGAGTTGCTTTGTTTGCTAAGGGAGAGAAGGGAGGGATGAGAGAAAATTGTGATAACACGGGAAAAAAAGTCTTTCTATTGCTGCAAAGAAAACATGAAAGAGGAAGGAAAAAATTGAAATGATATATTTATTCTTTTATTTTAGACTATGCAAATAAGTTATTAAGTTACAAAAAAAAAACTCAATTTTTATTTCTCAACTACTCTTCTACTTCTTTCAATTCAAAAAATTTATCCATTTTCTACTCATTCTCTTTATTCTTCAACGTTTTTTCCATCAACTTCTTTTCTGATTCAAACAAAGGCTAAACGTGATTGTTGCACAAGTGTGAAGTGGCACATGTTCTGTTTAGTGTTCCAGATATGCCTTGTCCACACTGACTATATTCAGACAAAACCTTTTTTTTGGGACAAGCAGACAGAATATTCTATATATAGTAAGGCTTTGGAAGCTTCAGTAGACCATATTCTTCTACCATCCTAGTGAGTGCACGCTCCGCTCTCTTTCTCACTTTTAGTGACATTGACCAAACACACACATACACACTCCCTCTCACAAAATTCACCATGAGCTCTCTTTTCCAACCTCGTGCTCATGATTGTGAAACAAACAATAGCTCTAAAATCTTTGATACCACATTTGATGTGGAAGCCATGAAATCAATAGAAAGTGGTAAAGTTGGTGAGACAGATGAAGAAGAGGGCGATTTGTTGACGTGGGAAGACTTATGGGTGACTGTTTCAAATGGGAAGAATGGAAGGAAACCAATACTTGAAGGTCTAAAAGGCTATGCCAAACCCGGACAACTCTTGGCTATAATGGGTCCTTCTGGTTGTGGCAAGTCCACACTTCTTGATGCTTTAGCAGGTAATTATTGTATTTAGAGATGATTGCTTTGACCCTGTAACTTTCATAGTTTATTGGACCAAACCGTGTGAGACTTCGACATTATCACATACATTTTGACTTTACGGGTCTGATAATGAAATTAAAACATGCTATTCATGGGCCTTAAATGGTTGAATTCTTATATCATTTTTATTATGATTGTCAACTAATTGGTTTCACTTAAAGGCTTAAAGCATGTTTTGCACTAGTATGCTAACTTTCTTACCTAGGATGACCTTCAAAACCCCACATTCTGTTTAACTTGTGTAAGCCATTTTGAATTGTAAAATGTAATTAGTTATGTGGTCCTCCCTCTAGTTCCGAAGATTGCTTTGCGTACCAAATTAAATTTAGAATCTTGCATAAAAGGGAGTCCATGATTACCACAATTGTACTAGAAAATGTCTTCTGAAAAATTCAAAGGGGAAGAAAGAAACTTGGAAAACTTTTCCAGGTTACCAACCAAATAGTTATCAACTTTAGAAACATCATAATATCATATACTTCATATGACATTGCAGGAAGATTAGGTTCAAAGACAAAGCAAACAGGGAAGATTCTAATCAATGGCCATAAACAAGCACTGGCTTATGGAACATCTGTAAGAATATTTATTAGCCAATGAGGAGTCATTTTCTTATAGAAACATTGAGCTTATTATTTATTTACCTCTCTTCTTCCTCTCACCATATGAAATCAGGCATATGTAACAGAAGATGATGCTCTTTTGACAACTCTGACAGTAGGAGAAGCTGTATACTACTCAGCTCACCTCCAATTGCCAGATTCCATGTCCAAGTCAGAAAAAAAGGAGAGAGCAGATTTCACAATCAGAGAAATGGGTCTACAAGATGCCGTTAACACCAGAATTGGAGGGTTTGGATCTGAAGGCATTAGTGGTGGGCAAAAGAGGAGAGTTAGCATCTGCATTGAGATCTTAACTCGCCCCAGACTCCTCTTCCTTGACGAACCCACTAGTGGACTTGATAGTGCAGCTTCTTATTATGTTATGAGTAGAATTGCCAGCTTAAATCAAGAGGATGCAATTAAAAGAACTATTATTGCATCGATCCATCAGCCTAGTAATGAAATTTTACAACTTTTCCACAACCTTTGCCTTCTGTCTTCTGGGAAAACAGTATACTTCGGACCTGTCTCTGCTGCAAATAAGGTTGGAAACCATAACCAGTGTTTGTGTGTGTTCACTGTTCACAAATCAATTTGTTCTTGAAAACCAATGACTAATTGACTTCTACTTTTGCCTGCAGTTTTTCTCATCAAATGGTTTTCCCTGCCCAAGTCTTCAGCATCCTTCTGATCACTTTGTAAAAACCATTAACAAGGATTTCGCACAAGTAAGTAGAATGTTTACTATTCTTGTTTTAGAGCCTTTGCTAACATTTTTCTGGCAAGGGAATCTTATTTAAGCTTTATCTTCAGATTGTTTTCACTCTTTTGATCTTTACTGCAATTTACTTCAGTTTTCAGTAGGGCTACAGATAAAGAAATGTAACTGATTCACCTCTTTATTCACAGGACCCTGAGAAAGGATTAGCTGGAGGGCTTACCACAGAAGAAGTGATTCATATTCTTGTTAAATCATATGATTCATCTGAATTTAGTCATCAAATTCAGAAAGAAGTAGCTCAAATAAGAAAAAAGGTGAGTCTTGCTACCCTTAGAAGGGGAAAGGGAGGGCAATGGAAGAAAAAGCTTACTAAAACTACAAAGCTCTACTTTCATTTCTCCCTTCTCCTAAACAGGCCCTTATTGTCAAGACTCAAGATCATAACATGGGCATGAGAATGAAGAAGGACAGAAGCAATTTATATTGCAAGAGCAAGAGAAGCTTGCGTTATTTTTTTAAAGAAGCTTAATTTAGTGTGCATTTGCAATACAAAAATGAAAAGTTTCTGAGCTTGGATCACTGAATTTTTTTTATGAACAAATGGATGCAGCACTCAGTCTCAATGGAGAGTAGAAGCCATGCTGACTTTTTTACCCAGTGCCTCATTCTCACAAGACGATCTTTCGTGAATATGTATCGTGAAGTTGGCTATTACTGGCTACGCCTATTTATCTATGGTGCCTTGGCTTTAAGTCTTGGAACCATGTTCTTTGACATTGGCTCAAGCAGTGAATCAATTCAGGTAACACATGGAGAGTTAGGCTGGCTGAGTATGGTTATAATGCACAAACTTGTGCATAAGCTACTTTATGTCATAATCCCAAGAAAAGCTAATTTTGAAACTTAATTTTAATGGTTTCAGGCCAGAGGTTCTCTGCTTGTATTTGTTGTTACATTCCTTACCTTCATAACTGTTGGTGGGTTCCCTTCTTTTGTGGAGGATATGAAGGTAAAGTTGTATTTCAGTAAGGATTTGGTCACATGGGCATTCTTCCTTTTGTCATTATTGTCATTTTTTAGATGAGGAGAAACTGCAGTTTATTTTTGTCATTATAATATCAGTTTTTAGACACTTAAAATCCCTCTCGTGATTGAGATGCTTGATGTTTCTCTTTGATATTTAATTAGGTGTTTGAACGAGAGAGACTTAATGGCCATTATGGTGTCACTGCATTTACCATTGGCAACACCTTATCTGCTATTCCATTCTTGCTGTTGATGTCATTAATCCCAGGAGCACTGGTTTATTACCTAGTTAGACTTCACCAAGGACATGAACAATTTGTGTACTTTATATCTGTGCTTTTTTGTTTCTGTCTTGTTGGTTGAGGGTCTCATGATGATTGTTGCAAGTATGGTTCCCAATTTCCTGATGGGCATAATCTTTGGTTCTGGAATCTTGGGAGTAATGATGTTAGATGGTGGCTTCTATAGGTTGCCAAGTGATATTCCTAAGCCCTTCTGGAGATACCCTTTGCACTACATTTCCTTCCACAAGTATGCATACCAAGGATTGTTCAAGAATGAGTTCCAAGGTCTAACATTCACTAGTAATCAACTTGGAGGGCCTATGACCATTAGTGGTGAAGAAATACTGAGACACTTACGGGAAGTGGAAGTGAATTACTCAAAGTGGGTGGATGTTGCTATCTTGGTAGGAATGGCGGTAGTATATCGGATTCTGTTTTTGGCTATCATCAAGAGCTTTGAGAAGGTGAAGCCTATTGCAACAGCTATTAATTGTCCCCAAGCAAATTTTTAGGTTCACTAAAGTGACTAGGATAGGAGCAATGGGATTGAATAGTTTGCTTGGCTTGTAACCCCAGGCAGAGTTATAGGGCTGAGATATCCCATAAGAGCCACATAACCGTGGTGTGGCAACATATGTTATGTACTAAGCATATTACTGTTACCAGCGAATGTGAAATGTACAAGATGATGCAAGTCTATGAACTGAACTTATAATATACATGAGAATTGTATATATTTGTATGTGATGTACTGGGAAAGAAATGATATTCATGTTAAAGTATAGTATGGAGTTGTAATTCTAAGATCTAAGATAAATGTTGAGTAATAGTGGGCATCGTATGAATTACAAAAACAACATATCTAAATGACTGAAAAAGCATATGCATTCTTGCATTCACTGTGAATGAAGAACTGTGATTATGGCGACAAAAATCGACAATCATGAAGCAAGGTAGAGATATTTTTTTGTTTATCTCTGAAGCCACTATTACTATTAGTAAGGGCTTCATATTGCCGTGCCTATCCACACTAATTTAACAGAAGATGTGAATTCATACCCTGGAACAAATGGATTAATAACAGCATTAAGCTGATGGGTGTAAACAAAGAACTACGACAAGAGAAAGAGAGAAGGGAAGAGTTAGGCCTAATGGGTCAGGCCCAAATTGGTGTAGGCCAAGGGGCTCATAAAGAATGAGAGGTGGATTTGAAATTTTGTCAAGTGATATCATTTTTACAACTAACGGGTCAAGCCTAAATGTACGAGCAAAACAGTTGCAATTTGAACAATAAAAGATAGGAAACGGTTCCTATTTGATCCTCAAGCTAATTGACAACTCTCACAGCAGAAGAAGGTAGTCCAAAGAGCTTCCAACCTTGAGGATACTGTTGAACTTTAGGGGATGGTATTGTAGGCCCAATAGATCAAGTTAGTTGGGTGGTTAGAGGAGTTAGTTGGCTAGATAGACTTACATAGTAGTTGGGTCGATGCTCAGATTCTATGGAAAACACATCGGTGGATCCTCCTGAAGGCGTTGATAGAGATTGAGTTGGTTCTTCGTAGTTGTGAGTAGCTAATCTACTTAGTGGCAATTTTTTTATATAGTTATTTTCTACTTAGGAGAAGTAAATTATTTTAAAACTGATTTTCTCTACAGATAGGAGCTGAAATCTTTTTTTTACTTTTGAGAACAACTTGATTTTAACTTCTATGAGCATTTTGAAGATGAATAACATTGTTATAAACTGTTTTTCTTCCTATTAATTCAAATTTCATGGTTCTGAAATGCTTTTGTTGTTGTTAGAATTCCTGACTGTGATATATGTTGCATTTCAAATTAGTAATATTGGTGATTATGGAAACAATGAAGTAGAATACATTTTGGTAGCCTGGTTTGAATGTAATTATCATGATTCAATTGAAGTTTATGTGTTGATTGGCCACTGTGAGTTCTATGATAGAATACCATTTGTTGCAACGAACAAAGAATGCAGCCTATGAGTTGAGTGCTCATAGTTCATGTGTATATCGTTTGCCGCAACAAAGAGAGAATGCAATCTATGAGTTGAGTGCTCATAGTCCTTATAGATATCGTTCGTCGTAACGAAGAGATAATGCGGCCTATGAGCTAAGTGCTAATAGTATATTCAGATGATTACCGTTCACCACAACGAAGAGATAATGTGGCTTATGCGCACATGGTATGATGAGTTACCTTACTTATAATATCCATGATACATGACATAATGGGTTAAGATTACTCTCCATCTTGCTTTAATATAGTTCCTATTGTATTGTATATTTTATTTCTTATTTATTAAATTAGATTCATATTTGAATGGAATCACTCGTGCGGTGCTTGCATCTCCGTCCTGACCACTTAGTTTATTATGCTCTCACTGAGTCTTTGCGACTCACCCTATTTCCTTTCCCTTTTTTCTCAGATTCACAGGAAGCGGATTGTCCTGGAGTTGTAGATCTGCCCAGAAGTTCTCTTATTTTTTGGTAGGCCCATATTTTGAGTTGTGGCGTATGTCGTCGATTTCTTGTCTTTTGGGTTGTAATGGTTAAATAGAAGTTACAAGTTAAATTGTATATCTGCTCTTCTTTTGAAGCAACATGGAAACATATATATATATATATATATATATAATTGTGTGTGTGTGTGTGGCGTTAGCAAGTATTTATCATTTTGATATGTTAAAATTTTAGGGGAGATTGTTGAAATTTTAGAAAGATTCTAGTTTTCTATCAAGTATATTGTGGAATTAATAAGCTTATCAGGTTGGGAGTGTAAGCATGTGTGTCAGTTACAGTTTGAATTTTTGGGGTTGGGATAGGAGGGAAATGGAGGGGAGTAAAATTCATCCTAACCCAATTTTGGCTTCCCTCCAATATTTGGGGATTTGGAGGGGAGGGAGGTTTAAAACATATTTAGTACATTTACTAAAATATTTGTACTTGTATTTTTTAATTTTAAACTTATAGCAAAAAACGATTATCCAAATTAATTGTGCAAATAATTAATGAATTTTAATATATTTATTTTACCCCCAAAAAAGTTTACAAGAATATAAAAGGACTATGTATCAATATTTACAAAAAGTAAAAAAAGGATTTAAGAAAATTGTTTTATGATATTTTATATATTTTATAATTTTTAAATTATTTGATTTCTAATTTTAGACATTGATAAGTCTTAAATGAGGTTGAACATACATATAAGTCCATAAAACAACCTCACATTAAAAAAATAAACATCGCATTCAAGTTCATAGAGCTTCCCAAATAATACAAGTTGAATTAAAATAATTGTTTATGATTTTTTTTTTACTTATTTTTACTTCTAATTTTTTAGGCCGGAAAATCCTATGCGAGATTAAATATGATACATAAGTTCATAGGGCAACTCAAATGTAAGGAATTGAACATTAAACTTCTTCATAGGGTAATTTCAAAACAAAACTAGTTCAATTATTTTAATTAAATATTTACAAAAAAAAAAGGATGATCAAATCTTAAGAAAGGTTGAATATGTCACATGAATCTACAAAACAACCTCAAATCTACAGGATTGATCATGATACTTTTCATAGTGCAATCCCAAAATAACACAAGCTCAATTATTTTAATTAGTTATAAAATAAAATGATGGACATATCTTAAGTGAGGTTAAACACGACACATAAGTTTATAAGACAACGTCAAAACTAAGGGAAGGATTGGACATGACACTGAAGCCCATAGAGTATCCTGAATAAAAAAAGGGCACAATTATTTTACTAAAATTGACTCTATTTTTATTACTCTGTCAAGATAAAAATAAAAATAAAACCATAAAGAGCAAGTAAATGAAAGGGTAGTAAACTTATAATGCAACAAAGATAAAAAAGGCTACCTATGTACCAATAATGCTACCACAGTAAATTAAATAAGAGACATTCTCCCAACAAAAAAAAAAAAAAAAAACCGGATTGGCATCCAAACTAACTCATTTGCTTATGGAAGAGCAATTAGAAAACCGGGTCAAACCTTCCATTGAGGGCCACTACCAAGCCATAAACCATAAAACCTGCACTATCAAAATAATTTGGGCACTAGCATTTATCAGATCAATTGTTCCACCACATGCACTTGTCTCGAAGATAGTGAATACTTCTATATGGGTATATGATAGTATGTACGAAGACGATGAAGAATATTAAGTGCAGAGGTTTTTTCAGAAAACAAAACCACTTCCTTCACCTTTCACAAAAACTTAAAACAGAATGCACCCCTTGGCAAAGCAACAAACCTCAAGATCAAGGGGATAGCACAAAGTGTGTAATCCAACCAAAATATCAGTAAAACCACGACTATCAAATACAACCAGCAGCACCATAACATACAATATCCACCAATCTTTGGAAGAACACTTAGTAATTCATCTGATTTACTTCATTAAAGGATGAAAGAATTCTTAAAACAATAAGCAAAGAGAAACAAACGTTGCTACAATGGAACACCAAAACCAACTTCCAGTGTATGATTAATTAATCACGTAAACTCGACATCCAAATTATTTCAGGAAGAATACCCATACACGAGATCATCCTGAACTATGAACTTTAGCAAGAACAACAGATTCCAATGATAAGAATAGAAAAAAAAAAAAAAAAAAAAAGATTAAGCAATATCAAAATGATAACCAATGGACACAATAAAATCAATTAAATGAAAAATAGATTAAGCAATATCAAAATGATAACCATAAACTGGTTCCATTTATTCTTGAAGGTTCTTCAATACAAATGAAGGAGGGAAAATAAAATTTGTGTTTCCAGAAAACAACAGAATGTCAGCAAAAATTACAATCTCTAAAGAATAAGAACACTCAAATCCTCAACTGAACGTATTTTGAATTTTACGAACTATGTCCCTAATTTTCGTCCCTCTGGTTGTGTGTATACCTCTCCTTCTCTGTTTCTATTTTCGAAACCCCCCCCCCCACTTCTGTTCTGCTGCTTGGGTTTTTATAGGGCTGAACCTGCATCCTCTGTATCTCTGCAAATAAACCAAAGAATCGCAATCAGACTCGTGATTTGAAGCGAAAATGGAAAGAAACTACGTGATTCGGAAACCCGAGATTTTGTTTCATTCCCCCAACTGCGCGAGGAAGGAAATGAATCACAAAATTTTCTGGAGATAGGGATAAGTGCGAGATTGAAAAAGGAATTTGGATGCGAAGATGGTGGTGCTTGTGCGAGATTCACGCACGACTTGGTGGAGGCTTCCTGCTGCTAGGGTTTTTGGGAGGGGTAGGGAAAAGGGAAAAAGATGAGTCAAGATCCAAATTAGTCCCTGAAAATTTTCGGAAACCTATTTTTAGTCCTTGAAAAAAATAAATTAATCATTTAATCTCTCAAATATATAAATACCGGACACATTATATGAAAACAGAGAGTAGAATTTTCTGTCCTATCTTTATTCACTATCGGCAGCACATATATATACACAAGCACAACCAAAGACTTAGTTGAAACCACTCCTACAATTTCTCCCATCCATCTGAAACAGCTATCAAATCCCAAAATAAGAGATTCTAGAAACAACTATACAATTAGAATCAATTAGGATCAATCTTCCGCATTACCCCCCCTCAAGTTGGAGCATGAAGATCTCGAATGCCCAACTTGCTAAGCACAAGGTGAAAAGGTGCACGTCCCAGAGCCTTAGTAAATGTATCTACGAGTTGTGTATGAGTAGGAACATACGAAGGTTGGAGGTGACCACGAATTATTTCATTACGTACAAAATGACAGTCTACTTCAATGTGTTTCGTACGTTCGTGAAAAACAGTATTTTTGGCAATATGGAGAGCAACTTGACTATCACAGTAGAGCTGTATAGGCATAGGATGAAAAATACCAAGACTGGACAGAATACCTTTCACCCACTTAAGTTCACATGTCGTATTAGCCATCGAGCGATACTTAGCTTCAGCAGAGGATCGGGACACTGTTTGCTGCTTCTTGGTCTTCCAAGATATAAGGGAACGGCCTAAAAAAATAATCCACCCAGTAAGAGACTGTCGAGTAAGAGGGCAAGCAACCCAATCAGCATCACACCAGCCATATAATCTCAAATCACAGTCCATATCTAGAAAAATTCCTTGCCCAGGATTCCCTTTGAGATATCGCACCACTCGCAAGGCAGCAACCCAGTGTTCTGCTCGCGGCTGCAGCATGAATTGAGAAAGAACATGGACACTATATGACAGCTCAGGCCAAGTGAAACAGAGATAAATAAGGCGACCAACAAGTCGGCGATACCTGTCTGGATTGTCAAGAAATTGTCCTTTGGCAAGACTAAGATTATGATTTTGCTCTAGTGGAGTTTCCATAGGTTTTGCGCCAAGCAATCCAACTTCACTAATAATGTCTAGAGCATATTTTCTTTGGCAAAGAGAGATCCCAGCAGGGGATCTGGCCACTTCTACTCCCAAAAAATATTTCAACAATCCCAAGTCCTTCATATGGAAGCATTGACTCAAATAATCCTTGAATCGCTGAATAGATGCCGAGTCATTTCCACAAATGATCAGATCATCAACATAGACCAAAACCACAAGCTGCACACCTTTATCAATCAAAGTGAACAAAGAATAATCTGAACCGGATTGGCGAAATCCGTAAAGCTTGAGAGCTGAGGAAAGTTTCACAAACTAGCAGCGAGGAGCTTATTTTAAACCGTACAACGACTTTCTTAGCTTGCACACCGTACCTGGTTGAGCAGTCCGAAATCCAGGGGGCAATTTCATGTACACCTCCTCTTGCAACTCGCCATGAAGAAACGCATTATGCACGTCCATTTGATGAAGTTCCCACTCCTTTGCTGCAGCAGCAGCTAAAACAATTCGAACAGTGACCATTTTGGCCACAGGCGCAAATGTCTCTGTGTAGTCTACTCCTTCCACTTGATGATTTCCAAGAATGACTAAGCGAGCTTTAAACCGTTCTACAGTGCCATTGGGGTGGTACTTGATCTTGTAAATCCACTTACAGCCCAAGGCCTTTTTATTTGCTGGAAGTGGGCACATGGTCCATGTGTGATTGTCTTCAAGAGCTTGTATCGCATGTTGCATAGCAGAGCGACATCTTTCATCTTTGACCGCAGCTGAGAAGCTTGTTGGTTCTGTCTCGGCAATGACAACAGCAAGGAACCTGCGATGCTGATCAGAAAATTTATCACAACTCACATAATGTGCTATAGGATATGGTGTACCTGATTTCCGTTGTGGAGAGTGTGAACAATCGGATGGGCTCGGTTTTTGGACAGTACAAGTCACATAATCATGTAGCTTTACAGAGGGAATTTTGTTACGTTTACCTCGGACAAGAGATTCTTCATCATGTAATTCAGCTTCAGCATCATCATCAGGATGCACCTCTCTTGATGCTTCAACATCTTGAGCAGTCTCCAATTCGGTACCCCCTCACTTCTGCAATCCGAACTTCTGTGGCTTCTTCCAAGTGTTCATTCACTGCATTTTCAATTTCAATTTCATCATTTTCATCTCCAACATGCTGTGACAAATTGATCAAAGTTTCACCACCAGAGACAAGTGGAAACTCATTCTCAAAGAAATTAACATCTCTTGACACAAAGTAAGTTTTGCTATCCAAATCAAACAGTTTCCAACCTTTTTTTCCATGAGAGTACCCTACAAACACACACTTTCTACTCTTGCTAGCAAACTTGTCGCCTTTCCTACCTTGATTATGAGTATAACATTGACACCCAAACACCCTCAATTGATCATATGAAGGTGGCTCTCCATTGAGCATCTCATATGGAGTTTTTCCATTCAACAGTGGTGTTAGGGTTCTATTTATTAAATATCCGGCTATCAAGAGACACTCTCCCCAAAAGGAAATAGGCAAGTTGCCTTGAAATCTTAGAGCACGTGCAACATTAAGGATATGCCTATGTTTTCTTTCAACTCTGCCATTTTGCTGGGGGGGTTCCTACACACGACGTTTGGAAAACAATCCTACGCTCAAGAAATTGAGTTTTCAAAATGTGAATTCAGTTCCATTGTCACTTCGAATTATTTTGATTTGCTTTTCATATTGTCATTCTACTAAAGCAATAAAATTCAATAATTCCCGTGAAACTTCCCTTTTATCACGCAGCAAATAAATCCAAACAACTCGAGAAAAATCATCCACTACAGTTAAAAAATAATAAGCTCCACAAGAAGATTGTGTTTTGTAAGGACCCCACAAATCACAGTGAACTAATTCAAAACTACTACTAGCTTTACTATTGCTTAATGGAAAACTATCTCTAGTTTGCTTTGCCCTCTGACACACATCACATGCTTTATTCCCATTCACACTCCTACCAACATTAGGAATTAACTGAGTAACCTTTATGGAAGGTTGTCCCATACACTTGTGCCAAAGATCAACCACGGAAATATCACCTACTTTGAAAACTTTCTCATGACGAATCCCTCTGAAATAATAGAGCCCATCTCCTCGTTCACCCACTCCAATCATCGTCCTCAGAGTACGGTCCTGCACAACACACAAAGAGTTAGTGACCTGCACAATGCAGTTTGCATCATCTGTCAATTGGGACACTGATATTAAATTGCAGTTTAATCTGGGCACATATAACACATTAACAAGTTTCAGCCCTCCTTTAAGAGTCACAGTTCCTTCCTTAGTTGCTATGGCTTGTTCTCCATTGGGCAGTCCCACTGAACATCTTTGCAACACCTTTAGCTCGTGGAGAAGTCTCAAATCTCCGGTCATATGATTAGAGGCTCCTGTATCAATAATCCACACCGCGTTTTTACATGTCATTCTCTCTGTGGTGCTTCCCTTGTGATTGCTGAGGAGATCCACCAAAGTTTGCCACTGCTCAGTGCTCAAACCTGGCAGGCCTCCCTTGTCTGCATCAATTGTTGGTAAGAGACTTCCACCAGTGGAAGTTTGAGCAGCATTTGCACGCACACTGCCTCTCCCACGGCCTTGCATAGCACGTGTTTGATGTTGTCCTCTCCCTCGGCCACCTGCCTTTGCTTCATGACGCGGTCTTTCTCCCCACCATTCTGGATATCCAACCACCTGAAAGCAATTTGTGGCCTCATGCCCTGTTCGGTTGCAGTGCCAACAGACCATGGACTTGTCCTTTGTATCTCCACGACCTCTTGCCCTTCCACCAGTTTGCACAGCTAGACCAACAACTTCTCCTCGTTTCTCCTTGCTTCTGGAAACTGCCTTCACACGTTCCTCTTGAACCAGAGTAGCATACACTCTGTTCAACGACGGTAGCGGGTCAGTAGCAAGAAGATTGGAACGAACTGTCCCATACAGTACATCATCTAGCCCCATCAAGAATTGATGCACCTTTTCTTCTTCCCTTCGTTTCTCTAACTTCGCCTTGATGTCGCATTTGCATCCTTCACAGGTCATGTCGGTATCTACATTAATCCGCCAATTCATCCCACAACATCTTCAGCTTTCCATAGTAATTCACCAAGGAGATTCCTCCTTGCTTGCATTTAGCTAGTTCCGATTTCAGTTGTTGAATCCTAGGGCCGTTCACCACTGAGAATCGTTATTTGATATCATCCCACAGTTCTTTCGCATTCTCCGTGTAGGAGATAGTGGAACGCAGAGAACCTTCAATGGTGTTGAAGATCCAAGACACTAGCATCGATTGCACGGTCCACCAATCCTCCATCTCTGAAGATCCTTCCTTTGGTTGTTTCATGGTGCCATCGACAAATCCCCACTTACGCCGTGCGCGCAAGGAGATTTTCATCGCCTTGGCCCATTCTTCGTAGTTCTCTCCTCGCAGCTGCACCTGCGTGATCACACTTCCAGGGTTGTCTTTGGAGTTGAGGTCATATGGTGATGACTTTTTCTTCTGAGATTGGTTGTCTTCTTCCACTGAAGGCTTCGATTGATTGTCTTCTTTGTCTCCTGCCATAGTCGACGCCAGGTATTTGTAACCCTAGGTTCTTATGGCTCTTGACACCATATGAAAACAAAGAGTAGAATTTTCTGTCCTATCTTTATTCGGCTAATTGACCAAACTAACCCATTTTTAGAAACTATTTATCAATATAACCTTGTTTTGAAACTATTTACCAAACTAACCCACTTTTTGCCAACCTGACATTTTTTATTATTTTTTTTCTGACACCAAAGACGCTACTTTGACTAGCGTTTTTGGAAAACGCTAGTTGCAGCAGTGTCTTCCCCCTGCACCAGACAGCCACTGCCCAGGCCGCCACGTGGCGCGCTCTGGGCAAAGGCGCTACTTGCAGTAGCGCCTTTAGTGGCTGATCAGACGAGTGAAGATGATAGTCATCAGACGAGTGATCAGACGAGTGAAGAAATGATCACCCGTCTGATGACTATCAGTGAAGACATTTCTTCACTGATAGTCATCAGACGGGTGATCTTTTCTTCACTCGTCTGATGACTATCATCTTCACTGTGATAGTCATCAGACGGGTGAAGAAATGTTCACCCGTCTGATGACTATCAGTGAAGAACATTTCTTCACTGTGATAGTCATCAGACGGGTGAACATTTCTTCACCCGTCTGATGACTATTACAGTGAAGATGATAGTCATCAGACGAGTGATCAGACGAGCGAAGAAATGATCACCCGTCTGATGACTATCAGTGAAGATCTTCACTGATAGTCATCAGATGGGTGATCATTTCTTCACTCGTCTGATCACTATCATCTTCACTGTAATAGTCATCAGATGGGTGAGGAAATGTTCACCCGTCTGATCAGCCATTAAAGGCGCTACTTGCAGTAGCGCCTTTGCCCAGAGCGCGCCACGTGGCGGCCTGGGCAGTGGCTGTCTGGTTCAGGGGGAAGACGCTACTGCAACTAGCGTTTTCCAAAAACGCTAGTCAAAGTAGCGTCTTTGGTGTCAGAGAAAAAAATAATAAAAAATGCCACATTGGCGAAAAGTGGGTTAGTTTGATAAATAGTTTCAAAACAAGGTTATATTGGTAAATAGTTTTTAAAATTAGGCTAGTTTGGTCAATTAGCCATCTTTATTCAAAATCGGCAGCACATATATATACACAAGCATAGCCAAAGACCTAGCTGAAACCACTCCTACAATTTCTCCTACCCATCTGATACAGCTATCAAATCCCAAAATAACAGATTCTAGAAACAACTATACAATTAGAATCAATTAGGATCAATCTTCCGCATTAGGATCAATCTTCCGCATTACATTAGTCCTTTTTTACGTCCATTTATTTGTATATATGTCTCATTAATCGTCGTATCTGATTCGTTACCGGTCCTACGTGAACTATAACAAATTTTCACCGTGAAAAATGAATAAAAAGTGGAAAAAAAACATTCACAATTTTAAAACCCAAAATATCTGAAAATTATGCATTTTTTCACTTTTCATTCATTTTTCATGATGAAAATTCGTCATATCCCACGCATGATCACTAACGGGTAAAGTAGGATGGTTAATGGGACATGCAGGCAAGTAAATAGACTTCGGAACTAAACATAGGGACTAATGTGTCCCGCGTTTGTAAATTTGAGGGACTAAATGATTAATTTATTTTTGGTTTAATGAATATTTTGGTCTCTGCAAATAGGACAAGATTTAGTTTTAGTCCCTTTAAAATTTTTTCATAGGTTTTAGTCCCTAAACGTTTTAAAACTTTGAAATTCGTCCCTGTCGTTAGGAAACCTTCGTTAAGTGATGACGTGGCAGACGGAGTGCCACGTCATCAATGCCACGTGTACAAAAATATTAATTTTTAATTCCATAAAAAAATTTAAATAACTTTTTTGTCCCTGCAAAGTTCATCAATTTTGGTTTTAGTCCCTGAAAAAAAAAATATTCTTAGGATTTCATCCTTGTAATCTCAATTTTTTGACAAATAGTCCTTACCTTGTGGGATGCATATATTCCTTTACACTTGTTCGAATTAAGTGAAACCGTATTAAAATTAAAGCTAACATCCTTATCTAAGTCTGGTAAAATTATTAAAAATTTTAGATGCACAAATTGTTCCTAATAACAGTTAGAACATCGCTGAATTTCTGCAGAATCTGGTTGCTAACAACCTGTAAATTGTATCACATAACTTTCAGTATATATATCCAAATTGAGCGAAACTGTTACAACATCCAATTTTTGGACGTAGCATCGACGTGGCATGGTTGACGTAATGTTTCGTTTGCCACGTCAGCAATTAACAGAGAAAGGTGACGATGGGGACTATTTACAAAAAAAAAGTAAGATTACAGGGACAAAATTCTAAGAAATTTTTTTACAGGGGCTAAAACCAAAATTGATGAACTTTGCAAGGACCAAAAGCTAGTTCAAAAAAAATTTGTGGAATTAAAAATTAATATTTTTTACATGTGGCACTGATGATGTGGCACTCCGCCACGTTATCACTTAACGGAGATATCCTAACGGCAAGAACGAATTTCAAAGTTTTAAAACGATTAGGGACCAAAACCTAAGAAATTCTTTTCGAGGGACTAAAACCAAATCTCACCTTATTTGCAGGGACCAAAATATTCATTAAACCTTTATTTTTTTTCAAGGATTAAAAGTAAGTCCCCAAAAATTTTAAGGAACTAATTTCGATTTTCACTCGGAAAAGAAGGATGGAGGTGGGTCAGGATGGTCCTAACCCAACAAAGCAAATCTTTCAAAATTAAAGGCTAAAAAACTAAGAATAAGTGATAAAATATTTTTGTGATTTTTGAATAAATAGAGGGAAAAAAACAAATTTTTTTTATTGATAAATCAAAATGAGATAGTAAGAAAAGACAAAATATTTGTCTGATTTTTATATTTCTTTCAATTTTTTTGGATTTTCTAAAATATAAGGAAAATTATGCAAAAGTTTTTATTTTTTTGCATTATTGCATTTTTTGGATTTTTTTATAATTTAAGTAAAAACAAAAGCGATCCGATCAACGTGGGGATTCACATTATCAAAGTGAAATTCCTTAAAAAGAAGTAAATGAGAACCCAATCTTGTTTTTTACCCCTAGAGCGACGTAAGGCTTTGCTAACAATGATTCAATAGTCAGGAACTCAGCATAGTCATAATGCTAACTAGATAATCACCCTTGCTAACCAGACCATTGTTCATAACCAATCAAGTAATCCTTGCGTTTTGTCCTGTATTACCAAACCAAAACATTGGGTTCTTGATACTGGAGCAACGGATCATATATGTCATTCCCTACCAGAATTACAATGCTTTATAAAAATCAAACAAATACCTAAAAGACTGTCAGATGGCAGTCAAATCACCACCACTACTTTAGGCACAACAGTCTTCTCCCATTAATTTTACCTCGCAGATGTTCAATATATAACTAGTTTCAGTTTAATTTCAGTCTCCGAGCTTAATGCTGCATTGAACTATAAACTCATTTTTTATGCTATTTGCCACATACAAAACCTGCACATGTTTAGGATGATTGGTGCGGCTAAATTAAAGGCAGGCCTGTACTCAATGGTTTCTCCAAGTCTGCCCATTTATCATTGGTTTGTCCACGTTTGTCCATTTCTCATCTTCATTATGTAAATTTTGTTTCTTGATCAAATTACAATGTCTGACACGTACTTTAGACTTGGCCATATTGAGGCACTGCTAAGTTAGTTATGAACAGCTGGCGTGTTATAGTTGGTTGGACTTTCAGTTAGAAAGTTAGCTATGTATTCACAAAGTGTATATTGATCTAAGATCAATAGATTTGTAATTCAATTTCATTTTTCATTCAATGAGAATCACAGATCGAAATGTTTCTCCCTATTCTCTCTTTCACTAGTTTAATATGATATTAGAGCCTATCAAATATCCGTTAGGCCACCCGCAGATGTCCAATCATGTAAACTTCATGCTTCAGATGTCCAATCCTGAATGTGAGGGGGGATGTTGGAGTCCCACATTGGATAGTAATATGACCTGAATAGTGCTTATAAGTGGGGAGCAACCCTCACCCTATGAGTTAGCTTTTGGGGTTGAGTTAGGCCCAAACCCAAATTGTTGCAATGCAATTCTTTTTTCTTTTCATTACATGTACAATACATCCTTGTAAGGTGTGTCATTTAGTTAAGTATAGAATGGATAAAAGGCTCTCTATTTCCTGACTGGACCACTCAATGTATGCTTCCTTTTGATCTTATTCTTTTTACACATAACTTATTTAAATTGAATCTAAACAAGAATTTTGCCCGAAGCTGGACAATTTGCATGGGTCTATTTTTAAGTTCTTTAATTTTTTTATGATGAGTTTTATTGTGGTACCGTTGCCTTTGGGCACCATAGGTGGTGCCATATTTTGATTTGTAATAGTGGGTAAAAACTGGATTTATAGGTAAAAAACAAGTTACAAAGACTTTGTTGCAATAAAGTTAGATCAAAAGAGTTAGTTGCAATTTTCTTTGTTTTTTTTTCGCACTCTTACCTTTCTACTTCGGCCAAAACCCTGGTCCATTTCCTTTTTCTTCGTAATAAATTATTGGCCTGGATTCTCTTATGTTTAAACTACTAATTCTATGATAATAAGATATTGTAACTTTTATTATCCGAGTTAAGTTTTCATCTTGTGGGGGAAGAGAAAGATTGTTATTTATTTATTAATTTATTTAAATATCTCTCTTTTACAATTACGATCACAAAGAAGCCCAGTCGTGAATCCACCTAAAACTGATTTAGGAAAGGTGAGCCATTAAATCAATGGAACAAAATCTTCTGAACAATTAATATGGCATACAGAAATCCAAAGTGAGTGTTGTAAAACATCTTTAGGTTTCAAAACTTAACCTTTTGTTTCATTTTCTAAGCATTCCTATTTCACCTTTACTTGTAACTTTGCTTTTGTAGAAACAAGGAAGGTCACGTTGGTCCACGAGACAAGGTGTATGTGGGGGCATTATAAAAGATGAGGAAGAGGTTGTGAAGACTGCACGCCTTGGCTGGAATGTTCCCTCACAACAAAGTTTTAAATTGTGATTGTGATCGTATTGGGTTGCATTTTTCGTTAGTACGAACAATCGTAAGGAAATCCGATCGATACAATCGCAATTGTGGTCGTAATGCGGTTTCGAAAATTGTTAAAACCAAATCGTTGTGACACCGATTGTGGTTTCGGACCCAGATTTAAATCCTTGCCTCACCGCTCCAATGCTAGTATTGAACCCTTATGCAAATATTAACCAAAGAACCCCCTCGATTATCTATGTTACAGAATAATTATTCTTTGTCGAAGGAAACAAGTTTTTCGTTGAAGTCATTATTGTCGTCATCTCAAAGCTTGACGGGTTTTTTTGAAAATAGACACAATCAAAGTGATTAGTGAGGGAGACATTGTCGACACTGTCAGAGACTTAAGGACTAGCTAAGAGGAAAATTAAAATACCATAAGGACCAAAAATAAATATGCAGAGGTACATAATATAATTGTAAAACTATTGTGAGGGACTTATAAATAAATATTAATTTTTCTATTATACCTGTTCAACAAATTACTACTAATTATCTAATTACATTGATTATATTTTTATGTAAAATCGGATGAAGATCTCCTATCTTAAAATGATGTTTCATTTTCTATCTCATCCACTTAAATTGTGTCATGTCATTTAAAAATGATATATTTATAATAAATAATGTGATTAATTTTTCAAGTGGCATGCTTTAAGTGGTTGGGACAGGAAATGAGACACTATTTTGAGACACGTGATTTCTATCATGTAAAATCAATATGGTTCAGGAATAAAATTTCTTTGTCTTAAAAAATGGTATCTCGGTGTCCCCCAATAATCAAAGATTGAGGATGTGCATAAATATTAATAAATTTTGATTTTATTTTATTAAGTAATAAATTATCATTGATGGGAAACCAAAAATGTGATATAAAAATGATAGAAAAGATTTTCATCCATGGTTCAGTTATCGGTAACCACTCATGCATTACCCCTAGAGAACAGCAGTTACCGGTCCAGTATCTGCTATTGTCAAACTAATTAAAGCCAGAAGTTTGGCACTTGTCTATTCTTAAAACATTTATTATTTTTCTGTTTGCTATAGTCTTCAATCTTGATTTGAACACATGCATACTACTAGTAAAACTGGGAAACGGCAACCATGGAAAAAATGGAAGTCCTATATTGATTGAAGATAGAGCCTCATAAGAATTTATAAAACTTGGATAATTATCACCTCTTAAGTTAGTTTTTGGGATTGAGTTAGGTCTAAAATCTAATATGGTATCAAAGTCTATCCTAGATTCATTAAAGGATTGCTCATCATATTATCAACGCACCAAGTTTAATAGTGCTAAGCGTGAGGGGTGTATTGGAAAAAATCCAAGTCTCATATTGACTAGAGATAGAGTCTCATAAAAGCTTATAAAGTTTGGATAATCCTCACCTCTTGAATTAGCTTTTGGGGTTGAATTAAGTCTAAAATCTAATAGAACGTATGGTTGGTCCGAGTGATAACGGACTCGGCACCTTAAGCAAATGGTCAAGGGTTCGAATATTGGCTCTTGTATATGGAGAAAACCTGGTTGGGAGGGAAAAACCCACCTTGTGTGCCCAACAGGTTCCCCGACGAAAATTAATCACTATTCTAACAGGTGATACTTCGTACCTAAGTCATATTTATAAAACAAACAAAAAAAAAAAATTGTGAAACGGCATAAAAGAAAAGCAAAATCTGAACCACATGCTAAACATGCGCACACATGGTCTATATATTTGGCTTGATTTCAGTGAGCCATATACTTCTGTCTCTCCCTCTGCTTCTCTCATAACCACTATATACTCTTATATATTGGCAATAATGGCTTCCATTCATCCATCTCTTCCACTTGTTCCCAGTGATTATGAAACTAAACCCAGTTCAAGATCAGTGCTCCAGCAAAGTGTCCTAGAGAATATTGAGGCCACCACACTGGAGATGGGAGCATTTAGTGCTGTGAGAAACAACATTAATGGTGGAGGAGAAGGTGCAGGTGGGAGAGAAGAGATCATGGGTATCTGCTTGACTTGGAAGGATCTATGGGTGACTGCTTCAATGGGAAAGAAAGGAAGCAGGCCAATTCTTCAGGGCCTAACTGGTTATGCCAAGCCAGGGCAGCTCTTGGCCATAATGGGTCCTTCTGGTTGTGGAAAATCCACACTTCTTGATGCTCTAGCAGGTATACATGCATATTATATACATCAAACTGCATGAGGCTGAGGTCATTATACTTTAAAAAAAAACAATAAAATAAATAGGTCGATCGCTGCTAACATAAGTTTTAAAGACTTAATTGCAAACACTTAATGAGGATTAAATTAAACTTATTTAATTTCTAACACATTCTCTTTTTGAGCTAGTATAAGGTTTTTTAGAGTCTAACCAAATTTAAAATGACCTTTAAGATGCACAAGATTGTCATGGGTCAGAATGGTAATTAAGAATTTTGGTTTCGTTATATTAAGATCTCAAATTCGAATATTGTAAATAAAAAAATAGATATTATGAAAGTTTTATCCCCTTAAACGAATCTTTTTAGCTTAACACGGATTAGTTGGATTTCAAAGTAATTTTCGGATACCAAAGATGTGAGACAAAAAAATAGTTTATGCCAAAAACACATTTACTTCAAGAGTTTGAAACCTTAAACCATGTATGAATATTAATCAGCTTTCTTCATAGATAGTTTCCAAAACTGAACATTAACAATAAATTTTTTTTATGCGGGAATATAACTTGAGGAATTTAAGTAGGGGTGGCAAAATGGGCCGACCCGTCATTGATCCACCTAAAACAGGACGGGACGGGTTGACCCGCTTGAACAAGATGGGTTAGACCTCTTAATCCATCCCGTTTAGTGGTGGGTTGGCGGGTTGACCAGCCAAAAAATTAAAATTAAAAACAATTATAAAAAATAGAAATTAGTTATAAAAATCGAAAATGGGTTGGCGGGTTGGCAGGTCAACTCGTCTCGTCCCACCTCCAAACCGTTAAAATAGTAAAAAAAAACTAATTAAATATATATATATATATATATATTTTTAGATTGGGCAGGTTGGCCCGCTAACCCGCCCCGTCTCTGATCTGCCTTCTTGGTGGGTTAAGCGGGGCAGGTCAAAACTGGTTGGTGGATTGAAAACCCCAACCCAACCCGTCAAAATAGGCGGGTTAAACGGGTTGGTCCGTCGGACTCAACCCATTTTGCCACCCCTAAATTTAAGACTGAAAAAGGCATCATTTTGTTTCAGTACAACGACAATTATTGTAATCCTCATGCATGGAGACAAGAAGACCCTACTCCTTATTGAATCAACCCATATATTAAATTCGAAAAGGATTTGGCTCCTCTAAAGTGAGAATTTCTCTAAAGTGAGAAAATAAGAGTGCATCCACTATTAATTTGATAAATGCATAGAGATCTTAACCCACTAAAAATGATCCAAGAGTAAATACACTCTTACTTTCTCACTTTAGAGAATTTCTTACTTTAGAGAAGCCAAATTCCATAAAAAAATGTGTGCTTCTTATAGCCTACTTAGAATACCAAAGGTTATTGTCCTTCAAAAATTGAAGTAAAAAGATTTATGCATGAATTTTAATTTTATATAAAAATTAATAATTTAATCCACAGCAGGCCTTTACCCCTCCTTAGCACAAAAAATAATAACAATTAACTAGTAAATCCAGTCTTTGCATGTGTTTTTTAATTTAGTTAGAATTTAAACAAGTAAATTAGAAACACTTGAGAAGGTAACTTAAAAGGAAAATAATGCATAACTTAGATTAAAAGAGAATTTAAAATTAAAATTATGTACCAGAAAAATTTTAAATTAAAAAAATAAGCTAAGAATGACACATGTGAGTATGTTTTTTTTATGTGCATAAATAATGATATTCCCGACCGATAGTCGGAGACTAATCCCTTTTGAGACGTAGAGATTATTGAAATTGATTTTGCTTCTCCAACCAAACATTTTCTATACATAAACGTGTGAGTATATGACACTGAGAGAATCCAAAGTTAAGACTCACTAGAGTTGTCTAATTTAGTAGATAAAGCTGAGCAACTGAAGGTAGCTTCATTCTTACAATCCTAATAGAGAAAATGAAATTAATCAAGCACGCATGCTAATGTTATGCAACCATCAACCCTTCTCATGTTAAAATTCAACCATTCTCAATAGAGGAAAAAGGTATTGGTTGGGAAATCTAAGAAGGAAACAACAAAGTTTGCGGGAAAGAAACACTTTTATCACACTTCTGTCTAATTATGTTAGTTTATCAGTCTCCAATATAGGTTCTAAGTATCTAATCAATTGGAAGTTTGGAACAAATAAAATATATGATTGAATGAATTCATATTTCAGGGAGATTAGGTTCAAACACAAGACAAACGGGGGAGATTCTGATCAATGGTCACAAACAGGCACTAGCTTATGGAACCTCGGTACAAAATCTTAAATTCTTTAAGAAAAATAAATTGGGTTTTTAATAATTGGTTTCAGTAGCTACATGATCAATTAATTAACCAATATATAGGCATATGTTACACAAGATGATACCTTATTGACATCCTTAACGGTTAGAGAAGCAGTGCATTACTCAGCTCAACTCCAATTGCCTGATTCCATGTCCAAGGCAGAGAAGAAAGAGAGAGCAGACTTTACAATAAGAGAAATGGGTTTGCAAGATGCCAGTAACACAAGAATTGGAGGGTGGGGATGTAAAGGCATTAGCGGGGGTCAGAAGAGGCGAGTGAGCATCTGCATTGAGATACTTACACGCCCCCGACTTCTCTTCCTTGATGAACCAACTAGTGGACTTGATAGTGCAGCTTCTTATTATGTCATGAGAAGAATTGCAACCCTGGATAAAAAAGATGGCATTCAGAGGACTGTTATTGCCTCTATTCATCAGCCCAGCAGTGAAGTCTTCCAACTTTTCCATAACCTTTGTCTTCTATCTTCTGGCAGAATAGTATACTTTGGACCTGCTTATGCTGCAAATGAGGTTAGGAATATATTACCACATATTAGACTCTATCTCTCTACAATGTTATGTTCATCTCTAATTATAATGTCCCCTTACAAATTTTGCTTTTGTTTCAATTGATGTAGTTTTTCGCTTCAAATGGTTTTCCTTGTCCAGCTCTCCAAAATCCATCTGATCATTTATTGAAAACTATAAACAAGGATTTCGATCAGGTAAGCTTGCCAATTAAGCTTCAAAGAAAAGGGTGCTTTTTTCAGGATTTCATTCTTTTTTACTGCAATATACTCAAACAATAAAGTAGTCAATGAAACTCAAAGAAATCTTATTGAGATACTTATTATTCAAGGAGACTGAGATGGGTTTAGATGGAACTTCAACAACACCCACAGAAGAAGCAATTAGTATCCTTTTGAAGGCATATAAATCATCTGAAAGGAACCAAGAAGCACAAAAAGAAGTAGCAATACTATCTGAAAAGGTATACAAAATACTCCTAAGTTTGATGCAAAATTAATTGTTAAATTAAGGTTGACATTAATTAATTTTAACCAAATGAAATTCAGGACACCAGTTCAATAGACAAGAAGAGAGGACATGGTGGCTTTCTTAATCAGTGCTTTGTTCTTACCAAAAGATCATTTGTCAACATGTATCGTGATCTAGGCTATTACTGGTTACGCCTAGCCGTATACGTTATATTGGCTATAAGTTTAGGCACTGTCTTCTATGATCTGGATACGAGTAATGACCCAATTAAGGTAAGAGTGACAAAGTACTAAAAGTATGACTCATATCCAATAACTAAACTTTCATTAGCTTTTAAATTTAGCTACACTCTTCTAATTTTGCAGTCACTTTTGATTATTTCAGGACAGAAGTTCACTTCTTACGTTTGTGTCTACGTTCATAACTTTCATGACCATTGGTGGATTCCCTTCCTTCGTGGAGGACATGAAAGTAATTTAAAAATCCCTCAATCCTTTTTTAATTAGTCTCATGGACGAATAGATAAATTGAAACTTTTCTCCACTAATTTTGTTAATGTATGTATTCACCTTTTTTTTTTTTTGGTGCCATTTGTCTTTGGTTCCCAGGTTTTTGAACGAGAAAGACTAAATGGGCATTATGGTGTTACTGCATTTGCTATCGGGAGCACGTTTTCTGCTATCCCATACTTGCTACTGGTTTCACTGATTCCTGGAACCATAGCTTATTACCTTCCTGGTCTTCAGAAAGGATGTGAGCACTTTGTGTACTTCATTTGTGTTTTATTTTCTTGTTTGATGTTAGTGGAGAGCCTTATGATGATAATTGCAAGTATAGTCCCCAACTATCTAATGGGTATTATAACTGGTGCTGGAATTCAAGGAATTATGATCTTAGTTGGCGGGTTCTTTAAATTGCCAAATTATCTTCCTAAGCCATTTTGGAAATATCCATTACACTATGTTGCCTTCCATAGGAATGCCTTCCAAGGATTGTTCAAGAATGAGTATGAAGGACTAAAATTTGCTACAAATCATATTCAAGTTGGAGCTGCAGGAGGCTCCTCACACAATAATAATTACATTAGTGGTGAAGAGATTCTAAGAAATACGTGGCAAGTTGACATGAGTTACTCAAAGTGGGTTGATCTTGCAATATTGGTGGGGATGATTGTTCTATATCGAGTTCTATTCTTGGTTATCATCAAGACTACTGAGAAGGTAAAGCCCATTGTTGCATCATTCATGTCAGTGTCTCCCAAACGCACAATAATACAAGTCATGGAAAATCCCAATGCCACTCCTTTACATAGCGAGATTGTATAATTAATTAATTAATTAGATGTATCTAATTAATGTAGTCTGCTGCCTGGAGTCTGGTAAACACACACACCTTTCCACCGAAAATGGATTTAAGAGGTAGGGAAATGTCAACTTCCCGCTTGTGCAGGTGTGAAAGATCTGTAGACTACTATAGTGTGTAAGCGTACGTATATATTATATATATGGGAATTAACATCAGTATACTATATATATATAAATATTGCTCTTAATATTTTTGCTGTGTTAACTGTAGTCTGTAATAGAGTAATTAATAATCAATGTCATGTTTATCTATGACTTTTTTTCCCCTTGAGATAGTAAAAAATGTGAGATATTGTAGTTGGTGTTGAACCTTCGTTTATAGAAGACCGACCAATCAACCAAGGGTTCCTCGAGTGGTAAATATTTCGATCCCGTAAAGAGAAAAACGCAAGTTCGAATCCGGATGACAGACACTCTATAATTGGAAGGTTACAAAAACTAATAGTTAATTCCGTGTTCTAAACAGCCGATCGAAAATTAGTCTCATAACTGATTGAAAGGGTCGAAGCATGTAGGATACCCGGGATGTTATTAAGAAGTCAAAAATCCTAATTACTATGAATCATAAAAAAAAGACTTTAAGACCATTTATGCTTTGTGCTCCATGTCTATATATATATATATATGTTTATACACAACATTATGCCTCTGCCTCTAGGGCTACAAAAATAAAGAAAATTAAAGAAAGATAATAACGTATCTAGAAACTATTTATAGGCAAATTATATTACAATAAGTCTTGATGTAAAAAAAAAAAATGCTAATGAGTGCCCTTAATGAATTGGTTAAGGAATAAAAAAAAAAATAACATTTCCATTGAGAAATGATAAAGTTAATATTTGAAGAAACGATATAGGTTACATGAAGAAAAAGCAGGGTCGACTGTCGGACTCAATCACCATCAAATTTTTTTATTATTTATTTTTATTTAAAATCTATATATTTTTTATTTTTTTATACAGTTTGATATTGATCAGTTTTTTTTTTGGGTGAATAGTTACTGATCAGTTAAATCTTTGAAGTGACCTGCTAATTTATATCTTGAGTCAATCATCTTTCTAGAGTTTTAAAAATATGATTCTTAATTAACTCAAATATCAATGTCAATTCAAAACTATTTTTATAAATTAATTAATTTAGTTTAATTTTTAGTAATCAATCTATATTGAAAGTAGTTTTCAAAGAAATAAATATATAATTTCTTAAAAAATGCATAAAATTCATTATGAGAAATTTTTTCACTTTGTGTTGTTTACTTTGTTATAAGTTTTATTTTTATCACACACCATATTGTTGCATTTTAATTATATTCAAATTTATCATAATTGTCCTTAAGGCTTTAGCTAAGGTGCAAGATTATCTCATGTCTCTCATCATGAGCAGGTCCAATTTTGCAAAATAATATATTATTTTAAAATTTTTAAATTTTTCAAGTTTGTAATTTTATCCTTATCTCCATCACTATCACCCTAATTTCTCTCTCCCCTGCTTTCTGTCTCCCCCGCCGGCACCCTAGAAGCAGCCTGATGTTAACAATTGAAACACGTTTACTAAGTTTTAGAAAGATATATACGACAAAATAAAACAAAATATAATTGGACAAAATGAAACCTGATGTAAAGTCAAGGGAGGGAAAGTATAATTTTGTCCTTTTATTCTTATTTAAGTAATTTTTTATTCTTTATTCCACAATAAACAAGCCAAACCCATTATATATATATATATATATATATTATCTGAAGTAAAAAAACAAAAAAGTAAAAGGTGAAACAGAAATAAAAGAAAACTTAGCCAATTGGCTAATCCTTTATTCCATATCCATTATTTCATCCTTTGTAACTGTGATAGTGCGGAACGATAAAAGTTCTTGCCCTGTCCGACTATTCATCTCATCCTCTAATCTTCGTTCACTGTCCTTGCTGCAATCTGCCCGACCCTCCGTCTCATCCCTTCGTCTTTGTCCTAAAGCAGTTGCTCATGGTTTATCCGCGCGCAGTTGCCCATTCGCTCGCCTCCTCGGTCTTCATGCAATTGACTTGAGTAAGAGCTACAAGATTGTGAGAAATTAAGAATACAGATGGACTCCTCAATCCTCGTAAAATTAAAAGTTAATATGTATAAAGTTATAAACTTTATAATAATAATAATACTATATTATAGAAATGGTAAGTTCAGATTTTAATTTCTTATTTTAATGTTTAATAATTATAGTATTTTCTTAGTATGAAATGTTATAACTACTTATGAGAAAATTTTATGTTATACATCATCCGGTTGAATCTAAACCTAAACCTTTTACAGTTTGATGTCCGATCCGACTTTAACAACATTGATTGAATAGAATACCTACTCGTTAAGCCTTTCTCATTGTTTTAATTAATGGTGTCATGTCATCTCATTTATTATTTAGGGTTCAAAGTTTTCTTTTTTGTAATATGTTCCTCGTTAATTTAATATTATATTTTCTTTTTTAATTTAAATTTTTCTTGTTTTTCAAACACTCAACCCCTTCAACCATGAACGACATCCTGAAACCGGAAAAAAAAAATTGGTGATGTGAGTTTTCAATGAAAGGGTCTTATATCTGGGGGTTAGAGGAAGAAAGGGAAGGAAGGGTAGCGACAAATCTTCAACATACGAGGGTTTAGGATTTGGGAATCATCGAGGTCTGTGTGAGTGTTTGAATGACAACAAAGATGAATTGAAATGAAAAATATAAAAAAAAAAGATATTAAATTAATGAGGACTATATTGCAAAAAATAAAAGTTAAGTACCCAAATGATAAAGGAGATAACATGGCACCATTAAACCAGGGATCATGTCACTATTGGTTCACATGAAAAGAGTATCCAAACCCTCAACTTTGCCTGAGTACTAGAGAAATTCTCAAAAAATTATTATATACAATGTGAGAATAGTAACCAACTTGTAATTAATCACTAACCAACTATCTCTTTAACATGGAGTTTTTCTTATTTTCCGATTTGTGTGTGTTTCATCACCAGCTTGATGACCGACATTACTGATACTTATGTTTCATTTGATTTGAAAAAGAGAATGGAAAGAGCGAAAATAGAAAGAAAGAATGTGGATAGAAAAAAAGAAATGAGAAAAAAAATGGATTTTAAATGTTGTACGATATGAAAAAAACATGAAAAAAATTAAGTGTGAAAAAAATGAGTTTTTCTTGGATAGACAATTATGTCTTGGTTAACAATGATAATAATAACTTTCGTGATGGAGAAATTTAACATTTTCTTTCACTCCATCTCTTTTTTCCACTATCTTTTTGGGAGAGAAAGAATTTGACGTGCATCCTAATGCATTTTTTCTCTTCTCAACTAAACGAGAGAAAAAAAAGTTTATATATTTTCTTTTTTTTCATTTTCTTTCCACCCTTCCCCAATCAAACAAAGGCTTAATGTGTCCAGCCACCCAAAACGTAAGCGAGAATTTTTCACTTTTGTTGAAACAGATTTTCAATCTTTTCTCATTAGACTGACTGGTCTTGAATGCAATTCAAACAATATAAAATTATAAAAAAAGAGCCTGAAATAATGATTTTTGAATGGGTCAAACGCACAACCAAACAGGAAAGAGATTTTAATTGATGTGTTTCTCCTCGTGTAAAAAAGAGCCGGAATTAATGATTTCGAATGGGTCAATCGCGACTTTCCGATAGCTTGCTTCCTTGAATTCGTAGCATCTCAGACACTTTGGGTTGAAGCTAAACCACTCAAAATATAAATATGTTGGAGTATAGTAAAAATATTATATAAAGGAATAAATTATTTTAAGAGATATAGAAAGGAACAACCGTACCTTTTCACCTATCTACTGCTGTACAGCTTATGTTTTTTCTGCTAATGCAGTACTGCAAGATTTGACTAATAATAAAAAAAAAAAAAAAAGAAACTTTCAACTTTAAAAAGTGGAAATCAATTTGTTATTATTTTAGTTAAAAATTTAATATTAATAACCTATAAAAAAAAATTGAATTTAATTGATATATATTATCATAATAAAAAAATTTATATACATACCATAAAATAAAATTAAGCGATGATCATTTCATAAAGGATCCAACATCTAATGTCATCATCACATCTTACTCTCAAATATAAAATCGTTAGAAGAACGAAAGGTCACCGCAATTTGGGTGCTCGAATGGTTGGAAATTGAATACGAATACCAGCCAACATTATTGGAGTGGTAAGTGACCCTATCATACTACACCAAACCCTTATCAAACTTACTCGAAACTTGAAAGATGTAGGATGCATATTTGAGTATTTGTTTTGTCCTTGTAGCTTTATGAGAGTACTGCGAGGATGAAGACAGCACATAACCTCTTGCTTTGGACCTTACAACCAATTAAGAAAAACGCACAGGCCTTGTGAAAACAACACATATTGTTGATTCTGCAACCATGTATATAATGCTTGCATGCATGATCATAGGCTTAGCTTTGCCTTTGTGTGGTCATTGGCTGTCCGCAATTGTGGATTAACTAAGGAGTAAAGGACACAATGCTTATAAAGATTGTTTTAGCTGCTTTATATATTTTACTAATCGTTGTGTATGGTAATTTTTGACATACTTTTCGTATGAAAGACTTATTAAGTAAAGTGGGGATGGTCACCAATGACCATTGTGATTAGATCCCGGTGAAGGATCATATACTTAGACAGCTTTTTGTGATCCATGGTTGTATTTGGGGTTTAACTAAGGACATAATGTGTGCAAATGCTATTTTTAGCTGTTTTAATTATAATTATATTTCCCGGCAAATATAATTTAGGTTTAATTATTCTATTGCTTCTTTAATTTTTTTGAAAAATTTCAAATAGATCCAGAATTTTAAAATTTTGTAATTTAGTTTTTAAACTTATAAAAATATTTGTAATTAAAAATCCATATATATATGTTATAATTCATTTAGTGTTCCAAAAAAGTATAGGACCTATTCGAATTTTTAAAAAAATAGAGGGACCAAACTGAATTTTCTCATAATGTACACGGACCCATAAATGCATGAGTTAATCAACACTTAATAGATCAACATGTAGTTGATCCGAGTGGTAACGGGTTCAGATCCCTTAAGCAAGTGATTAGAGGTTCGATCTCTGGCTCTTGCGTACGGAGAAAACCTGGTTGGAGAGGTTAATCATTCAATGTCGTCAAGTACCTCTTGTGATTAGTCACCACAGTTGCGCGCGGAGGATACCCTAGAAACCAAAAAAAATGATCACTTAACAAAAACTTAACAGAATCATAATAATGATGTGTTCAAGGGAATTACAAAGTTTTAATAGTTTAGAAACTCAATTACACACTTTTAAAGTTGAGAGACCTATTTGAATTTTTCCAAATAATTTAGGGACCAACATAATAAATAAACCTATAATTTATAGGTGGGGTGTAAGTGCATGCTTGGATTCGCTGGGAAAATTGATTGTTTCAAGAGGAGTTCTAGCAACACACTCTCTAACACTCTATTTCCAACACACTCTCTTCTATTGGTTGAAATTAATGTAGGTTCTACCAATTCATGTGGGTTCCACTTGAATTTTGTAGGACCCACATGACTTTCAGCCAATAGAAAAGAATGTGTTGGAAAGAGAATGTTTGAGAGTGTGTTACTAGCATTTCTCTTGTTTCAATAATAGATTTTGGGATATTGTTATAATCAATTATAATATAATCAATTTTATGTATGGATATGTTTATAAAAAAATGATTTTAAAATGATCTATTTCATTTAGGTTATATATAAAAAGTTACTTTTCTATAATAAATTAAAAAAAATATGAAGTTATTTATAGAATTTAATAATATTTTTTTGATAGTTAATTTTGTAGGGTGAAATAAGAAGAATGTTATTAATTTCAAAATAATCTGACAACTTTTTAAATAAATTTCTATTTTCTCTAAAAACAACATTTTTATCTTAAAAATAATTGTTTTACAATTTAATCAATTTATCTAAATTAATTAATTTTTATTAAAACAATTTTTACCATGAAAATAATTGTTTGAGTAAAGATTAATTAATTTTTATTAATTGATATGCACTGTCAGTGTAAAGATTTTTTACATAATCAACCAATCAGAAGTTGACACATAAGCTAAATTGTTTGACTCTTATCCTAACTATCATAAAAGTTATTCATATCTTGATTTCTGATTAGTTGGTAATGTAAAAAATTTTATACTGATACTGACAATACAAACCAATTCAACCAAATTTAATTTTAGTCAGATACTGTACGAGAAGTCTGAGTGTATGTGGATAAGTGGTTAACATTGTTGTCGTAATTCAACCGGAATTTAAACATCGTACGGAGTATAAATGCGTTCATGAATCAGGAAAAGAAACGTTAAACATGTGAAGATCTCTTTCATTTGAGATAACGCAAAGAGCAGTTTGAATTGGATATTATTTTCTGGTTTGTAATTAGAGTGCGTCATTTCCACACCATTATGCATTGCCAGCACCCTCTCTTGGCCCATTATGATAGAGATGTCATCGATTAGATAGTGTTTGGTTTGGTTTCCAAAACAAATGGGATCACGATTGAATACAATCAGGATTGACCGTAGTCACTACAGTTAATATATGCGTTAACCATTGAATTTCTTATCTTTAATTAGTTTTTTGTTTCACATTGATAAAAAAAATACGGTGATATTTTGAACCTAAAAAATAAAAAATATTAATTTGATTTTTAAGAATGTAAAATATGGATCAAATTGATCCCCTTTAAGATAATTTTCAGGGATATTTTAATCTCTGTCAAGGATCAATTTGATCCGTATTTTATATTCTTGGAGAACAAATTGATATTTTTCATTTCTCAATAACGAAAATGTCACGGTGATTTTTTGTTGAAGATCAATTTAAATCTTTACTCTTCAAATAAAAAGATAAAAAAAAAATGTGCCTCAAGAGCGAGTGATATAATATAAGTAACAGCAGATAATCACAATCCAAAAAATGGAGGGGAACGTAGAGAAGTAAATTTCCTCTCACACAATATTAGTTTGCCTTGAACGTGGGGATTTGGAGAGAGATTAAAATATTTTGAATTTATTGATTAAAATATTATTTTTATTTATATATTTTGAAATTTAAAATTATAAAGATATAAAAATAAATTAACTTTAAAATTTCTCTCTTACCAAGTATAAAAAATGTTATTTCCCTTTACCTCCATCAAAATTTATACTTTACCTTTTTGTTAATCAAACACGATATCTAATTAAAATATCTCTCTTTCTTTCCTTTTCACCAGATAGAATATCTAACTAAAATACCTTCATTCCGTTCTCCACCCCTCGATTGACATACCTCTCATTCCCACCTTCAAATAAACTAGTGTGGAGAGGGGTAAAAGACGATGAGATTCATTCCAGTACGTTTTGTTTGGATTGTCGATTGTTCCTGCCAACGCTAAGCTGGCCCAATAACAAAGGCCCCAAGGCAATCTTCAGGATACATAGGCCATATTAGCATAACGGTGCAAATTGATTACACTTCCTCATCAATAAAAATAGGTGAAGCTTAAGGTACGCTAAGTTTTCATTCTAATAGGAAGGAAGGAAAGAGCTCAAAACTTGTTCTGTGTTAGGCCCTTGGGGTACTTCACAAGAACACTAATACTCAAGATAACTTTTATATTAAATGTTTATAATAAATGTGTATATTAGGAAAAATTCAAGTCCCACATTGACTAGAGATAGTGCCTAGTAAGAGCATATAAAATTGGGATACTCCTCATCCTATAAGCCGGTTTTTGGGGTTGAGTTGAGTCCAAAAATCCAAGATTGTATCAAATCCTATCCTAGATTTTTTATTGGGCCAATTATTCCACCTGTATTTGTCCACGCTCCAGATGTCCAGTCCTGGACGTGACGAAATATGTTGAGATTCCACATTGACTACAGATATGATCAAAGTAGTTATTATAAGGCTTGGGCAATCCTCACCTCTTGAGCTAGCTTTTGGAGTAGAATTAGACCTAAAGAAATAAGAAGCAAGGTTGCGGGAGAATTTTGTTGTAAAGCTTTTGTACCTTTGATCATTATAGTGAAGTTGATGTTCTTTCCTGTGGGCGTAGGCCACATCATCCGAACCACGTAAATCCTGGTGTTCATCTCTCTTTTATCTCCTCTTTAGTGTTGTGTGTACTGGGTTTTGTTAGCATCACTTGTGTATCTATTGCTTGGTGATCTGCATTGTATTCGGTTTCTTGTTTAGTCTTGCATAGTTTGGTGTGGTTGTCTTGTTTCTCTATTTGATAATAGGTCCTTCGTGACCCATAAACCACAACAAGTGGTGTCGTCTGTGGGAAGGCACGAAGCTAGATCTGTGAGGGAAGGAAAAGGAAGAACAAGATCAAAGAAGGAGGAGAAAGATCGAAACTGTTTCTTGGAGTCGTTTCCTATGTCGTATTGACGAAGCTATTTCTGGGAAGCACCAAAAATTGAAGCCATCCATGTGAGAAGAAAGAACTGAAGACATCGTTTTGTGAAGAAAGAAAAAATGAAGCTAGAAGTTCTAGTGCACAAAAGGTGTATTTAATTTCTATTTTTTCAGTTTGCTTTTACTTTTATTCTTTTTTTGTTACTTTTTTTTTTTTGCTACTATATGTTTTTTCTTGTTGAAACGGGTGAGTACCACCAGATATGACATTGAAAATTTCTCTCGAAACAATGATTTCGAGTTGTGGAGGATCAATATGGAAGCAATCTTGGTGCATCAAGGATGTGCAAAGGCATTGAAGGGAGATGCAAAAATGTCTCTCACTCTATCTCAAAAGGAGAAGAATGACATGATTGACAAGGCAAGATGTGTTATTATTTTGTGCCTTGATGATAAGGCATTGGGGCAGGTTGCAATAGAAAAGACTGCAGCTGCAATATGGGTAAAATTGAAGTCTCTATACATGACAAAGTCATTGGCTAATAGGCTATGTTTGAAGCAACAACTATATTCTTTCAAGATGATAGAGTCAAAGTCTATAGTGGAACAACTTGCGGAGTTCAACAAAATTCTTGATAATTTGGAGAACATTGAGGTGAAGCTTGATGATGAGGACAAAGCTTTGCTCCAACTCAATTCTCTACCAAAATTCCTTGGAGCATTTCAAGGATGTTATTCTATATGGCAAGGACCAAACCATTACTTTGGATGCAGTTCAAAGCTCAATTCGAACCAAAGAGCTTTAAAAGCAACAAGAACTGAAATCTGAGGATAATGGTGAAGGCTTGAATGTCTCAAGGGGAAAAACCGAGAAGAAAAGATCAAAAGGGAAGAAGTCCAAGAATCATAAATGGTTCACTTGTAGAAAAACAGGTCATTTTAAGAAGGACTGTCTAGAAGAAGGGACCAAATGATTTCAAAATTTTGCATATGTTGTGGTTGCTTTGGATGACTATGAAAGTGCAGTGACATTGAAGTTCAGAAACACAAAGAGATTGAGTAATGGATTCTATATGATCATATCACATGTGCCTAAGGAAGGACTACTTTGAGACCTTAGTCCTGAAAGAAGGTGGAGTGATGCTTCTGGGTAACAACAAATCATGCAGAGTTCAAGGTATGGATTCTATGAGACTAAAAATGTTCGATGATCGGGAAATCTTACTACAAGGCGTGAGAAGGGTGATTGATGTTTTTGAGAAGAATGAGGTTTTGGTGGAGAAGGTAGCATCAGAAGATAATCCTGCAAATGCATTCACTAAGTCATTACCTTGGCACAGGTGCAAGCTTTGCTTGGACTTGGTTGGTTTCTTTGAAGCATAATCCATCAGTGGGAGAGCAGCACTATGATGGAAGAAGTTCTCTGATTTGAAGTCAAGTTGGAGAATTGTTGGTTATACCTTAAAATCAGTTTCTCTATGGAAATAGATTGTCAAGTTTCATAATCGATTATGGAAATTGATTGTCATCTTCTTGCAATCGATTTGAAGCTTTGGAAATCGATTGACATTGTTCTGTAATCAATTTTGGAAATTGATTGAATATTTGGTTTTCTTTCTTCTCGGTTCTAACATCTTCATGTTATAGAAGAAGTTAGTGAGTGAGTTAGTTAGTTAGTTAGTTGATGGCCACAACTAACTTGGATAGCCAGAAGTATTTCACAAGGATTGGCAACTCACAAGGGTTGATGACTCATCATGCTATTAGTGATTGTTATATATGCATCTATATATACATATCATGTAATTGGAAATAGTGAATTCCTTCAATAACAATTCTATCTTATGGGGTAATCATAGAGTGTTTGTGAGAAGGGGGAAAATGCATAGGAATAGAAATATCAGTTTTGGGTTCTTAGAGACATTGTGTCAAACATATGGAAGGTAAGAATATGAAACAAGGTTGAAGGGGATTTCTATTGTAAAACTTTAGTACCTTTGATCATTATAGTGAAATTGTTGCTCACTCCCGTGGATGTAGGCCACATCAACCGAACCACATAAATCCTGCGGTTCATCTCTCTTTTATCTCCTCTTTTTTGTTGCTGTATTAGGTTTTGTTAGCATCACTTGTGTATCCCTTGCTTGGTGATCTGCACTGTATTCGGTTTCTTGTATGGTCTTGCATAGTTTGGTGTGACTATCTTGTTTCTCTTTTGTTAAAAGGTGTTTCATGACCCACAAATCACAATAGAGATTACGAGAAATAGAAATCACACAGTGTTCTAAATGTTGGCCATTATGTTCTGACTCATAAGTTCTTGGAATAAAGTGATGTTCAAGGTTCTAAAGCTTTAGATATGTTTGGAACATGTATAACTATTCTAATGTTGGGTCTCAAGTTTTTAAGAAGGTTAACTCAATAAGTGTGACGAATAGTAAAAAGTGTATTTGATTATGAAAATAAGAATGAATTGAGAGCACGATTTTTGTATAGTTAACTCATAGTAGCTTGACTAGCAATTGAGAGTTCAAAGAAGGCAGCAGAATGAATTAGCAATTGAAAGCAATTCTGTCCATTAACTTTGGAAAATTTGTACAACACTGATGATTAGCAATTGAGAGGAAATACAAGATTGATGAGATTTACAAATTTAAACTATTCGAAGTCTAGTTACATATTTGATTTATAATCTCTGATTAACAATATGTGATTTTTTCTCAATTGCATCATCAATCTCAGTATCTGATAACTCCACCTCATTTTGTGGTTCCTCAACATCTTAGTTGTCATCAGATAGGTCTATATTAGAAGTCAATAAATTTTCATCTCCACCACCAGTAGGTCTCTCCACTTCAGAAAATTCACCCTCCTTGTTTATGCTACTTGCATCAGCTTGTGAAGAAAGATCACGTCTATTCATAGTAAATTTTGGGGAAGCATGTCTTAAATGGTAAAATGTTTTCAGTGACAAAAATCCACCATATGTTACTTGAGGAAACTCAGAGGTACCTGCCTTATTAAGTAGAATTGATTATGTAGAATTGATTTCAATTCAATTGAATTTGAAGTGAAGTGATTTATGTTTGGATATTTTTATTTTGAAAGCAGGTTTGATGTCAAACTTAGTGTAAATTTTTCAATTCAACTCAGAAGCTGCTATTTGAAACTTCTACTATAATCACTTTTGAAGGCAAAATCAATTTTGTCAGACAGTAATCAAACACCTCTCTTTTTACCAAAATCACATTTAATAGGGGCAGAAACACTTCAGATGTTTTCAGAAGTGGAACCAAACACACACTTAATGTGTGAGCCACCACCCACTTCATTTTTAGCAAATCTTAGTCCTTCAAAATCAATCCTTGGAAGGCTACATATAAGAAAGGCAACATAGTATAATGGGTATCTCCAAAATATCATCATAAGACTCTCCAGCAACATCAAACAAGAAAGTAAGAGCGTGTTTGAATGGTCGTTGTGAGTGATTCAACGCTAGTTTGCAATGGCAAAAATGAAATTTCTTTTAATCAAATGTGAGAGCTAAAATTTCATGCGTTCTCCGTTTGTGTCAAAGTCACCGCAAATCCAAACACGCTTTAAAACATAAATGAAGTACAGAAAAGTGCTCATATCCATTTTGTTGTCCAGGAAGGTAATAAGCAATAGCTCCAGGAATCAGTGAAACCAGTAACAAGTAGGATTTAGATTAAGTGACTTTGAGATTTGGTATCTTTGATGCCTTTAGGTATTTTTTGGAGAGAGAAAGATGAGAGAGAGAAATGAGATAAGATGAGAGAGTGTGTCAAATGAGAGAGAAAATGCCTAAAGGCACCAAAGGTACCAAATTTCAAAGTCACTGAATCCAAATTCTAACAGGTATGGTATACCGGATCGAAGAGGTGTTCCTAATAACAAATGCAGCAACACCATAATGGCCATTGGACCGTCTGTTGTGCAACCCAAAAACGGGGTGCATGGTGCTCCCCTTTGATAATGTGTTCATAACTTTTGGATTGACAAAAATTTAATTAAGTGTTAATTGGTTATCTGTTAATAAAAAGTGGGGTGCACCATACACCTCACTCATGTTTGGTGCACCATAGAAGCCACCAATTTAGTCTTTCTTGTTCAAATACATGAGGACCCATGGTACCAAAAAAACAGTGACTCCCTATATTTACGAAATTTAAAAAAGAAAAAGTTTCAGTTCATCCTACCAAGTGGCTTTAAAAGAGGATTGAAAACTTTCACGTCCTCCACAATGGTCATGAAAGTTATGAATGAAGACACTAATGCAATAAGTCAACCTCTACCCTGAATTAGAATATACTCCCTCCAGATCTATATATAAGTAAAAAAACTCTAATTTCACACGTATTAAGAAAGTTAGTTATATTAGTTTAATTGTCTTGATTTATGTAAAAAATAAGTTATAGTTACTAAACTACCCTTTCTTGGGAGTGTATAATGCTCTTGGAAGTTGTGTCTTGAAAATATATAATGCTCTTAGAAAAATAAAAAAACAATTAACCAAAAGGGTATTTTTGACATAGTGGCATTAAATAAGGTTGATTTGATTGACTTTTGCTTATATTTGAGTCCAAAAAATTTAGGCACTTTTTTGCTTATATATAGATCCAGAGGGAGTATAAGATAAAATTAAAGCCACTTAATGAAGTTTTAGTTGTTCGTGTTCCATATTATGCATCACTTTCCCATTCTTACCTTAATTGAGCCATTACTTGTACGGCAGCTTCTAGGGTGAGAGACTATGACAAGTCTCTCACCACGAGAGACCCTAAAAAACCCTTATTTAAAAAACGTAAAATTATTTTTAACCATAAAAAGCCCTTATTTACAAAATGTAAAATTATTTTTATCCTTTTTTCTCCTCTCTTCTCTCTTCTCTGCCACCCCTCTCACTGCCCCTACCCCCACCCCCACGCGACGGCCGGACGACACAGGTGGACCAAAGCATGACGCGGCAGTTCGCGATGAGAGAGGTGCATGTCGGTGGCAGTGGTTAGACAGGGACAATGGCTTGTGTCGTGGGTCGTGCGGCGATTTTAGCAGAGGCACGAATGGAGGATCAGAGGTGGGGCATTCACCGACAACCCCAAAACAAGAAATCAACAATCCCAAACCCAACCCCAAACCAGACAGCATACAAATTTAGCGTTTCCAGTAAAAGACCCACAAATCGGCGAACGTGTTGCTTATGCAGTGGAACGCCGTCGTTCCTTTCGTGGGCGTTCCTTCCAGTCCAAAGAAGCAACACGCCATAGTAGGGCCTCGAAGCCGAAACGATAAAGAAACTTCTAATCGTGTTGCATCAGGCGCCGTCAAATCCGAATAGCGAGTTGGATTGCTGCATATGCTTGAGCGCGTTCAGAGATCGGAGATCATCAGCTGGATGTCTTCACATGCAAGGGAGGAGGGTGAGAGGGAGTGGGTGGTTTGGGCAAAGGGAAGAGGGTGAGGGGGAGAATGAGGGAGGAGAAACCATGGATGATTGAGGGATATGGGGTTTCACAGGTTGAGAGATTGAGGGAGAGAGGATAGTGTCGCTGGTGTTGAGAGTGAAGAGAATGGAGGTTGGTGTCGCTAGTGCGTTACACAATGCCTACCCAGTCAAGCGCCACTAGCGAGCCCGACATTGCCGCATCCTTTTCCAGAATATTCATTCACTAAAAATGAGCTCGACGAGAGAAAGAAGGATAAGGGAGGTTGGTGAGGAGGATGGGGGAGAGAAGATAGGATGAAATGTTATATTTAGAATATTTAATAATTTTAAAATAATAATTTGTTTTTGCAAAAATGGGCTTGCTCATGGTAGGAGATATGACATTGTCTCCCACCCTAATAAAAGCCTTACTTGTACCCAAGTCATAAAAACAATGTCTAAACATATATGATATATCCAATTGAACATATATGACAAGACGTAACGAGTAATAGCCTAGATCACAAAACAAGTTCAAGAACGATCTTTTGGTAAGAACAAGACATGTTCTTTCTTTATGTTTATTGAACAAGCTAGTGTCCCAAAACCAATTTAAATTTAATTAATGTTAAACAATTTTTGGATCGAATTTATGTATTTGGTATGAGCTCTAGCTATAGTAAGCCATGAAAGATACCTTTTCAGATAGTACTGCTACTTCCTTTTGAACTTCTCCATTTTTTTCTAATGATATCTATGGATTAGGATTTGTTGATTCATTTTGATTTTTTCACCAATAATATTTTGTCACATATTATATATATTTTCTTTAAAAAATTACAAGAATTTTCAATTTATATGACAAGATATTGATTGGGACAAAATGTAATACATCAAAATGGGATAATAGATCTTCATCCGATTTATACGACGTTAGAAGAATACAATTGCTTCTTCTGTGAAACCCAACTCAACCTATCTTAATTAGATTTCTACAATGTCCATGTATCTTTCATCGTAGATTAATGAAATTGTGAAGAAAAACACCTATGCCTTGGAAAGCATAATAGAAATTGATATTCAAGTACTTCTTACATATTTCAAATATTTTTATCTATTCAAAACAATAGAATTTGGATTGAAAATCTTTGTTCAAAGCTTTAAAAGGATTAATATGGTCAGGTAAAATTAATCTAAACCTTATAAAATTTAATTATATATCAAAGCTTCACTAGAATGTAAACTAAAAGTTTTATTTACAGATAAAATAATTCAAAAATTTGAAGCTAAAATATCAGCCGCGTAGAGAAATTGTACTGGCTGAAATTATAAGGTCAGAAACCGAGCTTATCTCATGATTCGATAATTGGCACAGCCGAATAACTCTTGGTCATTTAAGGAAAACCCCCTTTTAACCGAGAACATATACTCGGCCCTATATAATCTTTCATGCCAAAGATATACATCTCGTCATATTATAACTTAGTCTATGATGACTTGGTCAAAGTGTAACCGCACACTTTGCCACTACCACGAACATGGTTAAACACTCACAATAGCATTATCCCATAAAAATAACCACACATTATCCCACTAAGGGATCAATAACTTATCCTAAACAGTTATCACACTGACACTATAAATACAAGTAAAAAGGGGACATTAGAGGCACCTTCTTCTGATTTAACTTAGAACTACGTTAGCTTTGATTCCCACTTGGGATACGTAGGTGTCAAGCTATATCCACAAAGGACCATTTAAATTCATACTAAGAAGCACTCAATATACTCAGTTCATGTCGAATTTCGATTAACCGGATTTTGGCAGGAACAAAAAGCATACCAAAGATTGATATATCCCTTCAAACAGCTTCAGGGGTATTTATATGTCATATACTGGTTTTGCATTAATAGCCTAATTTCCTTTTGTGTAAGGGTTCGTTTGGTTCAAAGGATGGGAAGGGGAGAGATTTTAAAGGAGGAGAAAGATTTTAATTAGCTATTGTGTTTGGTTAGAGAAGAAGATGGGAGGGGAAATAACTATCTTCTTGTTTGGTTCAAAGTGGAGGAGAGATATTTTAAAAGCAAATTACTTTTATACCCTTGTTGTATCATTTAAAAGCAATCTCGTATCATACACTATGCACTATGTCTTTACCTTATCTTTTCTACTGGTTAAGAAATAAGGAGAATGCTAACGAGTGTCCTTAGGGCATTTGTTAGCAAGACCAACAAACAATCAGCTATGACAATAGACTACTGTTATAAAACCCATACTTTTCAACTCGAATAATAAATGCCAAATTGGTGTTGGATGAAGGAATTTGGTGGAGATCATTAACTTTTTACTTGATTAAAGAGTTTGCACGTTCTGATGCAATTAAGCCCGTGGTATTTAGTATTTTCATTGAAAGTAGAATTCATCTTTTCTCCGGTGAGTGCTTCTCTGACAACTGGGTAGCAAAATTACAAGATTACTATATTGCAAATAATTTCTAATTGTTATGCACTCCAGAGGCGGCACCGACAAAGGACATCTGGTAGCTCCAGCAGCTAGGGCTTCTTGGTTAAAGGATATGTTCTGTCCAGGGGCAAATGAATAATCCTATATAAAATGAGGGCAATTTTGTATTTCAATATCAATAAGGATATTTTAGCCTAACTACTTATAATGTTTTAGATCCACTTTCGCTCGACTCCAAATCGTCCCACTATTAGAGGAGAGCCAAAATTGATCCGGGAGGGATTTTGCTCTCCTTCCCTCCCCTCCAAAAAAATAAACCAAACAAAAAATATTTAAAATAATCTCTCCCCTCCCCTCCAACCAAACAGTATGTAAATCATTGTTTCATGAAGCCTTAAAAACTTAAATAAATTGGGAGCATAAGTTTGGTGGGAGGTTGAAACAAATCAAGCATGTATTTCTCATGTCAATGCAAAAAATCATTATATCAACTTGTTTCTACCACTACTATAGATATTGGAATAGATGACACTCCTTTAATAGCATTTTCTCTCGAAAATGCTATAAAAAATGATGCAGAGGCCTATTATAGCACTTCCTTAACGAAATGCTATCTTAGAGGAAGCGCTATATTAGACTCTCCTACGATAGTGCTTCCTTAGGGAAACACTATAATAGTCTTTACCTAAACTAAAAACGTTGAATTCAATTCGCTCCCTCTCAATCTCTTTTCTCTACCTCTCTTACTCGCGCGCTCCCCACACACACACCCTCGTCACAAACCTCTTCCCCCTCTCCTCACCGTCGTCCCTACTCACCACCGCCGTCGTCCCTACTTTGTTCCATGCGTTCGCAACCACCTCGTGGATTACGTGCTGCTGTGCGTTTGCAACCACCGCAAAGGCCCTAGGCCCTCCCATTGCTCCTCCACCACGAAGGCCCTCCCTTCGCCGTCCTTCACTGCTCTCTGCTCTCGAGGATTCCATTCGTGAGGACCACCTCCCCTTGCCAAGGTAGTCTTGACTTTCCCTCTCTTCAACCTAATTTCATTTCATTTCTCCATTTGTAATCTGTGTGTTTCTTTTTCTTTTTCTTTATGATCTGCATTTGTAATCTCTGAAATCAATATAATCAGTATCAATTTTTTTTGCAAATCTGAGTTAGGTTAGATGCATATGCTTTTGTTCTTTATGATGTTGGAAGTTTTGCTTTTGTTCTGTTGTTCTTTGATTGTGATGGTCTTGATTGTGTGCAGGCGAATGTATGGAACAATGAAAGTGCTGGTTGGCCACTAGGCAATCCTGTGGTAAAGTGTGCTTCAGTTTCTGATGCTAGTTCTCCAACTAATTTTGTTGCTCACCATTTTCTTTTTATTCAGGTAACAGGTTCTTGTCACCCTTAGTTTCTTTATCTTGTAGTTGCTTGAAGTAATTTCATAATTGTTAGAAGCTGCTAAAAAGTTGAAAGGGGGGAGGGTCAGGAAATGTTTAGGTTAGTTTCATTTTAGTGCATATTTTAGGTTAGTTTCATTTTAGTACAGATTTTAGGTTAGTTTCATTCTGTTAGAGGAAGCTATGTTGGTGCTGGTTTGCTGAAATTTTTCTTAACTTATCTTTTTAGTACTTGAGTTGTTGAGGTAAACTTGTGGACAAACTCTTTTGATTGGTACTTGGCATTGAGCTATTACTACCAGGTATTTGTCTTTTTTTAATCCTTTAGTTGTAGCGTTAGACATGTTTATTTTTATTTGTATACATGCATTTTACCTTCGTAATTTTTCGTTCAAGAATGATTTGTATATTGTTTTTGAGACATTATACAAGTTGGATAGCGCTATATAATAATCTTGGATAGCGCTATGTATTGATATTTTCTGTGTGTAATATTGTACTTGTTTCTGCTGAATGCAGGTTTAATATGGAATGTATGAAAAACGAAATAAAAATAAAAAAAATGGGGCTATTATAGCGATTCTCCTGGGAAGCGCTATAATAGGTCACCTATTATAGCGTTTCTTTAAGGAAACGCGTTTCTTTAAGGAAACGCTATAATAAGAGGCATGATAAGATAATGCTTCCTACGAGAAGTGCTATAATAGGTGACTTATTACAGCGCTTCCAAGGAGAAGCGTTATCTTATAGTGTCAGGAAGCGCTATAATAGGTGACCCATTATAGCACTTCCCAGGAGAAGCGCTATCTTTTCTTGCCACTTTTAATTACACTCGAAAAGATAGCGCTTCTAAAGCACTATTATAGAGCAAAAATAAACGTTGTCTTTTCCCTTTTCTGTTGTAGTGTACAGAGTTTAAGTGTTATATTAAACATAGCACGACAATATTTATTCTCTTGCATGAAAGCTAAATTAACAATTGGAACTCCTTCAAACACATTGAATTTTTACCCATTCTTTTGCTAGTAAATCACCTCAAGGCATCTAACAACTACCTCCAACTATGTACTAAGGTATATGAAATTATTTACCCTATAAATGTATCAAATACTTTGTTGCAAAAATTAAGTTATCTATTTTAGTATATATTTATGGAATTGTCTAAAGTGATTCTCACACTCTACCATCCAAATAAAAGAAAAATCAAAGATTCCCCATCGTCAACAACTAGTAGCGTCGGCAGAAATTTGGTGGTGTGGGTGGTTGCAGTGGTGGGATAGTGGCGGTAATGAAGAAGAAGGGGTAAGGTGGGGTTGGTGGGATGATAGGGCCATTTTTACAAATCATACTTTTATTCTCCAATTTAGTGTAACCAGTTTTAATTTAATCTATAACTTTAAAATTTACCCAAATCAATGGTTCTTATTCGAGGTGTATGGATGCACCATTTCAAGTTTTGTGCATTGAAAAATCTATTCGTAAACATCTCTCGCATTCGGGCAAGGTTAACATCTTCCACCAAGGGAGTTGAGGACCGGTCGTCTAGAGAAATTTACCAGGTATAACCAGTTAGATTTGTTGCAACAGGTTAGGAAAAAATAGGAAAAAAATACAAAATTTGAAACGATGTTGGGAGGAGGAAGAGGAAGCTGAAGGTGGCAAGGAGGCAGAGGGCGGTGACAAAGAAGGACTGGGCCGCAGAAAAGGACTAGATGGCGTAGGGGGTGAACCTCACAATCGATCTTGATAAGGCGATGACACCAGATCTGGAACGTTACAGCCATCGACTCAACGAACCCAGCCTTTATACGTGCCCCTACCACGCTCCGCGAACCACGCTGTCGTCACGAGTCCAAGACGACACAAAAATTCCTAACCACAGAACCACATAAATTCCCCCTACCCAGAGGTAATCAATTCAAAACCCTAACCACAATAATTCCCTCTACCCACAGGTAATCGATTACCCAACGCTTCATCACCATTCCTCGACAACCACGTCTCCTCCTCCTCCAATCTCTACCACTCAATCGACGTCAGCGAGCTCGTCGATTACCTTTTCCCATAAACCAATAGCCCTTTCCCCCCAAGAAGCCACCGAAGAGGTCCTCATCACTGTTGGTGGCGAGCTTGCATGCGGATTTGCGTGGGGAGAAGGTGTGGATGGTGTCAGAGAAGGCGAAGAAAGGGGAAGCTCAGGATGGTTCAACGGAAAAAGAGATTTCACCAGCAGTTTTGTAATCGGAGAAGAAGAAGGATTTGATGGAGGAGAGGAGTGTTGCTTACTGGACCATGCTGGCTCTCAATGTGGAGGGTTTGAGGTGGGAGGGAGAGAGATTATGGGGAGGAAGAGATGCTCCTTGCTTATCCGATTACCCTTCTCCAATTTTAACCATTCATTTTATTATTATTATTATTATTATTATTATTATTATTATTATTATTATTATTATTATTATTATATCATTGCTCATAATAATTGTGTTTCCATCTTCCAATTCTTTTTGGGAGAGTTGAAGAACAAGCCCTTGCATTCATAATTTTATAAGGATTTGAGTAGAATACATGGTAGTATAAAAGTTTTTTACATAAACAACCAATCATATTTTCTTACGTCATTAAAAATATTTGTTTTTATAACAATTACCTTAAAAGTTTACATATGAGTTGATGTATGACTAGTGTGTAAAATTTTACACTAATGGGGTGTTTGGAAGGCGGATTTCTTTTGTTTCCAAGAATCTGAGTCAGAATTCGCGAGAATAGTGATTCTTGAAAATATTAAAAATGTGTTTGGTAGGCGTGAAACTTTTGGGATTTTCATGTTTGGTTTAAGGATCGGGAATGTTAATATTATTTTCAAAAATACCATTGAAATGTTAGTATTATTTCTAATAAAAACTTTATAAGAAGTGAGTTTTTATAAAAGCATACTAAACATAAAAAAAATTTAGGACAAGTTAGAAATCCTGAAAAATTAACAAAAATCACGATTATATCAAAATAAACTCATATTAAAGAAAGGCTAAAATATACTTTGGATCATTTATCTTATCTTCAAAATGTGTTTTGGTCCTTTATCTTTAAAATGATTCGTTTTGGTCATTTATCTCTCAAGCGTTACCCAAAGTGATCCTTTCGTCAGGTCTGCTACTAACATCCGTAAATATTAGCATAAATGACAATGAATGGTTTTCTATACAGGTGACATGGAAGTCTTAGTCGTCGAAGATCCACCGGAATCTGAGCATTTGGACGGAGTCTGGGCATCCTAACTCTTCCTCTCCCCCCTCTCTCTCTCTCTTTTGTTCTCTGATGGCGTTCTGGTCTAGCATCCTTTACAAATGCTCTTCCAATCTGGGGCGTTCACTACCCCTAATTCCACCAGGACCAAACCCACTTCCACTACCCCTTATTCCAACCCCACTTCCATAACCTTCATTGCCTTGTTCCCACTTCTTTGTTCTCAAATTCACTTGAGGAAGACATTGATGAAGATTCACCTTCATGGCATGGGTTTAGTTGCAACATGGTATGGTCACGGATAGGCGCAACATTTTGCATCTTTTGTACATCTGAATTTTCTAGGGTTTCATTTGGGGGAAGAAGACTCACTTGAGGAAGAAGAAAGAGAAGAAGAGTGCCACGTGGCTCCAGCTCATTGGTTAGAGTGGAGGGTGCGCCACATCACTTGTCTAAATGATCAGTTAACTGCCACATATTCTAATATTAACGAACGTTAGTAAAGGACCTAACGGAAGAATCACTTTGTGTAACTTTTGATAGATAAAAGACCAAAACAAATCCTTTTAAGATAAAGAACCAAAACATATTTTGAATATAAGATAAATGACCAAAAGTATATTTTAGCTTTATAAAATATAATGACGTAAGAAGTTTTTTTGTTTGGTCTCCAAACCAAACATAAAAAGGATAATAAAAGATAAAATAGGTTGATTAGTCCTATACGTTTATTTAATTTTTCACATCGGTCTCATAAGTTTTTTTTTTTTCAAATTGGTCCCACACGTTATGTTTCGTTTTCACGTTAGTTCTTTCCGTCAATTTCGACCTAACGCCGTCAAATAAAGAGCCACATATCACATTAATATCATGCCACGTCAGCTCAAAACTAACAGCGTTAGGTCGAAATTGACGGAAAGGATTAACGTGAAAATGGAATATAACGTGTAAGACCAATTTGAAAAAAAACTTATGAGATCGATATAAAAAATTAAATAAATGTATAAGATCAACCAACTTATTTTGTTGATAATAAAATGATACGAATGAATAACATAACATAATTAATGAAACCCCTGATTCGTTACCATTGGGTAGGGGGGAATTGCAAGGAAAAGAGAACGGCGTATCCTCTGTGACGGAGACATGGAAAACGACGACGTTGATATGCTCGGAGCAGACAACAATGAAGCTGTATGTACTAATGCTTTCCATTTCTTCCTCTTGTTTTTATTTCTGCTCATGTCCTTTCGATGGTGCTGCTGCAATTCATTCCGATAAAAACCCTAATTGGTTCATCCATCAATGTCAAAATTGTAATGATTGCAGGAATTGGATGACATGAAGAAGCGCTTGAAGGAAATGGAAGATGAAGCGGCTGCGTTGCGGGAGATGCAGGCTAAGGTCGAAAAGGAGATGGGTTCTGTGCAAGGTGGCTCCTTTTCTTTTTTAACCTTTATTCGTTTGCAATTGTGGTACTTTGTTTTTGCTTCATTCCGTTAATTATTCTTTTTTGGATTGTGGGGTTTATTAAAAATTACATTTTGTTGTTCATGTGAAATGATCTGTGTTTGATGTGAGTTGGGCTGAATTGGCTATACTCAATGTCGGAATTAGCTCTTGTTTCTTTGTTTTACATTAATGATATATGCCCTAACTCGTCAAATTAGTGATTTTATGGTTTATAAACTGGCAAATTAGGATTTGGCATATTGCTTGTTAATGCATTTTACGGCTAGCAATCGATTCGTCTGTGGACTCAGACTGAAGAGTTTCGCTTGGAAATTGGGAAACATGCTCTAACTTGGTTATGAATGATAAGATATTTCCTAGCATTCACTGATGCAAGCTGAAATTTTGTCAACTGTTATTTTCAAATTTAGAGAAGTTCTTGGTTAATGATTGCGCTATTTGATTAGGGGGAATTCTTGGGGATGCTCGAGTGCCCCTAGATTTTCCCATTAAGGGATGCAAAGCTGGATGCACTGCATCCTGCGGCTAGGAGAGGGATGTGCTGGGACATTTGAGCGTCTCCCATCACAGCCCTTTAATTACCCTTTTTATTAACTTTTTCTAAACAAAAGAAGAAAAAATGAGTTCTATTTGTTTTGTTTTAATCTTTGTCTTTCCCCTTACTTATTCATCTTCTTCTCCTTGCACTTACACATGGTGTGACCACTCTATTTTTTTTTTGGTGAAGTTACCACTCTACTTTTTTTATGTGCTAGACATTTCATTACCATCTATTCTTGGACTCTTGTTCTATTATTGATTCTTATCTCCAAATAGATCCTGCTAATGCTGCTGCAAGTCAGACCAATAGAGAGGAAGTAGATTCTCGATCTGTCTTTGTAGGCAATGTGAGTTCTCTCTTACCTTGCTTAAATTAAAGCTTTCTATTCTGCTGAGTTAGTTGCCTTATTGTCTTGATTCATAACATGTTCTGAGTATATTAATGAGATAACTTGTTATATCTTTTGTCTAAAGTGATTGATTCAATTATGAACCACAGTGTATATATATTGCGCTGCTTTTGGAAACAAATTGGAGGATTTTTTATGCTTTTATGTTTTGTTTACATTAATTGCAGAGCAGGCTTGGGCTTAATCTTGCTACTCTTAATCTTGAGGCTCTCTAGCATTGCATCATTCTACATGATTGGAGATCACTAAACCATAATCCTGTGTGAAAGTATTTAATGGATTTGAAATATACACGTTGATGTATATATGCATGTGTGCCAAAAGGACATTCTAAGACTATAATAGGACTTAGAAATTAGTAACCAGTTGCCATTTTTTTACCATATATTTCCAGTAGCCCAATCTTTAGTTTCTTGAGTTTTTTGGTGGAGGATATTTTATCCTCCTATCTTGTAATCCTCTTCCATCTTAATGAATTTCTTTTTCTATCCAAAAAAGAGGTCTATGTTATGAAGAATAAGGGTGAGAGTAAGGGATTGGGGCCCAAGTCTGTTACTAAGAGAAATAACTGTCTATCAGACAGCTAATAATTGACAACTGTAATAGATATAAAAACAGCTATAGATAGTTAGGGGGAAGTTATTAATTGAGAGGACAGGAGGAAGGGAGGGCCCAGGACTCTCAAATATCCCGGAGTAGGAGAGCTGTCATACTTGTGTTCTTCATTGTTCTTCAGTCTCTGATCTAGTATCCCATTGATACAGATCCAGAGATAAGTATGTTCTATCAATAAACGTTCCATTTTTTTTTCTCTAAATTCTGATCCAATTCTATTACATGCTCAGAGTTTGCTCAGGTTGAACAGCATGTGCCATGTTTCTTGCTGTTGTTCAATGCTTTGAGGTTTTTTACTTTTGGTTGATAAGTTGTTATATGTTGAGCAGACTCATTTAAGGGCCACTTTGTTGTGAAGATTTTCCATTCAAATAAACACCCAATCAGATGGATGCTTACCATGACAGAATATCTCCATTAGTTTGATAGCTTAAAAATCAAAATCACAGCACCCAAGATGCACGGACTATATAGGTTGAGTAGACTCTTGATGGCTCAAAGTTCAAATATAGAAATTTATTGCTGAAATTGAATATGGCTAATAACACAAATGAACTCTTTCTGTAGGCCAAGTCAAGTTTGTTTCACTATTTAATTTCTTATTTGAAACCTCATAAATTTGATGCTCCGCCCAGTGCCTTTGACATTTATTGCATGGTATAGACCCTAGGTTTTACCCGACTCTTGTATTTAACACAAATGAATTCTTTCTGTAGGCCAAGACAAATTTGTTTCACTATTTAATTTCTTATTTGAAACCTCATAAATTTGGTGCTCCGCCCTGTGCGTTTGACATTTATTGCATGATATAGACCCTAGGTTTTACCCGATTCTTGTGTTTGACCTCATCATAAATTATATATTTTACTCAATAAAGCTCCTAGCAAATCTAATACTGAGTTTCCTCTTGCATCCCTAACATCGTGATTTTGTAGAGCATTAATAGAGTAGTTTACTACAGCTACCTCAGGCCTTTGGTAATGGCCTAAATATGCGCCTAACTGAATGCTGCTGAGTCAGCACATTCAGTTAGTATAGGGCTTTTCTCTTTAGTCTATCATAACTGAATCTTGACATATAAATAGTCCAAGTCAGTTATCTTGTAACTAACTATTCATTTTACACATTCAATGAAATTCTCAGATAGTCAGATTCATTCTCTCTCTCTCTCTCTCTCTCGTTCTTTCTCTATGATCGTTTAGTTTCTATTAAGCATGGACCAAGCTTGGTAACATGTCTTCCTGTTACTTCCTTTTCCCCCACTAAGGGTGTGTTTGGTTCAAATAAGGGGAGGGGAGGGGAGGGGAGGGGAGGGATTTTAATTAGCTATTGTGTTTGGTTGAGAGGAGGGGAGGGGGGATTTTAATGGAGGGGAGGGAAAGTAACACTATTTGTGTTTGGTTCACAAGGGGAGGGGAGGGATTTTAAAACTAACTTACTTTTATAACCTTAAAATTTTAGATTTTAAAATACATAAGTAGGGTTATTTTAGTCATTCCATGCAAAATGTTTTAAAACCCCTCCCTCCCCTCCAAATCCCCCCCACTTTTGGAGGGGAGCCAAAATTGGGTGAGGAGGGATTTTGCTCCCCTCCCTTCCCCTCCTAAAAAATGAACCAAACAACAAATGTTTAAAAAAATCCCTCCCCTCCCCTCCCTTCCATTCCCCTCCAACCAAACAGTATGTAATAGTATGTTGGGAGTTATTACCCTATGACTTCCTGCCCAACTCCTCACCTACCTAACCACTTGAGCATGGCCCAGTGGCTATTGTCTTTATAGTATTGATGATAAGCAACCTGAAACCCTAAGTTCTTGCTTCTAGAACTTCCCGGTATCAAAATTGTAAGCTAAATTAACCATAACTGTTGGAAGAATGAATCTCTATCCCACTTTATTGTACATGCAACTTAAGTGAGATTTTCTCATGGAAGTCATATACGTTGCTTATGTATGTATGTATGTATATCTTCATTTCTAACATCTAAAGTGAATGGCTACAAATTTTGATTTCCTTACTTTCTTCGTGCAAAAAATTATTTGACTTCCTTACAGTTTATTTTTAACCAATTTTTCGAATGCACCATTAAGGTGATATTAATAGCTTTCTTCATGCCATTCATAGTTATTCATCTGGGTCATACCCTGGTTTCCTCATGAACCTTTACTTCAGTGCTGATTTGATTTCAACCAGGTTATTGTTTTGCTCAGCGAGTGATCAATTGCTGTTCATGGTCTTTTATACTGATTTTTCTGTCTATGTATGACCCCATTTGGTTATCATATTTGTCTGGAATGTCTTGGCCAAAGTTCTCCATGTTTGTTGCGGGTATATTTTCATCACTGTCTCACCATTAATGATGCATTGGTCTTCACTATACTCTATCCTGGAAGGTTCAATTTTTTAAAGAATACTACTATATGTAACTTTTAGTATAGTCAGAACTAACTTTGTTTGATGCTAAATGTGCTTCTGTTATTTCAAAGTTTGATCGTGTTTTGAGTGGTGGCATCCTGATTTGACATAATGTTTGACTACAATCGCAGGTCATGCTTCCATCTACAAGTTTTCTGGTTTAGTAATGCTGCAGTTGGAAGTATAAGATATATAATATAGGAGAAAAAATATATTAGAAGTTGTGAAATTAACAAAAAGAGTGGAAAAACAAACGATACAACACAGAAAAACAATGAAAGAAAAAACACATTGCAGGGATACTAGGATAGAGGAGAGGATAAGATTGTTAAAGAGTTAGTTGTTGAGGAAAGTGATGTTTATGGTTTTGTGAACATACATGTTTTGATAGTGAAAGGAAAGGGGGAAAATGAACAAAAATAGCTTAAAATGCTGTCTATAATTTAGGGTGAAAGAAAGAGGTCTTTAGGATAGTAATTAGTAAGTTTTGATTAGTATACTTCCAAAGTTTTTGTGGTGGATGGACAGAGGAATGGATTAGATTGGAGATCGAGAACCTGGATTCCTACCGATGAGAAGAGGGCATACATTATAGGTAAAGGACTGTGCATGGGTATCTGCCATTGTGATTGCAAAGCCAAAGGACACTTTTGGTGGTGCCTAGTGCTCCAGAAATATATAGGCATTGTTTTTTAATGGTGAGGGGTCTTTGACATTCCTTCTTTTCTTCCTTGGGATCAAGAGGAGATTTTTAATCTTTTGTCTTTTCTACTCATTTTTATGTAATTCACCACTAAAACTGAAGGCAAAATAAGGGGGAAAAGGAAGAAGCTAAAAAGAAGAGGACTAGTTATGCAAGACATTTCATAATGCATAACTGTCCATTTTGTAGTTCCATGATAACTTTGCTTACTTTGTAATATATTCTATTTGAATTGAAGTTAAAATTCAAAAGTTGCTTCATTTTTAATTTGCATAGAACCCTAGGAGGAGAATATGAAGAAAAGTAGAAAACACATATATATGTAATGCAGTTTCTGAATGAAGGCCGGAGTGGAGTGGATGCCTGACATCCGAATGATTACTATATTATATGATCATTTCTTGTAATATTTTATTAGACAAAAGCAGGATTAATTTGGAGAAACTTCGTATATTATTATTAGCAGAATGTTCATTTTGCAATGCACGATTTGTCAAGTGATTGGAAATCAATTGGATTGATACTTGGGAAAAAGGTCCTCTATAGTGCAAGTTGCACATCTGAAAGCAAATTGCACATGGGATAACTGTTAATGAAGAAGACAGTGATTTTTATTTCTGTAAAGTACAAACCCGTAAATTTGAATTTATGAAAATTCCACTCCCTTGATTTTTCTTGTTCCCATTTATCTACTGCCACTGTATTCTCCTAAGTTTACCTTGCACCCAAATCCTGATACTTGCAATTGCATAAATCAGGACAAAAGGAATTTGCCTGGCAGTTTCCTACATGCTATATAACATGCCCCACGTTTGTTATTTAATACCTGTCTTCTATCAGATTTTTTCCTTCCCCACTGTGAAACTTACAGTCAAAATGAAACTATTTGGTTGGTGAAGTCTGATGTATACAATATATGCCCTTTTTTTCTGGCTGAAATTAACAGCCTTGCCCTAAATTGTTTCCTTTTAAGTTGGTTAGAAATTGTGAAAAAAAATTGTCAAAACCAATTTTGGCATTTGGTAATTTGGATCTTGCACGAAGGGTGAAGCAGTTCCTGCCAAAGAAATTTTATCTTCATCAGTTTGACCGTTTTAGTGATTGACTGATGACTGTATCACAAGAAAATTCCTATAAATGTCTTTGTTGTGTCAACAGTTTTGTTGATTGTCTGGCTGAATTTTCAAAAACTGTTTTATTAATTGAACATTTCATGACTATTTAGCGATAGGACTTCTGGTTTTGTGAATAAAAACCAGAATGTGGTGGTTTTCAAGTTTTAAACCTCAAGGGTGGTGTTAATTATTACATGAAAACATCGGACTACCATCTTATAAATGTTTAGGCTTCACTTATGTCTTTGCCATCATATAATAATCTCTTGGGTTGATATTTTGCACAGGTTGACTATTCTTGTACTCCTGAAGAAGTGCAGCAGCATTTCCAATCATGTGGAACTGTAAACCGAGTCACCATTCGCACTGATAAGTTTGGCCAACCCAAGGGTTATGCTTATGTAGAGTTTGTTGAAGTAGAGGCTGTGCAAGAGGCTATTTTGCTGAGCGAAACAGAACTACATGGGCGCCAATTGAAGGTTTAGAGCATGATGGTCTTGCTGTTCAAATATATCTGGGATTCCTTTTCGTAACCATGTATACATTTTTGGACTTTTTGCAGGTAACTCCTAAGAGGACCAATGTACCGGGGATGAAGCAGTTTCGTCCACGCCGGCCCAATCCTTACATGGGGTTTCGTGGCAGAACCCCATATGCACCTCCTTTTGCCTATGCTCCATATGGATACGGGTATGTTATACACTTACACTCAGTTCTGTCCTTTCCAATGTGTTGTCTTTTTGCTGTAATAATAGACTTGTTGCACTTTTTTGTTAATTGCAGAAAGGTGCCAAGGTTCAGAATGGCTATGCGCTACAGCCCCTACTATTGAATGACCAATTCTGTTGAAACGAATATATCGATTAATGGATGGATGCCCATAATGACACCCTAGACTGATGTGGTTGGTTCTGTGAGAATGAACCTTGTAAACTCGTGGCGTTTTCTTCTGCTTTGCTTCGGTACTGGTATTATTCAAATGTTCTTTGTAAAAGTATTCATCGTATAAGTGGTCAATATATTGGTTTTTAAGTTTCCTATTTCCCCCCCAAATTCTCAATATGCTATAGGTTTCATCTCTCTGTTATGTTGGTGAAGTACTCAGTTTTCTTTTTGAAAATCTTAGGGTTTCTTTGCTTTGTTTTTAGTTTCATGTTTTCATTAATAATTGGAAAAAAAATGTCTTATTGTTTTTATTACGTTTAACATTTATTGATTTCACTGTATAAATCTTTGAAAATAGGAAACAAAATAAAAATAAAGTGATATTTTTTGCAATTATTAATAAAAAAAAAAAAAAATGGAAACAGAGCCAGCACATTCCGCAATGGTGGTCTTACCACTTATCGTTGTCCCACAACAGCCTATCTGTTGGATGTGAAAACATATGATGATCCACAGTTGTTTTAGGGAAAACATTGTGTTTAGTTTGTCTAGAAAGTTGAACCGATACTTCAACATCTCAGATTACCTGATCTCATGGAACCTGGTAAATTCGATTGTTCAACAGTGCTGTATAATTGAAGTGTAGGTCAAGTCATTTATGATGACTTGAGCTCACCCAACCACACTCGCTGTCAATGCTTCTCACCTCTTGAAATTGCATTTATTATTGCAGTTGCATTGAGGTTAGCAAGAGAAGGCTTAATTCAATGCAAACTCTTGAGAGTGACGAGATATTGTGAGCCTCTACCAAACTTGGTTTCTTAAGAACTTAAATAGTTTAACACATCAGATTACGCCATGAGTTTTTAAAGACAGTTAAGAGTGCATCATCAGATAGTAATTGCTGAAAATTTTGGATTGAGGTTTGTGATAGTATTTGTATATTTATGTTTTGAATAAAGAGTAGTGAATACAAAATTTATTGCATTCTCAATCAGACAGCGATCTCTTCAATCGGATCTTACAAAATAGATATTGCGTAGCATAATAGAACTGAGATATGATATTCCTTGTAGCTATACATTTAATTTTCTTCACAGGTTTAAAATTGAGGTAGGGCTATAATTAATGTTGATTATCAATTAACGTGCAAAATTGCACCCTGGTTGTTATATTTATTTGTTCATTGTCTTTACCTTCGATAATCATCCAAGACTATAATTAAGAACATTCTTAAGAATACACCAGTAGCAGTTATAGTTTACAAGAAAAAAAAATGAAATAAGAACTTAATTTTACATATATATCATATAACGACTGATCCGTATAAACGTTCAATTTTTAAAACTTAACATGATAATTATTTAATTTTCACGCAATAAATATCTAGATGCATTAGTCCTTTTCTTAAATTCTGTCAAGTTTCTTTGCTGTGATAATTCACTTTTTTTGGATAGGAAACAGAAAGAGACATATCTCCACCCATCAGAGTTATCTGTTTCATTTGAAAACTAGGTATAGAGGCCTTGTGTGCCTATATCGAAACTGGGTTACAACATGAAGACTCAAATAGGCATTTTGAACTTTTCTTTAAAAACAAAAATTATGGCCACACCTATCTCACCCCAATCTTCACATTCAGCTAGGTACATACTCAAGCTTATCTCAAGTATGATTGCATAGAAAGAGGACCCACCAAAACCATCCAAAACAGTGACATCAACTACAGCCTATTATGCCACATAGGAGATTCACTTCACCTTATCCATGTCATCATGACTGCTACCTTGCCATAATGGTCTCCTGGCCCCCCAACACCACAAGTGAAACCACTCCTTTATTCTCATTTACCATAAACAAACAAAAAAGACCCCCTCCTCTATGCTTCTAACAATGTCTCATTTCACTGCCACCTTACTTTACCCATAAAAAATAATAACATAAAGAAAACCCATTGACATTTCTTTATCTTTAATAAAAATACACCTCTTTTTCTTGACATAAATAAAATACAAAATATAATAATATACCTCTTTCTTATTCCTCGTTTTCCATATTTATATTTATAACATTCCTCTTTTTAGTCTTTAGAAACAGAATTTACAAGTCACACTAAACGACAAAAGCAGCTTAAAAATACACACACACTCTTCCGATCATCATCCCCTGCCTCCGTTCCCACCTACCCCATATCTACACCCGTTAAACCAGATCATGCCACGTGTCAATCATCCCTATCAAACAGTTTCCACCTTTCCTCTCCTTACACGAGCGTCCTACACCCCCGGGTCTGCGGGTCCCACATCGCCGGCAACAGGAACCTCCTCCCGTTCGCGCCATGTGCATTGTAGCTCGCCCCGGTCACCTTATCGACGAGGACCCGACCCGGATAACCTGGATAAGCTCCGCTCCCGAATGCGCCGGTACAAGCCGTGACAGCCTCGAGCGGCGCCGTCGCCGGACCCTGAAAGTAACCGTTATTGAACGGGTTCGTGACGGTTCCGGCGAGAAGGGTGGCGAGGTTGATGATCATTCCGTCAACACCGACGTCGCCGTTGGGCGCCACCAGCGGCGGTGTCTGGGGCCCATAAATCGGCTGGTGAAAAGGCCACGCGCATTGTCCGGGACACTGCGTCTCGGAGTTCCCGACCCAAATATAAGCACTCCTGGGCCTACCTTTAACGGGTCGGGTCGACCCGTGAGTCCCGCACCGGCTGCAGAAGCTTTCAACGGCAACGTCTTTAGCGGTTAGCACAACGGTTATAGAAGAGAGTTCGTTGAACTTTGACGCAAGTGCGAGAAGGTCCTTTCCTTTTAGGTTTTTCCCTAGGGTGTAGATAGGGTGTAGGAACTGTTTCCCTACGACGAGCGCAGAGGCTCCTCCCTTGTACTTCTCTGTCGTCTTCCACCAAGCCGCGGCGGAAGGGGGAGGAGTTAGAGAAGAGGTTAGTGAGTTAATGAAGTCCACGATTATCGAGCGTTGGATCGGGGTGAAGGAACCGTACCAGACCATATTAACGGTGATCCGTCCTTTCAGGAGCTGGCCGTTGTGGTACTTGAGCACAAGGGGTTGCTCCTGTACAAGCGCGCCCACTGTGGGTGTGGCCATGAAAAGCACGGCCAGCACAGCAGAGAGCAACGCGATGGCAATGTTGTAATTGGAAGACATGTTTAAGATAAGGATGTTTGAGTGAGTGAGTGAGAGAGAGAGAGATTTTGGAAGAGGAAACAACTCGAGTCATGGACACGAGTGCTTCGAGTTGGAAGGGGTATTTATATACCCGGAGTGAGGAGACAGCTGTTTGAGGATGGTGTCAACATCGGGGATATCCACGTGGAGGTTTTTGATTGGGTGTATTCTGTGCCAGCCTGTGAGGGCAGGGTTTATATTGGTGTGACGTGGCGGTCTACAGTGACGGCGACGTTGGGGTTTGGGCTCGTTTTGAATTGAATTGAAGAAGTTCGAAGTTTAGAACCGGGTGGAACGGTGGATGAAGTGAAGGGGTAAGCGGCTGAGCGGGCATGGGATTGGGATTTTACTGATTTAACCTCACTCTCCTGAGATTTGATTTCACAATCCCGAGAATGCTTTACCATGCGTTTCAGCACAGGTTTGAGTCCACTTGCGTGGGTCCCGTCGGGAATTCCACACGCAATATCAACCTTTTGATTCGAATCAACGGTCAGATGGAACCTAATAATTGGAGCAGGTTCAGAGAAGGATGGGGTCCACATCGGAGTTGATGAACTTGACGTCATACGCACAGTTTTAGGAAGTGTGTTTCAGTGAAAGTTTTTCACTCGAACTCGAAATATGTGTCTACGAGCAACTTGAGTAGGGTTGGCGAGGTGTACGTTTGTTTTAGATTTGTAAGAATAAAATCACTTTTGAAATTCAGTTCCGTTATTTGAACATTCCATTTTAGAGATTACATATGATATTATATATATTTATTTATATATCTCTCATACTTTTTAACTTCATTATTTATATATATATATATATATTTCAAAAATATATCCAAAAATCAAAGAGATATTGTATTATTGCTTTTATTTATTGTTCAAAAATTATTTCTCTTTGAAATAGTTGTGTTATTTGAATATTTATTTGTTGTCCCTTATATTGGTGAAAAGTTTTTTTTAGGAAAATGCTAATCATTATCCTTTGGGCATTGATTAAAGAGTTAAAAGAGGTAAATTTTTATTAAAAAATTATGTATTTAATATATCGAGAAATGGTGGACTTAGATTCCCAATAGAAACTTTCTATTACTTGATTCTTTAACTAATACTCTCAGGACACTGGTTACCAACACCTTTTTTGTAATATAGTTTTTTATAAAAGTGTTTCGAAACATTTTTTTATTTTTATGATGAAAATAATCTCAATCAAACATATTTTAACTAGTTCTTAAAATTAAGAACATATTTTTTTTTGGTTGTACAATTAGAGTAATTGACGTGGATATTACATGTACGGATAGTTGATTACATAAGAAACTAATCATTATATAAGAACCATCAATAAAAAAAGAAAAAAATGATTGAGATTTTCCTTCAAAAATTGAAAAAGAAAAATATAAATAAACATGTGAGTTAACTTATGTCCCCATTTGATAAACTTTCAAAAATTGTATCATTTGAGTATGTAGTTGCTTAAAGTAATACTCCATCCGTCGTATTATATATGTCACATTTACAAAAAAAAATTGTCCCAAAATATATATCATTTTCTATTTTCAATGTAATATTAAATTTTTTCTATCAATTGTACCCTTAAATACTCCACTTTGCATTTATGGCAAAAGTTAATATACCAATGAATAATAAGGTTAATTTGGTAAAATTATCACTATCTTTCTTTCATTTATTGTTTTTTCTTAAATTGTACTCCCTCCGGTTTCTATTATAAGCAAAACTTAAATGGAACACACATATTAAGGAAGTTGGCTAATCTCATTTAATGTTGTTAAAAAATTAAGTATATTACCTAAAGTAACCTTCATAGAAAACTTCAATTTTTATTAAATGCATCCTACATTGAGTTATTGGAAAACAAAAATGGTAGTAAATGAAGGGTATTTTAGAAACAATGTCATTAAATAGTATGACAGTAGTTGAAATTTGCTTATATATTTGACAAAAAAATTTGAGACTTTTTGCTTATAATAGGGGTCGGAGGGAGGATGATTTAGTCAAATATGATATATATATATATATATATATATATATATATATATATATATATATATATATATTGGGACAGAAGAAGTATAAAGTAAAAAGATATCAAATGACATGATAGAACTTGTAAAAAAGGAATTAAACAATGTTAATAAATTGCACCGTTGAAGATGCTCTAATACTATAATTTTCACAAATATGTAAACAAATATGTGTTAACTTTTGATTGAAAAAATAATATTAATTTTAATTTATTTTCATCTAATAATAAATATATTCTTAGATATTTATTTCATTTAAAAGTAGCCTTGGAGCATCTCAACTAGGGTTACTTAAGAAACGAGAACCACTATTAGAGTACTTGTGACATGGTATGATATTTAGTTGTAAACATCATTAACCACTATAATTTTAAGAGTTTAACCATTGAAATAAAAAATTACTTAAAGTAGTATAAAGTAAAAAGTGATGATGTGTCATGATGCAACTCATTAAGAAAGAGAAGTAAAACAACTTTGTGCTTATTTGGTTAAGATTTTGAGCCTTCGAACATCCGGTTTGCATCCATAATAATCAAATTTGATTTTTGAAATTGTTTGGATAAAAACATGTGGATAAAGGTGTGTTTAAAGGTGTTCAAAATTGATTTTATTAAAAGCTGATAAGGGATAACTTTTCAGTTTGCTTTTCAAATGGGTTTTGGGTTTTTACTCTAATATCCTCCTCATTTATGTCTTTTTCTTTACTCCCCAATTAAAATTCACCTTCTCTCTTTATTCTCCAAACTAATACTCATGTCCTTTTTAATAATTTATACATCAAAAATGATTTTACTTTACTTTATTCAAATAAAAACAGTTATTCTAAACTCAATTTTATAATATTATTATTAAATACAAATCAAATTTTTAATCTTAATTTTTCTAAAATCAATGCTTCAAAATGATTCTATGACAATCTAACACAAAGATATCCTTTATTCAGTTTTACCATTAGAGATGTAGTGATATGGCATACTATACTATTTTCATTTATTTAAGTCTCGTAGTGTTTTGAATTTTTACACTTTATACATATACTATTAAATGAGAAATGATTGTTGAAAAATAAAGAAAGATAACAATATGGTATCATTTTGGATTTTTGACATATTTTTTAAACATATGTATATAATAAAATTAAAAAATAAATAAAAAATAAAAATAAATATATACCACATTACATATAATATCTAAAATATAACGTTTCAATATCATAATTGCTATTAAATTGAAGTAAAAATAATAGGTTCCCTAGGACCTCTAGGTTCTCAAAACTCTGTGCTATGAATTGCTTAGGTGGGGTTGGAGACAGGAAGGAAGCAGGATCGATAAAACTAAATACGTCAGCGTATTAATGTTGTAGTTTCCAAAATAATTAAAATTATTAGGTAAAAATGTATAGTAAAGTTTATTACATATTTAATACATTTTTCTTATAAGAATATTTGGGTTAATCCTAAATACGTCGGCTTATTTTAATACATGTTGTATTATAATACATTTTTCTTCTAAGAATATTTGGGGTTTAAAACATAAACAATAGCTATATTATTTTATTATGTAATAAAATTTAATTTTATTTAAAATATAAAAGTAACAAAGATAAAATTTCGAATCACTTAACTATACAGTGAAATAGACAGATGCAAACACTAGAAAAGAGGTTGAATGATATTTGACAAATTTAAGCAGAATAAAAAAATTTTTTCGCAAGCACAGACGGGTCTAAGGAATAGACGAGTAAACTAAGACATATCAATCAGATTAATAACTCGTTTGAAGGTTTTCACATAAAACACATAATCATGCAAGATGAAAATAGTTTGATAAACACAATTAAAACCCCTTTAGTTAAATGATAGTTAAGATAAATAATCAAACTAAAGAAATAAAGGAAAGATAGCGATCACTCAGCAGGTTTTATCGTGGTTCACCCCTTAACAAATGAGGCTACGTTCAATCCTTGACAGCACCAAGTTTTCTCACTATAACTGAATCATGTTACAGAACAGATAAGTATTATTTTCATACCTAGCCTCTTCAGGCTCCAGACAAGTATTGTTTGCACACCTAGCCTCTCCACGTGTAGACGGGTTTGTTTGAGAGAAGTTGTAAAGTAAATTAAAATTTGCAAGTCTTTCACAAACACTCAGACGAGTATACTAAATGTGAAGTTCTAAAAGACTGCGTAATAATTTCAAATGATTGAAGAATAAATAATGAAAGAATGAAGATATAAATAGGCAGAGTAATTGCTCTTTGAATACTGTGTTCGTTCTCTTCTCTACTTGAATCTTCAAAGTCTTCTTCATTAAATAGGCTTCAAGATTTTAAAGCCGTTAGACACATTATTTGAAAGCTTGGTCTCTTGCAGATCTTCATTAATGCAAAAGAGTCGTTCTGATCAGCCATTAAAGCCTTGAGAACTTCACTTGTTCTCTCTTATCAAAATGATAAAGACTTCTGATATACCTTTGGTCTTAGCAGGTCTTTATACTTGCTTTTTGCCATTAGAGGGAAGGCTTTCCCTTTTAGTGTAAGATGCAGTTGTATTCAGGTAAAGCTCTTTGTTGAAGTTCCTTTTCAGAAACGAGACAACTTTCATCCAATATATTCTTCAACGTTAGTCACTATACGGGTGAGTAATTTCATTAGACGGGTTGACTCTTAATTAAAGAGATACGTCAGTTGTGTAGTCTTTCAGATAGGTGAGTCTTCTTTTGATAAGACGGTTGAAGACTTTATTAGAACGAATGAACTTTGCTTAGTTCAGATGAGTGAACTTTAGTTAGTTCAGACCGGTGAACTTTTCTTAGTTCAGACGAGTGAACTTTCCTAATTCAGACGAGTGAACTTTTCTTTAGATCCAGATGGATGATAACATGTAAAGCTCAGTTCATATAGTCACTTAATGTTTTAATCTGCATACTGAGTAGACGAGTTAACCACCACAGACGGGTTCAATTAAATCATTGAATAACTGTTTTAATCTCATCAAAACTATGGTAAATGCACATCAAACATTTTGGAGACTCAACATAAAGACTCTAATTTTATATCATAAATAATTTCTTTTAAAAACTTAAATTATTAAATAAAATGTATAAATAATTTTAGGAAAAAGTGCATACATACTCCCTAAACTTTAGCCTTTTTTTTAAATAGATACCTTCAATTATTTTTTCGTCTGAATTAGCCCTTAAACTCCTACAATTAGTTAAATAAATCATTCTGTAAACTCTCAGTTAGATCACTAACGATGAATATAAATCCAACCATTCATTTAGCATTAAATACAAAGCGTTTATTGTAATTTTTTTAAATTTTTTTGTTAAAAATAAGAATAAAGCCTCGAGGTTATCGTGAATTGCACAAGCCACCATTAGAAACACACACCACCATTTGAACGCCTTCCAAAAAAGGAGAGTAGAAGAAACAATTAAGAGAAGCTGAGAGGAAGAATGAAGGAGAGAAAAGAAGAATAGAAACGTACAAGTCTCAAGACTTTGTTCTTATTATATTTTTAAAAAAAAATAAAAAAAATGTAATCAACGGTTTGAATTTAGATGAAATGAATAATTGAATTTATTTATGTTCGTGATCTAATTGAGAGTTAACAAAATGATTGATTTTACTAATATAGGATCTTAGAATTTGGGCTTTAGGCCCAACTCAACCCCAAAAGTTAGTTCTAGAGGTGGGGATTGCCCAAGTCTTATAAGGGTTACTTTGGTCATATCTCTAGTCGATGTGAGATTTCAACACATCCCCTCACATCCAGGACTGGACATCTGAAGCGTGGACAAATGTGGGTGGAATAACTGGCCCAATAACAGATCTAGATAGGCTCTGATACCATCTTAGGATTTGGGCATTAGGTATAACTCAACCCCAAAAGCTAACTCTAGAGGTAAGGATTGCCAAAGTCTTATAAAGATTATTTTGGCCATATCTCTAGTCGATGTAAGATCTTAACATAGGAGTTCAAGAATTAATTGGGACGAAAAAATAGTTAATTTTGTTTACTAATAATAAAAGTTTAAGGACTATTTTTTTATGCCTATTTAAAAAAAAGGCTGAAGTTGGGGACGATTCACTTTTCCCATAATTTTATTATATATCTCAAACAATTGTAATATAATCTAATATAATGATGTATGCATGCCATAGCAGGTCCAAACCATCCGAATTTGGTTTATCATTGAGAGGGGTAGACATTTAGTTTATCTTAATTCAAACTTTCAAGTTAAATTTGTTAGAAGACAAGTTAATATAGTAGCTCATACTAGTTAGGGCAGCTGCTAGGGTAGTTGCATTGGGTGATACTCCCCAAGTTTTTAATTCAGTTCCTATTTGTATTCAGAATCTCTTTTAAATGATATAGCATAAGTTTGTTTAAAAAAAAAAGACATGGACACATGGGTAAATCCTCTTAGGCAAGGTATGTTTCGTTTAATAAAATGTTTTCGATTTTCTCCTTTTATTAATAATTATAAAAAGAATTTAATTGGTTTACATTGTCAGTGTAAAGATTTTTTATACAGACAACCAATCAGAATTTGTCATATAAGCTAAAGTATTGGACTCTTATCCTAACTGTCTTAAAAGTCACACACACCATAATTTCTGATTGGTTGTCAGTGTAAAAAAACTTTACACAGACAGTGTATAACAATTAAACTCTTATAAAAATATCCTATTACTTTTATTATATTTTCTATTTGTCATATATATATATATATATATATATATATATAGAAGAGAATCAAAATGACATTTTATTTTTTAAATATTATAATAAAGAATACATATTCTAATATCTAATTTTGGCTTAATTTAAAACAAGGCAAGTTATAAATATAATATAAAAAAATTCTACAAATATCATTTATTTTTTCCGTCCCTTTGTTTAAGTTTGCTTTTCTCTTTTCTTCTTATTTTTTGGTGCAAAGGGAAAAAAATTCTCTTTTCTTCTATTGTCCTTTGCTTTTGCTTTTTTTTTTTTCCTTTCAAATTAATACTTTAATAGGATTAGATAAAGAATTAAAAAATGGTAATTATTTATTGTAAAACTAAGAATATTATTTTTTAATATATTAAATAAACTACTTCTCATAAAAAATTATCTTTTTAGAACACTAATTAACATTTATATTTTTCTTTTGGATCTTGCTAACGAGTAATTTAAGGACATTGGTTAAGAAAACCTAAAATAACTACTATTCTTTGAAAAACTTAGCGTATCATTTTTCAATATACCGAATACGCAACTTCCCATACAAACTTGCTTTTTAAATTCTTTAACGAGTGTCATAAGTTAGCATTCTCCCTTCTATTTTACTTTTTGAGAATATTAATAAGTGCCTTAAGGATAATAGTTAAGAAATCAAAAAAAGAAAATTTTCATAGAAAAATTATGTATTTAATATTTGGAGAACTCATATACTTAACTTTTTAATAAAAAAATATTCTTTTTATGGATTCCTTAATCAATACCTTTAGGATACTCATTACTAACAACATTTTACTCCCTTCCGACTCGATTATAATCTAAATTAACTAACTTCACATTTATTAAGTACGTAAGTTAATTGTCTTGATTTACGTAAAAATTGAGTTATAATTATTAAATTACTCTGACATTAATTGTCTTGGAAAAGTAAAAGAAAAATTAGTCAAGGATATTTTTGGAATATTAATATTAAATATAGCTGACTTTGTTGGATTTTGCTTATATTTGAGCCCACAAAATATATGTACTTTTTTTGTTATAATTGAATCCGGATGGAGTACTTTTTTATCTTTCAATGTTTTCAAGTTTTCAAAGAACATGTTGGGACGGGAATGGACCCCCTCATGTTATTTTTTAATGTTGAATCTCAACCTCCTATATAATATGTTAAAGGAGAGAGAATGTATGATTAAATTGGAGAATATGATGATTAAATGATGGGAATTAAAAACATAACTCCCTCATATATATATTTTTTTTTTTTGGATTATGAGAGGATCCACCCGTGTTGGGACTGTGCCACCTCCTTGAATTTGCCCACGCATAACTCATTGAGTTAAATGAAATTTTATAATTGTGGTGCCATGTGGTTAGAATTCAAGGAAACAAACAAAAATTCCATTACAATTTGCATTTTATAAGACAAGAAAATTCAATGCATGCGAAAAGATGATGATGAAATGAAGGAAAATTGGAGGATTGCAATAAAGTAGCACAAAATATTGCAGACCTATTTTTTTTTTTTTTGTTGAGGAAATTTATTAAGTTGGTTTCTTTGAGCACTACGGTTTTTGAGATTGACACATAAGACACAAATTTAAAGCTAACACAGCACGAAAGTTAAGGAGGGCAATATGGCGGATGTCTCATAGTAAGTGATAAGAAAGAAGGGGATTTAAATTGATTTTCATTTTAATTGAAGTTTAGTCTCCAATTTATCTTTGACTTATCTTTTTCTTAAAATATCATAAAAAATCGGTGTAAAACTATTTTAATATAAAGGGTCTTGTTAATCAGTATCCTAAAGATATTGATTAAGGAATCAAAAAATAATAATTTTACATTGAAAAATATTACTTTTAAATTTTTTGAGTATTGAATATACCTCTTCTTAATACAAAATTTTTATCTTTGATTTTTTAATTAATATTTTTAGGTCACTTATTAGCATATGCCTAAAATAAATTTATCATAAAACTTTATCTATTGTTTATTTATTAAAATATATCATGATCTTAATTATTAAAATATATCCAAACTTCATTAAGCCTTATAAAGGGTGATGGCAATGGTAAAGTGGATAAAAACGAGGGTGAGTCATAAGTGGGCATGTTTTGAGTGAACTAGTAGAAGGTGGGTCACGTGTGAGATTGAGAAGCAGCGAAATAAAGAAAACAAAAACGAGGGCAGCGTCGGCAGCACACGGAGACAGAAGTTTGGGTCTGCTTAAAAAATAACACCTTGTTTTGCAATGAACCGATTAGGACCCATGGTCCGTCTCAGACCACTGGATAAACCGGTATCCACGCTTCGATTCGGCGCCAGACACCAGTGTAATACTATAACTATTACATTACACGCACAAAAAGGACGGGTTCATTCAACAACCATATAAGTGCATGAATCGTACCGTTCCATGTCTAAATCCGATTTAAGTTATGACGTAGATATCAATCAACCTAACCTAAACCATATTTTATTGAGATTAAAATAATAATTTGATCCCTATAAGATACAGATTTTTTATTTAATCTTTATATGTAAAAATTTTAGAAATGAGTCCCTACATGTGTAGACGTTAGCAAATTCAGTCCCTACATGTACAAAAGTTAGTAAATTCATCGCTGGCGTCAACCAATTAGTCCTTATACGTGACATAAATTTTTGATTTGATCCCTAAATCTGAAAAAAAAATTAAATTGGTCCCAATATGTGCAATCGATAATAATTTTGTCTATATTATCTGCCAAAGAGCTCGGACCCAACTAAAGATTCTTTTGGTATTGATTATTTTTTATATATTATATCAATTTATTTCTTCTATTGAGAGTAAAAATTATATCATTTGATCCATAAATAGTTTTATATTATGAAATTACTCGCAATAAAAGAAACAGATTGATATAATATATATAAAATAATCAATACGAAAAGAATCTTTAGTTGGGTCCGAGCTTCTTGATAGAGGGCCAAGACAAAATTATTACTGATTGCACATATAGGACCAATTTAATTTTTTTTCAGGTTTAAGGACCAAATCAAAAATTTGTGACACGTAGAAGGATCAATTTGTTGACAGCAAGGACGAATTTACTAACGTTTACACATGTAGGGACTCATTTCCAAAAAAAATTTCGTATAGGGACTAAATGAAAAATATGTATCACGTATAGGGATCAATTTATTACTTTAACTTTTTATATATATTATTTCTATATTTCTATATTTCTATATTACTATATTTCTATATTACTGTTACTATTACTACAGGAGGATTCTAGTTCTACCATGCACTTATGCTGATAGACAATTTATAATATGAATAAAGATTCAAATTCATCGTGGATAAAAAAATATATATCGATTCTCAAGAATGTAAAATACAGGTCAAAATAATCTTGAATAGGAACTAAAATGACCCCGAAATTGGCCTAAAAAGGCTAATGTAACCCACATTTTATAATCTTAAATACCAAATTAGCATTTTCAATTTTTTAAGCATCAAAATATCATTATATTTTTTTTTTATGGATAATCAATTTCCACCTTTATTTTTATAATTTTACCACTTATCATCCGTTATATTTTTCAAAAAAGTTGATATATTTCAGTGGCTGTATTGTCACTGTCAAGTTTTAGCAACGTTCCGTTTTTTGTTTAAGCTATGGTCATAAGCATGGCTGCGTGGGTACAAATATCTTCGTTATGTTTTTCCACATGGAGCTATATATGTTTCTTTCTTTCTGTAAAGAATTTTTACATTCACAATTAATTATACATACACTATTAAATTAATAAAAATATTTAATTTTTACTATAATTATCTAAGAAGTCACGTATGGAATGTTGTGTTATTGGTTGATAATAAAAAATACTTTACAATGACAATATAACAAAATTAAACATTTTTGGCTTAATAAAGTTTTTGATTCTTGAAAATATAGGGCTTTTTGATTTTCATTCTTATCTTTTATTTGTTTTGTTTTTGATATCTGTAACTTTTCATTTTCTATTTTGGTCCCTACCGTTAACTGCTGACGTGACAGATGGAAGTCCATGTCAGCAGTGACACGTGGCAAAATAATTTTTTTTATTCCATCTATCTACCATGACAAGGACCAAAAACAAAAATTTAAAAGATACCAGCACAAAAAGCAAAACAAACAAAAGATAAAGACTAAAATCAAAAACCACTATATTTTGAGGGACAAAAAACTTATTAAACTTTTAATAAATATGATTTCCTGTAATTTATGAATTAATTTGATTTTCTAACAAATGAAGAAGAATTGTAATTTTTTTGAGTGAATTGATTTTGAAGTAAATAATCCTTCAAGTATAAATGATGAGGATGTCACTCTGGTACTTGGAACACATGTTGAAGAGCTCTAAGGGAAGAGACGGAAGTTGTAGTTAAAGCTAGCCAATGAAAGACAAAAGCCTCAAATTTTGATAATATATTTGAGACATGTAATTGGGTGTTGATATTTAGTATTTTTAATTGCCAAACATAACACAAACCACTGCAACAAATATACATACTAGCCATGACTGATAATCGAAAATACAAAATAGACAAAACTCAACTACAGTTCCCAAACGCATCATCAAAATTTGAGACTTTTTTCTTTCACAGGCTAGCTTTAACTGCAACTTTTGTCTCTTCCTATATAGATCTTCAACATGTGCTCCAAGTGTCAAAGTGACCTCCTCCTCATCGACACTTGGAGGATTATTTGCTTCAAAATCAACTCACTCAAAAAAAATTACAATTCTTCTTCATTGCTAGAAAATTAAATTAATTCATAAATTACAGAAATCATATTTATGAAAGGCTTAATGAGATTTTTAATCCTTGAAAATATAGTGATTTTTGGTTTTAGTCCATATTTTTTGTTTGTTTTGCTTTTGGCGTCTATAACTATTAAATTTTTGTTTTGATCCCTGTTATACCAGACAAATGGAATAAAAAAATAATTATTTTATCATGTGTTACTGCTGACTTAGACTTCCGTTTGTCACGTCAACAGTTAACGTTTGAAGTTAACGGCAGGGATCAAAAAAAAAAATTTAAAAGTTACAGACGCCAAAAGCAATTCAAATAAAAGATAGGGACTAAAACCAAAAAATCCTATATTTTCAGGGACCAAAAATTTCATTAAGCCAATATTTTTTTTAAAGTTATTTTTTACTATTACCTTTTTGTCTGACCCCATTTTTTTAAAAATAGTTTACTTAGTTAAAAAAAAAAAAGCGAAATCTCTATAGGTGAACTGCTACTTGCAGTTCTGTGCCCAGCAAGGATCAATAATAAACTTAACAACAAAATCAGAAATAAGTAAGGTGACAATAATTATTGCAAATCTTGCCCTGAATATGTCACTACAAGCTTCCTTCCGCTCAAAATCCTTTGGAAAGCATAATATCAAGACAAACAATAAAATGGCGATCGAATTGATGATTGATTAAGACAAAAGAACATCATAAGAAGTTTAATTTAAATAATTTTTATTTAAATGAAGATTTAATTAATATATATTATTAGTATATAAAAAATTTATACTGTTAATCAATTATAAATTATTATAATATTAAAAATATTTAACTCTTATCATAATTATTTTAATAATTATACATAAAATAATTTATAATTGATTGATAGTAAAATTTGTTTTACACTAACATCAAAATTAATCTCTATTGGCACAAAGTAATCTAGAAAATAGATGAGTGAAAGTTCAAAGAACATTACATCGATCAATCGTACCGAAATCCGAATCCTAATTATATCTCACCGACACGGTAACAAATTGGTTACCAAGACTTTTCAGTGGAGAAGCAAGGAGTGGTATGTACTCTTCACGAGGGCAACCTTTGCGGCCTAGCTTGCAGACTAGGGGTTTGGAAAAGGATCGTGGCCTCTTCGAGTTTGTCACAACTCCTAGCTAACAAGTTGACTACTTTAATTTTTGCTGATTTGTCTTGGGTTTCCATTGCCCGCCTTGTTGCTTTTGCTCCTTATTGTTTGTTTTGTTAGGCATCACTACCTTTTTATCAACCAAAAATATCTATCTTCATGATCTTTCTCTTTTTGATTACAGTTATTTAGATTTGAGTTTAATTGTCATATATTATCAGTATAAAATTTTTTTATATTGACAACCAATCAAAAATCATGATGTATGTGACTTTTAAGGTAATTAGGATAAAAATCAAGTATTTTAACTTATGTGATAAATTTCGATTGGTTGTTTGTATAAAAAATCTTTATAATGACAGTGTATACCAATTAAATCCTTTAGATTTTATCTCAAAATTAATATAAAACAATAAAACATGAATTAGAGTAAGAGATAATGAATTAAATTTAAATAAAATAATAAAAATTAAATAAAAATCCTAATAAATAAAACCAAATATATGTACATTTTTGCCCCATAGAAAAAAAACACTCGTAAAGTAATAACAGCTAATAGGAGAGAATAAAATCCAATTGAAATAGTTAGACCGCCTTTAGTGAGACCATTTATGAGAATTGGCTCGTTGTGAGTTGTGACATACAGACATATATAGGCCACGTCCCGATAATGCACGAGACTCTACGTAGTATTCATATTCATATTCCTATGTGGATCATTTTCAACCATGCAACGCAAGGAAATTAAGGGCGTCATGGAGACAATGACATTTTCTTTCCCATCGTTAATATCTCCATCATTAAATTAAGCAAACCCAAGTTATTAATTTTGAATAATCACCATATGAGAAATTCGCCAAAAATAAAACTGAGATGTCAAAGCTTTTTATAACAGTTTGGCGAAAATGAAATGACCTTTCTAAATTTTATTGAACTTAGAAAGTTACTTAATTATTGTCAAAATCATGGGACAATAGTTTTCTAAACCATTAATTGTGGGTTTTTTAAAGGTGCATAAGTGTATATTTGTGGGGTGGAGATCTGCTATCCCGTTTTAGTATATCATATTTTGGTTCCACCAATAATATTTGTCACATAAGTTGAAAATATTTTTAATTTAAAAAAATAGAATATATGACAAAATATTATTGATAGTGACAAAATATGATGCACTAAAATAGGACAATAAATCTTCATCCATATTTGTGTAGTGTGAATGTTATTTGCGTAAGTTACAAGTTACAAGTTACATTCAAATAATAGCATACGGATTTAATTGTTATACACGGATAGTGTACAGTTTTTTTTATACTGTCATTATATGTTTAAAATTTGTAGGTATATGTAAAATTTACATTCACTTACGGTCAGTCCAACTGTCCATTATGAGTGACAAATAACAACGGAAAATGATTATCACTATAGATTTTACCTACGATCCACTTACATTTACCTACAGTTATATTTGAGTGTTAATAAGCTTTACCTACGGTTCATCTACCTTTACCTACAGTTTGACATACATTAATACCTATATCTACAATTTTAATGACCGTCACTAAAAATATCCGTAGGTATGATGGAAATTTATTGTTGTGAATGTTGTTTTGCCTTCAATAACCAATTTAAGTATTATGGGAATGAAATTTATTTGGAAGATTCTATGGTATCCCTATTAACATGTGGCTGGTATCCTTTCTTTTTTCTTTTTTCGGTTGGTCCGAGTGGTAAGGGACTCGGATACCTTAAGCAAGTGGTTAGGGATCCGAATCCTAACTCTTGTATATGGAGAAAATCTGGTTGGGAGGGAAGAGCTTACCTTGTGTGCCCAAAAGGTTCCCCGATTGAGACTAGTCACTGCTAACGATGGTGGATACTTCGTACCTATATCATGATTACAAAAAAAAAGGATTATATACTACCCTTTGGATAATTTATCCCTATCTATGTGACCCAATTAGATGGTGAGAAATTAGTATCATGTGACATTGACATGACTCATTTAATTGAGGTAACATATTCTAATTGGACATAAGATATCCAAACCCTCTACTATTTAAGGGTACGATAATAACACCCAATTTATTTTTCATTCAATTATTTCGGGCTAATCCGTTTCATCAGTTCTTATGTTTGCCTTTTATCTTTTCTTTATTATATATATATATATATATATATATATATATATACATTTTAATCAACAAAGGTTGGGCGTCACCTAGCTAGTCTCACTTAGGGATGGCAAAATTATTCGCACTCACGGACATCCGTATATTTATAATAAATATTCTTTATTAAATATAAATTATATATTATGACAACTTCTATCACTTTGAGATGAAATAAATTTTATTTTCTTTATTATTTCATACCTTTTAATGGTTAAACCCATAATAATAATTTTTTTTAAATACATATAGTATATTATAAATGTTTATATAATATATTGCTATATTATGTTGTATAATTTTATTTTATTTTATTTTTATTTTAGATTCTTAAATATCCACAGATATTCATGAATACCCGCTACCCGTATAAATATCCATGGAGATTGGCGGATATGGATGCGAGTGAAGCACTACCTGCACCCGCCCCGCTCCATTGCCATCCCTAGTCTCACCTCTTAAAGAGATTATAAAGTTTAAATTTAGAAGGAGAATGCTAACCAGTGTCTCTAGAGCACTGGTTAAGAAATAAAGAATAGAAATTTATCATTGAAAAGTAGTGCATTCAACATTTAATGGAGTGTTCTATTTAATTTTTTAAGAAACACTTACTTTTATTAGAATCCTTAATCAATGTCCTTAGAGCACTGATTAGCAACACTCAATTTAGAAAGAAAATATTTCATAAAAGAGTTTTTTAATTACAACAATATTTAAAGAATTAGTCTGATATTAGTGTTTGATATACTCTTTTCAAAGAAAATAAACAAATTTCTCGTGGTTATTCTTCTTTCCTCTATCAATTCAAATCCTCATCCCACCTGTTACCAAAAAAATTCAAATCCTCATCCCACTTGTGCTTTGATCACCCGGTAGGTTGTGGTCTGGCGTGCAATATGAGAAATGTGCACTTCATTTTTTTAGGGTCCTGCTACCGTGCCTCCACAAATCTAACTGTATTGGTACAGTTGGAGTAGGTATTTATAATTATCATAATTAGTATCTCTCCTTCATTTAATGCATTAGTGTCATTAAATTTATTTTTTAGTAGTGAAACTTCAGACATATTACAATTTAATCTTTAATAATAAAATATTTTTTTATCCGTGATAAATTTAAAGGTGAATTCTCTGATATCTCAAATATAATTTTATCCTATTTAGGTGGCCCAACCAAATGGTGAAAATTATTTGACTTGATCCATTAATATTACCCATTTAATTGAGGTGACGCATTCTGATTGGATATGGTAACTTTATCCCAAAATTATTGGGGGTACAAGAGAAAACATCAAATTTAAATAACCATTATTAAATTAGAAAATATATGATTTAATTTGAACTTTTTTAACCATCAGATTTAGAAACCCTATAGTCTTATCTTTTTTCTTCCTAGAACACTAAAGAGAGGGTAATTAGGATTGGTAAAACAGATTAAACAATAAAATCCAAAATGAAAAATGTTAAACATATTTTTGAACTTTTAAATAATCATTATTATTAATTTAAAAGTGAAAAAAAGAATTTACCTACCTAGGGACTAAACTGCAAAAAAATGAAACTTTCCCTACTAAATGGTCAAAGCATGATATGACTACATTAAATGATACATCTTCAACTATTGGTCCATTATTCAACTGCACCAATGCAGTTAAATTTGTCAAGGCATCATAGAAATTCTCTTTTTTTAGAGCATGTCGTGACTCATGGCCTATGGCTTTGCATTAATGAAAGGGTCTACAATACGTGCAGTATTAATATTGTACATGCCAATCATTGGGAGGGAGTGAGGGCATTCAATAAAAATATGAACCACACCAACATCGAATAGGCACTAGTTGTGACAAAAAAACAATGTACCAAATCAACAAAGTGAAACTTATATAATATTAAAGCAGAGTAGAATGGGCATCTCCAGCTGTCTTACAATTTCGTGCATTTTGATGTACAATATTCGTTGCCTATAGCTTAATTTCTTCTTTCTCGCGATGAGTGGTGATAGATTCACATCTGACTTGTGTCCAACTGAGACTTTGGGGGGACCATGGCATCTATTCTCAGCAAAATGAGGGGCTAACAAATGAAAGCTTAGGCCGTCACCTACCCAATACAGCTGCATCCGTCCAATTGTATATTTTCGGCCACTTTTGAGAATTGGACGAAGTTGATTGGAATAATTGTGGTAGTAGTAAGGCCGAAACAACTTGAACAAAGTTTATTCCCTGTTCTTGATTTGAGGACTATTTTACTTTTCTCTCTTTGCCTGTTTCCTCTTTTTGCCTTCCTTTTTTCTTTCTTCAATAGAGCGACTAATCAAAGCCCTAATTGTTTGAGTCATTAACCTTCCATCCCTCTATTTGGACTTTGGAGGGGGATTGTAAGAAAGCAACCCAAAAGGAATTGTAGCTTATATGCTAAAAGAAAAATGTTAGTAATACTCTTTAACACACACTCTTTAACGCACTCTCTATCATTTATAGACTTCATGTGAGACCCACTAAATCACATGGACCTATTCTATATTCTGTGGGTCTCACATGAAACTCATCTAATAATATTATGTTGAAGGGAGTATGGTAAAGAGTGTGTTGCTAACATTGCTTATATAAAAAAGGAATCATTAACAATTATATTCGGTACTTGTTATTTTCTTCAATCTAGCTAATTCAACAAAACTGTTATATTAGCCAATTTTTGAAATATGTTAAAAAGTTAGACTATTACTTAAAGTTAATTAATGCCTATCTTTTTGGTGGCGTCTAGCATGTAGACTTCAAACAAGTGCCACACCCTTGAGGGCCAAAAGTTGCCAGTAGTTGCCAATTTCTCAGGTTACCATATTTTGGTTAATTTGCAGAGGGGTCTTTGGAAAAGAAAGGTGCAAGGGCGGTGGACGGCAAGGACAAAGTTTAGATCGTCAACAGTTCTGGGCGTGATGTGCGAGTTACCTGCGAAGGTAAGGAACCGTAATGGAGCTCACAGCTAGGAGCAGAGGTGGAGGACGAAGAACGGAGCTTTGATGGATTTCTCGACGTGTCGTCAGATTTATTACCAATTTCTTTAATTAGTTGGGTTTGGACCCCATTGTTTTTAGTTTTCTTGGATCTTTAGAGGTTCGAGTTTTTTTGTGTTGGTTTGTTCTTTAATTAGTTGGTTCTTTAGGTGGGTTTGAACCCCATTTTCTTCAATTTCCTTTCAGTATTGGACTAGCCAGCTCATTACCAAAGCATACTCTAATCACTTTTATTGGCTTGCGTTATGTTCACCTTGGATTTTATGCTCGCCGCTTGCTTCGCCAGCTTTGCCACCGTGTAGAAGGGGTCAACGGTGGTGATGGCATAGCCACGACGAGAGGCCCCAAGGAAGGCGAGGGAGAACTGGGGTCAGTTGTGGAGGCAATTTTGCAGGCGATGAGGTGGATGTTGGCGTAGGTGAGGGTGTCGCCGATGTCAGCATTGATGAGGCATGGACGGTGTTGGAAGTGGGAGAGGTTTTGGAAGCAGTAAGAGTGTATTGGGAGTTTGTAGCGGAAGACGAATTCTTCACAAGGAGGAGGAGTAGGTGTTGCTCTCGATCTTCTTCTCCTCAACCACACGGAATGCACACAAAACAGAGAAGACATGATGCATAGGTTGCAGGTTAATTTTAATTTTTTGGCTGAAGTCATCTACATCGTTGATTAAAATAACATTAAATCAAATGACCGTAAATAATGCTTCATCGGTGTGGCACTTGTTTGATGACTTCATGCTAGATGCCACCTATCTTTTCTAACTTTTACCCGAACAATTGCTAGGGATAAACTTATACGCCATTTGATGTTTCCTTTTGAAGGTTCAAAACTTCACTTCTATCGTGTAAGTTTAGGGAGAATAATTTTAAAGTAAGGATATTATCCCAACTATTTGTATACATACTTTATAATTATTAATTATCTACCATTATTGTTTTTAAGCAAATTCTATGGTACCTATAAAGATCTGAGGGTACCGGTACCCTCAGAAATTGAGGAAAACTATGAGTCTACTAGAAGGAATTGATAAGAAATATAAAGAATTAGAAAAAATATTAGAGGAAATAAATAAAAATATGACCTAGCTAATAGAAACTACTACCAAAATTGCGGAGTATACTTATAAAAAGATACCCAAAGAACAAACAGAGATAGCAAATATATATGAAACCTTAAATAATATAAACAAAGGAAAAGAGATAGAAAATGAAGAAGATTGTGGAAAAATCAGAAAAATACTAGAACAATTAGAAAATCTACTCAATGAAGAAGAAAATAGTAAATGCATAACAAAGAAAGATTTAAAGGATTTATTAGATAGTCAAACTAAAAAACTAAGTCCTGAACCTTCTCAAATATTATCTCCAAAAACGACATGGAGGGGTTAAAAACCGACTACTTTGAGACAATAAAAATGTCAAATGACTTAGAAGAAATTCAACAACTCCTTGAAGAATTAAAAATAATCGAAGAAGAACATAATCAAATACAAGATGCAAAACCAATTAATCCTTTAAATGAGACTGAAGAAGTAGTATTAAATTATAGTTCTTCGTCAGACGAAACAGACTTTAACAAAATACGTATGCACCATGGAGAAACAAGTAGTAGCGTGATACCAAAAAGAAAAAGAAAAGAAGTATTTGAAATTTGGAAAAATATGGAAAAAGAAGTAATGAAACATTTACATGAAAAGGCTAAAACACATTTAAATCAAATGCAGTTATGTGATATGTGTGAAATTGAAAGCTTTATATGTGAATATCAAAAATATTTCTATCAACTAAATACTCCAACGAAAGAAACGTACAAAGAGATATTTATAGATAAATTACCATTTCCGCTTAACACAAAAATCAAACTCCTATCGGAATTAAATCTAGATGCAATTGCACAAAATGTAGGAGGTATTATCCAAATACTTTACAAAGAATTACGAGAACAATGTATAACTCGTGAAACTATAGGACACTTAAACATAGGAAAAAACGCAATCTGTTGTGACATGCCTGAAATAGACTGACCCGGTAAATACGGTTGTAACAAACCTATAAAAGGAGAAAATACTACAAAGGTAAACCAAAATTTAAGAAAACTTATCCTAAGAAAAAAGCCTATAAAAACACAAAGAAAAAATATTTTAGGAAACGAAAAACACCTAAAAAGTATTGCCCACAAGGAAAAAAGAAATGTAGATGTTGGCTATGCAATGAGGAAGGACATTATGCAAATGAATGTCCATAGAAAAACGAAAAGGAATTTAAAGAAAAAGCTAAGCTGATAAAACAAGTTTACAAAATACATAACCTTGAACCATTAGAGGAAGAAATAAGCAACACTGATGATAGTATTTATGAATATTCTGAACATGATGAATTATCTTCAAAAGAAACAGAATCCGAATAGCACCTATATTAAAATTAAAATTGAAAAGGAAATAAAGAAACCGAAGCTTATATAGATACTGGAGCAAGTATTTGTTTAGCAATAAAAGCATTATTTGATAAATGAGAACAATTAGAAAAACGCTTAAAAATACAAATAACTGATGAATCAATTCACCCTTTATCTTGGGTATTTAAGCGAATAACATTACTTATACAAAATAAACGATTTATTGTCCCAACAATCTATCAGCAAGAAACCGGAATCGATGTCATTCTTGGAAATAACTTCTTACGTCTTTATGCCCCATTTAGTCAATACTTAGAATATATTACTCTACGAACCCCGTATATACGAAATATCCAATCCCGTGAGATATTTTCCATTCCAATTCTCCATTCCTCTCCATGCACCTACTCATCTAAACCATCAGAGTTTAGCAAGCTGAACCGTGGTGAAGTATTTACTATCCTTTGTCAAAAAATTCGCTATGCTTTAATTCATTTAGAACCAAAAAGAAGAATTCTGGCCCCTATTGAAGATCTACTAAAGAAAATATGTAGTGAACATTCATTAGATCCAAACATAAATAATAAAAAGACTGAACAAATCACATTAAAATTAAAAGATCCCACTAAAGAAGTAAAATGTAAACCTATGCTTTACACTAAACAAGATAGAGATGAATTTGCAGAAGACATTAAACAAATGACTGAAAAAGGATTAATTAGACCATCCAAAAGTAAGCACTCTGTCCCAGCCTTTTATGTAGAAAACCATAGTGAGATTAAGTGTGGCAAAAGAAGGATGGTAATAAATTATAAGCAGATAAACAAAGCAATGGAAGGGGATGCATATTTTCTTCCAAGAAAAGATTTGATTATCGAACAAATTAGAAATATGCACTGGTTCAGTACTTTTGACTGTAAATCAGGCTTTTATCAGTTAAAATTAACCGAGGAATCCAAGGCATTAACAACTTTTAGTTGTCCTCAAGGTCAATATGAATGGAATCTACTTCCTATGGGTATGAAACAATCACCTAGAATCTTTCAAAGATACATGGATTCAATACTCAAAGACTATAAAGATTTTTGTCATATTTATATCGAAGATATATTAATCTTTACTAACAAAACCATAGAAGACCATTTTAATAAAGTCACTCTAGTTCTTAATAAATGCCTAGAACATGGAAGTAGTCTTAAGTAGAAAGAAAGTTGTTCTAGCACAAAATAAAATTAATTATTTAGGATTAGAGATTGAAAAAGGGAAAATAATAATGCAAAAACATGTTTTAGTATGAAGTTTTCCAACAAAATTAAAAGACAAAAAAGAGTTACAAAGATTTCTTGGATTACTAACATATATCTCTAATGAAGGATTTTTAAAAGATCTTGCAGAAAAAGGAAAATCCTCCAACAAAAGCTCAAGAAGGATGCCTCCTGGTCATGGACAGAGGAGGATGAAGCAATTATTACTCAGTTAAAGAACTTATGTCAAAATCTTCATGAATTATATCATCCGTCAGACGATGACTTAATTATTATTGAAACAGATGCCTCGAATGAGTAATGGGGAGGTGTTATGAAAGTAAAACCCCCTGGACAAAAGAAAGAATTACTATGTCGATACATGTCTGGAACCTTTTCAGATAGTGAAATTAATTATCCTACTCATGAAAAAGAAACCCTTGCACTTATTCGAATGTTGGAAAAATATCGAATTTATGTGCTTGATAAAGAATTTATTGTTAGAACCGATTCTACATACGTTGCAGGTTTTAAAAATATTAATCATAAAGGCACCTATAAGCAAGGAAGATTGATTCGATGGCAAAATGAAATTATCTGAATACAATTACTCAATATCTCATATTAAGGGAGAAAAGAATGTCCTTGCAGATATATTATCCAGAGAATGGAGCGAGGAACTACGGAGATGCTGAGAAGACAAAGAGAACTTAAGAAAGCACTTAGAGATCAAAAGCTGAGAGAACTAGACTTGATTAAGGCAGACATCAAAGTCTTGGACTTACAATTAGAAACTGAAAACTTTTTGGAAGAAGCAATTCCAGCAGAAATTAAAAAGCAAGCACAAAGAGAAGGAAATAAAAAATGGTGCGCTATTTTTAACGGACCATTTCCCGGAATTTATGATGAGTGGCATAAAACAGCTCCCCATTGTCAGAAAGTTCCAGGAGTTATTCATAAGTTCTATGTAACAAAAAAAGAAGCAAAAAAAGCTCTGAAAGATTTTCAGATTGCCAAAGGTAAAGAAATTTATCTTGAATCAAGAACTTTTGCAGAAACCGCTACTTTAAACCCAGAACCAAGGAAAGCTTTGAAAATACTAGGAAGAATCCCCTCTTCTCTAGGCAATTTTCAAATAATTACAAGAAAGGAGCATGAACTTCAAATTCAATTTTCAAAAGAAAACTTTTATGAATACCTCAAAAGACTAATCCATTGGAGAGAAAAAGAAAAAAGCAATTGTGTATACATGGTTGATCGAAAATTATTCGCTACCAAGGCAATACTTACACCGGGAGCCCCATCAATTTTAGCGTTCAATTTGTTCCAATTCGGACTAATTGAATGTCTTTATTTAAGTCCCAACCTTGAAGAAATTAATCCGTTTCCTTACCACTTCAAAGAAGCAGTCCAAATGTTTCGAAAGAATATTGTCGGTGAAAGCTCTATTTTTCTTAAAATTCTACTCAGCCTATCCAGACTTCACCACCAAACAACCAGCCAAGCACTTAGTCTTTATTGGTATCAGCAATAATAATTTCCCTTTAATGGATGAACCTACCATAGTGGACTATAATGAAGATCAAATTATTAACTTCATAACACATCAATAAGCCAGCATATACTCCCAATGTCAAACCATTGGAAAGGAATCGTTTATTAAAACTCTATACAAAGGACCAAATACATTGCTTCTAAGCAAGACAAGCGGAAAGCCTATCAGAGAAAAGGACTTAGCTTTACTAACAAGCTTCGAGATACCCTTCTATGCATTTGAGGGACCCTCTATGAATTATTATCCAGCTGTCCTCCATAAACTTTGCTCAATAATTAAAGAAAACGGCAATCATGCATGTGAGAGATGCATAAAGCAAGCTACGTCAGAAGCCATTACTAGCTGTCAGCCACAAGGGAAAGATTCCGAAGACGAAGTAATAATTGAAGAATGATGTAAGTAGTGACGGCAGCATGTAAATTATTTGTTTTTTGATGCAAGCACTTACGTGCTATAGAGACAATAATGTAAATAGACAATAATCCCTTAGCTTATAAATAAGCCCTCTTATGCTGAGGCAAATCAGAGGGAATCAGTTGGAGAAAAATCTCACTCGAGCTTCCCCAAATTGAGGAAAGCTATTAGTCTTCTTAGAGGATACTAGGTATCTGAGAATACCATCCCTGTAAACCACTTTTCATCAAATAAATTACTCGTTTTACTTATAAATTCGCCATTTACTTTCCATTTTCCTTGCCACTTGCAAAAATCATTAATTGCTCAGTCATGCATTCACTCAGAAGCAGTAGAAACAAACAGATCAGACAAGTACTCAAGAAGCGCGGAAGCAGCAGTGGA